>CM056049.1:728356237-729556237 GCA_029574335.1 Rana kukunoris
GTGTTAGGGCCAGATTTTCAAAAGAGATACGACAGTGTATCGCAGGAAACACCGTCGTATCTCTGTTTTTTTTACTGGGTATCTATGCGTGTGATTCCTAGAATCACTTACGCATAGATACAGTGAAGATCCGACAGGTGTAATACACTTACACCGTCGGATCGTAGATGTAATTACTTTTCTGGCCGCTAGGTGGCCTTTACGTTGTTTTCTCATTTGCCTATGCAAATGAGCCTAATACGCCGATTCCCGAACGTTTTTACGCCGCCTCGTCGTCGTTTACGTCATTTCCGTAAGCGTAAACCTACCCCTGCTATATGAGGGGTAGGTTTACAAAGTTCTGTCGTTGCCATGTTAAAGTGGATCTCCACCCTAAAGTGGAGTCGCGCTGATCGGAACCCTCCCCCCCTCCGGTGTCACATTTGACACCTTTCAGGGGGGAGGGGGGTGCAGATACCTGTCTAAAGAAGGTATTTGCACCCATTTCCGGCCACAGAGTCTGGCAAAAGATGGGTTGTCCTAGCTTCCCGTCGCCCCCCCCCCCGTTGTGTGCTGGGAACTCTCGGCTCCCAGCACACAGCGGGAGCCAATCGGAGGGCGCAGCGCTACTCGCGCATGCGCCGTAAGGAACCGGGCAGTGAAGCCGGAACGCTTCACTTCCTGGTTCCCTCACCGTGGATGGTGGGGGGAGCAGCAGGGTGACGAGCGATTGCTCGTCCCCTGCTGCGGACGCCGCTGGACTGCAGGACAGGTAAGTGCCCTAATATTAAAAGTCAGCAGCTGCAGTATTTGTAGCTGCTGGCTTTTAATATTGTTTTTTTAATGGGCCATCCGCTTAAAGTATGGCGTCGGGTCAGCGTCGTCTTTTTCCGTCGGTTACGTTGTTTTACTAAGTCGTTCGCGAATAGGGAATTGCGTAAGTGACGATCACGTCGTTTTGACGCCAGTTTCAACGACGCTTTCCGACGTGAGCTGGAGCATGCGCACTGGGCTTTTTTCCCAGGCCGGCGCATGCGCAGTTCAATCGACGCCGGGGCGCGCTTAATTTAAATACAAGCCGGCCCCTTTGAATTACGCGGCCTTACGCTACGCCGTCGGACATTCTACGAGAATCTGGCCCTTAGTGGATAAGGATTAGTGTTGTTCACGAATATTCGCATTGCGAATTCGCAAATAAATCGAATATCGCGGTGAATATTCGATATTGCGAATATTCATATTTTTTCAAATTTATTTTTAAAACAGATCACATCCTAGTGATCTCCATCGACGTCTAAAAGCATTGCTGGTATTGATTAGAGATCCTGGGCCGAGTAGCTGAGGCGATCCTTTTATGTTGCCGAATATTCGCAATGCCAATATTCCTATTACGAATATTTGCGAATACTTTCTCTGCCCTTCTGTGTTTTGTGTATAAAAAAAAAAAATTAGCTTTAGTTTAGTCATATAAGTTTGTGTAAGTAGAGTTAGTGTTTAGTGCATATTAGTTTAGTAATCCAGGAAATGATCTCCGTTTTCGCGTGTTGACGAGAATTTCGCAATCAATTTCGCATTCGCATTAGCGAAATTTCGCAAAATTTTTTTTTTTTGATAAAATATCACGAATATTCGATATTAACGAATATTTCGCGAATATTCTTCTATATATTCGTGAAATATCGCGAAATCGAATATGGCGTATTCCGCTCATCACTAATAAGAATACACCGCTGTAACAGCGGCGTAGTGTAACTGGGATAGGCTACGCCAGCGCCAGCTCTTTGTGGATCTGGCCCCATGTATCTACAATGTTGTGTAGTGAGTGTACAGCTTGTATAACAGTGTACATTTGCTGTCCCCTCAAAATAACTCAACACACAACCATTCATGTCTAAACCGCTGGCAACACAAGTGAGCACCCCCCCTAAGTGAAAATTTCCAAATTGGGCCCAATTAGCCATTTTCCCCTCCCCCGGTGTCATGTGACTCGTTGGCCGCGTACACACAATCAAATTTGTCCGCTGAAAACGGTCCGATGGACCGTTTCAGCAGACAAATCCGATCGTGTGTACGGGCTAGCGGACAGGTTTGTCCATCGGACAAATTTCAAAGCATGTTTTGAAATTTGTCCGCTACAAAGCTGTCCGTCGGATATGTCCGCTGGTTAGTACGGCAAACCAGCGGACATATCTTCCCGCACATGCGTCGTATCCTGTGAATGGATCCGACGCATGCGCGCGGAAGTGTTTACTTCCTGGTGCGGTGACGTGGCGGCGTCAACGTCACCGCCGCGTCACCACGCTGTCTGCCGGCGGGGATTTTGATCCGATGGTGTGTACACGCCATCGGACCGAAATCCGATGAGACATGTCCGCTCTAAACTGTCCGTCGGACAAGTTTGAGCGGACATATCTCATCGTGTGTACGAGGCCTTAGTGTTACAAGGTCTCAGGTTTCAGGTTGACGGCTGGATGAGGAAAAAAAAAAACGAAGACGGGGAGATAACGAAAGATGAAGTGCAAGAAGCAGTAATGAATTTTTATTTTATAATTAGGGCAGCGCTCCCCATCCCCCTCCCGCCGTGCCCAAGCCCCCACCCTGCTGCACTCCACAACAGACGCAACACATGAACAGCGTCTTTAGAACATTTTTTGAGGAAATTATGGTACAACCCCCCCCCCCCCCGCCGGCGACGCTCTTCGCGTTGGCATTTGACGATGATCCACAGATACAACGCCATCGCCTCCCGGGGGGGGGGGGGGGGGCTAATTAATTAATACATCCTCAGAAGTCATTAATTCTCTATTGTTCATCGGCCCCGTCAAATCCCAGAGACCTTTTTCCCAATAAGTGTTTAGACAACGGGCGTCAGTTTCAGCTCTTCGTCACGAAACGGCGCCGCTCGCTGCGACTCCGAGATAACAACATGTTTTTGTTTCTACGCTCCGGGCCGATCTCTGACAGATGAGAAAAGTTTCTAATTAATGGTTCTTCATCTATTAATATCATCTCAGAAAGGAGCGCTTGCGTGAAACGGTGAAGTATTAAAGTCCTGGAAAAGTTCTGAGTCGGAGTAAAGCCTTTATGTAATTCAAGAGAGAGGTTACAATTACTGCTAAGTGACAAGTCTTCATTATTTTTCTTTTTTTTGGCCTCCAAAAGGACGGCGGCATTCATCCCGGGTCACCAACCCCTTCTTGGGCTCATGGGCATTCGCAAGTAGGGGCAAGGGGGGTCAAGTGTGAATCAGGGATTGGATCGGCACATTCAGCACATTGGCTTCACTATGGGGGTGCAGGCAGCCAGCGGGGTGACACCATCAAGGTGCTGTCAAGCCACCCCATCAGTGTTGTGTAGGCTCTTTTCCCTGCTCAGTCCAGCAGAGAACTTGGCGGCCCTGTGTCAGGAGAAAGACGAACTGCAGGCTATCAGAGGCTTCCCCCACTCGCGCCCCTTTCTCCTGTCAGGGGGAAAAGATCCCAGATATCACCACGTTCCCCACCTAGCTTCCTACCCGCTCCGTTCCTTCCCCATTGGCCATAACTGTGGGCCAATCATAGAAGATTAGGAGAGGAGAGCATCATGGGACATGTAGTCCTAAATTTTGGTGGCCCCATTTTCCACAGGAAGGAGGCTACAGCTTGATCAAGAGAGAGATTGAGAGACTGCAGCCTGGAAAAAAGCTGAGGAAGTGAGTGCTACAGGACAAATAAAGAGGCGTGTACTGGGCTGAAGCCAGAAAGAGAGCCATGCTGCCCAGTGCCACCAGGGAGAGAGCTACGCTGCCCAGGGCCACCAGAGAGAGAGAGCCACGCTGCCCAGTGCCACCCGAGAGAGACATGCTTCCCAGCACCACCAGAGAGCCATTCTGCCCAGCGCCACCAGAGAGCCACGCTGCCCTTCGCCAGAAAGAGAGAGAGCCACGCTACCCAGCGCCAGAGAGAGCCATGCTACCCAGCGCCAGAGAGAGCAATGCTACCCAGCGCCAGAGAGAGCCATGCTACCCAGCGCCAGAGAGAGCCATGCTACCCAGCGCCTGAGAGAGAGCCATGCTACCCAGCGCCTGAGAGAGAGCCATGCTACCCAGCGCCTGAGAGAGAGCCACGCCACCCAGCGCCAGAGAGAAAGCCACGCCACCCAGCGCCAGAGAGAAAGCCACGCCACCCAGCGCCAGAGAGAGAGCCACGCCACCCAGCGCCAGAGAGAGAGCCACGCCACCCAGTGCCAGAGAGAGAGCCACGCCACCCAGTGCCAGAGAGAAAGCCACGCCACCCAGTGCCAGAGAGAGAGCCACACCACCCAGTGCCAGAGAGAAAGCCACGCCACCCAGCGCCAGAGAGAGAGCCACGCCACCCAGTGCCAGAGAGAAAGCCACGCCACCCAGCGCCAGAGAGAAAGCCATGCCACCCAGCGCCAGAGAGAGAGCCACGCCACCCAGTGCCAGAGAGAAAGCCACGCCACCCAGTGCCAGAGAGAAAGCCACGCCACCCAGTGCCAGAGAGAGAACCACACTACCCAGCGCCAGAACTACCCAGCGCTTTAAAACATGAGGTGACATGGTCCCCCATATTGTCAACAGAGTGCTGGGATCTCCCTTCCTCATAATAGGAATACCTTGTAGCAGAATCATAATTTTATTGTCCTTATAAATTGGATAAATTATCTAATAAAATGTGTACTTTTATCTACATCAGCTATAATTTATAAACTAACACTGATCAAAGTAGAATTTGTCTATGAAGATTGCATAGAAAATAAAATGAATTTTTAAGGATAACATCACCAAATTAAAGTCTTGTGTGTCCTAAAAATTACGTATCACTTTCTAATTTTTTTATTTGGAAACTTCAAAATACAGTAATAAAAGGCGCGTCACAAAAATTCACAGCAATACGTGATGTTCAGCACCAATAAGGTACAAAAAAGATATAGGGCCAGATTCTCAGCGGCGCTACGACGGAGTATCTCAGATACCCTGTCGTATCGCCGTTTTTTTTTGCCTCGTATCTATGCGAGTGATTCCTAGAATCACTTTGGCATAGATACGCCTGAAGATCTGACAAGTGTAATACCATTACACTTGCGGATCGTAGTTGTAATGACAACTCCGGCCACTAGGTGGCCTTTACGTTGTTTTCTTATTTGCCTATGCAAATGAGGCTACTACGCCGATTCCCGATTGCTTTTACGCCGCCCCGTCGTCGCGTACGACTTTTTCGTCCGCGTAAGGTTACCCCTGCTAATATGAGGGTTAACCTTACGCAGTAACGTCGGATGCCGTCGGGTGCCGTCGGATGCCATGTTAAGTATGGCGTCGGGTCAGCGTCGGCTTTTTCCGTCGCTTACGTTGTTTTATTAACTCGTTCGCGAATAGGGCATTGCGTAGTGACGATCACGTCGTTTTGACGACGGTTTCCACGACGCTTTCCGACGTGAGCTGGAGCATGCGCACTGGGCTTTTTCCCCGGCCGGCGCATGCGCAGTTCGTTCGACGCGGGGGCGCGCTTAATTTATATACAAGCCGCCCCCTTTGAATTACGCGGCCTTACGCTGGGCGATTTACTCTACGACTCCGCAAACTACGGAGCAAGTGCATGGAGAATACTGGACTTGCTCTGTTACGTTGCGGCGGCGTAGTGTAAATAGCTTACGCTACGCCGGCGAATTTGTATGAGAATCTGGCCCATAGTATCCAAAATAACTAAAATAAGTAAAAAAATAAAAATTTAAATTAACAAACAATTACATACATATCTCCAAAAAATAACAGAAATATTAGTCCTTTTAATGTTTTTTTTAAATTGCTGGATTTAATTATTTTATCTTCTCAAAAATAAAATAAAAATAATAATTACAAACATCAACCAAACTCATAATTTCATAAACAACAAAACATCAAATGTCTAACAAATATTCAGACTGACCTCATAACAAAAAAAAAAAAAGAAAGAAAAACCTACTTTAATAAAAAAAAAATCATAAGAGCCCCCTAGTTGTTCTATGTTGTTGTCTTTAAGAATTGATAAAGTTATTTCTGAATAGCAATAAGAAATGTAAAAACAGCTTTGGTGCATAAGAGGCATACAGTTGTGGGAAATTAATTGGTTGATGGTAATTGTCCACAATAAAATTGTCCTGTTAAATTATATATATATATATATAAAAAGATAAAAAAAAAAAAGTTTCCATTTATTTAGCAATTTAGCATTTATTTAGAATTATTTATTTATTATTTAGAATTATTTATTTAGAATTTAGCAAGTTTTCTGTACTGGAAAAAGCTTGCAGTGACAGGTACACTTTAATTTGAGTGACCCAGCACTCCCTCTAGTGGCATCGTACAGAATGATTTTTTTTTTTCTTTTGTTCCGTATAGTGTGTCCTATTTGTCGGTCTTCTGCCTCTTCTATTATATTGCTGCTTTATGAGACATGTTGGTCATTAACGCCCTACACTTGGCTAAAATTTCAGCCATTGATAGGGAGTTAATGAGGTGGAGATGTATAATTACGATGCCTTACACTATATTCGCCGCGCCTTCATCAATCACCGCGCTCTCCTGAACGTCCCCCACGTTTAATGTCTGACAAGGGTCTCTTTCATTTTCTAGAAGAGCGATTACCGGCCTCATTTTCGCTCTGTAATACAAGGGAAATAACGGCACTTCGGGGGCCCAGCGGTGCAAATCCAAAATGTTTAATGCCATTTAGGGGGCGCCGAGGAGAGGGCTGCGACAGACGGAGTCACAAGAATTAAACTCAGGCGGTGACATATAAGTCCTTTTATGATGGAAGGAACCGTAGTTTGGTAGGTTGAACTACAAATCCCAGCTGACCGGCTAATAGGGATGAGCTTCGCGTTCGATACGAACGTATGTTCGACTCGAACATTGCCTGTTCGATCGTTCGTCAAAAATCAAACGAAACGGGTCGTTCGCGCCAAATTCGAGTGACGCGCGTCGGCCCATAATTCACTGCGGCGTTGCGCGCTGATGGTTGGCCAAGCATGCACCATGACCCCGCATGCTTGGCCAATCACAGCGCCCAAAAAACGAAGAGCCATAATTGGCCAAAGCCTGGGTGGGTTTGGCCAATTATGGCTCAGGGCTTTAGCACACGCCTCACACTATAAAAGGCCGCCATCCGGGCGGCCTCGTGTAGTGTGTTCCGGCTTTGTTAAAGAGAGCAGTCAGAGAGACAGAGAGATTATCTTTTTAGCTAGCTAGATAGAGCAGGGAGGCTAGTCAGTTTAGCTTTATTACAGTGTGTAGAGAATATATATACATCCCTAGGAGTTGTACATATATTTACACACTGTATAGCTTAGCTAGATCTGCTATTAGTTTTTGTCAGGCAGGAGATTGTGCATAGCTGCAGTGCTCTAACGTGTTGTATTGCCTGTGGCTGTGTGCTGTATTTAGTTTACACCTAAACGTACTCGGTGTTACTGCACTAGTCCTGCTTATTTGCACCTAAGCGCATTTGCTTAAAGTGCAAGTTTGCTGTGTAATCGCACGTAAGCGCATTTACTGTAAGTGCAAGTTTGCCGTGTAATCGCACGTAAGCGCATTTACTGTAAGTGCAAGTTTGCTGTGTAATCGCACGTAAGCGCATTTACCGTAAGTGCAAGTTTGCCGTGTAATCGCACGTAAGCGCATTTACCGTAAGTGCAAGTTTGCCGTGTAATCACAGGTAAGCGCATTTACCGTAAGTGCAAGTTTGCCGTATAATCGCACGTAAGCGCATTTACTGTAAGTGCAAGTTTGCCGTGTAATCGCATGTAAGCGCATTTACTGTAAGTGCAAGTTTGCTGTGTAATCGCAAGTAAGCGCATTTACTGTAAGTGCAAGTTTGCTGTGTAATCGCACGTAAGCGCATTTACTATAAGTGCAAGTTTGCTGTGTAATCGCACGTAAGCGCATTTACTATAAGTGCAAGTTTGCTGTGTAATCGCACGTAAGCGCATTTACTGTAAGTGCAAGTTTGCTGTGTAATCGCACATAAGCGCATTTACTGTAAGTGCAAGTTTGCTATGTAATCGCACGTAAGCGCATTTACTGTAAGTGCAAGTTTGCTGTGTAATCACACGTAAGCGCATTTACTGTAAGTGCAAGTTTGCTGTGTAATCGCACGTAAGCGCATTTACTGTAAGTGCAAGTTTGCTGTGTAATCGCACGTAAGCGCATTTACTGTAAGTGCAAGTTTGCCGTGTAATCGCACGTAAGCGCATTTACTGTAAGTGTAAGTTTGCTGTGTAATCGCAGGTAAGCGCATTTACTGTAAGTGCAAGTTTGCTGTGTAATCGCACGTAAGCGCATTTACTGTAAGTGTAAGTTTGCTGTGTAATCGCACGTAAGAGCATTTACTGTAAGTGCAAGTTTGCTGTGTAATCGCACGTAAGCGCATTTACTGTATGTGCAAGTTTGCTGTGTAATCGCACATAAGCGCATTTACTGTAAGTGCAAGTTTGCTGTGTAATCGCACGTAAGCGCATTTACTGTAACTGCAAGTTTGCTATGTAATCGCACGTAAGCGCATTTACTGTAAGTGCAAGTTTGCCGTCTAATCGCACGTAAGCGCATTTACTGTAAGTGTAAGTTTGCTGTGTAATCGCACATAAGCGCATTTACTGTAAGTGCAAGTTTGCTGTGTAATCGCACGTAAGCGCATTTACTGTAAGTGCAAGTTTGCTGTGTAATCGCACATAAGCGCATTTACTGTAAGTGCAAGTTTGCTGTGTAATCGCACGTAAGCGCATTTACTGTAAGTGTACGTTTGCTGTGTAATCGCACGTAAGCGCATTTACTGTAAGTGCAAGTTTGCTGTGTAATCGCACGTAAGGGCATTTACTGTAAGTGCAAGTTTGCTGTGTAATCGCACGTAAGGGCATTTACTGTAAGTGCAAGTTTGCTGTGTAATCGCACGTAAGCGCATTTACTGTAAGTGTACGTTTGCTGTGTAATCGCACGTAAGCGCATTTACTGTAAGTTTGCCGTGTAATCGCACGTAAGCGCATTTACTGTAAGTGCAAGTTTGCCGTGTAATTGCACGTAAGCGCATTTACTGTAACTGCAAGTTTGCTATGTAATCGCACGTAAGCGCATTGACTGTAAGTGCAAGTTTGCCGTCTAATCGCACGTAAGCGCATTTACTGTAAGTGTAAGTTTGCTGTGTAATCGCACATAAGCGCATTTACTGTAAGTGCAAGTTTGCTGTGTAATCGCACGTAAGCGCATTTACTGTAAGTGCAAGTTTGCTATGAAATCGCACGTAAGCGCATTTACTATAAGTGCAAGTTTGCCGTCTAATCGCACGTAAGCGCATTTACTGTAAGTGCAAGTTTGCTGTGTAATCGCACATAAGCGCATTTACTGTAAGTGCAAGTTTGCTGTGTAATCGCACGTAAGCGCATTTACTGTAAGTGTACGTTTGCTGTGTAATCGCACGTAAGCGCATTTACTGTAAGTGCAAGTTTGCTGTGTAATCGCACGTAAGGGCATTTACTGTAAGTGCAAGTTTGCGGTGTAATCGCACGTAAGCGCATTTATTGTAAGTGCAAGTTTGCTGTGTAATCGCACGTAAGCGCATTTACTGTAAGTGCAAGTTTGCGGTGTAATCGCACGTAAGCGCATTTACTGTAAGTGCAAGTTTGCTGTGTAATCGCACGTAAGCGCATTTACTGTAAGTGCAAGTTTGCCGTGTAATCGCACGTAAGCGCATTTACTGTAAGTTTGCCGTGTAATCGCACGTAAGCGCATTTACTGTAAGTGCAAGTTTGCCGTGTAATCGCACGTAAGCGCATTTACTGTAAGTTTGCCGTGTAATCGCACGTAAGCGCATTTACTGTAAGTGCAAGTTTGCCGTGTAATTGCACGTAAGCGCATTTACTGTAAGTGCAAGTTTGCCGTGTAATCGCACGTAAGCGCATTTACTGTAAGTGCAAGTTTGCTGTGTAATCGCACGTAAGCGCATTTACTGTAAGTGCAAGTTTGCCGTCTAATCGCCCTGTGAAAACGTCTTTGAGAACCCATTGATACATGTTCCCTGGGGCAAGACCCGTGTTCTCAAAGACATTTTCCAACATTAAATTGAATATTGGTCTTTAAAATGATCGTTTTTGAATTCGAACCTTCGAGTCCCATAGACTTCAATGGGGTTCTAAATGTTTGCGCGAACCCGCGGTCTGTTCGACGGTTCTGGTGCGAACCGAACGCGGGTGTGATCGGCTCATCCCTACCGGCTAACACGTGAGTAGGTTGTTTTTTCCAAAGCCAGTAGACAACATCTGCGTCCGTTGGATGTGAGTTTGGTTGTTAGGCACCGATAATTTGAAGTACTGCGTACTGGCGCCAAAGCTGTAGATTTGGCGCATTGGCTTTAGTATTATTAATGTAAAGATATTATAGATTCACCTAAGGTTTAGATCTCATTCATAGTTTTCATGAAAAACGCCCATTTTACCGCATGTTACAATGCATAGGAATGCGCCAACCACAGGCCTAGGTGTTACAATGGCACTCATTTGGAACGCATTTACGCAGGCCCGGATTTCCCACAAGGCCACCGAGGGCGGGCCTTGGGGCGGCAGCGGCATGGAGTCCCCCCGACCCTCGGAACATACAGTTAAGGGCGGTAAGTTGCTTTCTAGCAGGACTAAATGTAGTGTGGGGGAATCCGCTCTCTCGTTAACAAGTGATTGCGGCGATGTCACCGAAATCGCTTGTAAAATGTGTGCTGCTGTCCGTCCCCCCCCCACATACCTCTCTCTGCTGGCTCTCTCTTCAGGACTCCGTCCTCCCAACGGCCACCGAGTCTGTCTCCTGTCCCTGCCGCCGATGTACACAGTGAGAGGGGTGAGCTGTGCTCTTCCAATCTCAGCTGTGACAGGAATTCTAGCACAGTGCTAGGACTCCTGTTTTGGAGGTGACAGGGTCAATAAAGAGAACCTGTCACCTTCAATTCCTATCACACAGGGAATTGTTTTCTCCTTTGTGATAGCAACGAACGCAGATTTTTTCTACCGGCTTCGGTAAAAAAACGACCGACTCACGTGTTAGCCGGTCAGCTGGGATTTGTAGTTCAACCTACCAAACTACGGCTCCTTCCATCATAAAAGGACTTATATGTCACCGTCTGAGCTGTAAAAAAAATCTCCTAAAAATAAAATAAAAAATTAAATAAAATAAAAAATTTAATAAAATACAAAATTACCCACTTGTCGGCGGACGAAAGACTCCATTGTTCTGACAGGACGTCATATGACGTCCTGTCTTTTAAAGCCGCTAGGGGCCGCCGGCGGCGCGCGCGTGCACCCGCCGCTATGCTGGGATCCCCATGCGCGTGCCCGGCGGCAACGGACAGAAAAAAAAATTGTATAAAAAACAAAAATCTCTCCAGCTCTCCTCAATTGGAAATAAGGGAACATATGCTGTTTAGGGCAGTAAAAAATCTCCTAAAAATTAAATAAAAAAAATAAAAATAAAAAAAATGATGGACTGCTGAAATGGATCCATAATTGCTGGTTATTCTTATATAGGTAGAATGATGGAAAGAAAATCAGGAGATTGTCCAGAGAGACAGAAAAAAATTGTATAAAAAACACAAGTCTATCCAGTTCTCCTTAATTGGAAATAAGGGAACAGAGGCTGTTAAGGGCGGTAAAAAAAAAAATCCTAAAAAAAAATAATAAAAAAAAATATATATATATATATATAAAAATACACAAAAAAACGAAATAAAATAAAAAAACAAAATAAAAGGTGAAATAAAAATTTAAATAATAAAAAAAATTAACAAAATAAAATAAAAAATGTAATAAAAATAAAATAAAAATAAAAAACAAACTAAAAAAATTAATAAAAAGTGAAATAAAAAATAAAATAAAAAAATGTAATAAAAATAAAATAAAAAAACAAAATAAAAAATAAAATAAAAAGTGAAATAAAAAATAAAATAACAAATTATGGACTGCTGGTTATTCTTATATAGGTAGAATGATGGAAAGAAAATCGGGAGATCGTCCAGAGAGACAGAAAAAAAATTGTATAACAAAAATCTCTCCAGCTCTCCTCAATTGGAAATAAGGGAACAGATGCTGTTTAGGGCGGTAAAAAATCTCCTAAAAATAAAATAAAATAAAAAATAAAAAATGATGGACTGCTGAAATGGATCCATAATTGCTGGTTATTCTTATATAGATAGAATGATGGAAAGAAAAGAGGGAGATCGTCCAGAGGGACAGAAAAAAAAATTGTATAAAAAACAAAAATCTCTCCAGCTCTCCTCAATTGGAAATAAGTAAACATATGCTGTTTAGGGCAGTAAAAAAATCTCCTAAAAATTAAATAAAATTAAAAAATAAAATAAAAAATGATGGACTGCTGAAATGGATCCATAATTGCTGGTTATTCTTACATGGGTAGAATGATGGAAAGAACATCGGGAGATCGTCCAGAGAGACAGAAAAAAATTGTATAAAAAACAAAAGTCTATCCAGCTCTCCTTAATTGGAATTTAAATAAGGGAACAGATGCTGTTTAGGGCAGTAAAAAAATCTCCTAAAAAAATAAAATAAAATAAAAATAAACAAATTGTATAAAATAAACAAAAATCTCTCCAACTTTCCTCTATTGGAAAGAAGGAAACAGAGGCTGTTATAGGCGGTAAAAAATCTCTTAAAAATAAAATAAAACAAAATAAAATAAAATAAAAAAAACAATATAAAAATAAATAAAAAACAAAATAAAGTAAAAAAAAAAACAAAAATAAAAAGTGAAATAAAAATTAAAATGAAACAAAAAATGTAACAAAATAAAATAAAAAATGTAATAAAATTTTTAAAAAAATGTGAAAAAATAAATAAATAAAAATAAAATAAAAAATGTAATAAAAATAAAAAAACAAAATAAAAAATAAAATAAAAAGTGAAATAAAAAATAAAATAAATTATGGACTGCTGGTTATTCTTATATAGGTAGAATGGTGGAAAGAAAAATGGGAGATCGTCCAGAGAGACAGAAAAAAAATTGTATAAAAAAACAAAAATCTCTCCAGCTCTCCTCAATTGGAAATAAGGGAACAGATGCTGTTTAGGACGGTAAAAAATCTCCTACAAATAAAATAAAATAAAAAATGATGGACTGCTGAAATGGATCCATAATTGCTGGTTATTCTTACATCGGTAGAATGATGGAAAGAAAATCGGGAGATCGTCCAGAGATTTATAAGTAGATTTAACCATCAGAAATTTTATTTTTATTGTTTAGTTTATTCGCTTTTATTAGTTATTATAAAACGTAAATAGTGACTCCAAAGATTTTACAGGAATCCATAAAGAGACCCAACTGGTCTTACAAGAATGCCATTCTCAGATCATGTCCTGGTGAGTCAGAAATTCCACCGACTGCGCCTAACATACTGCCGCGCCTGGCCGCCAGAAAGGCCAGCGCTCGCTATTTCTGGGTAGTCGCCTTTGTTCTTACAAATTATTACGGCGTGTAAGTCTTAAACATCGCATAAATGGTTCTGGATTCGGCAATTTTATATTTTTTGCGGCGAGACCACGTTCTCCTATTTTTATAACCGCACGTGTCTGCGTTTACTAGCGACTATTTCTGCTCTAATTAGTCACCGCCCTGTCCTGAGTTTTCTGCGCGGAAAGCCAGTTCCCCCCCCGTAAATCGTTATATTTACCCCAATAGTCAGACACAGTGAAAGATGGAAATAATTTAATCCAGAAATATCAAGTTGAATGTTAAGAGCAGCTGCTTGGAATTACGTCCGTCGGACTGGGGGGAAGGGGGGGGGGGGGTTTGCGCATTTTATGTGATTACCTCCAATTCCGTGCCTCTTATTTTCCTATTAGCGTGTCACTGACTCGGCTGACATGTATAGGAAAAGCTTTCCAGCCTTTTCGTTCTATACTGAGATGACGCTCGGAATTCAGAAAACGGCGCGGTCTTCAGAGAAATTAAAGCCGCGTTCCCTGCCAAGGCCGTGGAAAAGTAATTACTTTGCTGAGTTCTTTGTAAAATCAGGCTCAATTGTTTCACATTAAATTGCTTAAGATTCTGGTATTTCAAATTACCATCGGGGCTTGAAGCCCCCCTTTCCCCTCTCCGGGGCCGGGGCTGCGGTAATGACGGTAAGGTGTGGGGTCTGCGCCTGGCGAGGTGCTGAAAAGTTTGGACACCGTAGTTCTCCTCCTCTATGGCTGCTTCCAGAATGGGAGGAAGGGAAGAGTCCTGGTAATGGGATACAATGTAACAAGAAGAGGCTAAATTGAAATAGAAGAGTTCTGGTAATGGGATACAATCAGGGCTGGACTGGGACAGAAATTTGGCCCTGGACTTCATCCAGACTGTCCCACTTTGACAGGTCTCTCCCATGGCGGCCGGACAACTACCGCACCCCCCCCCCGGCCACCCAAGCCCCCTCTCCCCCTTCACTAGCCACTAGCCGTTCTACTTTATTAGAGTAGAACGGCTGGTACTGGTACTCTTATAGGGAGTACCAGTGGGGAAGCTAGACATTATTTCACCCGGGGCAAATAATCAGTTCGGTGCCCCCCCTTATGGGACAAGATTAGGCAGTTAGGCAGAAGGGAGAAACTCCCAGACCACGGCTGTTGAGTCAGCTGTCTGTCCCCTCCCCCATGCTCCTCTGTCGTCATCCCTGCTCCTCTGGTCCTCCCCCTGCTTCTTTGTTCCCCCCAGGTGAGCACTGCGGGGAGGGAGAGGAGGTGAATGCTGCGGGGAGGGAAAGGAGGGGAGAGCTGCGGGGAGGGAGAGGAGGTAAGTGTTGCGGGAAGGGAGAGACAGAGGAGCAGAGGGGGCGGCAGTCCACTGTCACTGAAGCCGGCCCACTGAGCCATCGACCTTTCTGTAGTCCCAATGGACAGTCCATCCCTGGATACATTGCAATGTAATGGAATACATCTGCACTGCCAAAACATTTGTTAGTTTTTATTTCTTCTGTTTCTTTTTTTGGGGTCATTCATTATGATTGCAATTTGTAAAAAAGGTTATTAAATTCTTAATTTTGTAAATTAGTAAAAAAAAAATATTCGTAAATTTGAAAATCTGAAAATTCGAAAAAACGAAAATTCTAAAATTCTAAAGAATAACTAACTAACAAATTTAATTATAGACATTGGAATTTCCTTTCAAATTTGGCTGTTAGTGAACGTAACGAATACGAATTTATCTGAAATAATGAATGCCGCATCTAAACATTTGGAGCAAAACAAATTAATAATAAATAATAATAATAATAATAATAAAAAAAAACATTTTTATTATTATTATTGTTATTTATTATTATTATTAACTTATTACGTTCCATTCGTTTAGATTCGGCATTCGTTATTTTGGATAACTTGTAACTTCGGATGAATTAGTATTCATTATGTTCACTAACAGCCAAAATTGAAATGAAATTTCGATACCTATAATTTAACAGTTATCATTTCAGTTGTTTGCGTTTTCAGGTTTTCGGATTCTCAAATTTTCGAATTTATGAATATTCATAAAAATTTGTTAAATGGTTTTTAATTAATTCAGATGTTTCCAAATTAACAGATTTGTCAAAATTTGTTAAAAAAACTCATTCGGAATGTACAATGTACAAAGAAGAGTCTAATTTGAAATAAAATAGTCCTGGTAATGGGATACAATGTAACAAAAAGATTCTAATTTAAATAGAAGAGTCCTGGTAATGGAATACAAGAAAAGTCCAAATTTAAATAGAAGAGTCCTGGTAATGAGATACAATGCAATGTAATGGAATACATGTGCACTGCCAAAAAAATGTGTTAGTTTTCATTTCATTCTTTTTTTTTTCGTTTTTGGGGTCATTCATTATGATTGCAATTTGTAAAAAAAAAAAAAAAGTAATGAAATTCTTAATTTTGTAAATTCGTAAATTTTAAAATTCGTAAATTGAAAATCTGAAAATTCGAAAGAATAACTAACTACTGTATTTATTGGCGTATAACACTCACTTTTTTTACTCTGAAAATAGAGGGTAATCTGTGCCTGCGTGTTATACGCAGGGCGCTGTGGAAAGTTTTTTTCCTGAAACTTCCCTCTTAAAGTCGGGGGGCGTGTTATACCCCGATAAATACGGTAACTAACAAATTTAATTACAGTATAGGCATTGGAATTTCTTTTCAAATTTGGCTCCCAGCCTGATCTGCCTATTGCAGGTTCAAGGGTTAGTAAAGGAAACATTTTTTTTCCTTTAAAATAACAAACATGTTATTCTTGCCTCCACTGTGCAGTTCGTTTTGCACAGAGCGGTCCCGATCCACGTCTTTTGGGGTCCCTCTACGGCTGTCTCTGGTCCTCCCCGCAAGTACTGACCACAGTAATGTGAGAGAGCTCACATGGTGGTGAATAATTGCAGGCGCGCTCCCGTGATACAGCGAGTGGCCATAGCGGCTCACTGTATCACTCGGCCCCGCCCCTCGGCGAGCCGCGTCACTGGATGTGATTGACAGCATCGCCAGCCAATGGCTGCGCTGCTCTCAATCCATCCGCTCTAGCCAATCAGCGGCCAGGCTGAGCGGCGAAGAGGATCTCGGGACCGAGTGCGGGGGCTCGGAGGGGGAGGTGGGGTGGGGGGTGAGTTTCGGCATCAGCATCAGATGTTTTTTGCATTAAGGTGAATTTTTATTTTTACTTTACAACTCCTTTCAGTCTTCCCAGCCTGGTGTCCTTGGACAGCTCTTTGGTCTTCACCATAGTGGAGTTTGGAGTGTGACTGTTTGAGGTTGTGGGCGGGTGTATACTGATAACAAGTTCCAACAGGTGCCATTTATACAGGTAATGAGTTGAGGACGGAGGAGCCTCTTATAGAAGAAGATACGGGTCTGTGAGAGACAGAAATCTTGCTTGTTTGTAGAGGAGACCAAATACCGTATTTATCAGTGTATACCGCACACTTTTTCCCCCTTAAAATAAGGGGAAAATCGTGGGTGCGCTATATACGCCGATACCCGCTTCCCGCGCTCAGTTTAAAGTGAGCCGCCGGCATATACCGAGTGCAGTACTCTTGGGTACATTCGGAAAGACTCGGCTTCGCTCGTGCTCACGCATAAACGTCACAGAGCATGAGCACGAGCGAAGCCGAGCCTCGCCGAATGTACCCGAGTGTACTGCACTCGGTATATGTCGGCGGAGGCGTTCAAACTGAGCGCGGGAAGCGGGGATTTGACACGAGACAGCGCTAGAGAAGCCGGGAGGACACCGCTGAAGCCAAAGACGGACGCCGGACCGGACGATGGACGAAGCGCAAGACACCATAACTGTATTTATTAAAAGTACTACATTTTTTGTTTGTTTTACAGCTCCACATTAGGGGTGCGCGCTATACCCCGATACGGTACTTATTTTCCACCATAATTTGCAAATAAATTCTTTCCAAATCAGATAATGTAATTGTCTGGATTTGTTTCCACATTTTGTCTCTCATAGTTGTGGTATACCTATGATGACAATAACAGGCCTCTCATCTTTTTAACCACTTAAGACCATGACCATTATGCAGGTTAAGGACCTGAACCCTTTTTGCGATTCGGCACTGCGTCGCTTTAACTGACAATTGCGCGGTCGTGCGACGTGGCTCCCAAACAAAATTGGCGTCCTTTTTTTTCCACAAATAAGGATTTCTTTTGGTGGTATTTGATCACCTCTGCGGTTTTTATTTTTTGCGCTATAAACAAAAGTAGAGCGACAATTTTGAAAAAAAAACAATATTTTTTACTTTTTGCTATAATAAATATCCCAAAAAATATATAAAAAAAAACATATTTTTCCTCAGTTTAGGCCGATACGTATTCTTCTACCTATTTTTGGTAAAAAAAAAAATCGCAATAAGCGTTTAACGTTTGGTTTGCGCAAAATTTATAGCGTTTACAAAATAGGGGATAGTTTTATGGCATTTTTATTAATATTTTTTTTTTACTACTAATGGCGGCGATCAGCGATTATTTTTCATGACTGCGGCATTATGGCGGACACTTCGAACAATTTTGACAAATTTTTGGGACTATTGTCATTTTCACAGCAAAAAGTGCTATGAAAATGCACTAATTACTGTGAAAATGGCAAATGCAGTTTAGGAGTTAACCACTAGGGGGTGCTGTAGGGGTTAAGTGTGACCTAATATGTGTTTCTAACTGTAGGGAGGCGGGGCTGGACATGTGACATCAGTGATCGTCTTTCCCTATATCAGGGAACAGACGATCACTCACATTGCCACAATGAAGAACGGGGAAGGTGTGTTCACGCCTCTCCCTGTTCTTCAGCTCATGTGACCGATCGTGGGACACGGGCGGCGATCAGGTCCGCGGGTCCCGTGGGTGCGGTCACGGAGCTTCGGACCGGGTCGCGAGTTCGGGTCGCGACCATGGCTGGGCTCTTAAAAAGGACGTACAGGTACGTTGATGTGCCCAGCCGTGCCCTTCTGACGACGTATATCGGCGTGAAGGAGTCCTTAAGTGGTTAAGTGGGAGAACTTGCGCAATTGGTGGCTGACTAAATATTTTTTTGCCCCACTGTATGTGTGCATGGATAACATGATGGAGGATTTCTCATGAATCTAGAAAAAAAGTCTACAACCAAAAACAGCTGCTGTAAAAACGTCAAAAAACTTCCGATGTGCATTAGGCCTTAATCATGTTACATTTTGTGGCTATTAATTGATATTTATTATCTGCAAATAAATTTGCTTGGACCTCGAACCTGGCGGATCACCTCACTCATCTCCATTTAAGAATAGATTTCATGTAGTATAATGAAGAAAAACCAGGGGCAGATTCTTGATGTCAGTAGAAGGTGGAAGTGAGCACTCGTCCTGTTTGCGCAGACCTCGGCTCTTCCCGTAAGCTGTGTTTGCTGTGGCGGTCGCTCCCCGAGTCGCCCATCTGGATCCGGTTTGGCATTCACAGCTGCCGTTTTTTGATGTGATACAGAAAAGACAGCCCGTTACTTCTTGTGGCCCCTGGTGTGCGGGTCAGGATACCTTCACCTAGATGAAATGGCCCTGGCTGCCTGGCCAGCTGTGCGGAGAACCAAAAAAAAAATACTTTCCCAGAATCCTACCGGAATATGAGAGGTGGGAAAGACAGATATTGCATGGCACAAACATTTTTAGGCTGGCTGCTAAATCCCACAACAAATAGTGCTGGAAATTTACAGCGAAAATACCACGTTACATAACGAGGCAAAAAAATCGAAAACAGATGTGGGGATAATCGGGGCCGATCCTAGGCAGGGTGCACAGGGTGCATTGCACCCAGGCGCCTGCAGAGGTGGGGGCGCCTTACATCTAACAGACTCTCTAACAGAAGCCCTCTCTGTGTCCATTAGAGGCCCCCCTCCAGGTCCCAATAAAGTACTCTGCTTCTCTTTCTGTATTTTGTTTATTGTTAAGAGATCATGTAAGGATCCCGGGGTAATGAAGACTTTGTGGGGGAGCATCTCTGTGGTTGAGTCATTGCTATAGAAACATTTGTAAAGGGGGGGAGTTGGTAAAATTACGACGCCCATGTGGGGGCGCCAGAAATATTTCTGCACCCAGGCTCCTGTGACCCTAGGATCAGCCCTGGGGATAATAATCTATCCCTACCACCACTTGCATGTGTACATATACGTCGGCAGAATGGCACGTACAGGCACATTGGCTTACCTGTACGTCCCTGCCTTGACGTGGGTCGGGGGTCCGATCGGGATTACCCCCGGTACATGCGACGGTCCCCGTGGCTGCAGGAGCGATTCGGGATGACGATTCGGGATGAGGGGGTGGCTGTTGGTTTTTGTTGGCCCCCCCCCGGATCGCTCCCAGCCAATCTGCGTGCTCCCCCTTCGTGTCACTTCCTCCTCCTGTGTAAACACAGGAAGGGGGAAGTGATGTAATCTCTGCTCTCTGTGTTATTTTCAACCGCCACTGAGGAGAGATTACATTGCACAGTAAGTCTGCACAACACTACACTGACACCAGTACACGCAGGCACATATGAAAGTTCACTAAACAGGGGCATTATCCAAAGGGGCCCCTTTATTAGATACACCTACTTAGACCCCTAAAAGGTGCACACATGCAACTTTAATAGGCACACCTACCTAAACAGAGCGTATGTAGTCACTTTATTAGATGGACCTACCTAGACCCCTGGGACGTAGGGAGGTAGGGACTTAGGCCATAGGACATCACAAGGTACATTGTTGGGGATCAGAACATGCTAACACTGCATGTACACGGGGAGGGAGCAATGCCTGTTCCCCTACTTTTTGGGGGGAAAAGTATGGGGACAGGCATGAGGCTGTAGTACTAAAAGTGTGTACTGATGCACTGAACAGGTGTGAGGCTGGAGAACCATTGAGGTATATTGAGGCTGAGAACAGGTATAATGCTGGAGCACTGCTGAGGTGTATTGACTCTTAGAACAGGTATGAGGCTGGATCACTGTTCAGGTGTATTGAGGCTTGGAACAGGTATGAGGCTGGATCACTGTTCAGGTGTATTGAGGCTTGGAACAGGTATGAGGCTGAGGCACGATTAAGGTTTATTGAGACTCCGAACAGGTATGAGGCTGGAGCACCATTGAGGTATATTGAGGCTGAGAACAGGTATGATGCTGGAGCACAGTTGAGGTGTATTGACTCTTAATACAGGTATGAGGCTGGATTACTGTTAAGGTGTATTGAGACTAAGAACAGGTATGAGGCTGAGCCACCATTGAGGTATTTTAGTCTGAGAACAGGTATGATGCTAGGGTGCCATTGAGGTGTATTGAGGCTTATAAGAGGTATAAAGCTGCAGCACCGTTGAGGTGTATTGAGGCTTAAAACAGGTATGAGGCTGGATCACTGTTCAGGTTTATTAAGGCTTAGAACAGCTATGAGGCTGAGGCACCATTGAGGTGTATTGAGGCTGAGAACAGGTATGATGCTGAAGCACAATTGAAGTGTATTGAGGCTTAGTAGGCTTAGAACAGGTAGGAGGCCGAGGCACAGTTAAGGTGTATTGAGACTCAGAACAGGTAGGAGGCTGGAGCACCATTTAGTTAAATTGAAGCTGAGAACAGGTATGATACTGGAGCGCAATTGAGGTGTATTGAGGCTTATAACAGGTATAAGGCTGGAGCACTGTTGAGGTGTATTGAGGCTTAGAACAGGTATATGGCTGGAGCACCATTGAGGTGTATTGAGGCTTAGAACAGGTATGAGGCTGAGGCACAGTTAAGGTGTATTGAGACTTAGAACAGGTACCGGTATATTATGAAACAAAAAAAAGAACAGGTATGAGGCTGAGGCCCCATTGAGGTGTATTGAGGCTGGAAACAGGTATGATGTGGAAGCACCATTGAAGTGTATTGAGGCTTAGAACAGGTAGGAGGCTGGAGCACCATTCAGTTAAATTGAAGCTGAGAACGGGTATGATGCTGGAGCGCAATTGAGGTGTATTGAGGCTTACAACAAGTATAAGGCTGGAGCACTATTGAGGTGTTTTGAGGCTTAAAACTGGTATGAGGCTGGATCACTGTTCAGGTGTATTGAGACTTATAACAGGTATGAGAATGAGGCACTGTTAAGGTGTATTGAGACTTGGAACAGGTATGAGGCTGGAGTACCATTGAGGTGTATTGAGGCTGGGAACAAGTATAAGGCTAGAGCACCATTGAGGTGTATTGGGACTTATAAAAGGTATAAGGCTGGAGCACTGAGTTAAGGTGTATTGCGACTTAGAACAGGTATGAGGCCAGAGAACTGTTCAGGTGTATTGAGGCATAGAACAGGTATGAGGCTGGAACATTGTTGAGGTGTTTTGAGGATTAGAACAGGTATGAAGCTAGAGTACCGTTGAGGTGTCTTGAGGCTTAGAACAGGTATGAAGCTGGAGTACCCTTGAGGTGTCTTGAGGCTTAGAACAGGTATGAAGCTGGAGTACCATTGAGGCGTCTTGAGGCTTAGAACAGGTATGAAGCTGGAGCACCCTTTAGGTGTCTTGAGGCTTAGAACAGGTATGCAGCTGAAGCACCGTTTAGGTGTATTTAGGCCTAGAACAGGTATGAAGTTGGAGCACGTTGAGGTGTCTTTAGGCTTAGAACAGGTATGAAGCTGGAGCATGTTGAGGTGTCTTGAGGCTTAGAACAGGTATGAAGCTGGAGCACCGTTTAGGTGTATTTAGGCCTAGAACAGGTATGAAGCTGGAGTACCGTTGAGGTGTCTTGAGGCTTAGAACAGGTATGAAGTTGGAGCACGTTGAGGTGTCTTTAGGCTTAGAACAGGTATGAAGCTGGAGCATGTTGAGGTGTCTTGAGGCTTAGAACAGGTATGAAGCTGGAGCACCGTTGAGATGTGATGAGGCACAGAACAGGTATGAAGCTGGAGCACGTTGAGGTGTCTTGAGGCTTAAAACAGGTATGAAGCTGGAGCACGTTGAGATGTATTGAGGCACAGAACAGGTATGAAGCTGGAGCACCATTGAGGTGCCTTGAGGCACAGAACAGGCATGAAGCTGGAGCACATTGAAATGTCTTGAGGCTTAGAACAGGTATGAAGCTGGAGCACTATTGAGATGTATTGAGGCACAGAACAGGCATGAAGCTGGAGCACGTTGAAATGTCTTGAGGCACAGAACAGGTATGAAGCTGGAGTACCGTTGAGGTGTCTTAAGGCACAGAACAGGTATGAAGCTGGAGCACGTTGAGATGTATTGAGGCACAGAACAGGTATGAAGCTGGAGTACCGTTTAGGTGACTTGGGGCACAGAACAGGTATGAAGCTGGAGCACCATTGAGATGTATTGAGGCACAGAACAGATATGAGGCTGGAATGAGGCGTGAGCACTATGGAGGTGTACAGAGGCACAGGACAGATATGAGGTTGGTTTGAAGCTCACGCACTGTGGAGGTTTACTGAAATGGGAAGTGGGATGTTGCCAGAGCCCTGTCAGGTAGGCCGTAATTGGCCCCATGATTTCTAATGGCAGCCCTACTAGGAGTCCATGGGGAGGAAAGGAGAAATTCCATAGGAGTAGGTGGAGTGTCTATAACAAGCAGCAGGGCAACAGGGGTAATAACAACCCAACTATTACCATGTAGGGTAGTATGGATAACATGGGGTAACCTGTAATTTTAGCCTATATACATCCAATGCCGCCACGCTTGTTTTCCGACTTTAGAAGGATTTCCCTGATAGAAAATGTTCAAATGATTTCCTGCGTTCTCCTGCAATTGCTCTTTTAAGTCTCTTCACCCGAATGCTTAGATCTGGCGCTGCCCATGTCTACCCGTCTGCGAATCTCCTATGATGTATAGGGGGAGCGCGGTGTGCGCGGCGGGGTATGTCTTCAGCTGTCGATATCCGTGTGATTCTACTTGTATGTTGTTCCCTTTCATGTCATGCTACATGCAGCTCCACTCCCCCCCTCCTGTTCTCTTTGGCTGCGCAAAGAACACGCGGCGAAAGTTCGAAAACAGAAGCACGAAGCGTCGAAGGACATGAAAGGTGCCAGCTGGGCCCATAAATATTCAGCGCTGGTGTTTTATATGGAGCTGCTGTACTTTCTCAGCCTCTCCCATTGTTAGAGAGGGCAATTAGAAGTGCCGCATATGTTTTGATGCGCTTTGTATTCGCGGCATGTAAATTTTGCGACGCCGGGGGATGATCGTGTGTTTTTCTCTGCTGTCTGCTCATCCAAACAACAGCAACTACCAGCTCTGAGCTTATTAGGAGAGGCAGGAGGGAGTGTAAACAGGATGAGGCGAATAATGACCCCCATGCCCCCTATTATATACTCAAAGGTTGGGTTACAGAGAGAAAAACTGCAGCCTTTTTCAGAAACGCTCCACCCAGAAATCATGGAGCCCCATACAGCCTACCCCCCCCCCCCTCCCCAATTATATCAAAATAATATTTTTCACTAAAAATACACTAAAATTATTATTAGCTAATACAAACCTAACAAAGAACCTGTGTGAATTAGCCCTTTTAATTGTTTTTTTTTTTTTATGTTTTTATTATGTTTACATTTATTTTATTTTACAATTTTTTTTAATTAATTGCAATGTTAACACACACACACACACATATATGCCGCCACTGTGCTCATTAAACACTGCCACTGTGACCATCAATTGCCGCCACTGTGCTCATCAAACGCTGCCACTGTGCCCATCAATTGCCGCCACTGTGCTCATCAAACGCTGCCACTGTGCCCATCAATTGCTGCCACTGTGCCCATTAAATGCTGCCACTGTGCCCATAAATTGCCTTCACTGTGCCATCCAATGCAGCCACTGTACCCATCAATTGCCGCCACGCTGCCCATCAATTGCTGCCAGTGTGCCCATCAATTGCTGCTACAGTGCCCATCAATTGCTGCCAGTGTGCCCATCAATTGCTGCCAGTGTGCCCATCAAATGCTGCCACTGTGCCCATAAATTGCCTTCACTGTGCCATCCAATGCAGCCACTGTACCCATCAATTGCCGCCACGCTGCCCATCAATTGCTGCCAGTGTGCAGATCAATTGTTGCTACAGTGCCCATCAATTGCTGCCAGTGTGCCCATCAAATGCTGACAGTGTGCAACCCCCGGCCTACCCTGTCTCGGTGGGGCAGCGGGCCACGGCGGCGGTGTCCACCGCACTCCTCGATGTCTTCTCCCTCGTCCTCTCCTATGACTGAACAAGCGTATACATATTCTCCAGTAGACCATTGATAGGCAATTTTCGTCCAAAAGTTTTAATGAAAAGTGAGCCGCTCAGGACCCCTTCGTCAGGCCTGTGCCGATCCCCCGTGTGCTGGTGAATATGTATGTTTGTTTGATGTTTCCAGGACCCAACTGGTAATTGCTGCAGCACCCACCTTTTTATGAGCCATTTCTACCAGGAACGTGTGCAATAGGAATATTGATCACTCTGCTATCATTGGACGCCTGATAGGCATCCAATCACAGCGCCTGTCATTTCAGCCAATCAGGTGACAGGTAACAGACCCAAGCACCTGATTGGCAGAGAGGCAGTTAGGTGTTATGAAAGCGAATCTTCATCCGCTTTCTTACCACAACGCTGGGTGAACTGCGAGCGGCCAGCATGGCGCACGTTGTTCACATTTTTTTGACGACACCTATTAGAGCCTATGGCTCTACGGATGACAGGTCTGTGTCCACGCTGCATATGCTGAATAGACACTGACACAGCCCACACACTTCTCTTTGGGCCCTCCAATTCAATCTGCCCAATGGGACGGATCCCCTTCTGTTTTTTTATTTTTTTGAGAGGATTGGATTGGAGGTAAGTGGCTGCATTTGATGGCACATTGGTGGCAATTTATGGGTACATTGGCAGCCATTGATGGGCACAGTAGCGGCAATTTATGGGCACCCTGGCAGTAATAGGCACAGTAGCGGCAATTGATGGGTATGCTGGCAGCAATTGATGGGCAATTGATGGGCACAATGGTGGAAACTGATGGACACACTGGCAGCAATTTATGGGCTCAGTAGCGGCAATTGATGGGCACCATGGTGGCAACTGATGGACACACTGGCAGCAATTGATGGGCACAGTACCGGCAATTGATGGGAACACTGGCAGCAATTAATAGGCACAGTAACGGTAATTGATGGGTACAGTGGTGGCAATTGATGGGCACACTGGCAGCAATTAATAGGCACAGTAGCGGTAATTGATGGGTACAGTGGTGGCAATTGATAGGCACACTGGCAGCAATTGATGGCACAGTGGCAGCAATTTATGGGTACAGTTGCTTCGTTTGATGGGCACAGTGGCTGCATTTGATGCCACAGTGGTGGCAATTTATGGGTACAGTTGCTTCGATTGATGGGCACAGTGGCTGCATTTGGCACAGTGGTGGCAATTGATGAGCACAGTGGCTGCACTTGATGGGCACAGTGGCTGCGTTTGATGGGTACAGTGGCTGCGTTTGATGGCATAGTGGCGGCAAGTGATGGGCACAGTGGCCAGGTTGGATGACACAGTGGTGGCACTTGATGGGCACAGTGTCTGCATTTGATGGCACAGTGGCGGCAATTGATGGGCACAATGGCCACGTTGGATTGCACAGTGTCTGCACTTGATGGGCACAGTGTATGCACTTGATGGGCACAGTGGCTGCATTTGATGGGCACAGTGGCTGCAATTGATGTTTTTTTTTTTTAGTTTGTTTGCGCCCCCCCCAAAAATGTTGAGCACCAGCCGCCACTGTGTCCTTACTTACTAGTGTTATGCCATGTACACACGATTTGGAATTTCCTATGGGAAAAGATTGATGGGCACAGTGGCTGAGTTTGATGGGCACAGTGGCTGAATTTGATGGGCACAGTGGCTGAATTTGATGGGCACAGTGGCGGCAAATGATGCGCACAGTGGCTGCATTTGATGGGTACAGTGGCTGCATTTGATGCGCACAGTGGCTGCATTTGATGCGCAAAGTGGCTGCATTTGATGCGCAAAGTGGCTGCGCTTGATGGTACAGTGGCTGCGCTTGATGGTACAGTGGCTGCGCCTGATGGTACAGTGGCTGCGCCTGATGATACAGTGGCGGCAATTGATGGGCACAGTGGCTGAATTTGATGGGCACAGTGGCGGCAATTGATGGGCACCGTGGCTGCATTTGATTTTTTTTTTTTAGTTTGTTTGCACCCCCCCAAAAAAACTTTGAGCACCAGCTGCCACTTTGTCCTTACTTACTATTGTTATGCCGCGTACACAAGATCGGAATTTCCTATGCAAAAAGTCAGACGGAATTTTTTCATCAGATATTCCGACCGTGTGTATGCCCCATCTGACTTTTTCCTTCGGAAATTTCGATGGACTTAGAAAGAGAACATATTTGGCCACATTCACGAATAGTTACAATAGAGTATCAGTAGATACGCCATCGTAACTCGGAATCTGTGCCGGCGTATATTTAAGCGTATTCTCAAAGTGAGATACGCTTAAATATTGTTAAGATACGACCGGCGTAAGTCTCCTACGCCGTTGTATCTTAAGTGCATTTTTACGCTGGCCGCTAGGTTTGTTCCCGCTGATTTACGTCTAGAATATGAAAATCAGCGAGACACGCCTATTCACGAATATACGCCTGGCCAACGCAGTGAATTTACGCCGTTTGCGTAAGGCTTTTTCCGGCGTAAAGATAAACCACCAAAAAAGATGGCGCATCCTATGTTAAGTATGGACGTCGGGACCGCGTCAAATTTTTCAGATTTTACGCCGTTTGCGTAACTCGTCCGTGAATGGGGCTTTACGTCAATTAAGTCTTAGCGTCATAATTTGCAGCATGCGCACTGGGATACGTCCACACGCAGTTGAAAAAAAAAACGTCAAAAACGCGGGGTCACTAAACATTTACGTAAAACACGCCCACCTCATTCACATTTGAATTACCCGGGCTTACGCCGGCCCATTTACGCTACGCCGCCGTAACTTAGCTTGGTGAATACAGCATTTGCCTCTCTAATTTACGGCGGCGTAGCGTAAACAAGATACGCTACGCCCGCACAAAGATACGACGGGCTACGTGAATCTAGCTCATTCTCTTCCCCCCCCCCCCCCCCCGACGGAAAAAAATCCGTTCATCTGTATGGAACTCCGACGGAGTAAAAAAAAACACGCATGCTGGGAAACAATTCGACGCATACTCGGGAGCATGGAACTTCGTTTTTTCTCGGCTCGTCGTAGTGTTGTACCTCACCGCGTTTTTGACGGTCTGAATTTGGCGTGACCGTGTGTATGCAAGGCAAGCTTGAGCGGAATTCCGACGGAAAAACTGATCGTGTGTACGCGGCATTAGTGATATTTTCTGTTTCTTTCAATAAAATACGATTAAATCAAACGCTTTTATTCTCTGTACTAAGCGTCTCGTACTGTGGAGCCGCCATCACCAGGAAACGTCTCTCCCGATCCATCCATCTCCGTTTGCTTTGGTCCCATCCCAACAATTACAAGGATAGAAGTCTGTCTGTTTGCCTGAAAACACAGAGCTGGTCCCACACAAAAAAAAAATTGAATTCCTTCTAATGCCATCTGTTGCCCGTCGCTGCCAGGAGCCCAATCGCTGCCAGAAACCAAGCAGCAAAAGATCCGTTCTCTATGTTTACGCTCGTGCCACAGGCAGCCTTGTAAAGGTGCTTGCTTAGAAGTCGCCCGTGGGCGGATGGCGGGCAGAGAATCCCGGGACCTGGCACGTGAATAAAAACCCTCAGTGTTGAGCCCCGCGTGTCTCCGGTCTCCGAGCCGGGACCTCCTCGGGTGCGAGGCGTCTGTGCGCGACAGATTGGGTCTCTCTCACCTGTGGCATGAAAAGGCGCCCCGGGCGGGGTGAGTACGAAGCTCGTCTCCTACGCAGCCAGCCGGACGCTCGTCCATCCCGATAACCAGGCACGCCGCTCATATTCACGGAGATTTACTCCATCACCCGGAGAGATCCGGCCCGGACGGGGGCGAGAGTACATTAAATTTATTGCACCGACCAAAATACGAACCTACATCCTCCGTAAACCGCAGAACTCCGCGCTCGCACAAAGCGCCTGTATTTGTTTTACGACTCGTTGGCAGGAGCGTTTATTTCGTCTGGCGAGAGGTCTGCTGAATGGTGTGCTTTTTACTGTCTGAAACAGGATTTCTGCAAAAAAAAAATAGAATTAACCCTTTGCCGTCCAGACAGGGCCGCTGATAGGCCAGTACAACTGACCCTGTTGTACCGGGCCCGGCCAGCAGGGACGCCCGAGCAGGGCCGGATTTGTTCTCCCTGCCGCCCCAAGGCCAGGTTCCTCAATCCACCCCCTCCCCACCAACCGAACCCCCCCCCCCCCAATCAACGGAGAATGGCAACCGGAGGGGACAGGGGCGGCAGGGTTAGTTCAAATATTTTTTGTTCTTTTTTTTTTTTTTACTTTTTTAGCACTTTTTTGAAATTTTTATTAATTTTTAGCTTGTCGTTTACTTGTTTTTATTTTTGTGTAATATTCTTATTATTTTGAATATTATTTTTCTTATTCTTTACTTTTTAGTTACTTTTTTAATTTAATTATTATTATTTTTTATCAATTTTTTTCACTTAACTTTATTGCTATCACACAGGAAAAAACAATTCCCTGTGCGATAGCAATTAGAGGTGACAGGTTCTGTTTATTGACCCTGTCACCTCCAAAACAGAAGTCCTAGCACTGTGCTAGAACTCCTGTCACAGCTGAGATGGGAAGAGCACAGCTCACCCCTCTCACTGTGCACATCAGGGGCAGGGACAGGAGACAGACTCGGCGGCCGGGGGGAGGACGGAGGAGTCCCGAAGGCAGAGCAAGCCGAGAAAGGTATGTGGGGGGAGGGGAGAACGGACAACAGCACACATTTGACAAGTGATTTTGATGACGTCGCCGTAATCACTTAACGAGCGAGCGGATTCCCCCACTCAATTCTCCCACACAGCAACTTACCGCCCTCAACTGTATGTTACGGCCGTCGGGGGACTCCCTGCCACTGCCGCCCCTTGGCACCCTGCCGCCCCGAGGCCTGGCCTTGGTGGCCTTGTGGAAAATCCGGGCCTTGCGCCCGAGAAAAAGAACAAACAAAAAAAACTCAGCCCTGACCGAACATCTTTAGTCTTCCGTCCAGCCCCGTCCCCCTGGTCACCCCCCTCCCCCCCACGAGTTGATTTCTACGTTTTTTTTTATAGCACAATACCATGTATTTCCGTTGGTGTAGGTGACGGCACTGCAGGAGTCAGGGTGGTACTATTTCCTCTATTTCAGGTGCGGAAGAATATCTCTTCTCTCCCGCGCCCGCTCCTCTGCTGGCTCAAGTCCCCGCCAGCTTGTTCTTCCCTTGCGCCGCGGAGTGATTCTTCTCTCTATCCGCTCTCTTGGCGCTCTGGCCTCGGAGAGAAGAAGCAGTGGCAGAACAGAAGTGGCCTGTGACCTAACCCGGCATCTGACTGTTTTTTTGTGACACTGTCAGACTGACACTCCAGCGAGTCCAGGCGGCCAATAGCAGCACTACAGGTACAGGATCAAGGAGGAAGTGACTCCTGGGGCCAGGATAAGGTGTGTACTTTCTTGGGGGGGGGGGTTCAAGATCTACTGTCTGCAGCAGCATCTAAACATTATGGCATTGGCGGCATTGGGTGGCACTGTCTGAGGTATCACATTCGTTATGGCATGTGCTACCTGCAGACAGTGCCACCCATGCGGCCAATGCCATATTGTGCTGCAGATAGTGCCACCCATATCCAGAAAAGCATTTCCTATACCGTACCCCAAAACGCATCACCCATACCACACCCCAAAATGTATCGCCCGTAGCATACCCCAAAACAAGCCACCCTTACCATACCCCAAAATGCATTGCCCTTAACCTACCTCCAAACATGTCACCCCCCCCCCCTCCCATACCTCCAAACAGGTCTTTCTTACCATACCCCGCCAAGACACGTTACCCTTACCATTCCCCGAAATGACTTAACCTCACCATACCCAAAAACTCATTGGTATTACAATAGCAGCAAACCTGGATGCGGTCTCACCTTTCCTGAATCCTGAGGTTCATTTAGGCCAGGGGTGCCCAAACTTTTGAAGGCAGAGGGCCACTTAAGCGACTTAGTAACCAGTCGGGGGGCCACAATGAGCGAAGTGGGCAGATGACAGGTCTGTGTCCAGTCTGCATTTGCAACACAGACACAGCCCAACCTACTCTATGGGCCCTGCGATCCAATCAGATGGAAGGGGGCAGATCCACTTATGTTTTTTTTTTTAGCAGATGGGATTGAAGGTAGGAAGGTAGGTGTATATGGACAAAAGTCTGTTTACATCTGCCTCTCCATAGAGGTGAATGGAGGGTCCGATTGGGTCGGACCAATAATTTGAAAGGGACCCAAGGCTTTTATACTGATGGTCTGCGGTCTATTGCGACGCAGTGTACCTGTGGTTTTCCCCACCGGTTAGCTGCACCTTGCCATCGACATCTATCATATCCTGCAGGTGTGGTGCACTTTCTGAAAAGCCGCTTGCTTCCTCTACCGCCGGCTTCATTTACAACACTGATGCTCTTAGATGGCAGGTCGGCAACCTGCCATCTGGGCTTGCCAACCAGCCATCCCAGAGGAGGAGGTCGTGGGCCACATCAGAGGGCTCCGTGGGCCACTGGTTGGGCACCCCTGATTTAGGCGATTGATACCTACTCAATAGGAATGTCCCGATACCGAGCATTTCCGAGCAATACCTGGGGAGGCAAGGGAGTTGCAAGTCTTCTCCCCCGTGCTGTCTTTCCCCGCCGTGCAGTCCGCTCTTCTCTCTCCCCCATGCAGCCCGCTCTTCTCTCCCCCCGTGCAGCCCACTCTTCTTCTCTCCCCCCCTGCAGCCCGCTCTTCTTCTCTCCCCCCATGCAGCCCGCTCTTCTTCTTTCCCCCCGTGCAGCCCGCTCTTCTTCTCTCCCCCCGTGCAGCCCGCTCTTCTTCTCTCCCCCCTTGCAGCCCGCTCTTCTTCTCTCCCCCCTTGCAGCCGCTCTTCTTCTCTCCCCCCGTGCAGCCCGCTCTTCTCTCCCCCCGTGCAGCCTGCTCTTCTCTCTCCCCCCGTGCAGCCTGCTCTTCTTCTCTCCCCCGTGCAGCCGCTCTTCTTCTCTCCCCCCGTGCAGCCCCACTCTTCTCTCTACCCTGTGCAGCCCGCTCTTCTTCTCTCCCCCCTTGCAGCCTGCTCTTCTCTCTCTCTCCCCTGTGCAGCCCGCTCTTCTCTCTCCCCATGCAGCACGCTCTTCTTCTCTTCCCTGTGCAGCCTGCTCTTCTCTCTCTCCCCCCGTGCAGCCCGCTCTTCTCTATCCCCCGTGCAGCCCGCTCTTCTCTATCCCCCGTGCAGCCTGCTCTTCTCTCTCCTCCCGTGCAGCCCGCTCTTCTTTCCCCCCTTGCAGCCTGCTCTTCTCTCCCCCCGTGCAGCCCGCTCTCCTTTTCTCCCCCCCGTACAGCCTGCTCTTCTTCTCTCCCCCCGTGCAGCCTGCTCTTCTCTCTCTCCCCTTGTGCAACCTGCTCTTCTCTCTCCCCGTGCAGCCCGCTCTTCTCTCTCCCCCGTGCAGCCCGCTCTTCTCTCTCCCCGTGCAGCCTGCTCTTCTCTCTACCCCAGTGCAGGCCGCTCTTCTTCTCTCCCCCGTGCAGCCCGCTCTTCTCTCCCCCCTTGCAGCCCGCTCTTCTTCTCTCCCCCCGTGCAGCCCGCTCTCCTTTTCTCCCCCCGTGCATCCCGCTCTTCTTCTATCCCCCTGTGCAGCCCGCTCTTCTTCTCTCCCCCGTGCAGCCCGCTCTTCTCTCTCCCCTGTGCAGCCCGCTCTTCTCTCTCCCCTGTGCAGCCCGCTCTTCTCTCTCCCCCGTGTAGCCCGCTCTTCTCTCTCTCCCGTGCAGCCCGCTCTTCTTCTCTCCCCCCGTGCAGCCCGCTCTTCTTCTCTCCCCCCGTGCAGCCCACTCTTCTTCTCTCCCCCCTTGCAGCCCGCTCTTCTTCTCTCCCCCCTTGCAGCTTGCTCTTCTCTCTCTCCCCCCGTGCAGCCTGCTCTTCTCTACCCCCTTGCAGCTTGCTCTTCTCTCTCTCTCCCCGTGCAGCCCGCTCTTCTCTCTCCCCATGCAGCCCGCTCTTCTTCTCTCCCCCAGTGCAGCCCGCTCTTCTTCTCTCCCCCCTTGCAGCCTGCTCTTCTTCTCTCTCCCCCCGTGCAGCCCGCTTTTCTTCTCTCCCCCGTGCAGCCCGCTTTTCTTCTCTCCCCCGTGCAGCCCGCTTTTCTTCTCTCCCCCGTGCAGCCCGCTCTTCTTCTCTCCCCCCTTGCAGCCCGCTCTTCTTCTCTCCCCCCTTGTAGCCTGCTCTTCTCTCTCTCCCCCCGTGCAGCCCGCTCTTCTCTCTCCCCCATGCAGCCCGCTCTTCTTCTCTCCTCCCGTGCAGCCCGCTCTTCTTCTCTCCCCCCTTTCAGCCCGCTCTTCTTCTCTCCTGAGGCTGCTGAGAAAGCGACTGGGGAATCTGTGTCCTTAGTCCCTTTCTCTGTCTTAAAGAGGAGATGTCAGGGGGTCTTCTTTCTCCCCCGTGCAGTCCGCTCTTCTTCTCTCCCCTCGTGCAGCCCGCTCTTCTTCTCTCCCCTCGTGCAGCCCGCTCTTCTTCTCTTCCCCATGCAGCCCGCTCTTCTTCTCTCCCCCCTTGCAGCCCGCTCTTTTTCTCTCCCCCCTTGTAGCCTGCTCTTCTCTCTCTCCCCCCTTGCAGCCCGCTCTTCTTCTCTCCCCCCTTGTAGCCTGCTCTTCTCTCTCTCCCCCCCGTGCAGCCCGCTCTTCTCTCTCCCCCATGCAGCCCGCTCTTCTTCTCTCCCCCCGTGCAGCACGCTCTTCTTCTCTCCCCCCCCCCGTGCAAATCGCTCTTCTCTTTCTCCCCCCCGCGCAGCCCGCTCTTCTCTCTCTCCCCCCGTGCAGCCCGCTCTTCTTCTCTCTCCCCCCGTGCAGCCCGCTCTTCTCTCCCCCCGTGCAGCCTGCTCTTCTCTCTCCCCCCGTGCAGCCTGCTCTTCTCTCTCCCCCCCCGTGCAGCACGCTCTTCTTCTCTCCCCCCGTGCAAATCGTTCTTCTCTCTCTCCCCCCCGCGCAGCCCGCTCTTCTCTCTCTCCCCCCGTGCAGCCCGCTCTGCCCCCCGTCCATGCCACTCTCCCCCCTCAAACTGTCAGGGGGGAGAGCGGAGGTAGGAGCCCCTAATCCCGGCTTCTACCTTTTCTGATTGAACGGAGTCAGTGATCACTCACTCCGTCCATTCATATAACTGAGCATCGTAACCTGTGTTTATGATGCTTCAGTTTATGAATGGAGAGGGGCCTCTCCATTCATTTCAGCTGAGGCTGCTGAGAAAGGGACTGGGGAATCTGTGTCCTTAGTCCCTTTCTCTGTCTTAAAGGGGAAATGTCAGGGGTCTATTAAGACCCCTGACATCTCTCCAAAAGACCCCCAACAGGGCTGATAAAAAAAAAAAAAATTGCAATAAATGTAAAAAAAAAAAAATGTAAATAAAATGTAAATAATAATAATAATGGTAAAAAAAAGACACACTGACAATCCACCCCACCCCCCTAAAAAACAAAACAAAAAAATCACTGTAAAAGTAAAAAAGAAAAATACTGCCACTGTCGCATGACATTAAAAAAAAAGTATCGGTATTCGGTATCGGCGAGTACTTATAAAAAAGGATCGGTACTTGTACTCGGTCTCAAAAAAGTGGTATCGGGACAACCCTACTACTCACCATAGCCATATGATGAAATTTGGTAGGAAAATAGGTTTATCTTTGGGGAACGGGACGTTGGGACCAGGAAAAGGGACAAGAAGCTTGGGACCAAGAGGTTTGGGTTCAGTGGTTGGTTCCCATTGGAGGAGGGACACCCTCCAGTCCGGGTATCAGACACACACTGGAGTGACGACCTTCACACTGTCCGACTTTATAGACAATTATCATCGAAGACTTCATCAATCACCGGCTATCGGCGCTCGCAATCCGAGAACGTGGGCCGCTCCCAGCGACCTCACATCCTATATCCTCCTGCTTTAATTAAAATGATTAATGGGGCGCCTGACTCCTTCGCTGCATCCAACATGTTGTCTTCCCCACCCCCACCCCGCGCCCACGCTGCCCTCCATTATGAATTGTAATCGTCCGCCGCTTTTGTGACCTCATTATGCATACAGAGATGTCCCTTATGTCTTCCTTCTTGCAATGTTAATGTTGTTTGATTACCTGCATTCCGCCTGACAAGGAATCGTTGTGTTTGTTTAACCACTTCGGCCCAGGACCATTTCGCTGGCCAAAGACCGGGCCCCTTTTTGAGATTCGGCACTGCGTCGCTTTAACTGACAATTGCACGGTCGTGCGACGTTGCTCTCAGGGGAGGGCTGGCAGGGGAGGCAGGGTGGAAATTTCCCCCTGGGCTGGTGACACTATGCACAGCCACCGGCCGCCACTACCAAATGCTGTTTTTGCAGAGCAGGAATATGCCTGTTGGAGCTCTGTTAACACATGTCATGGCCGCTGCTCACCTCCCACTGTGTAGCCGTGCCTGTGTCATCTCCGAAGTAAATGGCTGCAGAGCTGAGCTATGTCCCATCTCACACATAGCTCAGCCTCAGCGCACACCAGCGCTGACATCCCCTTCTCTCTCTGCACAAACACGAGGACTCTGATGTAAGGGGAGGCTCTGTGCAAACTCTGATGTAAGGGGAGGCTCTGTGCAAACTCTGATGTAAGGGGAGGCTCTGTGCGGACTCTGATGTAAGGGGAGGCTCTGTGCAAACTCTGATGTAAGGGGAGGCTCTGTGCGGACTCTGATGTAAAAGGAGGCTCTGTGCGGACTCTTGGGATCATGAAAAATCTTAGACTGTTTTCCTCGATCTAGCGCTAATCCACGCTCTATGGGCCACTTGACTGGACTTGTCCCCCAGGCCTAAGGCTGCCAGCCCTCCCCTGGTTGCTCTCAAACAAAATTGACGTCCTTTTTTCCCCACAAATAAATCTTTCTTTTGGTGGTATTTGATCACCTCTGCGGTTTTTATTTCTTGCGCTATAAACAAAAATACAGCGACAATTTTGAAAAAAATTCTATTGGCTAGATTCAGGTAGAGCGCCGTAATTTTATGCAGGCGTAACGTATCTCAGATACGCTACGCCGCCGTAAATTAGAGAGGCAATTGCTGTATTCACCAAGCTAAGTTACGGCGGCATAGCGTAAAAGGGCTGGCGTAAGCCCGCCGAATTCAAATGTGTTTGATGTGGGCGTGTTTTATTTAAATTAAGTGTGAAGCACCACTAAGACCCCTTTTACACTGAAGTGTTTTAGCGTTAAAAACAGCGCTATTAAAATGCTCATAAAACGCTCTCCATGCATCTGAATGGACCTTTTCACACCAAGTTTTCTGCAAGCAGCATCTTTGGAGCAGCTTTTATGCGCTGAAAAAAAAAACCGCTCCAAAAACGCCCCTCTCCATTGAAATGAATTAAAAGCGCTGTAAAAACGCCTTACCCTTTCACACCGAGGCACTGCAAAAATGCCCTAAAACATTAGGGTCTTAGCGGTCCTTTACCAGCATTTTTCCGACGCTGGCAGTGTGAAAGGGCTCTGAAAGCACTCGGGGCTTTTCACATTGGGATTGCAGATGAGGCTTCTTTCAGGCGCTTTACAGGCTTTTTTTTAACGCCAAGGCGCCTGAAAAACGCTCGAATAACGCCTGAAAAAGGTTTGAATAAAGCCTGAAAAACGCCCCAGTTTGAAATAGGCCTTAGACCCTAACGTTATAGGGCATTTTTGCAGTGCCCCAATGTGAAAGGGTAAGGCGTTTTTACGGCACTTTTCAATTCATTTCAATGGAGAGGGGCGTTTTTGGAGCGTTTTTTTTCGCGCCCAAAAGCTGCTCCAAAGATGCTGCTTGCATGACTCAGTGTGAAAGGGTCCATTGAGATACATGGAGAGCGTTTTAATAGCGCTATTTTTGACGCTAAAACACTGTAAGGGCCCTTTTTACACTGGTGTGTTTTTGCCGCGTTTTCACGGTAAAAATAGCGCTATTAAAACGCTCATAAAAACGTACCCCATGCCCCTCTCCATTGAAATGAATGTAAAAACGCTGTAAAAACGCTGTAAAAACGCGGTAAGGCTGCATTCACACTAAGGCCCCTTTCACATTGAGGCGTGGAGCCGCGGTGACGGTATAGCCGCGCTATTTGTAGCGCCGCTATACCGTCGTGTTTACCGCGATATTCGGGCGCTAGCGGCCGAAAAAGGGTTAATACCGCGCTATTACCGCGGTTTCCCATTGATTCCAATGGGAAGGCGCGCTATAGGAGCGGTGAACACACCGCTCCTATACCGCGGTAAAGATGCGGCTAGCAGGACTTTTGGAGCGTTCCTGCTAGCGCACCGCTTCAGTGTGAAAGCCTTCGGGCTTTTACTTTGAACACTACAGGGCATGATTTTTCATGCGGTATAGCAGCGCTATTTTTAGCGCTGTACCGCATGAAAAACGCCTCAATGCGAAAGGGGCCTTAAGCGTAGGCGATTTGCGGCGTTTTTTACCGCAATTTGCCGCGACAAATTGCAGTGTTTTTACCGCGATTTGACGCGACAAAACACGGCGTTTTTCACCGCGGTTTTGTACAGGTCATTGTCAGTAATGTGAAACGCCCGATACGCGTGACAAAAAAGGGTCCGGATTTGTTTGAGCTTCCGGCGTTCGGCGTTCCATGTGAACCATCTCCATAGACAAAAATTTTATTTTTCCCCTCTAGCGTCCTTGAGCGGCGCGCTTCAGGCGACAAAACGCTCAGGTGTGAATGTAGCTTTAAAACTGAGCGTTAAAATCGTGGTAAAAACGTCTTTACAGCGTTTTTAATTCATTTCAATGGAGAGGGGCATGGGGAGCGTTTTAATAGCGCTATTTTTACAGCGAAAACACGGCAAAACGCTGCAAAAACGCACCAGTGTGAAATGGCTCTTAAGGACCGCCTAACGCCGATATACGTCGGCAGAATGGCACGGCTGGGCACAAGCACGTATCTGTACGTCCTCTTTAAGTGCCCAGCTGTGGGTCGTGGGCGCGCACCCGCGACCCGATCCGAAGCTCAGTGACCGCGGCCGTGGCACCCACGGACCCGATCGCCGCCGGTGTCCCACGCTTGGTCACAGGAGCTGAAGAACTGGGAGAGGCGAGTGTAAACACCTCTTCCCCGTTCTTCACTGTGGCAATGTCAGTGATCGTCTGTTCCCTGATATAGGGAACGACGATCACCGATGTCACACATCCAGCCCCGCCCCCCTACAGTTAGAAACACATACGAGGTCACACATAACCCCTACAGCGCCCCCTAGTGGTTGACTCCCAAACTGCCCTTGTCATTTTCACAGTACTCAGTGCATTTTTATAGCATTTTTTGCTGTGAAAATGACAATGGTCCCAAAAAACTGCCAAAAGTGTCCGATGTGTCCGCCATAATGTCGCAGTCACAAAAAAAAAAAAAACGCTGATCGCCGCCATTAGTAGTAAAACATTTTATATTAATAAAAATGCAATACAACTATCCCCTATTTTGTAAACGCTATAAATTTTGCGCAAACCAACCGATAAACGCTCATTGCGATTTTTATTTTTTACAAAAAAATAGGTAGAAGAATACGTATCGGCCTAAACTGAGGAAAAAAAATGTATTTATATATATTTTTGGGGGGATATTTATTATAGCAAAAAGTAAAAAATATTGCTTTTTTTTTCAAAATTGTCGCTCTGTTTTTGCTTATAGGGCAAAAAATAAAAACCGCAGAGGTGATCAAATACCACCAAAAGAAAGCTCTATTTGTGGGGAAAAAAAGGACGCCAATTTTGTTTGGGAGCCACGTCGCACGACCGCGCAACGGTCAGTTAAAGCGACGCAGCGCCGAATCGCAAAAAAGGGGCCAGGTCCTTAACCCGCATAATGGTCCGGGGCTGAAGTGGTTTAACTTGATGCTATCCTTTCATTTATTTGAGAAGTGTATAGAGCTGTTGGAAGATGTAAAGGAGAGGAGATTTCACAATCAGATTGTAATAAATGACAAGTGCGGAGAAATGGAAATGAAGCTTCCAGGTGCAGGAAAAGAGAATGTGTGTCTTGTGTGCAATTATCATAAGGAAGGGAAATAGAATTGAATAACGATCCCTTCTTCATCCGTAAAATATCCGCTCTATAGAGATTATTTTTCCGTAATGACTTTTGTCTGGGAAAGTCTACTTTGGGGAAAAACTCACTGTCCTGTCTAGATTCTGAAAAAACCCAAAAGAGAAGGTGCGATCATCTGGTGAAAACTAATGCAGCCATCACATATAAGGACCGGTAAGCTGCAATATAATACATTTATGTTTTTTGGGTTTATACAGCTTCTAGTTCGCCATCCCTGTTTCCTCCTTTTATCCCCTCGTTAACCACTTCACCCCCGGAAGATTTTACCCCCCACCCCCTTCCCGATCAGAGCACGTTTTACAATTCGGCACTGCGTCGCTTTAACCGACAATTGCGCGGTCGTGCGACGCTGTACCCCAAAATTGGCGTCCTTTCCCCCCCCCCCCCACAAATAGAGCTTTCTTTTGGTGGTATTTGATCACCTCTGCGGTTTTTATTTTTTGCGCTATAAACAAAGAAATCGACAATTTTGGAGAAAAAAAAATTAAAACATTTTTAACATTTTTTGCTAAAATAAATATCCCCAAAAGTGTTTTTTTTTTTTTTTTTTTTTTTTTTTTTACATTTTTTTCCCCCTCAGTTTAGACCAATAAACAAAAACGTGCGACAATTTTGAAAAATGAAAAGCTATATTTTTTTACTTTTTGCTATAATAAATATCCCCCAAAAAAAAAAAATATATATATATATATATATATATATATATATATATATATATAAAAAACATTTTTTTCCTCAGTTTAGGCCTACATATTTTTGTTAAAAAAAAAAGCAATAAGTGTATATTGAGTGGTTTCACAAAACTTATAGCGTCTGCAAACTATGGGAAAGATTTTTTGGCATTTTTATGGCATATTTTTTTTTGTACTAGTAATGGCGGTGATCTACGTTTTTTTTTTTTTTTTAGCGGTACTGCAACAATGCGACGGACGGATCGGAGACTTTTGACATTTTTTTTTTGGGACCATTGGCATGTATGCAGCTATCAGTGCTATAAAAATGCACTGATTACTGTGTAAATGTCACTGGCAGGGAAGGATTTAATACTAGGTTGTAGAGCCCCCCCCCCTACACCAAATCACCCATCCCCCCCATGTTGTAGACATGTGGCCTGGTACGATTCAGGAGGGGTGACGCTCTCTCGCCCCCCCTCCCTCTTTTTCTGCGGCCTGACAGGTTGCGTGCTCGGATAAGGGACTGGTATGGATTTTTGGGGGGACTCCACGCCATTTTTTTTATTTTGGTGCAGGGTTCCCCTTAAAATCCATACCAGACCGATATGGCTTTTGAGGGGGACCTTTTACGCCATTTAAAAAAAAAGGCGCAGTGTTCCCCTTAATATCCATACCAGACCTAAAGGGCCTGGTATGGAATTTTGGGGGGGGACGACCCCCACACATTTTTTTTTTGTTTAGGGTTCCCCTTAATATTTATACCAGACCAAAATAGTCTGGAAATTGACTTTTTTTTCAATAACGTTTATCTGTATTCTTGGGACCTGACAATTCATTACAGCCGCGAGTAGTTTTAAATGACTTTTTTTTCCTTTAGAAATGTCATTTTGTGCAGGGATAGTTCTAAACACGGGAAACATGTGCTACTTTACAGGCATACTATAAACACCCAGCAGGTACGAAATTTAAAGGAATATTTCACTTTAAGCATCATTAAATGCACTGCTCCCGAAAAACCGCTAGTTTTTAAAACTTTTTGTTGCATTGATACATGTCCCCTGGGGCAGGACCCGGGTCCCCAAACACTTGTTATGACAATAACTTGCATATTAGCCTTTTAAATGAGCACTTTTGTTTCATAAGGTTGGAAGAACACAATTGTCTACAATGTCTTTGTATGATGGAGTATTACCACTCCCCTTCACTGGAGACCCTTGACCTCCATCATTGGAGGGGGGGGGGGGGTTCACATACTTTTGTCCACAATTTATACTGCCTTCGCTTTAACCCTTTCACATCTGATGGGTAAATTATCATGGAACGTGGTTTATGGATTTCGCGGTTCTTCACTTTAAATGAGAATATTCTTTTTGTCAGAGTAACAATAAATGATACAATGGAGCCAATATCGTCTAATTTTAAATGCAAAAAAAAAAACAACAGAAATTCAGTAAAAAAAAAAAAGTAAAACCATTTCCCCGCAATCTTTCCTGCGGTGATTTTGATGTAATGTGCGCGGCCCGAGGATATGACGGTATAAAATGTTGTGTCTGTGTCTCCGGAGAACACGCTTTATGTCAATTATTTATCACGCCTGAAGAAAAAAATATGCATTCTTGTTTTTTTCTATTTCACGGCACATTGTGGACGTCTCGGGCATTTGCCGCGGTCGTACGTTTCGGATAAACTAGCGCTGATAGCTGGTGATAAGAAGTGGCGGCTGGTGCTCAAATTTTTTTTTGAGGGGGGGGGCACAAACTGAAAAATTCTGGAAAGATAAAACATCAATTGCAGCCTCACTGTACCAAACGCAGCCACTGTGCCCATCTAATGCAGTCACTGTGCCCATCTAACGCAGCCACTGTGCCCATCTAACGCAGCCGCTGTGCCCATCTAACGCAGCCACTGTGCCCATCTAACGCAGCCACTGTGCCCATTAAATGCAGCCACTGTGCCCATCTAATGCTGCCACTGTGCCCATCTAATGCTGCCACTGTGCCCATCAAACGCAGCCACTGTGCCCATTAAATGCTGTCACTGTGCCCATCTAACGCTGCCACTGTGCTCATCTAATGCAGCCACTGTGCCCATCTAACGCAGCCACTGTACCCATTAAATGCAGCCACTGTGCCCATTAAATGCTGCCACTGTGCCCATTAAATGCTGCCACTGTGCCCATCTAATGCTGCCACTGTGCCCATCAAACGCAGCCACTGTGCCCATTAAATGCAGCCACTGTGCCCATTAAACGCTGCCACTGTGCCCATCTAACGATGCCACTGTGCCCATCTAACGCTGCCACTGTGCCCATCTAACGCTGCCACTGTTCCCATCTAACGCTACCACTGTGCCCATCTAACGCTGCCACTGTGCCCATCTAACGCTGCCACTGTGCCCATCTAACGCTGCCACTGTGCCCATCTAACGCAGCCACTGTGCCCATCTAACGCTGCCACTGTGCCCATCGAACGCTGCCACTGTGCCCATCGAACGCTGCCACTGTGCCCATCGAACGCTGCCACTGTGCCCATCGAACGCTGCCACTGTGCCCATCGAATGCTCCCAATGTGCCCCATGTGCTGCCACTGTGCCCCAAATATTGCAACTGTGCCCCCAGTCATCTGCACCGGCACTTGCCTTGTCTCGGGTGGGAAGCAGGTGACGGAGACAGGTGGCGAGCGGTGTCCGTGTTTGCCATCTTCACCCCGATTGCTACTCCCGCCCGCTCCTTCTCTCATCCTGTGCTGTGATTGGATGCCCGATAGGAGTCCAATCACAGTGCCTGTCGCTTCAGCCAATCCGTGTGATGGGTAACACAGACCGGGTGCACCTGATTGGCTGAGAGGTGGTTCAATGTTAGGAAAGCGGATTCCTTCGCTCCTGAATAGTGGGTGTCAGCGGCGACCATAGATAGGTACATGCAATGCATGTATCTGTCTATGATAATGTGGTGCAGGAGAGAGGGAGAGGCGCTCCTGTGCCCCTTATGGACTCACCGCCGCTGGTGATAAGACAACCACTATGGAGATCATGAAGTACTGTGTGGGGGCTGGGGGACTTATTTGCGGCCGATGCAGAAGTAGTCAATCAGTGGCCCCACTTCACACAGAACCTGCCCCCTGCTGCCATGGCTGCCTCACTTTGCCTCACTGTGTCAATGCCCATGCCTCTCTGTGCCCATGCCTCTCTGTGCTCATGCCTCTCTGTGTCCATGCCTCTCTGTGTCCATGCCTTACTGTGTCCATGCCTCACTATGCCCATGTCTCACTGTGTCCACAGGGTCGCATTTGCTCTCCCTGCCGCCCCACGGACAGGTGCGGTATTCTCCTCCCCCCATTAACAAAACCATACCACCCTAAATCAACGGAATATGGCAACCAGGTGGCAGGGGAGGCACGGTTAGTTCAAATATTTTTTGTTTCTCTTTTTTTTTTCGTTTACTTTTTTATCACTTTTTATTTTATTTTGTAGCTTGTCATTTACTTTTTTTTTTTTTGTATAATTTTCTAATTATTTTTCTTATTCTTTACTTTTTAATTACTTTTTTTATTTCAATAATTTAATTATTATTTCTTATTTTTTTTTTTTAACATTTCCTCTTAACTTTATTGCTATCACACAGGAGAAAATAATTCCCTGTGTGATAGCAATTGGAGGTGACAGGTTCTCTTTATTGACCCTGTCACCTCCAAACCAGGAGTCCTAGTACTGTGCTAGAACTCGTGTCACAGCTGGGATGGGAAGAGCACACCTCACCCCTCTCACTGTGTACATCGGCGGCAGGGATAGAGAGACAGACTCAGCAGCCTGGGGGAGGACGGAGTCCCGAAGACCCAGCCAGTAGAGAAAGGTATGTGTAGAGGGGGGGGACAATGAATGGCAGCACACATTTTACAAGTGAATTCGACTACATCGCCGCAATCACTTGTTAACGAGCGAGCGGATTACAGAAAGCAACTTACTGGCCTTTGGGGGACTCTATGCTGCTGCTGCCCCGAGGCCTGGCCTCAGTGGCCTTGTGGGAAATCCAGGCCTGTGTGTCCATGACTAGACTGACGTTTAACATGGGAGTCTATGGAAGCGGTGCCCGGATTTGAAAAATCGGTGCTCCCCGGCGATAGGTCCCCCTGACAACAAACTTTGCAAACTTGTAGGAGAGAACTGGGGCTACATGTGTGCCAAGTTCCGGGTCCAGGGGACCTACAACCTGCCGGTACTGGGTCCCTGAACTCACCGGAGAAATGACAATTTAACATGGGAGTCTATGTAAGGGGTGCCTGGCTTTGAAAAATCGGTGCTCCCCGGCCCTAGGTCCCCCGGACAACAAACTTTGCACACTTGTAGGGGAGAAATTGGGCTACATGTGTGCCAAGATCCGGGTCCAGGGGACATAAGACTGGCCATTACTGGGTCCCCAAACTCACCAGAGAAATGACAATTTAACATGGGAGTCTATAGAAGGGGTGCCCGGCTTTGAAAAATCGGTGCTTAGCCTAGGGTGTCCATGTGCATGCCTCACTGTGCCCATGACTAGACTGATGTTTAACATGGGAGTCTATGGAAGGGGAGCTCAGCTTTGAAAAATCGGTGCTCCTCAGCCGGTACCGGGTCCCCAAACTCACCGGAGAAATTACCATTTAACATGGGAGTCTATAGAAGGGGTGCCTAGCTTTGAAAAGTCAGTGCTCCCCGGCCGTAGGTTCCCCAGACAACAAACTTTGTACACTTGTAGAGGAGAAATGGGGCTACATGTGTGCCAAGTTCCAGGTCCAGGGGACCTACGACCTGCCGGTACTAGGTCCCTGAACTCACCAGAGAAATTACAATTTAACATGGGAGTCTATGTAAGGGGTGCCCGGCTTTGAAAAAATCGGTGCTCCCCGGCCGTAGGTCCCCCGGACAACAAACTTTGCACACTTGTAGAGGAAGAGTGGGGCTACATGTGTGCCAAGGTTGTGCCGGTACCGGGTCCCCAAATTCCGGGAGTTCAAGCACAAAACTGTGACTGGAGTATAAGCCGAGGGGGGCATTTTTAGCACAAAAAAATGTGCTGAAAAACTGGGCTTATACTCGAGTATATATGGTATATCTAAACCCCAAAAAAACAAAAAAGTTATATATTGCAGAGAAAGTAAAGACACACAGAGGCCGCCATTGTAGAGCTCTGATGATGTCAGGTGACCCTCCGCCCTCTGCGGCGCGCATAAAACACAAAGCGTTTATTAATATCCGCCGCCAGCCTGTGAATTATCCGGGGATAAGATCGCTTGTTACCCCGGGAATTTTTTTTTTTTCATATTTCACAATACGGATCTGCGTCTCGGAGCCGCACTTAACGAAAATTGGAAATCATTTTGCTTTTGTCCTTTTTTTTTATTGCATCTCGCCGTCTCGTAGAAGATCTCATACAATCCCGCCGCTTAATTACTCCGCCGCCATCCTTTAATAAGATATAGCTAATGGAGCCGAGCGTCATTCCGGAAAATCTCCGCACTCGGCCTCGTTAAATTTAGTATTTTCCTCTTCTTCTTCTTTTTTTTTTTTTTTTTAACTTCCCTTTATCCAGCGGTTTCTATCGCTTCGTATTTTAATTAAGCGAGCGAGCCGTGCTCCACTTTTGCCGCGCGCACAATAAAAAGAGAAGGTGCTGACACCGTAATCGCGCTTTAAATTTAATGTACAATATCTTTAACTCTCTTTTACGACGGCGGACTTCTCTGTTCTGGTAGCAAAAAGCAATAAAGGGAAGAGACAAACGGCCGCTCTCACGCGGGGCGGTAATTAAAGTTGCGTCGTGAGGGACGCCGATGCGATTGTGTAAATAAACACGACAATGATGATGGGACGAGGTAACGAGGAGGCAATGCGCATGAAATGTCATTACACCGGAGATCCGGTTGTGTTAAAAAATAAATAAAAATCAATATTACGCATAATTGTTACAAAGAACGTTTCGCAATATTAGAAAGAAAAACAACAGATTTTAGGAAAAGTATTTCGATTCAGCCGCTGAAAACACGATTACCCAGAAGCCTCGTCTTCACGGGATTGGGGACCTCTCTTGGGAGTCTGCTCAGAGCTTGAAGTCCAGTTACAGGCAGCTTGTTTAACCCCTTCAATACCAGGCACTTTCATCCCCTTCCTGCCCAGGCCAATTTTCAGCTTCCAGGGCTGTCACGCTTTAACCGCTTAAGCCCCGGACCAATATGCTGCTAAATGCCCAGAGGTGTTTTTACAATTTGGCACTGCGCTGTTTTAACTGGTAATTGCGCGGTCATGCAATGTTGTACCGAAACGAAATTTGCTTCCTTTTCTTCCCACAAATAGAGAATTCTGTTGATGGTATTTGATTGCCTCTGCGATTTTTATATTTTGCGATATAAACGGAAAATGAGCGTAAATTTTGAAAAAAAAAAATGATTTTTCTTATAACAAAAAATAAAAAAATATCGAATAAACTAAATTTTAGTCAAACATTTAGGCCAAAATGTATTCAGCCACATGTCTTTAGTAAAAAAAAAAATCGCAATAAGCGTATATTTATTGGTTTTCGCAAAAGTTATAGCGTCTACAAACTAGGGTACCTATTCTGGAATTTACACAGCTTTTATTTTATGACTGCCTATTTCTCATTTCTTGAGGTGCTAAAATGGCAGGGCAGTACAAACCCCCCAAAATGACCCCATTTTGGAAAGTAGACACCCCAAGGAAACTGCTGAGAGGCATGTTGAATCCATTGAATATTTTTTTTTTTGGTCCCAAGTGATTGAATAATGACAAAAAAATAAAAAATGTTTTACAGTTGTCAAAAGTTGTCACTAAATGATATATTGCTCACACATGCCATGGTTATATGTGGAATTGCACCCCAAAATACATTCTGCTGCTTCTCCTGAGTACCGCCTTCAGCATTTCTAAGGGCGCAAATTTTTGATTTCACTCCTCACGACCTATCACAGTTTCGAGGGCCATAAAATGCCAAAATAGCACAACCCCCCCCCCAAATGACCCCATCAGGTATCGATCCGTTCAGATACTATACCACTAAGGGGGGGTGTATGCTTTGCGCGAGGGTGTAAGCGTTACTGGCACTAACCTAACGCTGCCTGGGGCGACGCAGACCCTGACTGACGCTAAAATTTAATTGATATCACCCGCCGGGCGATCAGGGGGTTAAACCTTTATTGGGTTATATACGGCGGGTGCCCTGATGCTATAAACAGCAAACTAACTAACCAGCGTCAACCGTCACACTTATACGGTGATCACTGGTGAAAGGGTTAACTAGGGGGCAATCAGGGGGTTAAAACCTTTATTAGGTAATATATGGGGGTACCTAACGCTTTATAAAAACCTAAATAACTAACTGGCTAACCTGCGTCACCAGTGACATTTATACGGTGATCACTGGTGAAAGGGTTAACTCTAGGGGCAATCAGGGGTTAAAACCTTTTTTCTATGGGGGTACCCAACGCTATAGAACCTGGCGGCGAACCTCAAAAAAAACGAACTGCCTAGCGGCAACAGTGACACTAGTACAGCGATCAGAAAACCGATCTCTTAGTGACACTGACAATAGGGGGTGAAAGGGTTAACTAGGGCGGTGATCAAGGGGTTAAACCTTTATTAGGGGGGGTAGGGGGCTACCCTGGACCTAAAGGGGCCTAAAGCTAACTGCCCTAACACTTTTTTCTTTCACACTGACACTAAATGCAGTGATCAGTAAATATATGATCACTGCATTCAGTGACACTGTGACAGGGGACTGGGGGGGGGGGTGATCGGGGGGGTTTTATGTGCCTATGTGTACTGTGTTAGTGTAGTGTTGGTGCAAACTCACTGTGTGATGTCATCTCTCCTCAGCGGCGGTTGAAAAGACCGCCACAAGGAGAGATTACATCACTTCCCCCTTCCTGTGTTTACACTTAACCCCCCTGCCGGTATCCCCGAGCGCGACTCGGGTTGGATTTTTTATGAAAATATTGATATCCCCGAGTCGCGCTCGGGGTGAATATGCAGAGCCTGCAGCGCGCTGGCTTACCTTGTATCCAGGCAGGGTATTACTGTACTTACCTTGTCCCTGGATCCAGCGATGCATCCACGTAACGGCGCACGGGGCGGAGACCGGCGGCAAATTCAAAAAAGTAAACAAACACATTACATACAGAATACTGTAATCTTATAGATTACAGTACTGTATGTAAAAAGTACACCCCCCCCCCCCCCCTGTCCCTAGTGGTCTGCCCAGTGCCCTGCATGTTCTTTTACATAATAAAAACATTTTTTTTGTGCCTGCAAACTGTAGATTGTCCATAGCAACCAAAAGTGTCCCTTTATGTCAAAAGTGATTTTAGAGCAGCTAGAAAACAGCGATAATAAATGATAATCACTTGCAGAATTGAGCGATAGCGATTTGTGGGGAAATTCGTCATAAAAAAATAAAAGTAATGACAGCGACAATTCTGCAACTTAGCAAATTTCAGTGATTTTGATTTGATTACATTAGTGAATAATTTTTATTATAATTACATTATTATTTGTTATAATTATTTATAGTTATTTATTATATTATAATTTTATGATTTTGTGTTTCAAACTTTATCATACCCGGGATGTCTACTAGACTCTGGTTTGGACAAATTTAAGTGAGTTATTCTTAAAAATTGCAGGCCTACAGTATAAAACGCAGAATTTCCATGCAAAATAATTGTACCGCTTTTGGTACGTAATTCCAGACAGAATCATACCGCCAGGGAGGTTAACACAGGAAGAGGGCGGAGGAGGACGCACATTGGCTGGGAGAGATCGCGAGGGGGTAGCTAGAAACAAATAGCAGCCCCCTGATCCCGGATCGCTCCTGCAGCCACGGGGACCGCCGCAAGTACTGGGGGGGGTCCGATCGGACCCCCGACCCACATCTAGGCAGGGACGTACAGGTACGCCAATGTGCCTGTCAATGCCATTCTGCCAACGTAAATGTACATGCGGCGGTCCTTAAGGAGTTAAGTGACAATTGTTGTGACACGCCTCTCTCCTCCACCCCCTCCTCTTCTTCTTCCTCTGTGGCCTCTTGCTGTGCTGATGTCTCCTCGGAACCAGCCGTGCTCCGTAGGCGTACGAGTTGCTACGCAGGAATGCAGGCCAAGAGATGCCATGCGGTGCTAGAGCTGGTGTGCTTGGGAGACAAGAGCCACACTGGGGAAGAGGTTTTGTCAGCTCTGCAGGGGCAGGCTCAGAGGTGGTTGCCATGCCATGCCAGCTTAAGCCTGGAATGGTGGTTTGTGACAATGGCACTAACCTCCTCTCCGGCCTCTGACAGGGACAACTGACCCATGTGCCCTGTTTTCCGCATGTCCTGAATTTGGTGGTGCAGCGGTTCTTGGGCAGGTACCCGGGCTTACAGGATGTCCTGAAGCAGGCCAGGAAACTCTGTGTGCATTTCCGGAGATCATATAATGCCACTGCTCGGCTGACAGACCTCCAAAATTAATACAACCTGCCCACGAACCGCCTAATCTGTGACCTGCCCACTAGGTGGAACTCTACGTTGGCCATGCTGCAGCGGCTGCACACGCAGCAACGGGCCATCAATGAGTATCTGTGCGAATATGGCACCAGGACAGGGTCAGGGGAGCTTGTTTTTTTTTTCGCACGCCAGTGGGCCATGATCAGGGATGCATGCACTGTCCTGTCACTATTTGAGGAGGACACGAGGATGGTGAGCAGTGACAGTGCATGCATCAGTGAGACTGTCCCTCTTATTCACATGTTGGAGCACACGCTGCGTGGAATAATGGACAGGGCCCTTGAGGCAGAACAGAGGGAGGAAGAGGAGGACTTCCTTACCTCTCAAGGCCCCCTTTATCCAGACAGTGGTCCTGCTTACCCGCCTAGCACACAGGAAGAGGAGGAGGAGGAGGAGGATTGTGTCAGCATGGAGGTGGAGCCTAGCACTCAGCATCAGCAGCAGCAGTCTTCAAGGGATCAATTAGAGTCCCAAGAAACCCATGGACTTGTATGTGGCTGGGACGAGGTGGCTGAGAATCATGTCATCCTCAGTGACCTAGAGGACTCTGCACCGAATGCCTCAGCAAACCTGCGCTGTATGCCCTCCCTAATCCTGCAAAGCCTGCGGAAGGATCCTCGTATTTGTGCTATCAAGGAGAGGGATCATTACTGGCTGGCAACCCTCCTTGATCCACGTTACAAGGGTAAGATTGCGGACCTTATCTTGCTGGGGCAGAGGGAGCAGAAGATGAAATATCTTCGGGAGGCCTTGCAGAAAGGTCTGTGCAACGCGTTCCCAGAGACTGGGAGGTTACAAAATCTTGGTCCTGGACAACGTGTTGCTGAGGCTTCGGTGAGTCACAGAAGGAGCGGTGGAGAAGGTGGCCGTCTGACCGATGCGTTCAGACAATTTTTTAGTCCGCAGCCCCAAGGTATGACCGGTTCCAGCAACCATCGCCAGCGTCTGTTTTACATGGTGTGGGAATACCTAGGGGCAATATCCGACTTGGACACTTTTCCCACCGAAAATCCTCTGGCTTACTGGGTCTTGAGGATGGATCACTGGCCAGAGCTTGCACAGTACGCAATTGAGCTACTGGCTTGTCCTGCATCCAGCGTTCTTTAAGAACGCACATTCAGTGCTGCTGGAGGCTTTGTAACCGATCACAGGGTGCGCCTCTCCACGACTCTTTCCATCCACCTTCATAAAAATGAATCAGGCTTCGATCACCATCAGCTACCAAGCACCTGATGCTGATGAAACTGAATAATTTTTTGGGACGTGTCAAAGCCCTTCAAGACTGCCTATGCTGATGCTGAGTGACTATCCTGTAATGCTGAGTGACTATATCCTTTTCCTCCTCAATGATCATGCTGATAGCTTGTAAGCACATTTTTGGTTCTGGGCACCGCCACCAGTGGCTAAGGCCCAATTTTTCATTCCCTGTTTAAAAGGGGCGGGTAATTACAATTTTTGATGCAATACTTTGCAGCAGGGCTCATTCCTGCGCTCCAACTAGAGTATCTGTGAGGGGTTGCAGTGTTGTGGCACCAACACCAGTGCCTAAGGCTCAATTTTTCTGCCCCTGTCCAACAGGGTCATGTAATTACAATTCTTGATCTAATATTTTACAGCAGGGCCCATTCCTGCGCCCACTAAGAGTAACTGTGAGGTCTTACAGTGTTGTGGCACCAGCACCACCACCACAACCACCAACAAAGGTCCAATTTTTCTGCCCCTGTTCAACAGGGGCATGTAATTACAATTCTTGATCTAATATTTCACAGCAGGGCCCATTCCTGCGCCCACCAAGAGTAACTGTGATGGCTTACAGTGTTGTGGCACCAGCACCACCACCACCAACAAAGGCCCAATTTTTCTGCCCCTGTTCAACGGGGACATGTAATTACAATTCTTGATCTAATATTTTACAGCAGGGCGTTCCAGCGCCCACCAAGACTAACTGTGAGGGCTTACAGTGTTGTGGCAACACCAACACCTAGGGCCCAAATTTCTGCAGCGTATATACAGCAGGCCCCTACTTTCAAACATCCAACTTACAAACGACTCCTACTTGCAAACGGAAGGAGACAACAGAAAGTGAGAGGAAATCTACCCCTAGGAAGGGAAATTCTCTTCTGTAAAAGGTGTCTCCTGTCCACTCATGCTTTATCAATAATCCTTGTTTCACTAAAAAACCCAAATTTTCAAAACATCATTTGTCTTTGGGACAGAAAGTGAGGTGCAATCTTCTGAAGAGATGCACACAGACAGCAAAACAAATGTTACAGGGGTGATAATAACCCTTCTCTATGTTTCCTGGAGCTACACTTTAAAAAAGTTCAAAATTACAAACAGATTCTACTTAACAACAAACCTACAGTCCCTGTCTTGTTTGAACCGCCTGCTGTTCAAAGTATATAGGGCCTAAGGGGCTTGTAATGACCTGGGGGGGGGACCCCATGCTATTTTTCTCAATGATTTTCATCCATATTGCAGGGACCAGACATTACATTAAAGCTGCAAGCAGTTTTAAATGACTTCTTTCTTATAGCAATGTCATTTTGTGCATGGACAGTTCTAAACACGTGCCACTTCACAGGCATAATATAGACACCCAGCAGGTATGATATTTAAAGGAATTTTTCAGGTTTTTTTTTTCACTTTAAGCGTCATTAAAATCACTGCTCCCGAAAAAAAACGTCCGGTTTTATTTATTTATTTTATATACCACTTCAGCCTTTGATGGACAATTGAGACCAACTCAAGAGTTGATACTTCTTTCGTCTCTCATTGTAGATTGCATCATCTGTGGTATGATTTTATGGTATTGCGTTCACCACCATTAATGCTTGGGTTTTTATTTTTATTTATTTTTATTTATTTTTTCCTGGAGTGGGGGGTCTCGCCGCCTCGTTAGAAACGGCATTCCGCCACCCTCCATACAGCCCCACTTCCCACCCCTCATGGCTCCCAGGACTCGACCAGCTTTATAAATAGTCTCGAGAAATCAGGTTTCAACAAACCTGCGTATTTTGTGGTTTGAAGACCAAAGTGTCTTAACTGGGGGGCTTCAGTCCCTCCACATAGCTCCATGTTTTTTTGTACTTTTTCCACTTTTCTAATCTGAACGTTTCCTCCACTGCATCAATCCACTCCCAAATCTGTGGGCTTTCAGATTCTTGCCATTTTTTTGGTATGAGTCTTTTGGCGGCATTTAAAAGGTGAGGTAATAAGGATTGCTTATATCTTTTAACAACCTCGTAGCTGCAGTGAAAAAGCACGCCCCAAGGATCTTTCTTCAACTCCTTGCCCGTAATCTATTTTATTTGGCTACCGATATCGTCCCAGTATTTTTGGATTTTCGGGCAAGTCCACCACAAGTGTCCCATGGTTCCCCGATCCGAACACCCTCGCCAGCACTCGGCGGTTTGGCCGGCTTTAAACTTGCTGGATTTCTCTGGGGTGATGTACCAGCCCGAAAGGCATTTGTAATTAGTCTCGGCTGTTCGCGTGTCAATAGCTGATGCGTGCGTTAATTGGATAATTCTTTGAAAAGTGTTTTCCCCTCTTGGTGTACCCTTTCCCATTTCTCTAAAAAGGGTGCGTCTTCCCGTGCTCCTATCTTTATAAGGATCCCATAAAGTTTTGATACCGTGCCCTTAGGATTTTCTAGCTTGCATAACTTCTCCATAGGTGTCAATTCCGACCCCGTCCGTAATGGACGGGGAAGGTGTTGCACAAAATGGCGTAGCTGAAAATAGTGCCACTTGTCGAGATTCCATAGGTCACTTCGGGCTTTTAGATCTTCATAGGTCCTTATCTCCCCATTGTTTATAATATCCCCCAAGTAAACTTTATCCTTTCTGATCCAATTTCCTCCTATCTTCTTAACCCCAGGTGCAAAATATGTGTTTTCCTTTAGATTCATCAGTGGGGAATTACATTTACTACCTAAAAGTGACTGTACTCTGTCCCACATTTTTAAAGTGTCTCGTGTCATATCATATATTTTATGATCTAGTGCTCTGTGTTGTGCAGGTATCCAGATAATGTTACTTAGTTGAAGGTTTGCTTGTGCCTTTTCTATTTGTACCCATCTCTTCCCTGATCTATCCCTAGCCCATTCTATCACCCTAGAAAGAACAGCCGCCTTATAGTAGTTTTTAATGTCGGGGACTGCCAGACCCCCATGTTGCTTGCTCTGTTTAAGGACGGAGAGAGAAATTCTGTGTTTTTTATTTTTCCAGACATAGTTAATTAGTAAGGAGTTGAGGATCTTGAGAAACTGCTGGGGTAGGGCGATTGGAATTATTGAAAAATTATATAATATTTTCGGTACGATTATCATCTTCAGCATGTTAATTCGCCCGATCCATGAGATGGGTTTATTTATTGTTCTTTTTAATTCATTTTTTCATTTAATAAGGGCACGTAGTTTATTTTGTACAACTTCTGGGTCGTATTCGCTAATTTTATGCCAAGGTATTTTAGCTCTCTCCTCCAGGGGATGACACATATCTCTTTTACTTGTTTCACTTCATTTTTATTGAGATTTATGTTTAATATTTCAGATTGTGTTACGTTAATTTTAAAGTTGGAGATGCTACCATATTGTTGTATTAACGCTAAGAGCTTGGGTATTGGTTTTACCGGTTTAGTGAGGAAGAACAAAACATCATCGGCGAAAGCTGCCAACTTGTGGTCTTCCTCATCTACTCTGACCCCACTGACTTCAGGAGCCTTACGGATCGTGGCGAGCAGTGGTTCCAATGCTAATATAAAGAGAAGGGGGGATAGGGGACACCCCTGTCTTGTCCCATTCTTCATTTCAAAGGGCTCAGAGTAGGTGCCGTTGATTTTGATTTTTGCGGAGGGTTGATGTTACAGAGTTTTAACCCATCCCATAAGCCGCTCTCCTATTCCCATTGCTACAAGGGTCTGCATCATGAATCCCCAGTCCACCCTGTCGAAGGCTTTCTCAGCATCTACCGACAGGAATAGACCTGGGGACCCACTCTGCCTCATCCTCTCCAGTAGAAGAAGAGCTCTTATGCTCTTGTCCTTACCCTCTCTATTTGGGACAAAACCAACCTGGTCAGGATGAATTAGCACGTGCATTACCTTTTTTAATCACTCCGCTAAAATTTTTGCAAAGAGCTTTGTTGTCAGTATTTAATAAAGAAATTGGTCTATATCCTGAGCAGGTTGAGCTATCTTTCCCCTCTTTTAGTATAATTACCACAGAGGCGGCTAGAGCTTCCTTACTGATATCATACTCCGATCCTAGGCCGTTAAAATATCTACATAATATAGGTGTCAAAATGTGACTGAATCTCTTGTAATAAAATGCAGAGAAACCATCTGGGCCTGGGCTTTTGCCTCCTGACGTATTTTTCAACGCGTGCTTAATTTCTTCTTCCGTTATAGGTCTGTCCAATATTGTTTTTTCAAGCTCCTCTATCTTGGGTAATCCCGCCTTCTCTAGAAATTCTCGAATCTTAACCTCTTTCTCCCCCTCTTGCCACTTATCTTGGTTAATCGAGTAGAGTTCTTCATAATAATTTTTAAAGGAATCGGCTATATCCTTAGTTGCATAAGCCATCTCCCCATTTTTCCTTTTAATTTTCTCTATATAATTCCTAGTTATCTTTTTTTGGGCCATTTTAGCCAGGTGCCTACTAGGTTTATTACCCCCTAAATACCTCTCTCTGGCAATATTCTTGAAGTTTTTCATAACTTCTTGTTCCATAATCTCTTTTAGTGCTTCTCTTTTAAGGGTTAAATTCAAATACGTCTCGTTCCGTCGCTGTTCTTTATGACTTTGTTCCAAGCTCTTTATTTCCTTAACCAAGGCATTGCGTTTCCCGTGGCTTTCCGCTTTTTTCCTAGCACCCTCAGATATTAAAACCCCTCTGATATACGCTTTCTGTGTCTCCCAGAGAGTGGCACTTGTGATCTCTTCCGTGTCATTAAAAAGAAAGAATTGTTTTAGTTCCTCTTCCACCCTACCTGCCCCAGTCTAGTCTCGGATCAAGCTATCATTAAGGTACCATATCGACTGTTGTCTCTTTTGAGACGGTGTTTTGATTTTCATAGTGACTGGGGCATGGTCTGATAAAGTCATAATACCTATATCTGCCTCGATCAACCAGTCTAGTAGCCTATGGTCCACCAGGATGTAATCGATCCAAGAGTAAGTTCCATGTGGGGGGGAGAAAAACGTGTAGTCAGTCATGTAAGCCTGGGTAAAAAACCCTCCATACGTCAACCAATTGACTATCATGCATCTTATGTTTTATTTTTAGAAGCTGCGCATTAGTTGTCTCCCTCCCCCGGGACGTGTTGTCTACTCTCGGATCCATACTGAAGTTTAAATCGCTCATCAGAATCGTGTATCCCTCCGTGAAATTTGCCAGTTTCCCCAATATCCTACCTAGGAATTTGATGGAATGTCTATTTGGGGAATAAATGTTAGCTAGGGTAAAGGTTGTATTCTCTAATTTTCCTTTTAAGAATAGGAATCTACCTTCCGGGTCTGTCAGTCTCGCCTCTAGGACAAACTGAGTACCGCGAGCAAAACCAATTGCCACTCCCCTGGAGCGTTTAGAGATAGAGTCGCTATAAAACCAAGTTGGGTACGTGGGAGAGTACAGCTTAATATTTGAGTCTAGGGATAGGTGAGATTCCTATATAAAGACCACGTCAGCTCTGTTATGTTTGATCTCCTCTAGGATCTTAAATCTTTTCTGCTCAGAATTCATGCCTTTGACATTATATGACAAAAACGTGATGTCTACCATGTCACCCTAGTCTTCATTTACATCTATATTCCCGATCGAGTCCCTGGAAGCCATGTTCCCTACCCCCTCCCCGTTTGCCCCTGCCATAAGCCCCAACCCCCCAACCCCCCATCCTAGGCCCAAACATCGCCTTTGAACCAAAGGGAGCACCTCACTCCCTCTTGCACTCTGGTTCCTATGTGGTGAGGTGGCCACTACCCGACCCCAAGAACCCTCTCCTGTGACCCCCAAGAAGTAGGAGGCCTTATTAGGAGAAAGGCTCGCTAGGACCCTGCCGAGAACCCCCCCATCTTTCTCCCTCCCTCCCCCCCACTCCCCTCCACCTCCCCCTCCTCCATCTAGAGACCAGGTGGGCTCATTCAACCCAATAAGGTAGGTCCACACTGTGCAGATTTAATTTACTGTAGAAGGCAGGCAACTCCTCTGGGAATGTCAGTTTTGCCGAGATCCCCTCATTCTGGCCAATAAGACACGCAGGAAACCCCCACTGGTATTTAATATTTTTCAGCCGCATCTGTTCCAGTAAGGGTTTTAGGTGCCTCCTCCTGGCAAGAGTTTCCCATGCCAGATCTGTGAAGATCTGGATCTCGGCCCCTCCATAACACAGAGGTGGGTTTCCTCTCAATCTTGTCCAGATTTCTGCCTTGTCTTCGTAGTGTCTAAATCTAGCAATTATATCTCTTGGTCATTCACCCTCTCTATCCTTGACTCGTCCGATACGATGGACCCGCTCTATTTTAAGGGGATCTTCCGTGCCCTTATTCAGCAGGGGGAGGAACAGATTATTCAAAATTTTTCTCAGATCTTCACCCCTTTCTTCTTTGATAGAGCGGATTCGCAGGTTTTGCCTTCTATTTCGGTTCTCCTGGTCTTCTAATCTGTATTGCAGGAGTCTCTGGTTCTGTTTCATTATGAGCTGTTGGTCTTTTAGTTGCTTAAGTTCTAAATCCTGCCTGTCCAGCCTGGTCTCCACCTCCTCCACCCGCGACAAGATGTGACTTATGTCAGTTCTCAATGCACTAATTTCGTCTCTTATCGCTTTTTCTATTCTCCTTAGCATACCATCTAATTCGCTTTTCGTTGGTATATGTGTGTCTGTTCTTGACTCATCCATTTGACTTGGGTCCAAATCCCCTTCTATTAACGTGTCCGTGATTGAGGGGTTTGCCACTCTCGCACCCTTTTTGGTCGCCCCAGCTTTATCTGTTTTTTTTTCCTTACTCAAACTTTTATCTTTCCCCTCCGGGGTCATGTATTGTCGAATAGTACTAGTGGTAGCACTGTCTTTGGGGGTTTTCAGGACAGAGCCCCTTGTTGTCTTACTCATTGAGTATTTTTTCCGGGCTCTAATTCGCTTCCCCAGTTTTAAGAATGGTTAGTCCTTTTCCCTGTGGTTATCTGGGGTGTAGAGTTTTTATAGCCTTTGTGTTGCCGTTGTGACCCCAGAAAATGAAGGCGAGGGTAGTACCCGGACAAAGGGGCACTTTCCCTTATGAGTTTACAGGGATGCTGGGATATGGGACTAAGCTATCTCTGAACTGGGATCACCTCCTCAAGGAGGACCACTGCACCAAGCTTTCCAAGATATCTGTGGCTGCGCGAGGGATCCGCGCAGGAGGTTAGGAAATAAAAACCAATCTCTCTGAGGTTTACTGCCCTTATAATAGTGCCTTATGCTCTATAAAATCAGGTATTTGGAGTTTGGTGAAGGCACGTGAGCCCCGTGGTTGCGGGAAGGCTCTTCGCGCATCAAAGTAATTGTTGTGCCATGGGGGGAGGGTGTCAAGATATTTTCTGCAGGCTAAAGGTCTGCCTGATAAGGCTAGTGAGTACGTATATACAGGTGAGTGTTCCGTTTTTGGGGGGATTTTATACACCTTCTCCATGCGTTACCACCCAGGCTGGAGTTACCATCGATCAGAGCTCCCCAAATTTTCAACCCTGGTGACCGTTAGTAGTAGCGAAACCTCCTCTTGCTAGCCTGGTATTATGCTGTGTTGTTACATGCAGGCAGTTCCGGTGATACAAGACCCCACACCTGCTCCTCCCCAGACAATTGCATATACAGGTAAATAAAACAACAAAAGACAATGGGCCCTTTAGCCACCTCTTCAGTGGCGAATCAGTTGCAAGCCGCCCTATACTGAGTTTTGCTGGAGAAGCAACAATATGGGTACATAGTAAACATTCTTATCCCTTACTCCTCGCTTGACACTTCAGGGTTGCCGACATATGCTTCCCGCGATCAGCCTCCACAATATTTTAAAAGCGTACCAAAAACTTTTTACCTGAGCTTGTAGGTAGGTGTGGCGGGGCCAGTTTCACAGGGGGGGTGGACCGAAGCTGCCACCAGCCGTCGCCGGGTACCGGGCTTAACTCCACGCTCCTCGGACTAGAGCCGATAGTGTCCGCTGGGGGGGAGGAGAGGGGTGCGGGGGGGACCTCCGTTGTGCAGCTGTGGAAGCCGCTTGTGAGGACTCCACGAGTCCTCCGGCGTCGTCCATCCCTCGTCTCGCTGCCGGGTCTGTAGCGCGGGTAGCTCCTCCCTCGACGTGCGCGCTCATGTTCGACACTTCATCCCGGCTGGGATTTCCAACCAAACGTACGGTTTTAAAACTTTTTTTTCCATTGATACATGTTCCCTGGGACAACACCTGGGTCCCCAAACCAGTTTTACGACAATAAATTGCATATTAGCCTTTAAAATTAGCACTTTTGATTTCGAGCATTCGAGTCCCATAGACTTCAATGGGGTTCTAAAGTTTGTGCGAACAATTGGTCTGTTCGAAGGTTCTGGTGCAAACCGAATGGGGGGGGGGGGTGTTCGGCTCATCCCTACCCAGGAGGATCATCCTTGTCCTGTATGGGCAGGCACTGGTATGGCTGCAGCTACAGAGAGGAGGCAGGCAGTGTGCATAGTGTACATAACCTCAGCTCAGTCAGGCCATTTCTCCTGCACTGAATGAGCATAGCGCACCTCGCAATCTGGTGCCCTCCCCCTTTCTTCCAGCTCTAGTGTCGACATTCAGGGAAGGCGAGGAGGCAGTAGAGATCATGAGCTGACCAGGGCCATTCCCCTCTCACACACGTTTGGCAAAGTAGGCGGGTGCGAGGCCACTGTGAGTGCGAGGCCTTGGTCCACCGCCTACTTTGCCTAATTAGAGAGCCGCCTCTGCACTGAACCCTCCCTCCTCCCCCACCCAACACCTTAATACAGGCCACATGGGAAAATACTTTCCCTCCTCCCTGATCAAGTGATCTCTCCCATACCCTGGATGGGGCCTAATCATTCTGCACATGCGTGCCACGACCCTAATTCAAAGCTTTCCCCATAGGAACAAATGAGGCCTTGGCGCGCATGCGCACAGTGAAGAGGAGCCAGCCGGACCCATGACAGAAAAAAAAGATGGCGGGATCAGGCATGAAGGATTTATCTCAGGCAGGCTGCACTACCGGGGATTTGTTTAAAGAACATCTTCAATAAAGGTGAACGCATCCGTTTAGAAACTCATAAACATAAAACACATAAAATAAAATGTATAAAAAAATACTGCAAACGTTTACTCCTTTTCCAGGAACTCTGGTAAAGTAAAGATAAGTTTGTGATCTGGAGGCGGAGGAAGGGTTGAACGCGGCGGTCGAGAGGTACGGCTGACGCAGCGATAATCGACCATCTTGTATTATTTCAGCCTAATTGGAGTGTAAATGGCGGCATAATGGGCGGCATTTGTGTAATGTGATGGCGGAGCAGATGGCCCTGATAAGTGAAAATATGCCGAATACACCTTCCTAATATCAGACCGGAGCGATTGCATTTCAATCAGAGACCCGCTAATACCGGGAACGGCATCTGCTCGGGGAAATGGCGGGGAGAGGCGGCAATCAGAGCCGCCCGTCTTTCATCATGGAGATGAGATTTAATGAGGACATTACGCAGAATAAAGTTCAACTCTGCAAGATGAAGCGAAGGTGATTAATTCGAGAAACAAGCCTTCCCTTACAGGAGCCGCGCTCTAATGAGAGCGCTTATTATCCCATTCTAATGATTGTTCTCTCCTGATATCACTCCGGAGGCATGGCGGTTCATCCGACGCACACCTGAAAGTCACTGCATATTACCATTTATATAGCTCTGACCTACGCCATAGCAATCTACACTGAGCCAGTCACATCCGTCTCTGCACCAGAGGAGCTTACACTCTAATGTCCCCTCCCCCCACAGTCACACACTATTATTGTTATACATGTATATAGCTCTGACATTTACCGCAGTGCTGTACAGAGAACACTGAGCCAATCACATCAGTCTCTGTACCAGAGGAGATTACACTCTAATGTCCCCCCCCCCCCACAGTCACACACTATTATTATTAATTATTATTATACATTTATATAGTTCTAGCCACAGGAGCTTACACTCTAATGCCCCCCCCCCACAGTCACACACTATTATTATTATACATGTATATAGCTCTGACATATAACGCAGTGCTGTACAGAGAACACTGAGCCAGTCACATCTGTCTTAACACCCCCTCTCTCTCAAAATCCTGTCTCTCAGCCCCTCTCTCTTATACTCACCCCCCCTCTCTCTCACACTCCACTCCTCTCTCTCCCCCACCCCCTCTCACACTCCACTGTCTCTCAGCCCCTCTCTCTTATACTCACCCTCTCTCTCTCACACTCCACTCCTCTCACCCTCTCTCTCTCACCCCCTCTCTCTCTCACCCCCTCTCTTACACTCCGCTGTCTCTTAGCCACCCTCACCCCCTCTCTCTCTCACACTCCTCTCTCTCTCCACGGTCTCTCAGCCCCTCTCACCCCCTCTCTCTTATACTCACTGCCCCTCTCTCTCACACTCCACTCCTCTCTCTCACCCACCCCCTCTCACACTCCACTGTCTCTCAGCCCCTCTCTCTTATACTCACCCCTCTCTCTCTCACACTCCACTCCTCTCTCTCATCCTCTCTCACTCTCACCCCCTCTCTCTCACACTCCACTCCTCTCTCACTCTCACCCCCTCTCTCTCACATCCCCCTCTCTCACACTCCACCGTCTCTCAGCCCCCTCACTCCCTCTCTCTTACACTCGCCCCCCTCTCTCTCACCCACCCCCTCTCTCATCCCCCTCTTTCATACTCCATCCCCCTCTCTCAAACACTCCACCGTCTCTCATCCCCCTCTCTCTTACACTCACCTCCCTCTCTCTCTTACCCACCCCCTCACTCATTCCCCTCTCTCACACTCCACCCCTCTCTCTCTCACCACCTCTCTCACACTCCACCATCTCTCAGCCCCCCTCACCCCCTCTCTTTTACTCACCCCTTCTCTCTCTCTCACCCAACCCCCTCTCTCACACTCCACTTCTCTCTCTCAACCCCTCTCTCTCTCACCCCCTCTCTCCTATACTCATCCCCTTTCTCTCACCACCCCCTCTCTCATACTCCACCCCTCTTTCTCTCATCCCCTCTCTCACACTCCAGCGTCTCTCAGCCCCTCACTCCCTCTCTCTTACACTCACCCCCTCTCTCTCACCCACCCCCTCTCTCACACTCCACCCCTCTCTCTCTCTCACACTCCACCCTCTCTCAGCCCCCCTCACCCCCTCTCTCTTACATTCACCCCCCTCTCTCATACTCCACCCCTTTCTCTCTCACCCCCTCTCTTACACTCCACCATCTCTCAGCCTCCCTCACCCCCTCTCTCTTACACTCACCCCCTCTCTCATCCCCCTCTTTCACACTTCATTCCTCTCTCAGCCCCCCCTCTGTCCCTCACAACCCTTCTGTTTCTCACACCCTCACACTCACCCCCTCTCTCCCCCACCCTCAATCTCACCCCTGCCCGCTCTCTCGCTCCTGCCCTCTCTCTCTCATTTCCCCCTGTCTCTCACACCCTCATAATATACAATAATGGATGTGGGGGCCTTTTAGTGGGCTTAAAGTCTTGGGCCAGCCCTGGGTGTGTGTGTGATTTACTGGTGAGAATGCATTTTGCTGAGTGCGCAAATCTAGAAAAGGGGAGGATTAGAAGCCGTATCTCTTTTAATAAAGAGAATTTGGGATTGTCTATTTATCTTGCAGGTTAAGTCACTGGAAGGTCAATGGAAGTCTAATGAAGTGGATTGGGCTTCCCACGCCGTTCCCATCTCCCAGCGTGGTGGGTGGAATTGGACCGATCGGTGGTATATTAGTGATCGTTGCTGTCGAGTTCTCTGGGATTCCCGCTGAGGTTGAGGGTGAGAACATGGTGGGTTCTTGCTGAGTAGAAGAAGCTGGAAGAGGGGAGGACGGGGAGCTTCATCCCTTCCATATCCCAAAACACAGCGACGGAATGGTTCTGAGTCTGTGGACGATAATGTGAGAGGACACTAAGGAAACATTTCCACACCAGAAATAATAGACATGTCAGTATTTCTGAATTCCTCCTCTAATCACCCCCTGCAGGAGCTGCGTCTCCTCATCAGGTCCATCTCCAATCATCTTATTTAAAGGGGATGTACACCCAATCACTAAAATCCCATATAAGCCTTACCTTTGTTAATTCTTAATCTTTTTTTAAATCCTAAAATTAAGGCCGATACGTATTCTTCTACCTATGTTTGGTAACAAAAATCGCAACGAGCATATATTGATTGGTTTGTGCAAAAGTTATATGGCCAGATTCAGGAAGAATTTACGTCGGCATATCTGTTGATACGCCGCGTAAATTTTGGACGCGCCGGCGTATCTATTTTCTGTATTCAGAAAGCAAGATACGCCGGAATTGTGCCAAGATACGAGCGCCGTAAGTCTCTTACGCCATCGTATCTAAGTTGCATATTTACGCTGGCCGCTAGGTGGCGCTTCCGTCGATTTACGCGTCGAATATGGTAATGAGCTAGATACGCCGATTCAGAAACGTACGTTTTTACGTTTTTTTCCGGCGTAAAGATCAAGCAACAACAAGATGGCGCTGCCAATGTTAAGTATGGACGTCGGAACAGCGTAGAATTTTTTACGTTTTACCTTGTTTGCGTTAGTCGTCCGTGAATGGGGCTGTACGTAATTTACGGTCACGTCGAAAGCATTGAGTATTTGCGGCGTAATTTAGAGCATGCGCACTGGGATACGTCCACGGACGGCGCATGCGCCATTCGGAAAAAGCGTCATTTACGTGGGGTCACGAGTAGTTAGCATAAAACACGGCCACCTCTTCCACATTTGAATTAGGCGTGCTTACGCCGGCACATTTACGCTACACCGCCGTAACTTAGGATGCAAGTGCTTTGTGAAAACTGCACTTGCCTCACTGAGTTGCGGCGGCGTAGCGTAAATACGATACGCTACGCCCGTTCAAAGTTAGATTTATGGCATTAATATTTTTATTTTTTACTAGTAATGGCGGCGATCTGCGATTTTTATCGAGACTGTGACATGGCGGACACATCGGACACTTTTGACACTATTTTGGAACCATTGTCATTTATACAGCGATCAGTGCTATAAAAATGCTCTGGTTACTGTGTAAATGACACTGGTAGGGAAGGGGTTTAACACTAGGGGGCGATCAAGGGGTTAAGTGTGTCCTAGGGAGTGATTCTAACTGTGGAGGGGGGGTGGGCTACCACTGACATGACAGCAATAAATGCTACCAATGACAGGGCGCAGTAGATCCCTACCATGTCACTAGGCAGAACAGGGAAAAACCTTGTTTACATCTCCCCGTTCTGCCTCATCATGTCACGATCGCGGGCCGCCGGCGAACATTGAGTTTGCCACTCCCAGGGACACGCTTACGGAGTACATGCGCCCGCTAGCAGACCAATTAAGAAGGACGGACCATGGATTCAAATGCGGGGTGGGTGTTCTTCAAAAAAAGGGTGGCCTCGGAGCACAATGCCAGTTGTGTGACCATAGCGAATACATTTTCGTTATTTACAGACTAAAGTTCCTCCCCGCCAATCAGGGGGCAGGTCTGTGAGACCTGTTTACCGATTGGCCAAAGCGTCAGGTGATCCTATTGGATGCCTAGTGCTTTGGAGGAAGAGAAAACACGATAGAAGAAGCTGAAGGAGCAGACAGCGGTGGCGTCGCAGCTGCTGCCTGCACTCCAGGAGAGCAGGAGAGGACACCACAGCCCCGCTACATGAGCGGGTAAGTGACGGACCGCCCGCGGGTGGAAATTGCTGTTTCAGTGCCGTGCCACGCCTCCGGGGTGGGGGGGTGTTGTTTGTTTGCTGTCCCCCAAAAGAAGAACCCACCAGCCACTACTATACTCCAACCTCCACGACCTTCAACTGTAAAGTGGTCATGATAAGCATTTGTAAATACACCATCCAGGTTAGACTCTCCTCCGGCTCCTCACATGCCAGGCATCCTGCTCTCAGTAGCTGACGGCATACATTCATACAGGATAAATATGTCACAATAGTGTAGGGACAGGACCTGGATCATCTGCTGGTGGCACTGTGGTTCCCTAAAGGGTTGTGACTCCAATGTCCACAAGTGGGTGTCTCCCAGTAAGATCTGCAGATCCAAGTAATCAGTTTCCACCTGATGTTGGCTGCTGGAAAGGTATTTAGGTCCCCCCCTACGAGTGCCTCATGCTGCAGTGTTTCACTTTGCCAACCAGATACAGCTTGACTTTTGCCCTGACGCTGCTTCTGATCTCGCTTTTGCCTTGTACATACTCCCCCTTGTTCCTGATCCCAGTCCTGGCTCCCTCTTTCATTGCATCACCAGTTTTATCCTGTGATCGGTGCTCCTATTGTGTATATGTTGTATTATAGTTCACTTTTTAGGGGTTTTTCTCTTTGGGTTATGGTTTTCTTGTACCTTCAAGTTTGTTGTGTTTTCTGGTGTTTTGGATGTGTTTTGTTTCACTGTTACTAAACTTGTTTAACCACTTAAGGACCCCTGTCACGCTGATATACATGGGCACAATGGCACAGCTGGGCACAATCACGTACCTGTACGTGTCTCTTTAAGGCCCAGCCATGGAGTCGTGATCGCGCCGCCGCCGGCCCGCTCGTGACCCGGTACGAAGCTCCGTGACCTCCCCCAAGAGGACCCGTGGACCCAATCGCCACCGGTGTCCAGCGATCAGTCACTGGAGCTGAATCACGGGGAGAGGTGAGTGTAAACACACCTTACCTGTTCTTCATTGTGGCAATGTCAGCAATTGTCTGTTCCCTGATATAGGGAAATACGATCAATGACGTCACACGTCCAGCCCTGCCCCCCCTACAGTTAGAAACACATATGAGGTCACACTTAACCCCTTCAGCGCCCCCATAGTGGTCAACTCCTAAACTGCAATTGTCATTTTCACAGTAATCAGTGCATTTTTATAGCACTTTTCGCTGTGAAAATGACAATGGTTCCCAAAAATGTATCAAAATTGTCCGATGTGTCCGCCATAATGTCGCAGTCGCGAAAAAAATCGCTGATCGCTCGCCATTACTAGTAAAAAAAAAAATATTAATAAAAATGCAATGAAAGTATCCCCTATTTTGTAAACGCTATAAATTTTGCGCAAACCAAGCAATAAACGCGTATTGCGATTTTTTTACCAAATATAGGTAGAAGAATACGTATCGGCCTAAACTGAGGAGAAAAAAAAGTTTTTTTTTTATCTTTTTTGGGGATATTTATTATAGCAAAATGTAAAAAATATTGCATTTTTTTCAAAATTGTCGCTCTATTTTTGTTTATAGCGCAAAAAATAAAAACCGCAGAGGTGATCAAATACCGCCAAAAGAAAGCTCTATTCGTGGGGAAAAAAGGACGCCAATTTTGTTTGGGAGCCACGTCGCACATCCGCGCAATTGTCAGTTAAAGCGACGCAGTGCCGAATCGCAAAAAAGGGGCAAGGCCCTTAACCTCCATTATGGTCCAGGTCTTAAGTTGTTAAAGCATTTAGTTTTGTTTTTAGTTTCCTAATTGTGTAGTAATATGCAGATTTGGGCATCCCTGCTGCTAATTCCTGATGCACAGATGTGCACATGCTCATAATAATTCTCAAATGACAACTAGATGTGCCCTAACTTGTGTGCGTGCCCATGCACATACCCATTAGCGAGAGAATACGTAAATACTTGGCGCTCACTTGCCTATTCAAAGTGGTTCCAGAGACCAGAACATTGTTGAGTGGTCGTCGCTTCTGCCTGTATCCTAATCCTGTGTCTGTCTGTTCCTGTTTGTTCCTGGTCTGTTTGACTCTGCTCGCTCCTGATACCTTGTTGCTGACCCGGCTTGTGACCTGACTCTGCCTTTTGCCTATCGTTTCGGTGCCTTCTCTGATCGCCTGATACTGACCCTGGCCTGGCCCTGACTCTGCTCTGGGTCTGATTTTGTACCTCTGCTGCTTGTCCGCTACCAACTTCTGCCTGCCTGACCAGCTAAGATCCTGCACCTGTCTGCTTGTCAGCTTGTTTGCTGCTTGATGTCCTGCACCTGCTGCCGTGTATCTGCATCTGCCACTCCACCAGACTGCCTGCTGCTTGGCACCTGCTGCAAGTGTCTTCCATCCAGGATCTCCAACCAGGCATCCATGCCACTCCATGTCCTGTTATATCCTGTCACCACCTTCAGAAAACACAGGACAGGAGGTGCAAGGGAAAGTCCTCCCATCAGCTCGGCCTAAACCAGGTATGTGACACCTAACCTGTAGTTCCAGAAAATATAGTTTATTAATATAGGTTAAAAACACTCACATATAAATATATAATGATGGATCAAGCACTTCTCATTGGAAAAGACCAGCTTAATGTAACCTGGCAAAGCCACTGTGCACCATGTTCAGGCCATGCGCCAACGCATTTCGTCCAATGCTTACATCTACAGGGGATGTGATTGTGCCTCTGCGTTGTCCCCTCATGGCATTGGCTCCCAATGGAGACTACAGGTGGCCGACTTGCCGTTTTAACACAAATCTACAGCCATGGACTGTTGTTGCCACCAGTAAACCTGCCTTGAGGAATGCCCTATGGCCAGGGCAGGACTGCATGCAAGCAGGAGGGAGACTGCAGGAGATCAGCAGCCCTGAGACTCATTAAAGGATAAATAAAAGATGAAAACATATATTTTATTAAATAATAAAAACATAAAAACAATGTACTACTGGTAGTACTGCTAGCCTTAAGGTAAGGAGGACTTCTAAAGATAAAGCTATCTACTAATGGATGACCTTTCTACTTTTCATAGCTACTCCTGTCTGCTGCCTGCCGTGACCTTTGCTACCTTATCTGATACCACTACTGTCGGCTCCCGGCCCATTCTGACTGTTGCTAGGTTACTGGATGCTGCTACCATCTGCTGCCTGCCTTGGCCTTACACTCAGTTTCTTACCTTTAATGGATGGCCTTTCTAGTTTTCATGGATACTGCTGTCTGCTGCCTGCCGTGACCTTTGCCACCTTAGCTGATACCTATACCGTCTGCTAACTGCCCCGACTTTTTCTACATTTTAATAAACATTTAATAAATTCTTCTTATTCTGACTGTTGCTATGATATTGGATGCTGCTATCGTTTGCTGCCTGCCCTGACCTTTGCTATTTCCCATCTTACGGTAGTTCCTCCATCTCTGTACATCTCTTCTCTTCTACCTTGGGTCCATTAGCAATATTCTACAGTACAAACTTTCATGTATTAGGTCCTGGGGAAACCTACTACTGGTAGTACTGCTTGCCTTAAGGGAAGGAGGGCTTCTAAAGGTAAAGCTACCTTTTAATAAAAAACCTTTCTAGTTTTCATGTCTGCTACCTGCCCTGACCGTTGTTACCTTATTTTATACCTCAACTGTCTGCTCCCGGCCCATTCTGACTGTTGCTATGTTACTGGATGCTGCTACCATCTGCTGCCTGCCTTGACCTTACACTCAGTTTCTTACCTTTAATAGATGACCTTTCTAGTTTTCATGGATACTCCTGTCTGCTGCCTGCCGTGACCTTTGCTACCTTATCTGATACCCATACAGTCTGCTACCTGCCCCAAATTTTTCTACATTTAATGTATACTTCGCCTGTCTGCTGCCCATCCTGACTGTTGGTATGTTACTGGGCACCGCTACTTTCTGCTACCTGCTCTTTGCTATTTTTACAGATTACGCCTGAAGCAAGCTGCCAGTCCTGATCAGGGGCGGACTGACAACTCATGGGGCCCCGGGCAATAGGAGATTATGGGGCCCCTCGAGCAATAGGAGATTATGGAGCACCCGGGCAATAGGAGATTATCGGGCCCCTCGGGCAATAGGAGATTATGGGGCCCCTCGGGCAATAGGAGATTATGGAGCACCCGGGCAATAGGAGATAATGGGGCCCCCGGGCAATAGGAGATTATGGAGCACCCGGGCAATAGGAGATTATGGAGCACCCGGGCAATAAGAGATTATGGGGCCCCAGGCCAGAGAAGATTATGGGGCCCCCAGGCAATAGATTATGAGGCCACACAGTATACATACACATACAGTATACACACACAGACACACAATACAGTATACACACACAGTATACATACACACAGAATACACATACACACACTTAAAAAAACGCAGATTTTTACATACTGTCCCTGGTTTTACTGAGGCTTACAACCCCGATGGGGGCCCCCTAGTGGCATGGGGCCCTTGGGCAGTGCCCGAGGGCCCGAATAGTCAGTCCGCCCCTGCTCCTGATGCCGCCAATGTGGTTTCTATCATCTCTGTATGGTACAACTACTCTCTTCTACCTCCATTAGCAATATTCTACAGTATAGAGTTTCACGTATTAGGTCCTGGGGGCACCCTGACATCCTGGTACCGGTAGTCCTACTAGCTAGACATGTGCATTTAGTTTCGTTCCGAATCGAAATTCAGACAGGTTTTCCATTATTCGGACATTCGGATGCATACGAATTACCGAATTGTATTATTAACGAATTTAACCGAATCCAAAATAACGTTTTCGAATCGAAAAACCGCGGCCGAAATTTGAATCGAATTCGAAAACAAATCGAATCTAAAACAAATTCGAATGAAAATTGAAAGCAAATTTGAATCAAAATCTAAAAAAATATAAATCGATTTCTAAAATAGAATACAATAAAATAGAGTATAAAATAATAAAACAATAGAATGAAAATCAAAGAATAGTAAAGAACAGAATAGAATTTAAAAGGAATATAATCAAATACAATAATACAAATACATACAATCAAATTCGGTTGAAATAATTTCCAATCCGGTTGAAATAATTTTAAATCCTGTTGAAATAATTTCCAATCCGGTTGAAATAATTTTAAATCCGGTTGAAATAATTTCAAATCCGGTTGAAATATCATCAAATTTGGTTGAAATATTAACGATAGCGGATAAAATATTATTGAATTCTGTTGAAATATTTTCGAATCCGATCAAAATATATCAAATTCGAATCCGGTAGAAATATTATCGAATCCGGTAGAAATGTTTTAGAATTCGACCGGGTTTTTCGAATTTGGTCGAAAACGATCGAATTCCGAAAACAAATTTAACAAATCTAACTTAACAAAATTAAGTAAATAACAAATTAAAACGAAAAGAAACAAAACAATTTTTTTCCTTTTGCACATGTCTACTACTAGCCTTAAGGGAAGGTGGGCTGCTAAAGTTGAAGCTACACTCACCGCTATTGACCTTGTCTAGAGTGCCAGCCAGGCCTGTCGCTACAAGGCAGGCAAACCAAGCAATTGCTTGGGGCCCCGAGCTGGCCTGGGCCCCCAAGCTGGGCCCTTGCTGCACTTCCTATATGCTGCAGCCGTCTGAGTGCTCTATAGAGAGCCTGCAGCACTGCTTCCCCTTCTCTGTAGCGTGGCCGAGCTCCTCTTCCCTCCTCCTGTCAGTCCGGACTCCGGCCGGGTACCGCGCAGTACAGGAGATAGGGAGGGGGGCCCGGGGGGATTAAAAAGAACATGGGGGAGTAAAAAAAAAAAAAACATATGGCGGGGGAGGGGGGAGTAAAAAGAACAAGGGGGGAGTATAAAGAACATTGGAGGTAGTAGGCTTTGCGTGCGTTCGGGGGGGGGGGGGGGGTGGGGAGTAAGAAGGACATGGGGAGGGGGGAGTAAGAAGGTTGGGGGGCCTCCATATCCATTTTGCTTGGGGCCCCCAAATTCCTTCAAACGGCCCTGGCGCCAGCGTTTCGACAAAGAAATGCAAAGAGTGTCCATGCACCTTGCATCCCGCTGCCACTCTGCACAGGTGGTGGAGGATACGAGAGACCCGTTTTGGGCACTAGGGCTATAAATGAACAAATGCTACCTGTCTGGCGGATGGCGAGCCAAATCTTAACTCACTTTCTTCCTAAAGGACGATGTTAGGATCATCCGTCTTTCTCTGGGACACAATTACTAATGTCTACTCACTTCTGTTCTCTCAGCAGAGGGTGAGAGATTTATGGCGTTGTGGAAACAAATTTTTTTTTTCCTTGAACAAGAAAAGCGTTTTGGGAGTGAAGGAACCGGCGGCTGGATACTTCCATTATAAATTGCAGCGGGGAGGCCGCTGTCCCCACTGGCTCGTTCAGTAAATATTTTACTCTCCCCCCCCCCCCTCCCTCGGCTCAACGGGTGAGTAATTGACGCCGAGCGATATCACTTTATGAGTTAAACTTCATCCTAACTGAGCGCAAGCCCGGGGGATCCATCGACGTGATTGAAGAGTCCGTTCCGCGTCTCTGATGTTCCAAAATTCATGTTCTTCAATTTACGGGGGAAAGTTTCTGACAGGACGCGACGCGGAGTCAAGCGTAAAGTGACGGTGATACATGGCGGGCCGATCTATAGACATTAATCTCTGGACTTGTTAGAAGTGTGTAGAGAGGCCAAAGTAACTTTTTATATACTCCTAATTATCATTGTGTGATTGAACGCTAAGGAGTTTAAGCGAGGAATCCCAGGAATGTAAAACTAAAAAGGATCAGGGAATCTGTCCAGGTTTTATTATATTAATACGTCCCAAGAAATTTAGTGGAAGCCTGGACCACGAGGAACATCTTTCTTTGTGGAAAAGCAGTGGGAGGAAATTATGAGTGTAGTATTGAGAAACATCCCTAGTCACCTGCACCACTAGGTACCTAAATTCAGTTACCCTTCAACAGGGCCGCCATTAGGTGGGTACAGGCAGTACACCTGTAAGGGGCCAGGAGGTCCCCAGGGGCCCGGATGGCAACCCCCTTTTTTTATTTTTTTGTAAGGGGTCCGGAGGTCCCCAGGGGCCCAGAGGTCCCAGGGCCCCGAATGGCAACCCCCCCTTTTATTTATAATTTATATATATATATATATATATATATATATATATATATATATATATATATATATATTAAAGGGCTGCGGATGGCAACCCCCCTTTTTTAATAAAAAAATTAATTTTTTTTATATATATATATATATATATTTTTTATTTCTTTTTTATATATATTTTTTTTATTAAAGGGCCCAGAGGTCCCCAGGGGCCCGGAGGTCCCCATGTGGCAACCCCCCCTTATTTTAAATTTTTTATAAATGTTTATTTTTTTATATATATATTTTATTTATTTTTTATTAAAGGGCCCAGAGGTCCCCAGGGGCCCGGAGGTCCCCATGTGGCAACCCCCCCTTATATTAAATTTTTTATAAATGTTTATTTTTTTATATATATATTTTATTTATTTTTTATTACAGGGCCCAGAGGTCCCCAGGGGCCCGGAGGTCCCAAGTCCCCCAGGTGGCAACCCCCCTTTTTTTATTTTTTTTATATATTTTTTATTTCTTTTTCCTTTTTATTTCTTAATATATATTTCTTTTTTATTAAAGCGGGGGTTCACCCTAAAAAACATCTATGTCCCATCCCATCCAGCATACTGGCGTCAGCTACGGTATGCTGTTTTATTTTCCCGCTGTACTTACTGTTTAATCGTTAATTTTCTTTTCTTCCTCCCCTGGGGAATAGGCGTTCCTATAAAGAGGGCCACATGATTGACGTGCAGCTATGAGGCGTCACGCCTTTCCGAAAATAGCCGGACTAGGACTCGGCTCTTCACGGCGCTATACGGCGCCTACGCACAGACTAGGAGCTGACTGCGTAGGCGCCATATATAGCCGAGTCCTATTTCGGCTATTTTCGGAGGGCGTGATGCGCCATAGCTGCACGTCAATCATGTGGCCCTCTTTATAGGAACGCCTATTCCCTGCGGGAGGAAGAAAAGAAAATTAACTATTAAACAGTATTACGCCAGTATGCTGGATGGGACATAGATGTTTTTTAGGGTGAACCTCCGCTTTAATAAAAAAGAAATAAAAATAAAAAAATATATTAAGAAATTAAAAGGAAAAAGAAATAAAAAATATATTAAAAAAATAAAAAAGGTGAACCTCCGCTTTAAAGGACCCAGTGGTTTCTTTTATTAAAGGGCCCAGAGGTTTATTTTTTCCTTTTATTAAAGGGCCCAGAGGTCCCCAGGGTCCCGTATGGCAACCCCCACTTTTTTGTAATTTATTTTATATATATATATATATATATATATATTTTTTTTTTTTTTTATTAAAGGGCCCAGGCGGGCAACCACAATCGAAGGGCCAGAAACGTATGTTAATCCCATTTTGAAAATCGCAAGTGGGAACCCTTGCTCCTGCAACACAATATCTGTGTAGCACTACCCCCGCAGGAGCTGCTGAGTATTTTGGGCGGCATGTTACCTCTATTTCCTCGCTGTCCAGGGTAGTAGAAGAGAGTTGAAACTTCTTTTTCTAAGATTTATTTGCAGAACTCGATAAGAAAAGAAAAAGTGGTTAGAGGGGTGGAAGGATAAATAGGTAGATAGTTTCAGGTGCATAATCTCAATTAGGAAACACTCCTGCTTCCAGCAAACAGTTCTCGTCGCCACTCTTGCCAGAGTGGGTATTGCTCACCCAGATAGGTCCCTCTCACTGGCCTAGCAGCCGGAATGGCTCACCGAATAAAGTTCAGTCTCTGCCACAGACCTTCCTTTATGAGGAGACACTTTCGGTCCAGACTCCCCTAACACAGGATTCAGCCCCTGGAACTTTCTAGACTAGCTTTTGTAGAACTCAGATCTGACAGGCGATCAACATCGAGCCTCTCAGTGTATGGTGCATCTTTCGATAAAGTTTCCAGGCCTTCTCCCAAGATACCAGCCTCTTGCATGGTCCTCTCCAGGATAGGTCCCCCCCCCCTGGCTTCCTCCCTCCAGGACAGAAAGTACAGGATCACCTTGAAAGAGCAGACCCCAGTCTGACTACTGGGCCTATTTGGATAAACCACAACCCAGGACCAACGTGGTCCCGGAGCCAGGATTCAGGAGCACGCACCCCTGGCCAGGCGGACTGCGAGGTGGTGGGATGTCAGACGAACGACCCCGGTCCAATGGCGTCAGTCCCTTAAGTACACCTCCCCAGCATGCACAGCGGGACAATCACCCCCACTGATTGGCTGCCAAGGGTGACACTCAATACACCCTGACTCTGCTGATGCCACCCTTGGCCTGGGAAGGTAATAACACCCCCAGGTGAACAATGGGGGTTACTCTCAGCACAGCCATGGCTGGAACAGAGGCTAAATTGGCCATAATTACATTCTACCTGAGTCAATTAACAACACAGACCCCCTCTAAATTTAAAGCAGTGCCCGCCCAACAGGAGCAGGCCGCAACATCTATATGGGGCCCTATTGCTGGCTGCAGTTCCCGACCATGTCATGCAGATAGACTGCGGCACAATGACTTTCCTGGGCGATATCCCATTGTGTGTCTGTGTAAACACACAAATCCCTGTGCTGTCAGAGGAGAAGAGCCCTATCGTTTGTTCCTACTAAGTAGGAAAAACGATATGTCTCCTCTCCTAGTCAATCCTATCACCATACCCATACAGTTAGAACACACTGAGGGAACACACATCTAACCCCTCGATTGCCCCCTAGTGTTAACCCATTCCCTGCCAGTGATATTTACACAGTAATAAGTGCATTTTTATAGCACTGTTCGCTGTATAAATGTCAATGGTAAGAAAAAAGTGTCATAAGTCTCCGATCTGTCCGTCGCAATGTCGCAGTACAGCTACTATTCGCAGATCACCACCATTACCAGTAAAAAAAATTTACATAAATCTTTCCCATAGTTTTCAGACGCTATAACTTTTGCGCAAACCAATCAATATATGCTTATTGCGATTTTTTTTTTGTTTATAGCGCAAAAAATAAAAACCGCATATCAAATACCACCAAAAGAAAGCTCTATTTGTGAGGGAAAAAAGGACGTAAATTTTGTTTGGGAGCCACGTCGCACAGCCGTGCAATTGTCAGTTAACCACTTCAATACCGGGCTTTAAAACCCACCTCCATACCGGGCCTATTCTGGCACTTCTCTCCCACATGTACAAATCATCATTGCTAGAAAATTACTCAGAAGCCCCAAACATTATATATATATTTTTTTTAGCAGACACCCTAGGGAATAAAATGGCAGTCATTGCAACTTTTTATCTTGCACGGTATTTGCGCAATAAATTTTCAAACGCCTTTTTTTGTAAAAAAAGAAATTGGTTTAATGAATTAAAAAATAACAAAACAGTAAAGTTAGCCCGATTTTTTTGTAAAATATAAAAGATGATGTTACGCCGAGTAAATAGATACCTAACATGTCATGCTTTAAAATTGCGCACACTCATGGAATGGCGCCAAACTTTGTTACTTAAAAATCTCCATAGGCAACGCTTTAAAATGTTTGCAGGTTACCAGTTTAGAGTTACAGAGGAGGTCTAGTGCTAGAATCGTTGCACACGCAGCGATACCTCACATGTGGGGTTTGAACGATGTTTACATACATGGGAGGGACTTTCGAGGCGTTTTAATTTTAATTTTATTTTTAACTTATCTATTAATTTTTTACTCTTTTTTTTTACATTTATTTTCCCGATCGTTTTTATTCCTATTACAAGGAATGTAAACATCCATTGTAATAGGAATGGTGTGTGACAGGTCCTCTTTAAGGAAAGATGCGGGTGGTCAATTAGACCTTCCCCTCCCCCCACATCTTCCCTCCAGGCTGGAAGGAATAAGATCGGTGAAAAAAAATTAACAGATCTCATTCTTACTGGCCGCAATTGCAGTTTGTTTACTTACGGGTACCCGGGCGTGACGTCATCACATCACACCCGGGCCTCCGACGGTCATAGAGATGACTGGTGACCATGTGGTCACCAGTCATCTCTATGCCTCCCATCCGGCGCACGGCGATCATCTCTCCGGGCCCCCGATAGCGCGGGAGAGCCTGGAGAAGCACCAGATGGCGGAGGGAGGGGGGATGTCCCCACCCACCGCCTATAAGGACAATCAAGCGGCAGAACCGCCGCTATGATCGTTCTTATGGTGCGCACAGGCTTTCCACAAGGCCAGGCCTCGGGGCGGCAGGGTGCCAAGGGGCGGCAGTGGCATGGAGTCCCCCGACGGCCATAACATACAGTTCAGGGCGGTAAGTTGCTGTGTGGGAGAATTGAGTGGGGAAATCCGCTCGCTCGTTAAGGGATTACGGCGATGTCGTCAAAATCACTTGTCAAATGTGTGCTGCTGTCCGTTTTCCCCTACCCCCACATACCTTTCTCGGCTTGCTCTGCCTTCGGGACTCCTCCGTCCTCCCCCCAGCTGCCGAGTCTGTCTCCTGTCCCTGCCCCTGATGTACACAGGTGAGGGTTGAGCTGTGCTCTTCCCATCCCAGCTGTGACAGGAGTTCTAGCACAGTGCTAGGACTTCTGTTTTGGAGGTGACAGGGTCAATAAAGAGAACTTGTCAACTCCAATTGCTATCGCACAGGGAATTGTTTTCTCCTGTGTGATAGCAATAAAGTTAAGTGAAAAAAATTGATAAAAAATAATAATAATTAAATTTAAAAAGTAACTAAAAAGTAAAGAATAAGAAAAATAATATTCAAAATAATAAGAATATTGCACAAAAATAAAAGTAAACGACAAGCTAAAAATTTATAAAAATAAAAAAAAAGTAAAAAAAAAGTAAAAAAAAAAAGAAACAAAAAACATTTAAACTAACCGTGCCGCCCCTGTCCCCTCCGGTTGCCATTCTCTGTTGATTGGGGGGGGGGGGGGTTTGGTTGGTGGGGAGGGGGTGCATTGAGGAACCTGGCCTTGGGACAGCAGGGAGAGTAAATCCGGCCCTAGGTGCGCAGGATTGCCGCCGGAACAAAATGATATCTGAATGATGCCTCTAGGTGCCCCCATCATTCAGATATCACTGCACAAAGTCCAGGACGTCATATGACGCCCACCCGGGATGGGAGATCCCCTTTTTGGACGTCATATGACGGCGTGCGGTTTTGAAGTGGTTAAAGCGACGCAGTGCCGAATTGTAAAAAGTGCTCTGGTCAGGAAGGGGGTAAAGAGAAACAAGCAGTCGCACCAATGTATTTTTTTGCAGTGTGAGAGATAGCTTTGGGAAGTGACACGCTGACGCACAACTATCTAATTGCTGCTCAGACTGTCTGCCCACTCACATGCAGGAAAACAAAGTGCTGCCGGTATGTTCTCAACCACAGGAACAATACAGTAACAAATAGATGCATTGTAGAGAAGACAAAATACTTATCCTGTATTGTGTTTACTTTTATTCCCATTGCAATGATCTCTTTTGTATAGCTATTTACATTTTCATAGAGTCGGTGGAGCAATCCTACGGAGGTTTCCTGCGGTTCAATTGTGATTGAATTATAATACGATGACAAAACAGTCAAAGCGTCTCTGTGATTCTGATGATTGCACACATTAACAATAACAATTCTGCTCCGGTATCTCACAATTTGAAATTATTACCGGGGAGAGTTTCTACTTATTGTCATGCAGGTTATCAAAATATATAAAAAAAAAAAAATGCAAATCCCCTCTCAATCTGTCGGCGATTATTTCACAAAGATTGAGAGAAAAATAAATACAGACAATCCCCAATCCAAGATGGCGTTAAACGTTCTTGTGGGATTAAATAAGAATAAGAAAGTAAACATGAACTAAAACATGGATACATCAAAATTGCAAAGACGCAATTTATAAAAAAATAATCTGTTATCAATAGGGAGAGATTTAGGGCCAGATTCTCAGACGAGTCACGTTGGCGTATCTCGAGTTGGAGTAGAACTCATGTTCGACTTTGCCTGTTCGCCGAACAGCGAACTATTTGGGGTGTTCGCGGCAAGTTCGTGTGAACTTTAGAACCCTGTTAAAGTCTATGGGACTCGAATGTTTGAAATCTAAATCTAATTTTAAAGGCTAATATGCAAGTTATTGTCCAAAAAAGTGTTTGGGGACCCGGGTCCTGTCCCAGGGGACATGTATCAATGCAAAAAAAAAGTAATTCCTTTAAGTGAAACAATAAAAGTTAAATATTTAAATTTACCTGGGGGGGTGTATAGTATGCCTGTAAAGTAGCGCTTGTTTCCTGTGCTTAGAACTGTCCCTGCACAAAGTGTAATTTCTGAAGGAAAAAAAGTCATTTAAAATCACTTGCGGCTATAATGAATTGTCTGCTCCCGGCAATACACAGAAAAGTCATTCATAAAAAAAAATGTGTGGGGGTCCACGGTATTTAAAAAAAAAAAAATTGGGGTGGAGTTCCTCTTAAAATCCATACCAGACCTGAAGGGCCTGGAATGGATATTTGGGGGAAACCCCACATCATTTTTTTTTATTTGATGCAGGGTTCCCATTAATATCCATACCAGACCCGAAGGTGAGTGATTTTAAATTACTTTTTTCCTTCAGAAATTACATTTTGTGCAGGGACAGTTCTAAGCACAGGAAACAAGCGCTACTTTACAGGCATACTATACACACCCCCCTAGGTACGAAATTTAAAGGAATATTTCAATTTTATTGTTTCACTTTAAGCATTATTAAAATCACTGCTCCTGAAAAAACGGCAGTGTTTTAAAACTTTTATTGCATTGATACATGTCCCCTGGGGCAGGACCCGGGTCCCCAAACACTCCCCTGGGGCAGGACCCGGGTCCCCAAACACTCCCCTGGGGCAGGACCCGGGTCCCCAAACACTCCCCTGGGGCAGGACCCGGGGTCCCCAAACACTCCCCTGGGGAAGGACCCGGGTCCCCAAACACTTTTTAGGACAATAACTTGCATATTAGCCTTTAAAATTAGTACTTTAGATTTCAAACTTTCGAGTCCCATAGACTTTAACAGGGTTCTAAAGTTCACACAAACTTTTGGTCTGTTCGCAGGTTCTGGTGCGAACCGAACCCAGGGGTGTTCGGCTCATCCCTAATCTCGAGATACGCCGCGTAACTTCTAAGAAGCGCCGTCGTATCTATTTTCTGTATTCACTAGGTGGTGCTTCCGTTGATTTACACGTCGAATATGCAAATGAGCTAGATACGGCAATTCACCAACATACTTGCCCCCCGGTCGTCGTATTTTACGTTGTTTGCGTAAGTGTAAAGTTACCCCTGCTATATGAGGCGTAACTTTGCGTAGGTGAGGCGTACGCAATGTTAAGTATGGACAGCGTAAAATTTTCCGTCGTTTACGACGTTTGCTTAAATCGTTCGCAAATAGGGCTGTGCGTAAGTTACGTTCAAGTCGTAGGCAGTTTTTGACGTATCTTAGGCATACTATCCGATGCATGCGCACTGGGATTACGTTCACGGACGGCGCATGCGCCGTTCGTTAAAAACGTCAAATATGTGGGGCCACAAGTAATTTACATGAAACGCCCACCACCAGCACATTTTAATTAGGCGCACTTACGCCGGGACATTTACACTACGCCGCCCTAACTTAGGACGCAAGTGCTTTGAGAATACTGCACTTGCGTCCAAAGTTGCGGAGGCGTGGCGTAAATACGATACGCTACGCCTCGCTGTCAGATACGCCGATCTACGAGAATCTGGCCCTTAATGTCCCTCAAATTTTGGCAAAATTTTAATTTTGGCAATTTGGTGAAATGCAATGGAGTCGATGGGTAACGGCACCCCTGAGCATCAGAAAAGAATTGCACGCTTTTGGGTGTGCGAAATCGCATGGTGCACGCGGTTTTGTGTGTTTTAAAAAAAGGAAAGGGTCGCCCCATGTTTCCCACAGGTACAGCAGCCTATTCAAATGAATGGTCTGCTGTGCCAATGCAAACGCAAGCCACATGACCCAACATGGCAAGCTAGCCTATAGGCATATTAACCATGTGACCGCCGAAAGGATTTACCGTATTTATCGGCGTATACCGCACACTTTTTTGCCCTGAACAATCAGGGCAAAATCGTGGGTGCGCAATATACGCCGATACCCGATTTCCCGCGCCAAGTTTGAATACTGCGCCGACATATACCGAGCGTAGTACACTCGTGTATAGTCGGGCAGGCTCAGATCCTCTCGCGCTCACGTCCTAGACGTACAGGACGTGAGCACGAGAGGAGCCGAGCCTGCCCGACTATACACGAGTGTACTGCGCTCGGTATATGTCGGCGCAGTATTCAAACTCGGCGCAGGAAAGCGGGGATCGAGCGGGGAGGACGCCGCAGAAGGACACCGGACCCGACGAAGAGGACACCCGAAGCCGCAGAAGGACGCCGGACCCGACAAAGAGGCCACCCGATGCCGCAGAAGGACGCCGGACCTTACAAAAAGGACACCCAAAGCCGCAGAAGGACGCCGGACCGGACGAAGAGGACACCCGAAGCCGCAGACCGACGCCGCGCAAGACACCAAAACTGTAAGTACAAAAATATTTTTTTCCACAGGAATATGGTCCACTTTAGGGGTGCGCGCTATACGCCGGAGCGCGCAATACCCCGATAAATACGGTACCTCCCTTCATGACCAGGACAATTTTTGCTATTCAGCACTGCGCTACTTTAACCACTTAAGACCCGGACCTTTAGGCAGCTAAAGGACCCGGCCAGTTTTTGCGATTCGGCACTGCGTCGCTTTAACTGACAATTGCGCTGTCGTGCGACGTGGCTCTCAAACAAAATTGGCGTCCTTTTTTCCCCACAAATAGAGCTTTCTTTTGCTGGTATTTAATCACTTTTTATTTTTTGCGCTACAAACAAAAAATAGAGCAACAATTTTGAAAAAAAATCAATATTTTTTACTTTAATAAATATCCCCCCAAAATATATGAAAAACATTTTTTTCCTCAGTTTAGGCCGATATGTATTCTTCTACTTATTTTTGTTAAAAAATATTGCAATAAGCGTTTATCGGTTGGTTTGCGCAAAATGTATAGCGTTTACAAAATAGGGGATAGTTTTATTGTATTTTTATTTATTATTATTTTTTTTTACTACTAATGGCGGCGATCAGCGATTTTTTTTGTGACTGCAACAATATGGAGGACACTTCGGACAATTTTGACACATTTTTGGGACCATTGTCATTTTCACAGCAAAAAAATGAATTAAAAATGCATTGATTACTGTGAAAATGACAATTGCAGTTTGGGAGTTAACCACAAGGGGGCGCTGAAGGGGTTATGTGTGACCTCATACAGTACCTGCCGCCGAGAATGTGAGAATGAGCCGTACCGGGCAGCATGCCCTCAACATGGGGGGGTCAGGTGCTCTGGGGCAGGGGGGCACACTGCGGCCCCCCCACCCCAGAACACCCTGTCCCTATGTTGATGAGGACAGGGCCTCTTCCCGACAACCCTGGCCGTTGGTTGTCGGAGTATGCGGGCGGAAGGCTTATCGGAATATGGGAGCCACCTTTAATAAGGGGGCCCCCAGATACCAGCCCCCCACCCTAAGTGAATGAGTATGGGGTACATCGTACCCCTACCCATTCACCTGCAAAAAAAGTGTAAACACAAATAAACCACACAGGGTATTAAAATATTTTATTAGTTGGCCGCCAGGGGGGGGGGATGTGGTCGCTTTTATAAAAGCGCCCCCCCCGGCGGGCTTCTTCCGACATCTTCGGCGGGGGGGTGCTGAAGGGGTTATGTGTGACCTTGTATGTTTTTCTAACTGTAGGGGGCTGGGCTGGATGTGTGACGTCATTGATTGTGAGTCCCTATATCAGGGAACACACAGCTCTCCCCGTTCTTCAGCTCCGGGGACCGATCGCGGGAATCCAGCGGCGATTGGGTCCGCGAGTCCCGCCATCCCGGATCTACAAATCCCATGAGGCTTTGTAAAACTTTGACATTCACAGACATTATTAGGCATGTTGGGAATTGTAGTTCCTGAACAACTGGAGGGCCGTAGTTTGAGGACCTCTGCATTGGAGAGAAGTGGGCATTTGGCAGTAAACTGTGCAGCATATCTTCTACAAAAAACATAGGGTTTGCGCCCTACACCCCCTCCGCCAGTTACACTATGCAGAGATTGTTTCGTCTGTTGCGATTTTCCACGTCGTCCGCCTTGTATTCCAGGGCTTTGAACTTATTTAGCATTGTGCAAAGAGCAGTGTCCTCTGTTTGACTCACCCTCTACTCCGTCTCAGTGACACGAGACCCAAGCTTGTCCACGTCCTGTTGGGCACAAGGGTGTACATGTACATCCCCTATAAGATCCCAGCCGTGGGTCAGGATCGCGCTGCCAGCGGCACGCTCGCGACCTGATCCTCCTTTCCCTGATCATCTCCATGGGAACAGTGGACCCGATTGCTGTTGGTGTCCCGAGATTGGGTCACAGAGCTGAAGAACGGGGAGAGGTGAGTGTAAACAAACCTTCCCCGTTCTCCCTAGTGGGACTGCCACTCATCGCCTGTTCCCTGTCATAGGGAACAACAATCGGTGATGTCACATGCCCAGCCACGCCCCCATACAGTAAAAATCACTCCCTAGGAAACACTTAACCCCTTCAGCGCCCCCTACAGGTTAACTGCTTCACTGCCAGTGGCATTTTCACAGTAATCAGTGCACTTTTATAGCAATCATCGCTGTAAAAATGACAATGGCCCCAAAATAGTGTCAAAGGTGTCCACCATAAAGTCACGATAAAAATCGCTGATCGCCGCTATTACTAGTAAAAGAAAAAAAATATTATTGCCATAAAACTATCCCTTATTTTGTAGATGCTATAACTTTTACGCAAACCAATCAATAAACGCTTATTGCATTTTTTTATTTACAAAAATATGTAGAAGAATACGTATCGGCCTAAACTGAGATTTTTTTTATATATATATTTGGGGGTATTTATTATAACAAAAAGTACAAAATATTGAATTTTTTTCAAAATTGTCGCTCTATTTTTGTTTATAGCGCAAAAAATAAAAACCGCAGAGGTGATCAAATACCACCAAAAGAAATCTCTATTTGTGGGGAAAAAAGGACGTCAATTTTGTCTGGGAGCACGACCGCGCAATTGTCAGTTAAAGCGACACAGTGCCGAATCGCAAAAAGGGGCCAGGTCCTTTAGCTACAAAATGGTCCGGGGCTTAAGTGAAAAAAAAAAAAAAACGCAAAACTGATCGGAGTCAATGCAGATAGATTTTGCACTCTCCAGTTTTAGTAAATCAACCCCATTGCCAGAACACCAGTGATCAGACCGAACATTGGTTCCCGTCCAGCAGGGCTGTATTAATGTGAGGGCACTGTGCAGGGGCCCCAGCTGCATGGGGGGCCCCTGCACTTTCCCCAAAGCAGCTGGTCCCTGAGCCCACGCTGCCCCGAAAAAGGGGGGCCCCATGATGCCACTGAGAGTGATGGTTACTAGTGTTGAGCAGAATATGCCATATTCGATTTTGCGATATATCTCGAATATATAGTTGAATATTTGAGATATATTCGCTAAATTCGAATATTCGTGATATTTTTTGGAAATGAAATGATTGCGAATTTTTGCTATCGCGAATGCGAATTGCGCATTGCGAATGCGAATATTCGAGAAATGCGGAATGGAGCACTCTGATTGGCTCAGAATATTCGTGTTATTTTATAATACAAAATAATTGCGAATATTCGAGAAATGCGGAATGGAGCACTCTGATTGGCTCAGAATATTCGTGATATATTACAATACAAAATAATTGCGAATATTCGGCAAATGCGGAAGGAGCACTCTGATTGGCTCAGAATATTCGTGATATATTACAATACAAAATAATTGCGAATATTCGGCAAATGCGGAAGGAGCACTCTGATTGGCCCAGAATATTCGTGATATATTACAATACAAAATAATTGCGAATATTCGAGAAATGCGGAAGGAGCACTCTGATTGGCTCAGAATATTCTTGATATTTTATCGTAATTTCGCAAAAATGCGAATGAGAAATTGATTGCGGAATTTCGACAGTAACACTCTGAAATCGAATATATGTGTTATTTTAGCTAAAAACAATATTGCGAATTTCTCGAAAATAATCGCGCGATATCGCTATTGCCGAATAATCGCATTGCGATTTTTCGGCAATATAAATTGATCGCTGCAGCTACTCGGCCCAAGGTCTCTAATCATACCAGCAATGCTTTTAGACGTCGATGGGGATCTCTAGGATGTGATCTGTTCTAAAAAAAAAATTAAAAAAATACGAATATTCGAAATAGCGAATATTCACCGCGAAATTCGCAATATATCGCGAATACACGAATATGCCATATTCGAGCCGAATATTCGCAATACGAATTTTTGTGAGCAACACTAACATTGGTTACACAGGGGAGGCAGTCTTCCTCCTACCTACTTGATGTCTGTTTACCTGCACTGTCATCATTGTAGGGGCCCCAGAGCATTACTTTGCCCAGGGGCCCGTGATGCTATTAAGACGCCCCTGCCGTCCAGCACACTTTGGATATTGGTGATCCTATGGATGGAGACTAATTACTATTTGTTTCTGTATCTTCTGAAATGTGATGAACTTGGATGTTGAATTGATATAACGGGAAGAATAATAGAGAGAAAAGTGAAGTATTTGTGGAATGTCGGGGTGTTTTCAGAGGTAATTTAGTTTAATAAAAAGAATTGGGATTGTCTATTTATCTTGCAGGTTAAGTCACTGGAAGGTCAATGGAAGTCTAATGAGGTGGATTGATCTTCCCACGCCGTTCCCATCTCCCAGCGTGGTGGGTGGAATTGGACCGATCGGTGGTATATTAGTGATCGTTGGTGTCGAGTTCTCTGGGATTCCCGCTGAGTTGGAGGGTGAGAACATGGTGGGTTCTTGCTGAGTAGAAGAAGCTGGAAGAGGGGAGGACGGGGAGCTTCATCCCTTCCATATCCCAAAACACAGCGGCGGAATGGTTCTGAGTCTGTGGACGATAATGTGAGAGGACACTAAGGAAACATTTCCACACCAGAAATAATAGACATGTCAGTATTTCTGAATTCCTCCTCTAATCACCCCCTGCAGGAGCTGCGTCTCCTCATCAGGTCCATCTCTGAACATCTTATTTAACCACTTAAGGACCGCCTCCTGCACATATACGTCGGCAGAATGGCACGGCTGGCCACAGGCACGTACAGGTACGTGTCTCTTTAAGCCCAGCACGCGACCCGGTCCGAAGCTCCGTGACCGCGGCCGCAGGACTCGATCGCCACTGGAGTCCCACGATCAGTCCCCGGAGCTGAAGAACAGGGAGAACCCCAGCTCTCCCCCTTCTTCACTGTGGCGTCATCATTGATCGTGTGTTCCCCTTTTATAGGGAATCACAATCAATGACGTCACACCTACAGCCACACCCCCCTACAGTTATAAACACAGATGAGGTCACACTTAACCCCTTCAGCGCCCCCTAGTGGTTAACTCCTGAACTGCAATTGTCATTTTCACAGTAATCAGTGCAATTTGTTTTTTTGTTAACAAACGTTTATTAACTACTTGCCGACCGGCCGCCGTCATATTACTGCGGGACGGTGGCACTGTTTCGCGAGAGCACGTAGCTCTACGTCCTCTCTTTTGCGGCCCCGAGTCCCGCGCGCGTGCCCGGCGGGTACGATCGCCGCCGGGCACCCGCGATTGCTCGTTACAGAGCGGGGAACGGGAGGTATGTGTGTAAACACAAAGCTCTCGTTCCTGTCAGCGGGGGAAACGCTGATTTTCTGTTCATACAATGTATGGACAGAAGATCAGTGATTTCCCCTAGTGAGGTCACCCCCCTATACAGTTAGAACACACCCAGGAACACACTTAACCCCTTCCCCGCCCCCTAGTGTTAACCCCTTCACCGCCAATGCCATTTTTATAGTAATACAATGCATTTTTATAGCATTGATCGCTATAAAAATGCCAATGGTCCCAAAAATGTGTCAAAAGTGTCCGATGTGTCCGCCATAATGTCGCAGTACCGAAAAAAAACGCTGATGGCCGCCATTACTAGTAAAAAAAAAAATATTAATAAAAATGCCATAAAACTACCCCCTTTTTTGTAAACGCTATAAATTTTGCGCAAACCAATCAATAAACGCTTATTGCGATTTTTTTTTAAACAAAAATATGTAGAAGAATACGTATCGGCCTAAACTGGGGAATTTTTTTTAATCGTTTTTTTGGGGAATATTTATTATAACAAAAAGTTAAAAATATTACATTTTTTTCAAAATTGTTGCTCTATTTTTGTTTATAGCGCAAAAAATAAAAACCGCAGAGGTGATCAAATACCACCAAAAGAAAGCTCTATTTGTGGGGAAAAAAGGACGCCAATTTTGTTTGGGCGCCACGTCGCACGACCACGCAATTGTCAGTTAAAGCGACGCAGCGCCGAATCGCAAAAAAGGGGCATTGTCCTTTTGCTGCCTAAAGTTCCGGGTCTTAAAGGGGAGTTCCACCCACAGTTTCACTTTTTAAATACAAATACCCCTGTAATACACAAGCTTAATGTATTCTAGTAAAGTTAGTCTGTAAACTAAGGTCCATTTTGTTAGGTTGTTACAGCATTTAGATTTTAGTTTATAATCTAGAAATAGACGGTGGCCATCTTAAGTGTGGGCGTCATGAAGCCAGACTGTATGACTTCCTGGATTTCAGCTTTGCATATCTCGCACATGCTCAGTGCTGCACAAGCAATGTAATAGGTTTCAGTCAGGTTTGCAAGGACTACTGGGAAACATGATGCCTATCCCAGAAACCCTTGCAAATAGCCTTTGTGACTTAATAGCCTAGGCTAATAAGGAGGAGGAAGTAATGAAGGACTACAAAATAAAGGTATTTACAGGCAACAAAATAAATAAAAATTGTCCATTCTGAACACTATGAGATTAAGGCATGCAGCACAGACAAACATAAAAAAATGGGTGGAACTCCACTTTAAGTGGTTAAAGGGGATGTACACCCAATCACTAAAATCCCATATAAGCCTCATCATATTAAAGCGGAGTTCCGTTGAATCATTACAGGTATCTGCTCCCCTGTGAAAGGTTCCAAATGTGACACCGGAGGGGGGGAGGAACCGGATAAGCAGAAGTTCTATTTTTTAGTGGAGCTCCACTTTAAGCCAAAGGTGATTTAACCACTTGCCGCCCGCCAATGACAGATTGACGGCGGCAAAGTGGTTGCTAGTTTCTGACTGGACGTCATATGACGTCGCCAGGATACTGAGCCGCTGCGCGCCCCCGTGGGCGCGCATTGCGGCGATCGGTGATGCGGGGTATCAGTCTGACACCCTGCATCCCCGATCTCGGTAACGAGTCTCCGGCAGAGCCTCGTTACCACGTGATCAGCCGTGTCCAATCACGGCTGATCACGATGTAAACTGGAAGAGCCGTTGACGGCTCTTCCTCACTCACGTCTGACAGACGCGAGGACAGGAGAGCCGATCAGCGGCTCTCCTGACATGGGGGTTCATGCTGATTGTTTATCAGCGCAGCCCCCCCTCGGATCGCCACACTGGGCCACCAGGAAAAAAAAAAAAAAAGGGAGCAAAAAAATAAAATAAAAAAATCGTAAAAAAAAAAATTACAGTAAAAAAAAAGATGCCAATCAGTGCCCACAAATGGGCACTAATTGGCAACATGGATGCACCAGTGCCACCCCTCAGTGTCCATCAGTGCCACCCCACAGTGTCCATCAGTGCCACCCCACAGTGCCAATCCATGCCCAGTGCCCACCTATCAGTGCCCATCTGGGCCACCCATAAGTACCCATCAGTGCCACCCATAAGTACCCATCAGTGCCACCCATATGTGCCACCTATGAGTGCCCATATGTGCCGCCTATGAGTGCCCTTCAGTGCCGCCCATCAGTGCCCATCAGTGCCGCCTATGAGTGCCCATCAGTGCCGCATACCAGCGCCGCCTATCAGTGCCACCTCATCGGTGCCCATCAGTACTACCTTATCGGTGCCCATCAGTGCCACCTCATCAGTTCCCATCAGTGCTGCCATATCAGTGTCCGTAATTGAACAAGAAAACGTATTTAAAAAAATAAATGACAGAAAAAAAAAAACTTTATTTTTTTTCATTTTCAGTCTTTTTTTAGTTGTTGCGCAAAAAAAAAAAAAACCGCAGAGGTGACCAAATACCACCAAAAGAAAGCTCTATTTGTGGGGGGAAAAAGGACGCCAATTTTGTTTGGGAGCCACGTCACACGACCGCGCAATTGTCATTCAAAGTGCGACAGTGCTGAAAGCTGAAAATTGGCTTGGGCAGGAAGGTGCGTAAGTCCCCCCCGGTATGGAAGGGGTTAAAGAGACATTGCAATCATTTAATAAAGATTTTTCTTTTGTTTGTTAACTTTGGCACATTCAAAAATGTATCAATTCAAAGAAAATTCTAAAAAGTTCAAATACGAATCCTGAATACGAATCCTGAATACGAATCCTGAATACGAATCCTGAATATGAATCCTGAATACCAATCCTGAATACCAATCCTGAATACCAATCCTGAATACCAATCCTGAATACCAATCCTGAATACCAATCCTGAATACCAATCCTGAATACCAATCCTGAATAAGAATCCTAAATACGAATCCTGAATACGAATCCTGAATACGAACCCTGAATACGAATCCTGAATACGAATCCTGAATATAAATCCTGAATACGAATCCTGAATACGAATCCTGAATACGAATCCTGAATACGAATCCTGAATACGAATCCTGAATACGAATCCTAAATACGAATCCTGAATACGAATCCTGAATACGAATCCTGAATACGAATCCTAAATACGAATCCTGAATACGAATCCTGAATACGAATCCTGAATACGAATCCTGAATATGAATCCTGAATACCAATCCTGAATACCAATCCTGAATACGAATCCTAAATACGAATCCTAAATACGAATCCTAAATACGAATCCTAAATACGAATCCTAAATACGAATCCTAAATACGAATCCTGAATACCAATCCTGAATAGCAATCCTAAAAACGAATCCTGAATACGAATCCTGAAAACTAATCCTGAATACCAATCCTGAATACCAATCCTGAATACGAATCCTGAATAGGAATCCTGAATAGGAATCCTAAAAACGAATCCTGAATACGAATCCTGAATACGAATCCTGAATACGAATCCTGAATAGCAATCCTGAATACGAATCCTGAATACCAATTCTGAATACGAATCCTGAATACGAATCCTGAATACGAATCCTGAATACGAATCCTAAATACCAATCCTAAATACCAATCCTAAATACGAATCCTAAATACGAATCCTGAATACGAATCCTGAATACGAATCCTGAATACGAATCCTGAATACCAATCCTGAATACCAATCCTGAATACGAATCCTGAATACGAATCCTGAATACCAATCCTGAATACCAATCCTGAATGCGAATCCTGAATACCAATCCTGAATACGAATCCTGAATACGAATCCTGAATACCAATCCTGAATGCGAATCCTGAATACCAATCCTGAATACGAATCCTAAATACGAATCCTAAATACCAATCCTGAATGCGAATCCTGAATACCAATCCTGAATACGAATCCTAAATACGAATCCTGAATACCAATCCTGAATACGAATCCTAAATACGAATCCTAAATACGAATCCTGAATACCAATCCTGAATACCAATCCTGAATACGAATCCTGAATAGCAATCCTGAATACGAATCCTGAATACCAATTCTGAATACGAATCCTGAATACGAATCCTGAATACGAATCCTGAATACGAATCCTAAATACCAATCCTAAATACCAATCCTAAATACGAATCCTAAATACGAATCCTGAATACGAATCCTGAATACGAATCCTGAATACCAATCCTGAATACCAATCCTGAATACCAATCCTGAATACGAATCCTGAATACGAATCCTGAATACGAATCCTGAATACCAATCCTGAATGCGAATCCTGAATACCAATCCTGAATACGAATCCTGAATACGAATCCTGAATACCAATCCTGAATGCGAATCCTGAATACCAATCCTGAATACGAATCCTAAATACGAATCCTAAATACCAATCCTGAATGCGAATCCTGAATACCAATCCTGAATACGAATCCTAAATACGAATCCTGAATACCAATCCTGAATACGAATCCTAAATACGAATCCTAAATACGAATCCTGAATACCAATCCTGAATACCAATCCTGAATACGAATCCTAAATACCAATCCTGAATACGAATCCTGAATACGAATCCTAAATACGAATCCTAAATACGAATCCTGAATACGAATCCTGAATACGAATCCTGAATACCAATCCTAAATACGAATCCTGAATACGAATCCTGAATACGAATCCTGAATACGAATCCTGAATACGAATCCTGAATACCAATCCTGAATGCGAATCCTGAATACGAATCCTGAATACGAATCCTGAATACGAATCCTGAATACCAATCCTGAATGCGAATCCTGAATACCAATCCTGAATACGAATCCTGAATACGAATCCTGAATACCAATCCTGAATGCGAATCCTGAATACCAATCCTGAATACGAATCCTGAATACGAATCCTGAATACCAATCCTGAATGCGAATCCTGAATACCAATCCTGAATACGAATCCTAAATACGAATCCTAAATACCAATCCTGAATGCGAATCCTGAATACCAATCCTGAATACGAATCCTAAATACGAATCCTGAATACCAATCCTGAATACGAATCCTAAATACGAATCCTAAATACGAATCCTGAATACCAATCCTGAATACCAATCCTGAATACGAATCCTGAATAGCCTGAATCCTGAATACGAATCCTGAATACCAATTCTGAATACGAATCCTGAATACGAATCCTGAATACGAATCCTGAATACGAATCCTAAATACCAATCCTAAATACCAATCCTAAATACGAATCCTAAATACGAATCCTGAATACGAATCCTGAATACGAATCCTGAATACCAATCCTGAATACCAATCCTGAATACCAATCCTGAATACGAATCCTGAATACGAATCCTGAATACGAATCCTGAATACCAATCCTGAATGCGAATCCTGAATACCAATCCTGAATACGAATCCTGAATACGAATCCTGAATACCAATCCTGAATGCGAATCCTGAATACCAATCCTGAATACCAATCCTAAATACGAATCCTAAATACCAATCCTGAATGCGAATCCTGAATACCAATCCTGAATACGAATCCTAAATACGAATCCTGAATACCAATCCTGAATACGAATCCTAAATACGAATCCTAAATACGAATCCTGAATACCAATCCTGAATACGAATCCTGAATACGAATCCTAAATACCAATCCTGAATACCAATCCTGAATACGAATCCTAAATACGAATCCTAAATACGAATCCTGAATACGAATCCTGAATACGAATCCTGAATACCAATCCTAAATACGAATCCTGAATACGAATCCTGAATACGAATCCTGAATACGAATCCTGAATACGAATCCTGAATACCAATCCTGAATGCGAATCCTGAATACGAATCCTGAATACGAATCCTGAATACCAATCCTGAATACCAATCCTGAATGCGAATCCTGAATACCAATCCTGAATACGAATCCTGAATACGAATCCTGAATACCAATCCTGAATGCGAATCCTGAATACCAATCCTGAATACGAATCCTAAATACGAATCCTAAATACCAATCCTGAATGCGAATCCTGAATACCAATCCTGAATACGAATCCTAAATACGAATCCTGAATACCAATCCTGAATACGAATCCTAAATACGAATCCTAAATACGAATCCTGAATACCAATCCTGAATACCAATCCTGAATACGAATCCTGAATAGCAATCCTGAATACGAATCCTGAATACCAATTCTGAATACGAATCCTGAATACGAATCCTGAATACGAATCCTGAATACGAATCCTAAATACCAATCCTAAATACCAATCCTAAATACGAATCCTAAATACGAATCCTGAATACGAATCCTGAATACGAATCCTGAATACCAATCCTGAATACCAATCCTGAATACCAATCCTGAATACCAATCCTGAATACGAATCCTGAATACGAATCCTGAATACCAATCCTGAATGCGAATCCTGAATACCAATCCTGAATACGAATCCTGAATACGAATCCTGAATACCAATCCTGAATGCGAATCCTGAATACCAATCCTGAATACGAATCCTAAATACGAATCCTAAATACCAATCCTGAATGCGAATCCTGAATACCAATCCTGAATACGAATCCTAAATACGAATCCTGAATACCAATCCTGAATACGAATCCTAAATACGAATCCTAAATACGAATCCTGAATACCAATCCTGAATACCAATCCTGAATACGAATCCTAAATACCAATCCTGAATACCAATCCTGAATACGAATCCTAAATACGAATCCTAAATACGAATCCTGAATACGAATCCTGAATACGAATCCTGAATACCAATCCTAAATACGAATCCTGAATACGAATCCTGAATACGAATCCTGAATACGAATCCTGAATACCAATCCTGAATACCAGTCCTGAATACGAATCCTGAATACGAATCCTGAATACAAATCCTGAATAGCAATCCTGAATACCAGTCCTGAATACGAATCCTGAATACGAATCCTGAATACGAATCCTGAATAGCAGTCCTGAATACCAGTCCTGAATACGAATCCTGAATACGAATCCTGAATACAAATCCTGAATAGCAATCCTGAATACCAATCCTGAATACGAATCCTAAATACCAATCCTGAATACGAATCCTGAATACGAATCCTGAATACCAATCCTGAATACGAATCCTGAATACGAATCCTGAATACCAATCCTAAATACGAATCCTGAATACGAATCCTGAATACGAATCCTGAATACGAATCCTGAATACCAATCCTGAATACCAGTCCTGAATACGAATCCTGAATACGAATCCTGAATACGAATCCTGAATACCAATCCTGAATACCAGTCCTGAATACGAATCCTGAATACGAATCCTGAATACGAATCCTGAATACGAATCCTGAATACCAATTAAGCAAATCAACCAAATGTTATCGTCATGCACACGTCTAGTTGGGAGATTTAATAAAGCCTAGTGCACACGGGCCAAATGTCAGGAGGCATCAGCCAGTTCAATAGAAAACAACGGGACGTTGGACATAAGATAGAGAGATACAAAGTTACAGATTCACAGAGCGATTACGCCTGCGCAACAGGAGATGCGCGTGCGTAAGTCTAAATGTGCGCGTGCGTTTCGTTGCGCGGCATCCCCAGAACGAGATACGCCAAAAATCGTTTTTTTTTTGTCCGGCGTAATTTCGTTAGACAGACGCATTCGTCCGCGCAAAAGTGCGATAGACACACCATTGATTTGCTAGTCAAATATGCTAATGAGGGAGTTGCGGGGATCCACAAAAAAACGCAGATGCTGCGCAGGCTACGCGATGTGCGCAACAGCAAAATGTCCTGTCTAAAGTTAGAGCACCTAAAAGCTGGTCTAAAATTTGAAAAAACGTCTACATCTCACAGAAAGCAACACCGTTACTGAGGAGCAGACCACACACACGTGTTGCACTACAATTTGACTGCCAACATGCCAGGGGCATCGTCGCTCATAGCTGCACTAGTGAATTTAGATGACCAAAGAAGGAGGAGGGCACAGAGGATGGCACGGAGGATGGCACGGGAGAGGATATACCGCACACGCATAGACCTCTTTGGCATGAGTGATTCTGAGGTGTATCGCATCTTCAGATTCCCCCCTCATGCCATCCTGGAATTAACCACAACCTTGCAGGAGGACATCACCAGCCCAACACACCGCTCACATGCAGTGCAGCCACTGGTGAAGGTCCTGGCAACACTCCATGTCCTTGCCAGTGGCTCTTTTCAGCGTACAAGTGGAGTGGTGGCTGGGATGTCACAATCCTCCATGAGCAGATGTGTGCACCAGGTTGTCTCCGCAATCCTCAGACGCATGGCCAACCAAATCATCAAACCCACCACTGAGGACCTGCGGCTGAAGGCAATGACAGATTTCTACAGAATTGCCAGATTCCCAAGCACCATCGGGGCCATTGATTGCACACATGTGGCACTCCAGCCCCCCCATGAGACAGAGCACATGTACCACAATCGGAAGAATTGGCATTCCATCAACGTACAGGTGATAGTCGATGCCCAAGGCCTCATATGGCACGTCCGTGCCAAACACCCCGGATCCACCCATGACAGCTACATCTACAATCAATGCCACATCCGAATGGAATTCTATCAGAACGTGTATGGGAACACCTGGCTGGTTGGTGAGTGACATGGGAGTCAGGCATGACTATCCCCTCCCGTGATGCACAACAGAAGTGGCACATGCATGACTAACATTCTCCTGTCTTTTCCCTTCCAGGTGACTCTGCATATGCACTGGGACCCCATCTCATGACTCCTATCCGGAACCCCCAAACCCCAGGAGAGGAAAGATACAATCAAGCACACATCAAAACCCGAGCAGTGGTGGAGCGCACCTTTGGCCTCCTGAAGTCACGTTTCCGATGCCTGGATAAGTCTGGGGGTACACTGTTGTATTCCCCAAACTTCGTGTGCCATATCATCGTTGCATGCTGCACAATCTCGCAGTGAGAAAGGGCCTACAGGTTGAGCTACGTGATGACCTGACCCCCCAACCAGACAATCAACCCCTAACCGAGGATACCCCGTCTTCTGAGGGAAGAGCAGTCAGATGCCAGCTCACATTAGGCATCTTTGCACGTTAAACACACACATTAATCATGGCACAATGAGAATGCATGCATGCACACCACTGTGGTCCCTAGCACACACACACCACATCCACATCAAATTGGATTGGCACCAGTCCACCATGCAGGACTTGTGAGCAGTAACGCCACGCCACGGCTCCAATTATGTCACTGTACATTCATACACCATTCACACGGACCTGAGGATCACTTCTCCCTGGTCCTGGGGAACCCTTCTCCACCAAAATTGAGGATGACACCCCTTTTCCAGCAGGAATGTCACCCCCACATTCAAACAGCATGCACAACCCAAAATTTAAAAAAAATGTCAGCAAAAAAAAAAAAAGACAAAAAATGTCAGCAAAAACAACAAAAAAAGGGGGAAAAAAAAATTATTGCCCTCTGCGTGAGCCACGCCTGGGGCGCCCCCGGCCACGGCCCCGGCCCCTCAGGGGAGACTTATGGGGGAGGGGCAAACCCGCGGAAGGAGGAGCAGCCCCCGATCTCTGCCCACCTGGCGGCCTGCCCTCCAAGGCCACGGCAATTCTGTCCAGGGAAGCACCAAGTGTTGCCGTGTTGGCCTGGATAGCCTGGGTAAGGGCCCTCACATCCTGCCCAACGCCTGCTGCTGTAGTCTGCAGTTCATTTAGGCAGGTTGTGAAAGCCCGGGAGTGGGAGTCCAGGTTCCCCAGCGTATCCTTGATGGAGGACAGGCTCTCCTCCATCCGCCCCAAAGTCTGGCTGACCTGTCCCATATGGCGGGTCTGGAGGGCCTGGTCCCTTCTCAGAGTGGCGGGCAGGAGATTGGGCGCCCCCCTGGTGGTCTGGGATGAAATCCTGCCTCCAGCTGATGGTTGTAGCCGGGGAGAAGAGGAGGCCCTTGTGAGGGGAGCCATGTTGGGGGAGGAGGGGGGGTCCCCCTTAGGGAGGGCAGGCTTCTGCCAGCCAGAGGGGAAGAGTCTGCAAAAACCACTCGTCCAGTGCCTTAGGGTCTGGTATGGATATTAAGGGGAACCCTGCGTCAAATAAAAAAAAAATGATGTGGGGTTCCCCCCAAATATCCATTCCAGGCCCTTCAGGTCTGGTATGGATTTTAAGGGGAACTCCACCCCAAATTTAAAAAAAAAATGCCGTGGACCCCCACACATTTTATTTTTATGAATGACTTTTCTCTGTATTGCCGGGACCCGACAATTTATTATAGCCACGAGTGATTTTAAATGACTTTTTTTCCTTCCGACTTTGTGCAGGGAAAGTTTTAAGCATGGGAAACAAGCGCTACTTTACAGGCACACTATCCACCCCCCCCTAGGAATGAAATTTAAAGGAATATTTCACTTTTATTGTTTCACTTAAAGGAATTATTAAAATCACTGCTGGCAAAAAAATGCATTTTTTAAAACGTTTTTTTGCATTGATACATGTCCCCTGGGGCAGGACCCGGGTCCCCAAACACTTTTTATTACAATAACTTGCATATTAGCCTTTAAAATTAGCACTTTAGGTTTCAAACGTTTGAGTCCCATAGACTTTAACAGGGTTCTAAAGTTCACACGAACTTGCCGCGAACACCCCAAATAGTTTGCTGTTCGGCGAACAGGCAATGTTCGAGTCAAAGCTCAAAACTAATTGTGACATAAAAAAAAAAAAAAAGTTTGGGTTTACACTTTAACTAACTCTTCTCCTTGACTGTTATGTTCCCAATGACTTGCTTCATATTTCTATTTTTCCATTTTTTTAATTTTTCTAATTTAAAAACTATTTTAGTTTTTGCTTTTTCTATATGTGATTTTTTTTTGTGTTGCTTTGAAAAAAACAAAACATTATTTAATTCATAAATAACTTTTTAATGTTTTATTCCAAAGCCCTCATTTTACTGTCAATTTAAACCTGACAAAATTATAAAAATAAAAAAGTAGACTTTATTTAACAAGCATTTTCTGCACAGGTATGAGAACCAAAAGCTGTGAACTGATGGAAATTTCCACAACTGAAATACATTTTGTGGTTAAAAATTCATATTTCTATTTATTTTTCTAATTTCAAAACTTTTAAATTTTTTCAGTGTTGCATAAAAAAAAAATAAAAAAAATCTTTATTTCATTTGTAAATAACATTTTAATGCTTTATTCCAAAGCCCTAATTGTATTATGTGATTTTTATGTTTTCAGTGTTGCTTTGGAAAAAAATAAAAAACATATTAATTTTTAAATAACTTTTTACTGCTTTATTCCAAAGCCCTAATTATATTATGTGATTTTTTTTTCAGTGTTGCTTTGGAAATAAACATTTTTTTCTTTATTTGTAAACAACTTTCTAACGCTTTATTCCAAAGCCCTAATTATATTATGTGATTTTTATTTTTTCAGTGTTGCTTTGGAAAAAAAAACACACTTTTAAATAACTTTCTAACGCTTTATTCCAAAGCCCTAATTATATTATGTGATTTTTATTTTTTTAGTGTTGCTTTGGAAAAAATAAAAAATATATACATTTTTAAATAACTTTTTAATGCTTTATTTCAAATCCCTAAGTTTATTATGTGATTTTTTTTCAGTGTTGCATTTAAAAAAAATCTTTATTTAATTTGTAAATAACTTTTTAGTTTCAAATATTTTATTGAATTATTAAAATGCATATATAATTGTACACAGCAAATACATATTGTATACCATAAGATAATGGGTGCAATAAGCATTACAGATATCACAAAATTAAATAGAATGAGAATCTTGTCAAGCAAATAACTTTTTAATGCTTTATTCCAAAGCCCTAATTATATTATGTGATTTCTATTTTTTCAGTGTTGCTTTGGAAATAAAAAATGTTTTCTTTATTTGTAAATAACTTTTTAATGCTTTATTCTAAATCCCTAATTTTAGTATGTGATTTTTATTTTTTCAGTGTTGCTTTGGAAAAAAAAAATCAATTATAAATAACTTTCTAATGCTTTATTCCAAAGCCCTAATTATATTATGTGATTTTTATTTTTTCAGTGTTGCTTTGAAAAAAAAAATGAAAAAAATCATTTATAAATAACTTTTTAATGCTTTATTTCAAATCCCTAAGTTTATCATGTGATTTTTTTTCAGTGCTGCATTTAAAAAAAAAAATATCTTCATTTAATTTGTAAATAACTATTTTTTTTTTATTGTTATTTTTATTGCAAGTTTTATAAACAGACAAAACACATACAACTTAAGAGCCTACAGTACTCCAGAACAACAACAGTGCTACATCACAATTCTGCAAACACGGGTCTGATGGATAAAGTTACATCGATTGTATGGCACACAACCTCATGCCTAGAGCGTAAATAACTCTTTAGTTTCAAATATTTTATTGAATTATTAAAATGCAGATATAATTGTACACAACAAATACATATTTTATAACATAAGATAATGGGTGCAATTTAATTCTTTATTCCAAAGCCCTAATTCTATTATGTGATTATTATTATTTTTTGCTTTGGAAAATAATAATAATAATAATTTTTTAAATAACTTTTTAATGCTTTATTCCAAAGCCCTCATTTAAAACATGACAAAATTATAAAAAATAAAAAAGTAGACTTTATATCCACAGTAACAATCATTTTCTGCACAGGTGTGAGAACCAAAAGCTGTGAACTGAAGGAAATTTCCACAACGAAATGAAATTTTGTGGTTAAGTGGTTGAGTTTCCCATCACACAATCCAATGACGCGCCTCTTAATCTGATAGGGGTGCGTTTCCTTCCCCACTCAAGATGACACGCATCGGCCGCCTTTTGGGGTGATTTAGCCTCGGAGGCTGAAATCTATCCGGCATAGACACATAAATATCGCAGCCGCAGGAGATTATTAAAGCCAGGTGGCTCTTCCTCACCTCTGGAAGGAAACGCGTAGCCATCTTGGATTTATGTAGCCGGGTCCCATGGGGAGCACGAGGGTTTAACTAAAGAACTTTTAGCTTAAGACCTAAGTAAATTGTTTGAGTTTTGATGGAGTAGAAACATGTGTGGAGGGGCGAGGATCTCTGCACATAAATATTTTGGCATTTTACTTTTTTCTTTTCTTTTTTTTTTTATTCTGTTGGAACATCTGGGCCCGGCGACTCCTGAGCTTTCCGCACGTCACTGGTGGCGGGTCATGGATATCCAGAACCTATTACCAAGGGGAAATGTCTGTAGGGTTGCACTCAGTGCACATTTAAAAAATATGGATCTGGACCCGAGAACAAAAATGTTTGTTTTTATATATATATATTGCAGCTCTACGGTCCTGAGATGTGGGGGTTGTGCTGTTTTTTCATTTTTTTCCCCCTTTCATTATTTTTCCATTTAATTTTCACTTGGCAAACTTGCCAATGATAAGTTTGGGCTTGGTCCAGTGGCGGCTGGTAGTCAAATTTTTTTGGGGGGACGCAAACGAACTAAAAAAATAAATAAATCAAGTACAGCTACTGTGCCCATCAAGTGGAGCCACTGTGCCCATCAAGCGCAGCCACTGTGCCATCAAACGCAGCTACTGTACCCATCAATTGCTGTCAGTGTGCCCCATCAATTGCTGTAACTGTGCCCATCAATTGGCGCTACTGTGCCCCATCAATGGCTTCCACTGTGCCCATCAATTACCGCTACTGTGCCCCATCAATTGCTGTCACTGTGACCATCAATTGGCGCAACTGTGCCCCATCAATTGCTTCCACTGTGCCCATAAATTACCGCTACTGTACCCATCAATTGCTGCCAGTGTGCCCCATCAATTGCTGTAACTGTGCCCATCAATTGGCGCTACTGTGCCCCATCAATTGCTTCCACTGTGCCCATCAATTACCGCTACTGTGCCCCATCAATTGCTTTCACTGTGCCCATCAATTGGCGCTACTGTGCCCCATCAATTTCTGCCAGTATGCCCCATCAATTGCTGCCACTGTGACCCATCATTTGCTGCCAGTGTGGCCATAAATTGCCGCTAATGTGCCCCATCAAATTCTGCCAGTGTGCCCTTCAATTGCTGCTGCTACTGTGCCCCATCAATTGCTGCTAATGTGCCCCATAAATTGCTGCCAGTTTGTCGTTCAATAGCCACTACTGTGCCCCATCAATTGCTGCTACTGTGACCCCATCAATTTCTGCCGGTGTGCCCATATATTGCCACTACTGTGCCCCACCATATGCCACTACTGTGCCCCATCAATTGCTGCCAGTGTGCCCCATCAATTGCAGCCAGTGTGGCCATCAATTGCTGCCACTTTGCCCCATCAATTGGTGCCACTGTGCCCCATCAATTGCTGCCACTGTGCCCCATCAATTGCCGCCAATGTGCCCTATCAATTGCCACCAGTGTGCCCCATCAATTTCCACTACTGTGCCCTATCAATTGCCGCTACTGTGCCCTATCAATCCCTGCCAGTGTGCCCAACAATTGCCGCCAGTGCGCCCCATTAATTGCCGCTACTGTGCCCCATCAAATGCTGCCAGTGTGCCCCTCCGCCCGGCACTTACCTGTCTCGGTCCATGATCCCTCTGAGTCCTCAATGTCATCTGCCTTCCTCTTCCTGTCCTCTGCTATTAATAGACGCCTGATAGGTGTCCAATCACAGCGCCTGTCGCTTCAGCCAATCAGGTGAGAGGTAACCAGACCCGAGCATCCTGATTGGCTGAGAGGCGGGGTCAGTGTTGGGGAAGCGATTTATTTTCATTCAGGGCAAAGTCAGATCCAATGTAGTACGACTATCGTGTCATACCAGTGTGAACCCGGCCTTAGACCCGGTGGGATTGATTTACTAAAACTGAAGAGTGCAAAATCTGGTGCAGCTGGGCATGGTTGCCAATCAGATTCTAACTTCCGTTTGTTCAAAAAAGCTTTGACAAAAAAAAATGAAAGCTGATTAAGCTGGTTACTATTAGGGATGAGCTCCGTGTTCGTTTTGAACGTATGTTCGACTTGAACATTGTCCGTTCGTACGTTTGACGAAATTCGAACAAAACGGGTCGTTCTCCGCCAAATTCGAGAGACGCGCAGCGGCCCATAATTCACTGCGGCATTGCGCGCTGATGATTGGCCAAACATGCACTATGACCCCGCATGCTTGGCCAATCACAGCGCGCAAAAAGCGGAGAGCCATAATTGGCCAAAGCCAGGGTGGCTTTGGCCAATTATGGCTCAGGGCTTTAGCACACGCCCCACACTATATAAGGCTGCCTGCTGGGCGGCCTCGTGTAGTGTGTTCCAGCACTGAACAGAGATCAGTCAGAGAGACAGAGAGATTGTCTTTTTATATAGCTAGATAGAGCAGGCAGGCTAGTCAGTTTAGCTTAATTTACAGTGTGTAGAGGATATATATACATCCCTAGGAGTTGTACATATATTTATACACTGTATAGCTTAGATAGATCAGTTCTTCCTAATTTACTGGCAGGCAGGTGATTGTGCTATTTAAAGATGTTATCACAGGTATAGACACCCAGCAGGTACAATATTTAAAGGAATTTTTCATTTTTTTTTTATTTAAGCATCATTAAAGTCACTGCTCCTGGAGCATTGATTTTAATGATGCTTAAATTAGAAAAAAAAGAAAAATTCCTTTAAATATTGTACCTGTCTATAGTTTGCCTGTGAAAACGTCTTTGAGAACCCGGGTCTTGCCCCAGGGAACATGTATCAATGGAAAAAAGTTTTAAAAACTGTCGTTTTTTCAGGAGTCCTGCTCCATTGATACATGTTCCCTGGGGCAAGACCCGGGTTCTCAAAGATGTTTTCCAACAAATAACTTGAATATTGGTCTTTAAAATGAGCATTTTTGAATTCGAACGTTCGAGTCCCAAAGACTTCAATGGGGTTCTAAATGTTCGCGCAAACCCGCGGTCTGTTCGACGGTTCTGGTGCGAACCGAACGCGGGGTGTTCGGCTCATCCCTAGTTACTATGCACAGCTGCATAGTAAATCACCCCACTGGGTCTAAGGAGGTATAAAGTGGCATATGAAACAGAACGATTGCTTTGGTTTTACTGGAGATAGACTGGCACCAGCAGTGTCTCCTCCTTACTTCATAGACACGAAGACGAAGGAGTCCAAATGTATGCCGGCATCTGGTCCGTGACTGCATCTCCTATGGCCGGCTCAGCTAACGGATGGAGGAGGGTTTTCTGGTCTTTCGGTCTTTGTTTTCGGTGGAAGTAATGAACAGAATTTGGCAAACTTGTGAAAGAGGAATTAAAGGATTATGGGAGTGTGTGCGTGTTATTGTTTCCGGGCTTAAGTCAAAACCACAAATACTGTTAGAATGACACCTCGCCCACGCTAGGGATCAAGAGGAACGTATCGACGCATGGTGTAAATCAGACTTTTTATAGAGCTTGGAACTCCAAGCTGTCTGGAAAGATTTTGGTGGTGACTAAACTACAAGAATCTAGTTACAGACAAAAAATATCAACTGGAGTGGGTTATACTGTATTTTTACTTCTCCTTAACCACTTAAGCCCCGGACCATTTGGCTGGCCAATGACTGCGTGCCATCAGTGCCATCATGGGGCCCCCCTTTTTTGGGGCAGCGTGGGCTCGAGGGCCAGCTGCTTTGGGGGAAGTGCAGGGGCCCCCCATGCAGCTGGGGCCCCTGGACAGTGCCCAGGTGTGCCCTCTCATTAAGACTGCCCTGCTGGACGGGAACCAATGTTCGGTCTGATCGCTGGTGTTCTGGCAATAGGGTTGATTTACTAAAACTGGAGAGTGCAAAATCTGCATTGACTCCGTTCAGCTTTCCGTTTTTTTTTTTTTTTTTAACCACTTAAGCCCCGGACCAGTTTGTATCTAAAGGACCGGGCCCCTTTTTGCGATTCGGCACTGCGTCGGTTTAACTGACAATTGCGCGGTCGTGCGACGTGGCTCCCAAACAGAACTGGCGTCCTTTTTTTTCTGAAAATAGAGCTTTCTTTTGGTGGTATTTGATCACCTCTGCGGTTTTTATTTTTTGCGCTATAAACAAAAATAGAGCAACAATTTTGAAAAAAAATGCAGTGGGCCAGATTCTCAGATGAGTTATGTCGGCGTATCTCGAGATACGGCGCGTAACTTCTAAGAAGCGCCGGCGTATCTGTTTTCTGTATTCAGAAAACAAGATACACCGGAATTTTGCTTAGATACGTGCGGCGTAAGTCTCTTACGCCGTCATATCTTAGTTGCATATTTGGCCGCTAGGTGGCGCTTCCGTCGATTTACGTTTTGAATATGCAAATGAGCTAGATACGCCGATTCACGAACGTACTTGCGCCCGGTCGTCGTATTTTACATCGTTTGTGTAAGCGTAAAGTTACCCCTGCTATATGAGGCGTAACTTTGCGTAGGTGAAGCGTACGCAATGTTAAGTATAGACGTCGGGATGCGTAAATTGTTCGCGAATAGGGCTGTGCGTAAGTTACGTTCACGTTGTAGGCCGTTTTTTTCGACGTATCTTAGGCATACTATCCGATGCATGAGGGATTACGTTCACGGACGGCGCATGCGCCGTTCGTTAAAAACGTCAAATACGTGGGGTCACAAGTAATTTAGATAAAACACGCCCACCACCGCCACATTTGAATTAGGCGCGCTTACGCCGGGACATTTACGCTACGCCGCCCTAACTTAGGACGCAAGTGCTTTGAAAATACTTCACTTGCGTCCAAAGTTGCGGAGGCGTAGCGTAAATACGATACGCTACGCCCCGCTGCCAGATACACCGATCTACGAGTATCTGGCCCAATATTTTTTACTTTTTGCTATAATAAATATCCCCACAAAAATATATAAAAAAAAAAGTTTTTTCTCAGTTTAGGTCGATACGTATTCTTCTGCCTATTTTTGGTTAAAAAAAATCGCAATAAACGTTTATCGGTTGGTTTGCGCAAAATTTATAGCGTTTACAAAATAGGGGATCGTTTTATTGTATTTTTATTGATTTTTTTTTTTTTACTACTAATGGCGGCGATCAGCAATTTTTTTTGTGACTGCGACATTATCGCGGACACATTGGACAATTTTGACACATTTTTGGGACCATTGACCATTTAAAATGCATTGTTTATTGAGAAAATGACAATTGCAGTTTGGGAGTTAACCACAAGGGGGCGCTGAAGGGGTTATGTGTGACCTCATATGTGTTTACAACTGTAAGGGGGTGTGGCTGTAGGTGTGACATCATCGATTGGGTTTCCCTATAAAAGGGATCACGCGATCGATGACGGCGCCACAGTGAAGAACGGGGAAGTGGTGTTTACACACGGCTCTCCCCGTTCTTCAGCTTCGGGGACCGATCGCGGGACTCCAGCGGTGATCGGGTCCCGCGGTCACGGAGCTTCGGACCGGGTCGAGGGCACGCGCTGCGGGGGAACGCCCGCGACCCACGGCTGGGCATTAACCAATCACGTACCGGTACGTGATTGTGCCCAGCCGTGCCATTCTGCAGACATATATCGGCGTTAGGCGGTCCTTATCCTTAAGTGGTTAAAATTGATAAGCCCGTGCATTAGTGGTGACTGGTGCTTAAATATTTTTAGGGGGCGCAAACAAACTGAAAAAAAACCACCATCAATTTTCGCTACTTTGCCCATCAAATGTTGCCAGTGTGCCCATCAATTGCCGCTACTGTGCCCCATTAAATGCTGTGCGACACTTACCTGTCTGGTAAACACAGATTGTAACCTTTAGATTTGGTGCCTCGGCCCTCTCTGGGGCTTGCATTCTTCATCTGGCGATGCGAAGGGTCAAATACCACCATGACGCCGATGCTGGAAACCCTGGCGATCGTCATGAACCTGACGTGCCTCTCCTATGTCGGTGGTTTTGGTTCTATAGAAGTAAATGGAAATGAGAAATCCCAATGAGCTCCAGATGGAGGAACAGGAGAACGGGGGATGGGTGAGCAAGGAAGAAGCAGCAGGTAACGTCTTCGGCAGTGTGCGATGCTTTCCATCTGCCCACGTATTGTACTTGGCATAAGAGGCGAGGTAACAGGTGGGAAGACGGCGGTGACGGCACAGGCAAACAGAAGTCCAAGTACCGGATTAAGACGTGCCCAACGGCGCCGCGTCTCTGTATGAACCGATGACCTCCGCTGTGCCGTCAGATTTAGTATTAGCATACAAATGAGAATTTAGAAAGACGATAATTTTCATTGAATGATTTCCTGTACAGATGAAATGCTTCATTGTCTTCTTTCTCACGGGTTCCTGTCAGGTCACCTGTGGCCATATGACAAATGCACCCCCTTGGAGTCAGGAGTGCACCGCAAGGTAGTGAACCCAATAGCAGACTGCTGCGGATGGACAGGTAGCTTGAGCTCAAGATTCCCCAGGGCACGGAATCTGAGGTCCAGCTGGTGTTCACCAGAGCCTCTAGTGGTGAGGATGGCCTTCGCTGCAACTGAACCCAGGTCGCGGCCCCGGAGTCCCCGGGGTCACGCTCCGTAGGGAGCGTGGGGAAGCAGCCACTCAGGACACAAGGGATAGTCAAGGGTAAGCCGAGGTCGGGGCAACAGGCAGACGAGGATAACCAAGGGACAGGCCAAGGTTCAGGGTCACAGGTAAACAGGAGTATTCGGAGACAAGCCAAAATCGGTACACAGAGAGATTAACGTAGCACACGGCAAGCAGAAACACAAAGCTAACAAACAACGTTGATCAGCAATGAAGACCTGCAGTGCACTGGTTAATTTAGAGTTCCTGGAATGGCCTGGGGTGTAGCCATACAGGGAGGAGAGATGATAAAGACAGCCAGGTGAGAGGGCCTGGCCTCTAAGATGAACACATGGAGAGCAAGGTAAGCTGCCAGACATTACTGCATATCCATGACAGTTCCTGATCACCAAGCAATGACTCGAGATTAGTAAAGGCTGACCATTAAAGTGGTTGTAAACCCAGTGAAGTGACTGGCCTCAGGTGATATAACAAATCCTCCTACATAAGTTGTACCTGTTTATCTGTGGCCCCTCTCTCCTCTACATTCATCCTGAATTTATACAGCTTGTCTGAGCTTTCAAAAAAGCAAGGAGCTGAAGTTACACACTGCAGAGCTCAGTAAAGTAAAGTTCTGAGAGCTGATTGGAGGGAAGGGACACACCCCCCTTCACCATAGGCGTGCGTGCCAGGTGTGGCAGGTGTGCCTGGGCACACCCTAATCACCTTGTGTTGCACAGATTTCCCCTGCTGCTTGGCTGCAGAGAAAGGAACTGGGGAATCTTCGTCCTCGTGGTCCCTCTCTCTGTCCCAAAAGTGACAGAGTAATATTTCAGCAAAGTAATATTTCAACAAAGACCCCAATAGGGCTCCTAAAATTATTATTATAAAAATGATTGTAAAAAAAAAAAATTGTAAAAATAAAAAAGATTCTATTTAAAAAAAAAAAGTAATAATAAATAATTAATAAAAGGAAACTCTTGGAATTTCCGATGGAAAAAGTCAGACGGATAAATTCGTATTCATTACGTTCACTAACAGCCAAATTTGAAAGGAAATTCCAATACCTATCATTTAATAGTTTATAACTATTATTATAGTTGTTATTATTATTTTTTATTATTAATAAATTATCATAATAATAAAAAAAAAACTATAATAATGGTAACCATAATATTTAAAAAGTTGTAAATAAAAAAAAATTATGCTGCAATGACTGGCCCAGATTCACAGAGCGATTACGCCTGCGCAACTGGTGTTGCGCGTGCGTAAGTCTAAATGTGCGCGTGCGTTTAGATGCGCGCGATTCAGAAAACGAATTACGCCAGAAATCTACTTTTTTTGGTCCGGCGTAATTTCGTTAGACAGACGCATCCGTCTGCGCAAAAATGCGCTAGACACACCATTGATTTGCTAGTCAAATATGCTAATGAGGGAGTTACGGGGATCCACAAAAAAACGCAGTTGCTGCGCAGGCTACGCGATGTGAGCAACAGCAAAATGTCCTGTCTAAAGTTAGAGCACCTAAAAGCTGGTCTAAATTTTGAAAAAACGTCTACATCTCACAGAAAGCAACACCGTTACTGAGGAGCAGACCACACACACGTGTTGCACTACAATTTGACTGCCAACATGCTAGGGGCATCGTCGCTCATAGCTGCACTAGTGAATTTAGATGACCAAAGAAGGAGGAGGGCACGGAGGATGGCACGGGAGAGGATATACCGCACACGCATAGACCTCTTTGGCATGAGTGATTCTGAGGTGTATCGCATCTTCAGATTCCCCCCTCATGCCATCCTGGAATTAACCACAACCTTGCAGGAGGACATCACCAGCCCAACACACCGCTCACATGCAGTGCAGCCACTGGTCAAGGTACTGGCAACACTCCATGTCCTTGCCAGTGGCTCTTTTCAGCGTACAAGTGGAGTGGTGGCTGGGATGTCACAATCCTCCATGAGCAGATGTGTGCACCAGGTTGTCCCTGCAATCCTCAGGCCCCGTACACACGGCCGAGGTTCTCGCTGAAAATCAGCGAGAACCTCGCTGGAATGCACATTCCAGCGAGGACCTCGGCCGTGTGTACGGTCTCAGCGAGCTTCCCGTCGGGAAGCCCGTCGAGCCGAAATAGAGAGCACGCTCTCTATTTCCTCGACGGCCCGCCTGGAAGAATGGCTGGTTGCCATTCCCGACGGGCGGGTCGCCGAATCCGACGGCCGGGAGAGAACCTCGACGGGCGGAACGATGTGTTCTGCCCGTCGAGGTTCTGGGTCGTGTGTACGCCGCCATACACTTGGCCAACCAAATCATCAAACCCACCACTGAGGACCTGCGGCTGAAGGCAATGACAGATTTCTACAGAATTGCCAGATTCCCACGCACCATCGGGGCCATTGATTGCACACATGTGGCACTCCAGCCCCCCCATGAGACAGAGCACATGTACCGCAATCGGAAGAATTGGCATTCCATCAACGTACAGGTGATAGTTGATGCCCAAGGCCTCATATGGCACGTCCGTGCCAAACTCCCCCGGATCCACCCATGACAGCTACATATACAATCAATGCCACATCCAAATGGAATTCGATCAGAACGTGTATGGGAACACCTGGCTGGTTGGTGAGTGACATGGGAGTCAGGCATGACTATCCCCTCCCGTGATGCACACCTCACAAGTGGCACATGCATGACTAACATTCTCCTGTCTTTTCCCTTCCAGGTGACTCTGCATATGCACTGGGACCCCATCTCATGACTCCTATCCGGAACCCCCAAACCCCAGGGGAGGAAAGATACAATCAAGCACACATCAAAACCCGAGCAGTGGTGGAGCGCACCTTTGGCCTCCTGAAGTCACGTTTCCGATGCCTGGATAAGTCTGGGGGTACACTGTTGTATTCCCCAAACTTCGTGTGCCATATCATCGTTGCATGTTGCATGCTGCACAATCTCGCAGTGAGGAAGGGCCTGCAGGTTGAGCTACGTGATGACCTGACCCCCCAACCAGACAATCAACCCCTAACCGAGGATACCCCGTCTTCTGAGGGAAGAGCAGTCAGGAGGCAGCTCATATTGGGCAACTTTGCATGTTAAACACACACATTAATCATGGCACAATGAGAATGCATGCATGCACACCACTATGGTCCCTAGCACACACACCCCACATCCTCATCAAATTGGATTGGCACCAGTCCACCATGCAGGACTGGTGAGCAGTAACGCCACGTCAAGGCTCCAATTATGTCACTGTACATTCATACACCATTCACACGGACCTGGGAATCACTTCTCCCTGGTCCTGGGGAACCCTTCTCCACCAAAATTGAGGATGACACCCCTTTTCCAGCAGGAATGTCACCCCCACATTCAAACAGCATGCACAACCCAAAATGTAAAAAAAATGTCAGCAAAAAAAAAAAAAAAATGCCAAAAATGTCAGCCAAAAAAAAAAAAGGGGGAAAAAAATTATTGCCCTCTGCGTGAGCCACGCCTGGGGCGCCCCCGGCCACGGCCCCGGCCCCTCAGGGGAGACTCATGGGGGAGGGGCAAACCCGGGGAAGGAGGAGCAGCCCCTGATATCTGCCCACCTGGCGGCCTGCCCTCCAAGGCCACGGCAATTCTGTCCAGGGAAGCACCAAGTGTTGCCGTGTTGGCCTGGATAGCCTGGGTAAGGGCCCTCACATCCTGCCCAACGCCTGCTGCTGTAGTCTGCAGTTCATTTAGGCAGGTTGTGAAAGCCCGGGAGTGGGAGTCCAGGTTACCCAGCGTATCCTTCATGGAGGACAGGCTCTCCTCCACCCGCCCAAAAGTCTGGCAGAGCTGTCCCAGATGGCGGGTCTGGAGGGCCTGGTCCCTTCGCAGACTGGCGGGCAGGAGATTGGGCGCCCCCCTGGTGCTCTGGGATGACATCCTGCCTCCAGCTGATGGTTGTGGGTGGGGAGAAGGGGAGGCTCTTGTGAGGGGAGCCATGTTGGGGGAGGAGGGGGGGGGCTCCCCCTTAGGGAGGGCAGGCTTCTGCCAGCCAGAGGGGAAGAGTCCGCACAAACCACTCGTCCAGTGCCTGACTCCTCCTCCTCATGATCGTCCTCCTCCTGATCGTCCTCCTCCTCATGATCGTCCTCCTCCTCATGATCGTCCTCCTCCTCTCGAACCTCCTCCGCGGACTCCGGCCTTGTTGGGGGGGCCTCATTAGGCTGCTGTCCTGGTGTTGGAGCGGTCAGGCCAGATGGCCCTGCACCCTCCTGCACATCTGTGGATGACAGAAACCATTCACAGGTTGGAGGATCCACACACTTGCCACATATTCCCTTTCACCCCCTCCCCCACACATGCTACACACCTGATAGAAAAAAAAACCTTACCTGGCACCGCGGGGACCGGACTTGTGTCAAAGCCTGGCAGGCCCTCCACTTCATGCCGGTGAAAGGTCAGGGCCACCACATGCTCCGTCGCTGTAAGCCTAATACGGCATGGTGGGCCCCCTCCTGTGCCCCTGGCATGGGCATGCATTGCGGCCAGTTTTTTTTTCACCAGACGCCGGAGATCATTTATTTTTTTGTCAATCCCAGACCGGGTCCGTGTCTCCCCCTCCCCCGATGAATTCACCTGCTCCGTGATCCTATCCAATATCTCCCTCCTCCTGGCCGGGGTGGTGGTGGCACTCTGCGGGCCGTGGAGAAAACGCCCATACTCGCTAATGGCCCGGGCAAGAATTCTTTTTTCCCCCACAGTAAAATTAAGCTTTCTTTTTCTCTCAGTCATACTTCCAAACAAACTCACTACCAGTCACCAAAAATCAGTCACAAATACAAGCACAACCAATCAGGCAAGAACACACACAAAGAGAAAACGAACACCCAAAAATCACACTAGCACTAGAAACAGTCACAAAAACAAACAGCAAAAAATCATCAAGAAAACAAACGAACAGAAATATATCAAACAAACAGTCTCTCAAACACTTATCAAAAAACACTTTCACAAATATACCAACAAGCACTTGATCACACAGAACACTAATCTGACAACTACAAGACACACTGCAACAAACAACAGGAACAAAAGCACTTGGTTAAATAGGAAGGGACACAAAGGGATGTACTTTTGCAATGGAAGTGCGTTTGTGTCTGTCTATTTATGCTGTCTGCGTAGTTCACAACGTTGCCCTAGTCCATTTCCAATTTCACTGATTGCGCCGCTCCCGAGTTGTGAGCATGCGCACAGCGGAGCTGACATGGTCTCGTTCAAGCGCGCATGCGCGAGCCGGCCGGCCCTTCATTTGCATGGGGTCACGGCTCATTTCAATGTAACACGCCCACGTCCCTCCCAATTTGTATTACTCCTCCTTACGCCTCTGGAAAAAACCTTACGCTTGCTACGTGAATCGGGGGATTACGCGGCTAGATGGCGCAAGTCTAACGTAATGGCGGTGCGCTACGCCGGACCGATAATGCGCCGATGTACGTGACTCTGGGCCACTGTTTACAGGGTTTAGAGACTATGGGCCAGATCCACAAAGAACTTACGGCGGCGTATCTATTGATACTCCGCGTAAGTTCTACGATGCGCCGTCGTATCTTTGTTTTGTATTCAGAAAGCAAGATACGCCGGAATTTTGCTAAGATACGACCGACGTAAGTCTCTTACGCCGTCGTGTCTTAGTTGCATATTTACACTGGCCGCTAGGTGGCGCTTCCGTATATTTCCGCGTCAAATATGCAAATGAGCTAGATACGCCGATCCACGAACGTACTTGCGCCCGGCGTATCAATATACGCTTTTTACGTAAGGCGTATGACCGGCGTAACTATACCCCTCATAAAGCAGGGGTAAGTCATGTTAAGGTATGGACGTCGGAACAGCGTCTAATTTTACGTTGTTTGCGTAAGTTGTACGTGAATAGGGATGTGCGTAAGTTACGTTCACGTCATAGGCAGTGTCCAAAGTATCTTAGGCATTCTATCCGAAGCATGCGCACTAGGATACGTCCACGGACGGCGCATGCGCCGTACAGTCGGCCATGCATCTACATGGGGTCACGCTAAATTTAAATACAACACGCCCCCTACCTGCCTACTTTGAATTGCGCGGGCTTACGCCGGCCGATTTACGTTACGCCGGTGCACATATGGGAGCAAGTGCTTGGTGGATACCCTACGAGCCTCTCAAAGTTACGTCGGCGTAGCGCATATCAGATGTGCTACGCCCGCTTAAAGATACGCCCGTTTTTGTGGATCTGGCCCATAATAGTTAACTGATTCCTTTTAAAAACTATTAAAAATAGATAAAAATCAATCATATAGGGCCAGATTCACGTATTCCAGAGCATCTTTGCTCTGGAGTAACGCTTTTGATTTGCGTTGCGCTGCCGAAATTTTAGGAGCAAGTGCTGTCATTCACGAAGCACTTGCTCCTAAAGTTGCGGCAGCGCATCACAAATGAGCCGGCGGAATTCAAATGTCGCGGGTACGGGGCGTGTAGTATGCTAACTACGCGCGATCCCGCCGCCAACGTACTGCGCATGCGTCGAGTGTCAAAACATCCCCGTGCGCATGCTCCAAAATCTGTGAATGAACGTCAATGACGTCACATTCCCATTCATGACCGTTTTACGCAAGCGACGTTTTTTTTTTTTTTTTTTCGACGCGATGACGACACCTATACCTAACATAGGATACTCCAGCCCCATGTAGGTATATCTATGCGCCGCGTATCCCGTCCGGAAACGTCGTATCGTCATTGCGTCGCGCCGGATTTCGATCGTGAATTGCCGATTTCCGCTCATTAACATATTTTTTGAGCGTAAATCGGCGGGAACGCCCCCGGCGCCATTTTTAAGTTGAAGTAACGATGCGATGGCGAAACTCAGTTACGCTGCTCGCATCGGAACTTCAACCCGGCGTTTCTTGTTTTCTGGTTACAGAAAACAGAAACGCCGGCTCAAAGCCACAGTTAGGCTGGCGGATCACTCGATCCGCCAGCGTAACCTTTCCTGAATCTGGCCCATAATGTACCTGCAGTTTCAGTTTCATTTTTGCATGCATGTTTCCTGTCTCTCTGATGTACAGAGTCAATACAGGGCAGTGATGGTTTGTAAAACGAAACTGATTGGTGCTGAGGGGTTTTAGACACACGGGGGTAGATTCACATAGAGATCCGACGGTGTATCTACTGATACACCGTCGGATCTGTGAGATCCGACGCTCGGATCTATGCGGCTGATTCTTCAAATCAGGTTCCGCATAGATCTCCCTTAGAGCCGACAGGTGTAAGTGAGTTACACTGTCGGCTCTTAGGCTGCAATCTCCCGTCGTCCGCTAGGTGGCGCTTCTTTTTTTCTACGCGACGTATATGCAAATGAGGAGAACCGCCGATTTCAAATCGAATGCCCGGCCGTCGTTTTTTTTTTACGTCGTTTGCGTTCGGCTTTTTCCGGCGGATCGTTACCCCTGCTATATGCGGGGTAAGTGCGGCGGATCCTATGTTAAGTATGGCCGTCGTTCCCGCGTCGAGTTTTGAATTTTTTACGTCGTTTACGTAAGTCGTTCGGGAATACGGCCATACGTTAATAGCGTTAACGACGAAAACAATGACGTCCTTGCAACGTCATTTAAAGCAATGCACGCTGGGAAATTTAGCCGGCGGCGCATGCGCAGTACGATCGGCGCGGGGACGCGCGTGATTTAAATAGTAAACTCCCCCTAGCCGCGGAATTTGCATTCCGCCGGGGGATTTACGATCCGCCAGGGCTTCTTATGAGGCAAGTGGTTTCTGAATACAGCACTTGCCTCAAAAACTGGCGCAGGCGGATCGTAAAAAAGATAGATCACGCGGATCAAAAGATCCACTGATCTATGTGAATCTACCCCCGTAAGTGTAAATTTGCGCCGGAGTATCTATGCACTGTACCCACAGAACTAGATACGCACCAAAATAGGCTACTCCCGACCGGTGTAACTTGCCTACACCTGCACATCTTGGGCCAGATTCACGAACACTTGCGCTGGAGTATTTGGATATGCGCCGCGTAACTGTGATGATGCGCCGTCGTTTCTATGTGCCCGTACCCACCAAACTAGATGCGCCCAATAACGGGTCATTTGCGACCGGCGGAACGTTCCGACGCCAGAGTATCGTCAGCGCTTAATTTCGCTTGGCGCATCAGTCGCGCCTATTGATTTCCCCTGCAAATATGCAAATGAGGGAGATTTCCCGATTCGTGAACGGATTAGCACCATACGCTGGCTACATGCGCCGCGCGTATCTCGTCCGTCCGGCGCAAAGTTATTTCTACAAAAGGCTGCTTTATCTTTACTCCAGATGGCCACAGGTCAGCAGGAGAGCAGCTACAGCAGCGTTACCGACGATAAGAGCTAGCTGAGCACCCCCACTTGCAGGACAACACCTCTGTCCATGCTTGTCTGTCAAATTTTACAGCCATGGAGGAAGACATCATAGGTCTCCATAGCAGAGATGACGGCTGACAGCTCCTGGCCATTAGAGTTCAGCTTTCTCCTGTGTGTTTGCGGGGAACGGGAGCAGCCATCTCAGAACAAAAGTAACATCACTGCGGGGAGGGGGAGCAGGATATACTTTAGTGCCGGAATGGCGCTTCTACGGGCGCATTTAAACGCCCAACTGAAGGCATTGCGCTGACGTTTCCCGTGCAGTGGTGCCGACGGAAGTTGTGAGCATGCGCACAAATGGGGCGAGTGGAGCCTCACTCACTGCGCATGCTCCGTGGTTGATGCGCTGAACGTAAGCCTCTGCGCTGGGCTCCGCCCATCATTTACATATGATCACACCCACTTCCACTTGCGTCGGGTTACGCCAGCGCATTATCGTTACTCTGGCGCAAGTTTACGCGCAACTGCTATGTGAATTACAGGACTTGCGCTGAAAGGGTCTTCAGAGTAACGTAAATGAGAAGCGTTACTCCAGAGGAAAGATACTCTCATCTACCTGAATCTGGCCCGGTGTGCCTAAGCTGTTTGGCCGGCCTAAAGTTACCCCTCATAAAAGCAGGGGTAACTTTGCACCAGACTTGTTCAAGTCAGCTGGAGAGCAGCTTCAGCATCACCGTTACAGGACAACACATGGCAGCCGTGGTCCTAGCACTACTAATGGGTCCCCCGCCACCAGGGCCGTCATCAGGGGGGTACAGGCAGTACACCTGTAAGGGGCCCGGGGGTCCCCAGGGGCCCAGATGGGAACCCCCTTAAAAAAAAAAAAAAAACTTTTTTATTTTTTTAGGGGTCCGGAGGCCACTAGGGCCCCAGATGGGAACCCCCCCTTTTTTTTATATAAAAAGGAATTACCAAATAAAGGGGGCTTTCAATCCCGGACCTCTGGGCCCTTTAATAATAATAATGATAATAATAATTATATATATTTTTGTCCTAAAGGCACTGGCCGTGAACTTGTTCTGCATACAGACAGCAGAACTTTTTCAGCCAACATTCACGAAACTACGTAGTTTTTCTGCCCTTTTGTCCGATGGAGAGTACAGACGGTTTGATTATACGACAAAACACGTCCATCGGAGTATTCGATCGTGTGTGCGATCCTTTAGCCTGTAGGGTTCAATATTGGGTTGGCCCCGCCCTTTGCAGCTATAAAAGCTTTAACTCTTCTGGGAAGGCCGTCCACAAGGTTTAGGAGGGTGTCTATGGGAATGTTTGACCATTCTTCCAGAAGTGTATTTGTGAGGTCAGGCACTGATGTTGGATAAGAAGGCCCGGATCACAGTCTCCACTCTAATTCATCCCAAAGGTGTTGAGGTCAGGACTCTGTGCAGGCCAGTCCGGTTTCTCCACCCCCAACTCACTAATTTATGTCTTTATGGTACTTGCTTTATGGACTAGTCCAAATCATTTGATGGAAGGGGGGTTATGGTGTGGGGTTTTTATTCAGGGGTTGGACTTGGCCCCTTAGTTCCAGTGAAGGGAACTCTTAAGGTGTCAGCACACCAAGACATTTTGGACAATTTCATGCTCCCAACTTTGTAGAAACAGTTTGGGGAGGGCCCTTCCTGTTCCAACATGACTGCTCACCATGGCACAAAGCAAGGTCCATAAAGACACGGATGAGCAAGTTTAGGGTGGAGGAACTTGACTGGCCTGCACAGAGTCCTGACCTCAACCCGATAGAACACCTTTGAAATGAATTAGAGCAGAGACTGCAAGCCAGGCCTTCTTGTCCATAAAAAAATATAAATAAAAATATATTAAAAAAATATATTTAAAAAAAAAAGGGGGGTTGCCATCCGGGCCCCTGGGGACCCCCGGGCCCCTTTAAGGTGTACTGCCTGTACCCCCCTGATGGCGGCCCTGGTCATAAGTCTCCATTGCTGTTATGAGGGCTGACATCTCCTGGGTGTTAAAGTTTTTTTTCCTCCTCTGCCTGTGGGGAACGGGAGCAGCCATCTCACAGCAAAAGTACCTTCCCGGGGGGGGGGGGGGGGAATAAAATTGGATGTACTTTTCCATCGGCCGGGCGCATGTCTGGGCATATTTTTAGGCTGGGCGTAAGTTGGGCCGGTGTATCTCTGTAAGTTGGGCCGGCATAGTTGTGAGCATGCTCAGAAGGGAACGAACGTACTGAGCATGCTCCGTTCAAGATACGCCGGGCGTAAATCACTAGACCATTCATTTGCATAACGACACACCCACTTCCACTTGCAATGGCTTACGCCGACTAAATTAAGTTAGGCCGGTGCAAAGTCAGGCGCAAATGCTTTGTGAATACTGCACTTGCCTCTCTGAGTTACGTCGGCGTAGTGTATCTGAGATAAGCTACGCCCGCCTAAAGATAGGCAATTCTACCTGAATCTGGCCCACAGTAATTACACCTCCTTGATTAGTGACCACGCTATGCCGCCGCAACTTAGAGAGGGAAGTGCAGTATTCACAAAGAACTTGCTCCCAAAGTTACGGCGGCGTAGGGTAAATGGGCCGGCGTAAGCCCGGGTAATTCAAAGTAGGCTTGGAGTGGGCGTGTTATATGGTAATAGACCATGACCCCACGTAAATGACTTTTCTAGCTAATGGCGCATGCGCCGTCCGTGGACGTATCCCAGTGCGCATGCTCAAAATGACGCCGCAAATACTCATTGGTTTTGACGTGAACGTAACTTATGCAAAGCCCTATTCGTGAACGTTTTACGCAAACAACGTAAACGACGGAAAATTCGACGCTGTCCCGACGTCCATACTTAACATTAAATACGCCTCATATAGCAGGGGTAACTTTACGCCGAATTTACGCTTTCGCAAAAAATGCGACCGGGCGCAAGTACGTTTGTGAATCGGCGTATCTAGCTCATTTGCATATACAATGCATAAATCGACGGAAGCGCCACCTAGCGGCCAGCGTAAATATGCAACTAAGATACGAAGGCGTAAGAGACTTACGCCGGTCGGATCTAAGCAAAATTCCGGCATATCTTGCTTTCTGAATACAGAAAATAGATACGCCGGCGCATCCTAGAAGTTACGCGGCGCATCTCGAGATACGCCAACGTAACTTCTTTGAGAATCTGGCCCATACAGTATATCCAAATAATACACCTGAGCTCATCTCTTTATCACACACAGCCACAAGGGCTAGAGAATTCTGCTGGGATGGGGCTCTGACGGTATATGAAGCTGTCATGGCTGGACCCGGGGTGTTTGGCACGGACGTGCCATATGAGGCGTTGGGCATCGGCTATCACCTGTACGTTGATGGAATGCCAATGCTTCCGATTGCGGTATATGTGCTCTGTGGCACTGGGGGGCTGACGGGCCACATGTGTGCAATCAATGGCCCCGATGGTGCGTGGGAATCTGGCAATGCTGTAGAAATCTGTCATTCGAATTCGAACAGAACATGTATGGGGACAGCTGGCTGGTTGGTGAGTGACATGGGTGGCAGGCATGACTATCCCCTCCCGTGATGCACAACAGAAGTGGCACATGCATGACTAACATCCTCCTGTCTTTTCCCTTCCAGGTGACTCTGCATATGCACCGGGACCCCATCTCATGACTCCTTTCCGGAACCCCCAAACCAGAGGAGAGAGAAAATACAATGAAGCACACATCAAAACCCGTGCAGTGGTGGAGCAAACATTTGGGCTCCTGAAGTCCCATTTCCGCTGCCTGGATAAGTCTGGGGGGACCCTATTGTATTCCCCTACCTTTGTGTGTCAGATCATCGGTGCATGTTGCATTCTGCACAACTTTGCCATGAGAAAAGGCCTGCAGATTGACATGTGTGATGACCTGACCCCCGACCCACACAGTCCCCACCTGCCAGAGGAGACCCAGTCTGCTGATGGAAGAGCAGTCAGGAGGGTCCTCGCCGTAGGCATCTTTGGACAATAAACCAAAACATTAATAACACAGACAGTGCACGCATGCACACCACTGATGTCCCTAGATCACACACACCACATCCACATCACATTGGATTAGCCCAAGTCCAGCATGTAGGACTTGGGAGCAGCAACGCCAGCGTCAAGGCCCCAATGATGTTGCTGTCCATTCATACACCTTTCACACGTCATTCATACAGCCGTGGGGTTAACTTCACCACCACGGCCGAGGGTAACACCCCTTACTGGCAGGAGTGCCACCCCCTCACATTCACACACCATTCACACTGTCCCCTGCACTCCTGACCGTGTGCAGTAAAAAAATAAATACATATCTCATAACATGAGCAAAAAAATAAACAAAAACTCATAACCTGAGTATAAAATAAATATTCAAAAATAAACAAAAACTCATAACCTGAGTATAAAAAAATAAATAAAACAAAAAAACAAAAAACCACTGGAGTCATAGCCAGGGACCCCCTCCAACTGCTCCCTGTCCAGGCAGCGGGTGACCACCTCCTCCTCTGCGGTCAGGCTGACCGGACATGGTGGACCACCACCTGTGCCCTGCTCATGGCTCCGAATGGTGGCCACCTTGCCACGGACCTTGCGCCGCAGGTCGTTAATTTTTTTTTGTATGTCGCTAGCAGTCCGGGTGGAGTACCCCAACACATTGACCCTGGCAGCAATGGTCTCCAGGATGCCCTGCTTCCTCTCCCGGCTGGTCTTCCTACTTTTTTTCCTGTGGAGGAACTGATTAAACGTCTCCATAGCCGAGATGATCACAGAGACCTCCTGGGTATTAAAATTTAGGTTCCTCCTCTCTTTGGGGGTAGCGGGAGCAGCCATGACAGTGCAAAAGTATCTTCCCTGGGGTGGGGGGAAACGGATATACTTTTGCGCCGGAATGGCGTTTCCGCTAGCGCTTTTATACGCGCAACGGAACACATTGCGCTGGCGTTTCCTGTGAAGTGGTGCCGACGGAAGTTGTGAGCATGCGCACAAGGGGGCGAGTGGAGCCTCAATCACCGCGCATGCTCCGTGGATGATGCGCTGAACGTAAGCCTCTGCGCTGGGCTCCGCCCATCATTTACATATGATCACACCCACTTCCACTTGCGTCGGGTTATGCCAGCGCATTATCGTTACTCCGGCGCAAGTTTACGCGCAACTGCTATGTGAATAACAGTACTTGCGCGAAAGTGTCGGCGGAGTAACGTAAATGAGAAACGTTACTCCAAAGTAAAGAAGCGCCTATCTACCTGAATCTGGCCCTTAGACCGAATTTTAATGGTTGAAAGAATGTCAGGCAAAATAGTTGGCCCTCACGCATGTTCACTTCATCAAATCTGGCCCTCTTTAAAAAAAATTGGACACCCCTGACATAGACACACCTTTTTTAAAGGCCCCAGAGGCTGCAACACCTAAGCAAGAGGCACCACTAACCAAACACTGTTATGAAGACCAAGGAACTCTCCAAACAAGGAAGGGACAATGTTGTTGAGAAGTACAAGTCAGGGTTGGGTTATAATAAAATTATCCAAATCTTTGATGATCCCTACGAGCACCATCAAATTCAGTGGCGGTGCGTCCATTGAGGGCGCTGGTGCGCTGCCCCCTCTGGCTACTCCACACACCACTGACAATATAATAGATTCATGCATTACATTGCATGAATCTATGTATTGCCGCCGAATATTCAGATGGCCGGCCCCCTGGTGAGCTCTGGCCATCTGAATAACGGCGGCTGCGGAAGTGCCTATCAGAGCCGACGGCTCTGATTGGCTTTCCGATTACAGCCCTCAGGCTGTAGTTGGTTTCCGGATGCTTATCCTCAGGACGCACGGTGTGTGAGTTCCTTGGATAAGAGTGACAGGCATCTCGGATAATCAGGTTACCGGTAACCTGATTGGCTGAAGCATCAACGAGGGCGGTGTTTTTTTTTTTTTTTCGTTTGTTTGCGCCCCCCCAAAAATTTTGATCACCAGCTGCCACTGATCAAATCTATCATCTATGAAATGTGGGAGTGGGTTTAGTGTACCTGGACAGGCCTCTCTCTCACTGACGCCGGGAGTATCGGTCGGACAATTGTAGGATAAAGCCTCTGCCAGAGACCCTCCTTGGTGAACTTGAATCTGAGGAAAAGTCTCTGCCACAGACCCTCCTCGTGAGCCTCAGAAAGACACCTCTGCCACAGGCCCTCTCTGGATTGAATTCTTGTAGCTATCTCTCCTTAGATGAGTTACGCCTGGATCTCCTTCATCCCGGCGATTCTCGGTAAACTCCCCGCTCAACAACTCCGAGCCGCGGAACCCCCCCCCTCAACAACTTTGTTCTGCACACCCCCCGCTCACAACAACTCAGATCCGTGGCCCCCCCCGCTCAGCAACCTAGATCTGCGGACCCCCCCGCTCAACAACTTTGATAAGCGGTACCAACTCCGAGCCTTGGAACCCCCCCCGCTTCGCTCAACAACTTAGATCTGCGGCCCGCCCCGTCAACAACTCCGATCCGCGGAACCCCCCCGCTAAACAACTTCGTTGGGAGGTATGCTCACTTGTCCCTCATTCTGAAGTTGAAAAGTTGGGAGGTATGGTCACCAGAGCTGCAGGGGAGAGGTGAGTGTAAACACACCTTCCCTGTTCTTCGTTGTGGCAGTGTCACTGATCGTCTGTTCCCTGATATAGGTAAAGACGATCAATGACGTCACATGTCCAGCCCCGCCCCCCTACAGTTAGAAACACATATGAGGTCACACATACCCTACAGCGCCCCCTAGTGGTTAACAATGCATTTTTATAGCACTTTTTGCTGTGAACATGACAATGGTCCCAAAAATGTGTCAAAATTGTCCGAAGTGTCCGCCATAATGTCGCAGTCACGAGGAAAATCGCTGATCGCCGCCATTAGTAGTAAAAAAAAAAAAAATATTAATGAAAATGCAATAAAACTATCCCCTATTTTGTAAACGCTATAAATTTTGCGCAAACCAACCGATAAACGCTTATTGCGATTTTTTTTTTTTTTACCAAAAATAGGTAGAAGAATACGTATCGGCCTAAACTGAGGAATTTTATATATTTTTGGGGATATTTATTATAGCAAAAAGTAAAAAATATTGCATTTTTTTCAAAAATTATGCTCTATTTTTGTTTATAGCGCAAACAATAAAAGCCGCAGAGGTGATCAAATACCACCAAAAGAAATCTCTATTTGTGGGAGAAAAAGGACGCCAATTTTGTTTGGGAGCCATGCCGCACGACCGCGCAATTTTCAGTTAAAGCGACGCAGTGCCGAATCGCAAAAAGGGGCCAGGTCCTTAACCTGCATAATGGTCCGGGGCTTAAGTGGTTAACCCTTAGTTTACTCTAATCAGTCTTAATTAACTCCTTCTTCCCCTTGTCTCCATAACAATTATTTTTCTGATTATATTTAGGGATTGAACATGGGGGGAAAAGTACAGCAATGTGCAGAGGCATCTCAGAGTTGAACTGATTTTTCTCCCAGACACACTTTAAGGATAAACGCTGAAATGTTCCATCTTTAGAACTTTATGTTTCAGATATTTTCTTTAAAACCGATCGTAAAATAAGTGTGTAATGTCGAGCTGAAGACAAACTGCCCATAATGTGAGATTCATAGTACAGAAAGGCGGCATTCCCCTTCTGTCTAAATTACTGTCATTCCCACCGTTTACCCTGTAAGTGCTATAATGGCGTAAGTGGCGGCAAGTGCCTTCCGATATTTTCCGCCTTCCTCCGCAGACGATGCCCCGGGAAATGGCAGCTCTTCTAATTTCTTTTTTTTCAAGATTTTATGTCTCCATAAATGTTAAGTTTTTCTCTGTTTATCGCTCTTTGCTACATTGGCACTGCGAGTCCGCGGACAGAGCTGCGCCAATAAAATTCATGGAAAACAGCGTGCCCTTTAGCTGGCTTTGGGGGAAAAGCTTAAGCAGCCCTGGAACCACAAAGCCCATCATGCCATGCAGAACAGAGTGTGGGTAAGGTCAGCTGTGGAGCTGGCAGGAAATGCTGGGACATGTAGTTCTACCAAGGTGGTAGGTCTCAACGTTGCATATCACAGTAAGTCAGGAGGAGGATTATGCTCTTTGATATGCTGATACTACCCACTAAAGTAAGAAACTGTACATGAAAAGGAATCTTGGAAACATGGAACAGCAGACATCAAGGGGTGCATTTATGAATACAGCCATGTGTCTGTTCTCTGTGCTAATTGACCCTGCTATTGTGTGAAGATGTCCTGTGTTTACATTTATGATAATGTGTATTGTATAGTAGACATGTGAACTGGAATATTTTGTTTTGTTTTTCGTTTTCGTCCAGAAAATACATTTATTTCGTTACTCCCAAAAATCGTTTTGATTTATTTCGTTTTCGTCGGGAAAGTTTTCGTCCAAAAACTACGATTTTCGATGACTTTATCGAATTAAACGACGGAAATTTGGCAAAGCATCGAAAATCGTCGATCTGAATACAGGTAATATACCTATTCACTGTATTCAGAACGACAATTTTCGATGACTTTGTGAAATTGAAAGATGGAAATTCGACAAAGCATCGAAAATCATCGGATCTGAACGAAAACGAAAATAAAGCATTTTTTATGTTGGATCTTTCGGTTTTTGTTTCTTGCACTTTCGTTTTCGTTCGTTAAAACGATAACGAAAATACCCGATTTTCGGACGAAAATGCATTCTAACGAAAACGAATGCACATGTCTATTGTATAGCAGGTGAGCGAGGAGACGTGACATCTACCCTGAAAGGTCATATCTAAGGCCCCGTACACACGAGCAAATAGATTTGAACAAATCTGTCTGCTGGCCGTTTTGGTTTGATCGCTGTACACACGATCAAACCAAAATCCCGCCAGCAGACAGCGCGCTGACGTGGCGGTGACGTTGACGCCGCCACGTTACCGCACCAGGAAGTAAATTACTTCTGCGCATGCGTAGAATCCATTCGACGCATGTGCGAGAAGATATGTCTGCTGGTTAGCGTACTAACCAGCGGACACATCGGGCGGACGGATTCCCAGCCGACAGATTTTAAACCATGCTTTAAAATCAGTCAGCTGGCCAAATTCGTCTGCTCGCCCGTACACACGATCGAATCTGTCTGCTGGGACGGTCGGGCAGACCGTTTCCAGCAGATAGATTTGATCGTGTGTACGCGGCCTAAGAGTCGCCTAGTCTGGGTAAATGATTAGTTAATTAGCTCATGTTAATTTATGTTCTGGTTACCTCCTCTTTAACTGTACATAAGGTTGTATTCTTGGTTCTATTAAACACTCCATGTTCAGCAGACAAGTCTCGTCTCGGTGTGTGCTTGAGAGCAGCTGGAATATCTGATATCTATATCCAGACTAGGAAGCGGTATATGCCATTGGGTTATCAATTAGACCCCCATTGATAACGTCCTATAGTGACGAAACGCGTTTGGGAGGCTACGCAGTGACGTCACCATGCTGAGGAGGAGGGCTCCTTCATTACCTTAATTTTATGCTATTTTATCGTATGTTAGTAAGTACAATCTTATTTTTTTTATTAAAACTACTGTTTATGGAGTTACGCTATGTGCGCTTCTTTCTTCCATCTGTATTGAACCATTTGGAGTCTGCAGTTACCACGTCCCTGAGCCAATTGGTCCAGGTTGGAACACTTGAGGAACCATAAGGATTTAAAAGGCCGTGGCTGGGCTATAGCCAACCGTCCAAACTGCTTCCCTTCTGGTAAGCTGCTTATTTATCTGGTGGAAGGTGCACCTTTGCATTTACGTCACTTGGTGGTGTGGATCGTAGGAGGTTCCTGCCTGGGATCAATCTACCTTTATATGGACATTTACTGAATATTATTGATTTATGAACTTTGGTCATCCTAGTTTGTTTATTCAAACGTTTTTATTTTGGCGCGGCTTTTTTTCTTTTATTTTCTTATTGTGTATCACACGCCAGCTGCTGCCTGTAATTTCTGAGGGGGGAGGGGGGGGGGGTAACTAGCGTGTTTTTTTGTTTCTTTCCTGGTTATGCAGGGTGGGGGATCCCAGTTCTACTTGCAGCTCCTACGTGGGCTACATTTTCAAAAAAATACATTTTCAAATTCGGCCACTAGATGGCAATGAGGAGCATACCTGTTTTCTATGATGGTCAGCATCATCTAGTGGCCAAATTTTAAAATTCATTCAATTTTAAAACTACATTTTTTTATCTATTTTTGTAAATGTAGCCCACGTAGGAGCTGGAAGTAGAACTGGGTTCCCCCCACCCTGCACAGCCAGGAACATCGAATTTCCACAGACACACTTGAGTCAGTGATTTGAGTCAGTGTTTTTGTATTTTATTGAGGGATTTGAACTTATATAGGGGTAGAGGTATTATGGTATGCCCAGTAGTAAGAAGAGCCGGCAAAACTGTAAGGCCTCGTACACACGAGGCAATAGATTTGTTCAAAACGGTCTGTCCGACCGATTTGAACAAATCTGTCTCTTTGGATTTTGGTTTGCTCGCGTGTACACACGAGCAAACCAAAATCCCTGCCAGCAGACGGCGCGCTGACGTGTCGGTGACGTGGCGGTGACGTTGACGCCGCCACGTCACCGCACCAGGAAGTAAAACACTTCCGTCCATTCGGCGCCGGTGCGAGACGACATGTCTGCTGGTAAGTGTACTAACCAGCAGACATGTCGGGCGGACGGGTTCCCACCCGATAGATTTCAAAGCAGGCTTTGAAATCTGCCGGGCGGCCAAATCCGTCGGCTCGCCCGTACACACGATCGAATCTGTCTGCTGGGACGGTCTAGCAGACCGTTTCCAGCAGACAGATTTGATCGTGTGTACGTGGCCTAATCCTTGAAGTGTCGTTTATTGGTACATCAGAGTGACAATAAAACATTGATGCTGATGCGTTTCGGCAATAGCCTTAGTCATAGCCACTTGAAAAACTCTTCATGGACAATTTTTCCTATATACAGCTATACACAGTCTCTATGTACACTTCTTTTTCCTCCAGCACTCATTTGCTTGCAAAAGAAACAGACGCAAAGACTCAGCTTTAGTGGATCTGGCAAGGCACTCAACCAGATCAAAGCAAGAGCCCTTTACAGGCAGGGACCCGAAGACCTTTTAGTTGTGTGAGTGAGTGAATAACTTATATAGGGCTACAAATGCGAACTGAATCGCCTCAAGACGCTCGGTATCCATTTCCTTCCATTTTGTTTTCAGAAAAGATGGGTCTTGAGTTTTTTTCTGAAGGCCTGGTGATCCTCTTCCGTTCGTATATTAGTTGGTAACGAGTTCCACAGTTGAGGTTCTTGGACTGCGAATTGGCGTAAGAGTGATAGAGTAGATCCTGGTTGCCTATGATTTTGAGGAGTGGGTGAAGGTAAATATTGAATAACACGGGCGACAGGGTGACCCTTGAGGGACACCACATGTCAGAGTCCGTGCTTCTGAAGTGAAAGGTCCTAGTTTCACTTTCTGGGATCGATTTTCCAGAAATGATGAAAACCAGGGTAGATCTGTGTAGCAAAGTCCAGTGTCCTGCTTACATCCCTGTGGCTACTGATCCAAGCACCACCTCTTCAGGAACTGGCAGCCTTTAAGCAATCACTGAAAATGCATCTCTTCAGGGAAGCTTATCTTGCCTCTACCTAACAACTAATATATTAATTCTTCAATCAGCTCATCACCACGTTGATCTTTTCATTCAATGACAAAGTGATGGAAATACCGTGTATGTGTTTTATCCATTTAATATTTTAAAGTCTATATGTGGGCTCCATGCTCTCTCTTAGGCCGCGTACACATGATCAAATCTATCTGCTGGAAACGGTCGGCCTGACCGTCCCAGCAGACAGATTCAATCGTGTGTACGGGCGGGAATCCGTCCGCCCGACATGTCTGCTGGTTAGTACGCTAACCAGCAGACATATCTTCTCGCACATGCATCGAATGGATTCGACGCATGCGCAGAAGTAATTTACTTCCTGGTGCGGTGACGTGGCGGCATCAACGTCACCGCCACGTCACCACGCTGTCTGCTGGCGGGGATTTTGGTTTGATCGTGTGTACAGCGATCAAACCAAAGCCGCCAGCAGACAGATTTGTTCAAATCGGTCGGTCCGACCGATTTGAACAAATCTATTTGCTCGTGTGTACGGGGCCTTAAGCTTGCTAAATGCAGAGAGTGGTGTCGTAAAGATGTCACTTTCTGAATAAATACACTACGAGTTAAATATTGTGATGTTCCTCGAGGGTGGGGCCATGACTCTCTGCATTCAAAGTATGTCCAGTGTCATTCAGCCCTGAAGACTGAGGACATCATGTGGTGAAAAAGTACTGCAAGGGAGAGTGCCGAATTAAAGATATGTATTGCAACTCAAGCCTTTTCCCGGTTTATTTGCTGCAAACTTGCGCCAGGTCATTGTTCTCAGGATCACCTACCAAGAGGGTTGGTGGAACGCCAACTAAAGAGCAGAGACTGTTCAAAAGGCTGCAAACAAGAGAGTGGCCAGGTCAGGCAGAGATCTTGGCAAGAAGAAGGCTAGAGAATGGTCTGGTCCAGGCAGGAGTTGAAGCAGGTGGCAGGCAAGAAGGTAATCTAAGCCAGGCAGGGGTCTCGACCGGCGGCAAGCAAAAGAGTAGCCAGGTCAATCCAGCTTGGCAACAAGCAGGCAACTGGCAGGTAATTATTATGGAACTTTTGCTCTCAGGTCATGGATGATAAGATACAGCACCAACCACTTCAAAAGCTGGGGCTTAAATACCCTCCTGGTCATAAAATGTGCCCAGTGTTCTGGCAGACCCCATAGAGATATTGTAAGTACTGTAGGTCCCCTGAATCCTGGAAGACCCAGCAGTGATCCTGTGAGTATTGGAGGTCCTAGGAATCCTGGAAGACCCAGCAATGATCCTGAGAGTACTGAAGGTCATAGGAATCCTGGAAGACCCAGCAGTAATCCTGTGAGTGTTGGATGTCCTAGGAATCCGGGAAGACCCACAAGGGATCCGGTGAGTTCTGGAGGTCCTAGGAATCCTGAAAGTTCCGGAAAGGATCCTGTGAGTACTGGAGGTCCTAGGAATCCTAAAAGTTCCAGCACGGATACTGTGAGTACTGGAGGTCCTAGGAATCCTGGAAGACCCAGCTGTAATCCTGTGAGAATTGGATGTCCTAGGAATCCTGGAAGACCTAGAAGGCATCTGGTGAGTACTGGAGGTCTTAGGAATCCTGAAAGTCCCGGCAAGGATTCTGTGGGTACTAGAGGTAAGAGGAATCCTGAAAATCCTGGAAGACCCACAGGAATATTGTGAGTAGCCAAGGTCCTAAAAATCCTAGAAGAACATCAATATAATAATCAAACCAATCCAAAAAAAAACATTACCACCACCCATGCATCAACAACCATTTGCTAGCGAGGATTGAAGGGGATCTTACATTTAGTCTAGTTATATGTTTATGGTAAATATTAATATCTTGACCTTGATCTTCTAACATTCTGGAGGGTAAGCCATTGTTAAGTCTTCTCACCATTGCTACGTCTTCTAAAAAAAACAACCTTGACCCAAAAGACCCTAACAACCGTTGAGCTATAACCGGCCTCAACATCTTTTCCAAGGTTATGGAGAAAGCAGTAGTACAACTACAACACCATTTAGACACCCAAAAACTTCTGGACCCCCTACAATTGGGATTCCGTCCAGGACACGGGACAGAAACAGCGCTTCTCAAAATATGAGATGAAGCTCTAGAAGCAGCAGACGACGGAGAAACATGTCTTCTGATACTTATGGACCTTAGTGCTGCATTTGACACAGTAGACCACAAACTGTTGCTGTCTCGCCTTACAGAAATAGCTAGAGTTGCAGATTCAGATCTGCCATGGTTTTCATCATTCCTGGAAAAATGATCCCAGACAGTGAAACTTAGGCCCTGTACACACGATCAGACATGTCTGAGGGAACATGTCCGACGGACCGTTTTCATCAGACAAGGCTGAAGTGGTCTGTTGGTCTGATGTACGTACACACCATCGGACCAAAATCCGATCGGACCAGAACGCGGTGATGTAGAACGACGTGATATGAAAACGAAGTTCAATGCTTCAAAGCATGCGTCGACTTGATTCTGAGCATGCACGGGATTTTGGTCCGATGATTTCGTGTACTAACCATCGAACCTGTCTGACTGACAGGTTTCCAGCGGACAGGTTTCTAAGCATGTTTGGAAACTTTTGTCTGCTGGAAAACGGTCCGATAGGACGTGCACACGATAGAACATGTCTGCTGAAACGGGTCCGCGGACCCGTTTCAGCGGACATGTTCGATCGTGTGTACGCGGCCTAAGATCTTTCGCATCTGAAACATGTATTGTGTCATGCGGGGTCCCCCAAGGATCACCCCTGTCGTCTGTACTATTCAACCATTACCTCCGCCCCCTCCTAAAAATTATTAGTAACCTTCTCTATCACTCCTATGACACGCAACTTTATTTTCGAATCAGCAACAAAAAGGACCAATACCCCGTATTAGAACAATGCCTCACCCAGATAGACAACTGGATGACGGAGAGTCACCCTAAAAATAAGTGGAGCAAAAACAGAACTCCTTCTAGTCCATGCAAACTGAAAGAGACTGGCCAGAACTACCTGGACACCACCACCCATTTTGGGACAAACCATCACCCCAGACTCCGACATGACAATGGAGGCACAAATAGGATTAGTAGTTAGCGGATCTCACCATCTTCTATGTCAGCTGCGAAGATTCGTTCCCTTTATCCCGAAAGAGGATACAGTAGTAGTGGTAGGGACAATTATTAACTCCAGGTTATATTATGCAAATTCCCTTTACCTCGGACTCCCAAAATACCAGATTGCCCATCTTCAAGTCATCCAGAAAATGGCGGCATGACTGGTAACAGGAAAAAACCCTGGGAACCGATCACTCCGTCCCTGAGATCCCTCCTTTGGCTGGCCGTAAAAGACCAAGTCACATTTATGGCCCTATGCCTGACGCACAAATGTGTACACAGAAGCGCCCCTGAATATTTGGTTGAGAAAATAAAATACCAAAACCCCAATCGCGTCCTTCGATCAACTAACCAAAAACTACTCTGAATCCCCAAAGCCTGTTACAAGACCAAAGGAGAACGAAGATTTGCAGTCCAAGGACCTCGAATGTGGAACGCATTACCGACTAACATCCAAATGGAAATTGATCACCAGGCCTTCAGAAAAAAACTCAAGACCCACCTATTCTAAAGGATATATAGAAGGAAAATGTATGCCAAGCGCCTTGAGGCGATTCAGTTCGCATTTGTATCGCTATACGAGCTATTCATTCACTCACTCATTGCTATATCTTCTCACCATTGTTACATCTTCTCACCATTGTTACATCTTCTCACCATTGTTATGTTTTCTCACCATTGTTATTATGTCTTCTCATCATTGTTACATCTTCTCACCATTGTTACGTCTTCTCACCATTGTTACGTCTTCTCACCATTGTTATTATGTCTTCTCACCATTGTTACATCTTCTCACCATTGTTACATCTTCTCACCATTGTTACATCTTCTCACCATTGTTACATCTTCTCATCATTGTTACGTCTTCTCACCATTGTTACATCTTCTCACCATTGTTACATCTTCTCACCATTGTTATGTTTTCTCACCATTGTTATTATGTCTTCTCATCATTGTTACATCTTCTCACCATTGTTACGTCTTCTCACCATTGTTACGTCTTCTCACCATTGTTACATCTTCTCACCATTGTTACATCTTCTCACCATTGTTACATCTTCTCACCATTGTTACATCTTCTCACCATTGTTACGTCTTCTCACCATTGTTATTATGTCTTCTCACCATTGTTACATCTTCTCACCATTGTTACATCTTCTCACCATTGTTACATCTTCTCACCATTGTTACATCTTCTCATCATTGTTACGTCTTCTCACCATTGTTACATCTTCTCACCATTGTTACATCTTCTCACCATTGTTACGTCTTCTCACCATTACGTCTTCTCACCATTGTTACGTCTTCTTACCATTGTTATTATGTCTTCTGATCATTGTTACTTCTTCTCACCATTGTTACGTCTTCTCACCATTGTTACGTCTTCTCACAATTGTTACATCTTCTCACATTATTATGTCTTCTCACCATTGTTACGTCTTCTCACCATTGTTACGTCTTCTCACATTATTATGTCTTCTCACCATTGTTACATCTTCTCACCATTGTTACATCTTCTCACCATTGTTACGTCTTCTCACCATTTTTACGTCTTCTCACCATTGTTACGTCTTCTCACCATTGTTACGTCTTCTTACCATTGTTACGTCTTCTCACCATTGTTACGTCTTCTCACAATTGTTACGTCTTCTCACAATGGTTACATCTTCTCACATTATTATGTCTTCTCACCATTGTTACGTCTTCTCACCATTGTTACGTCTTCTCACCATTGTTACGTCTTCTCACCATTGTTACATCTTCTCATCATTGTTACGTCTTCTCACCATTGTTACATCTTCTCACCATTGTTACATCTTCTCACCATTGTTATGTTTTCTCACCATTGTTATTATGTCTTCTCATCATTGTTACATCTTCTCACCATTGTTACGTCTTCTCACCATTGTTACGTCTTCTCACCATTGTTACATCTTCTCACCATTGTTACATCTTCTCACCATTGTTACATCTTCTCACCATTGTTACATCTTCTCACCATTGTTACATCTTCTCACCATTGTTACGTCTTCTCACCATTGTTATTATGTCTTCTCACCATTGTTACATCTTCTCACCATTGTTACATCTTCTCACCATTGTTACATCTTCTCACCATTGTTACATCTTCTCATCATTGTTACGTCTTCTCACCATTGTTACATCTTCTCACCATTGTTACATCTTCTCACCATTGTTACGTCTTCTCACCATTACGTCTTCTCACCATTGTTACGTCTTCTTACCATTGTTATTATGTCTTCTGATCATTGTTACTTCTTCTCACCATTGTTACGTCTTCTCACCATTGTTACGTCTTCTCACAATTGTTACATCTTCTCACATTATTATGTCTTCTCACCATTGTTACGTCTTCTCACCATTGTTACGTCTTCTCACATTATTATGTCTTCTCACCATTGTTACATCTTCTCATCATTGTTACGTCTTCTCACCATTGTTACATCTTCTCACCATTGTTACATCTTCTCACCATTGTTACGTCTTCTCACCATTTTTACGTCTTCTCACCATTGTTACGTCTTCTCACCATTGTTACGTCTTCTTACCATTGTTATTATGTCTTCTGATCATTGTTACTTCTTCTCACCATTGTTACGTCTTCTCACCATTGTTACGTCTTCTCACAATTGTTACGTCTTCTCACAATGGTTACATCTTCTCACATTATTATGTCTTCTCACCATTGTTACGTCTTCTCACCATTGTTACGTCTTCTCACCATTGTTACGTCTTCTCACCATTGTTACGTCTTCTTACCATTGTTATTATGTCTTCTGATCATTGTTACTTCTTCTCACCATTGTTACGTCTTCTTACCATTGTTACGTCTTCTCACCATTGTTACATCTTCTCACCATTGTTACGTCTTCTTACCATTGTTACGTCTTCTCACAATTGTTACGTCTTCTCACAATTGTTACATCTTTTCACATTATTATGTCTTCTCACCATTGTTACGTCTTCTCACATTATTACATCTTCTCACCATTGTTATGTCTTCTCACCATTGTTACATCTTCTCACCTTATACTTTTACTTGACAAAAAATAGCCAGAGTTGGACGTTAATAGATGATGAATTCGTTTTTTTTGCAATTGCGTGCATCTGGATCGATCGATGTTACATGTATGGCCGCTTTTAGCACTCTTATACTTGGGAAGCAGCCATTCTGGTGGCCTATAGTATATAATTCCCCCTCTGCTTTATATCACGGAAACAGCCTGTGCCCACAGCGCGCCATGCCAGGACTCCTGTCACAGAGAAGTGATTTGAGTACGTCTCCAGACCCCTAATTCACAGCAAATGTTACCAGCCAGATGAGCGCTGGAACCATCAGTAATTTTTATCACTTGCCATCCCGCGGCATAATGAGGAGGCGCAGTGCTTGTTCTGTCTGTTCATTATGTATGGGGGGAATAAAATGATACATTTATGGGACGGGAATCATTCTTATCCTGTAACAGATTGTATCATCTTCCCGCAATGTTTATTGAAACTTGTTTGCATATTAATCTGCAATATTAAAATGACAATCTAGTGATATAAATAAAATAAAAAAAGCTTCCAGTAGCTATACATCCTTTTTTTTTCTGTGGAGGCCGTATGTGCTGCTTGTTGAGTCCGGTGTCTGTCTGCTTTAGACCCAGCTCACGTGGGTGCATTAGGGAGGTCATGTCAGTGACCTTTGTTTCGACAATGCCATTCGCTTGGTTGCAGCCTCCTCTGGAATTTGTTTGAATCTCAGTGTGTTCCACAGACAGGCACCATCTAGTGGTTTAACTTGATTACTGCCCTTGTGTGTCCCACAGACACCATCTAGTGGTTTAACTTGATAACTGCCCTTGTGTGTCCCACAGACGCCATCTATTGGTTTAACTTGATAACTGCCCTTGTGTGTCCCACAGACGCCATCTAGTGGTTTAACTTGATTACTGCCCTTGTGTGTCCCACAGACGCCATCTAGTGGTTTAACTTGATAACTGCCCTTGTGTGTCCCACAGACGCCATCTAGTGGTTTAACTTGATTACTGCCCTTGTGTGTCCCACAGACGCCATCTAGTGGTTTAACTTGATAACTGCCCTTGTGTGTCCCACAGATGCCATCTATTGGTTTAACTTGATAACTGCCCTTGTGTGTCCCACAGACGCCATCTAGTGGTTTAACTTGATAACTGCCCTTGTGTGTCCCACAGACGCCATCTAGTGGGTTAACTTGATAACTGCCCTTGTGTGTCCCACAGACGCCATCTAGTGGTTTAACTTGATAACTGCCCTTGTGTGTCCCACAGACGCCATCTAGTGGTTTAACTTGATAACTGCCCTTGTGTGCCCCACAGGCGTGGGCCTGCGCCATCTAGTGGTCTTTTGTCTTACTGTTTGCTGGAAATGTGGCAGTCTCATCTGAGAATGATATTTACTAAGGACTCATTCACATGGGCCTGCCGTATTGTACACCCCTGGGCCATCCTTCTGATCCATGCATCGGACCTGCGCAGATATAAATTCCAAGAATGCATGGGGAGATCACTAATTTGAACAGGCTGCCCGCACGGGTTTGCCAAGAAAACCATGTGCATCCCACAAGGGTTAAGGCAGCCCCTTGGCACGGGTGTGCAGATTAGATCGGCCCCTTAGCTGCATTTTTAACCATTCGCCAACCACCCCACCCCCTTAAGCTGCAATGACACTCAACAGAGTTGTATACTTGCCACAGCTCTCTTTTTTGCCTCACAGTGGTGGCAATAATTAACCCCCCCCCATTACATTTGGTGGGCAGTGCTGCCCTCTGAACAGGACCCATTTACGTTAATAGGGTTGTGCAGCAACTGTTCTGTGGAACAGTGGTGCAGGTTTCTAGAGGTTAAACAGATGGCAAGGAGGCGACATAATGCCAAATATCTTCTGAAAAGTGATCTATTGTCTCTCTGCAATGGAGGAGCTTACACTCTAATGCCCCCCCCCCCCCCCACAGTGCCACACTATAATTATTATTTGTAGCCAAGTCCCAAGCCTCTCCAGGCCTAATGGTGACCTCCAGAGTTAGGGACAGCTGACATCCTTCTGTGAAGAGTGGGTAACGAGGCATGGTGGGTGTAATGCAAGGTAGGGAGCCAGACACTTCTTGAATGCAAAGAGATTCATTTTCTCTTAAATAGGGGTGAGCTTTGAGTTCGAGTCGAACTCATGTTCGACTCGAACATTGCCTGTTGGCCGAACAGCGAACAATTTGGGGTGTTCGCGGCAAGTTCGTGTGAACTTTAGAACCCTATTAAACTCTATGGGACTCAAACGTTTGAAATCTAATCTAATTTTAAAGGCTAATATGCAAGTAATTGTAATAAAAAGTGTTTGGGGACCTGGATTCTGCCCCAAGGGACATGTATCAATGCAAAAAGAAGTTTTAAAAACTGCATTTTTTTTGGGAGCAGTGATTTTAATAATGCTTAAAGTTAAAACATAGAAGTAAACTATTCCTTTATATTTCGTACCAAGGGGGGTGTGTAAAGTATGCCTGTGAAGTAGCGCTTGTTTCCTGTGCTTAGAACTGTCCCTGCACAAAGTGTCATTTCTGAAGGGAAAAAAGTCACTTGCGGCTATAATGAATTGTCGGCTCCCGGCAATACAGAGAAAAGTAATTAATAAAAAACAAAAATGAGCCTCGTCCACCCCTCTTTTCCTGCCGCCTGCCAGGTTGTGTACTCGGGTGAAGGGTCTGTGTGGATTTTTGGGGGGATCCCCACATCATTTTTTTTTTATTTGACTCTGGTTTCCCCTTAATATCCATACCAGACCTGAAGGTCCTGGTAATTGGATTTGGGGGGACCCCCACACATTTTTTTTCCATAAATGACTTTTCTCTGTATTGCCGGGAGCCGACAATTTATTATCACACGAGTGATAGTCAAGCCAGGGACCCAGGCACGCTTGCAGAGCAATATTGTGCACCGAGCCAGGGATCGAGGAGGCCAGTGGGGTGACACTTGAGGAGTATCTGTGAGTGCCAAGCTAGGGACCCAGCAGAGACACGGGGGTGACGCTTGAGGAAGATACTTAGTGAGAAGGTTGGAAGATCCCAAGGGATCCAGTGGATGTGGATTAGCGGGTCAAAGTGATAGACAGGGAGCTCAGTTAAGTAAAGATCTTGAGTGAAGATGTCGTATTGCCCCAGGCTGCTAGGCTGAAGCGTGAGGCCTTTCTTGGGGACATCCGGTTGCTAGGCTGTCTGAGGGCCTATCCAGAAGCAAGAGAGGAACATACAGTTGGGATTGCGACTTGCAGTTCAACCAGAACTACTGGTCCTGCCGGCCGGAGAACCCGTTGTAGTCGGAGGTGGAGGGGAAGCTGTCGCCACTAAGGGACCATCCACTTTACTACCAGGCTGTGAGTAGCTGAAGCAAGTACCACAGCATTGTTCTCACCAACCGGGGACGGTGAAGAATTGGTGAAGAATGAAAATCTACAATTGTAGAGGAAGCCGTCCAGGTGGCACAAAACCCAGATCACCTGACTCCACCCAAATAAATAGGCTCTCCCAGCAGGCCAAGGGACCTAAGAAAATCCCTGCTCATTGGCTGAGATACCCCATCTATTCCTAATCTGTCCTTGCAATGCCCTTGTCTTATCTAATGTCACCAGATACCCCGCCATCTAGTGACAGAAGAGAGAAGTGCAGCAACTCCAGAATTAGGGGGAAACCAATTGACCTCCTATTAATCGGCCAGGGCAACTATCACTTGGCAGGTAAATTTAAGAGCAACCATGCCTAAACTCAGGGTGCTACATATACATTTATATAACGCTGACATCAGAGCTTTTTTTCTCAGAAAATAGGTGCAGGAACTCAACCACGACCTGTTCAGATTTCACAAACAGTAGAAGGGTCTTAAAGGGGCATTAAATAACAGAATTGCATTACATACAGTGTGCAGAGTTCAGGGGGTTACAAAACAGTCACTTGTAAACACAGAAACCAGACTTCTGTGTTCACAAGTGATTGTGGTGAGCGGGCACCAAAGGGTCTGAGCCAAAGGTGGTGGAACTGAGTTCCCCCAAGTTCCCCCAGAAAAAAAGCCCTGGCTGACATATACCGCAGTGCTGTACAGAGTGCAGTGGCAGTGCGTCTATAGAGGGCGCCGGAGCGCCGCCCCCTCTGGCTCTCGCTCTCGCACCGCCAATGATTACAATAACATAGATTCATGCATTGTCATACATTGTTATTGTTGCCGCTGCCGCCGATTATTCAGATGGCTGGATGGTGAGCGCCGGCCACCTGAATAACGGCAGTTGGTTGGCTGTGTGGAAGTGCCTATCAGAGCCAGTGGCACAGTGGCAACAATTGGCGCAGTGGCTGCGTTTGATGGCATGGCACAGTGGCTGCGTTTGATGGCACAGTGGCTGCGTTTGATGGCACAGTGGCTACGTTTGATGGCATGGCACAGTGGTGACAATTGATGGCACAGTGGCTGTATTTGATGGCATGGCACAGTGGTGACAATTGATGGCACAGTGGCTGTGTTTGATGGCATGGCACAGTGGCTGCGTTTGATGGCACAGGGACTACATTTTATGGAATGGCACAGAGGTGACAATGGATGGCACAGTGGCTGCGTTTGATGGCATGGCACAGTGGCTGCGTTTGATGGCACAGTGGCTGCGTTTGATGGCATGGCACAGTGGCTGCGTTTGATGGCATGGCACAGTGGCTGCGTTTGATGGCATGGCACAGTGGTTACAATTGATGGCACAGTGGCTGCATTTGATGGTCCCAGTGGCTGCATTTGATGGGCACAGTGAGGCAGCAATTGTTTTTTTTTTCCCGTTTGTGCCCCCCAAACATTTTGAGCACCAGCCGCCACTGCAAAGAACACTGAGCCAGTCACATCAGTCTCTGGACCAGAGGAGCTTACACTCTAATGCCCCCCCCACAGTCACACACTATTATTATTATGCATGTATATAGCTCTGACATATACCGCAGTGCTGTACAGAGAACACTGGGCCAGTCACATCAGCCTCTGTACCAGAGGAGCTTACACTCTAATGACCTGGTTTTAAAGAGCCAGAACAACCATCCCCGGCTGGCTCGCCATATTTCCGCCGTCACTGAACTATGCATGGAAGAAATGAGAAATATATTTCAGAGGTGACACTTTCACAGCAGATAAAGAGAATTGTTGCCACTTTCCCTTGATTAATCCCCGTCTCGGAAGAGCGAAGTGACACCCGAGCCGCCTTTCGCTGACATTTCATATTCTGATATTTGCATACCGTGCCCTAGAATTCATTACCGGAGCGTCACCTGTCACAGCCGGACACCTGAACTCCCCCCCCCCCTCCCCCCTCCGCTGCGTTCCTGAGCACTCGCTATATGGCAAGGCTTTCCGGAGAGTCCTCTGCCTTCAATGAGACTCTTTATCCAGCTGAGCGATGAATATACATTAGCAAGAAAGAGACGAACCATGGGAGAATAAAATCGATATATCCTGGCGGATGGAACAAGGTGTCCGTCTCTGCTTTCTCTGTGTTTCTCAGATAATAAGGCATTCGATTCTACTCGCTTGGACGCTAAAATAATTAATATGTAAATAGCCAAATTCTGAGGTTGTTTCAGGGGATGGATCAGCAGAAAGTCTCTTTTCATTAACATTTTGCAATTCCAATGCAAAAAAAAAAATTATAGTTAAAAAATAAAACTTTGTAACTCTTTATAACTGTTTATAACCACACGTGTCCACCAGATGGCACTAAATATCATTTCCTGTCATGCTTAGCGCCTTCTAGTGGCCAAAATGCAATATTTTTCATTCTAAATCAAGGAGACGTCATCAGGGGCCAGCTGTCTTTTCCTTATTCTTGCAACCATCCCCTGATGAAGTCCATCCTTCTCCCCTCCATAAGCCGATACCTCCTGGAATAGGGCACAAATGATTCTAGTGTAGCCAAAAATGTAGGGAGGAGTCAATCCGAAGCACAAAAAATAATAATTAATAAGGTAAAAATGGTTTTACGATTGTGGAGGTGGGGGAGGTTTCAGAAAGTGCTTTAGGGAAATAAAGGTCCACTTTGAAAATGGTCTGGTGACATCATGGGTCCTTCCTCTTTTTCCTCAGAGGCAGTGGGTGGTCCTTCCAACATTGTGAGCCCCAGCTATGTAAAGATGAACCTTCTGGTGTCGGCCATGAAGTCTATATAACCACATTTGTCCACCAGATGGCACTAAATATAATTTCCTGTCATACTTAGTGCCTTCTAGTGGTCAAATGTAATATTTTTCATCCAAAATCAATGAGAACGGATGAATGAATCTACATGTAAAGACATCATCAGTCCATTTTCCTCCTCTCTGTAAGCTGATGCCTCCTGGTATAGAGGCACAAATTATTCTAGTGTAGCCAAAAATGTAGGGAGAAGTCAATCTGGAGCACAAAAATAAAAAATAAATAAGGTAAAAAAATATATCTTAGGCGGCGTACACACGTACGAGAACCTCGACGGGCGGAACACATCGTTCCGCCCGTCGAGGCTCTCGGCCGGCCGTCGAAATCAGTGACCCGTCCGTCGGGAATGGCAACCAGCCATTCATCCAGGCGGGCCGTCGAGCAAATAGAGAGCCTGCTCTCTATTCGCTCGACGGGATTCCTGACGGGCGGGGCGAGCCAGGAGCGTACACACGGCCGAGGTTCTCGCTGGAATGCAGCTCCCAGCGAGGTTCTCGCTGGTTTCTAGCGAGAACCTCGGTCGTGTGTACGCCGCCTTATGATTGCAGAGGTGGGGGAGATTTCAGAAAGTGCTTTAGGGTAGTGGAGGTCCACTTTGAAGATGGTCTGGTGACATCATGAGTCCTTCTTTTTCCTCAGAGGCCGTGGATACTTACTTAGTGCCTTCTAGTGGCCAAATGCGATATTTTTCATTCTAAATCAACGAGAAGGATTCAGAGTGCATGTACATGCAGAGACATCATCAGGGGTCAGCTGTCTTTTCCTTATTTTTGCAACTATCCCTGATGAAGTCCATCCTTTTCCTCTCTGTAAGCTGATGCTTCCTGGAATAGGGCACAAATATTTCTAGTGTAGCCAAAAATGTAGGGAGGAGTCAATCTAAAGCACAAAAAAAAAATAAGGTAAAAAATGGTTTTACGATTGTGGAGGTGGGGAGGTTTCACAAAGTGCTTTAGGGGAGTGGAGGTCCACTTTGAAGATGGTTTGGTGACATCATGGGTCCTTCTTTTCTTTCCTCAGAGGCAGCGGGTGGTCCTTCCAACATTGTGAGCCCCAGTAAAGATGAACCTTCTGGTGTCGGCCATGAAGGCCCATCCATAAAACCAGTTAAAAAATAAAACGTTATAACTCCTCATAACCACATTTGTCCACCAGATGGCACTTAACATAATTTCCTGTTATACTTAGTGCCTTCTAGTGGCCAAATGCAATATTTGTCATCCTAAATCAATGAGAACGAATCAGAATGAATCTACATGCAAAGACATCATCAGGGGCAGTTGTCTTTTCCTGGTTCTTGCAGCCACACCCTGATGAATTCCATCCATCTCCTCTATGTTAACCTGATGCCTCTTGGAATAGAGCACAAATGATTCTAGTGTAGCCAGAAATGTAGGGAGAAGTCAGCCTGGAGATAAAATAAATAAATAATAAGGTAAAAAATGGTTTACGATTGTGGAGGTAGGGAGGTTTCAGAACGTGCTTTAGGGAAGTAAAGGACCACTTTGAAGATGGTCTGGTGACATCATGGGTCCTTCCTCTCTTTCCTCAGAGGCAGTGGGTGGTCCTTCCAACATTGTGAGCCCCAGCTGTGTAAAGATGCACCTTCTGAAGGCCCATCCATAAAACCAGTTAACCAGCTAAATCAATGAGAACGAATCAGAATGAATGTTCATGCAGAGACATCATCAGGGGCCAGCTGTCTTTTCCTGGTTCTTACAGCCTTCCCCTGATAAAGCCCATCTTTCTCCTCTCTGTAAGCCAATACCTCCTGGAATAAGGCACAAATTATTCTAGTGTAGCCAAAAATGTAGGGAGGCGTCAATCTGAAGCACAAAAAAAAGAATTAATAAGGTAAAAAATGGTTTTACAATTGTGGAGATGGGGGAGGTTTCAGAAAGTGCTTTAGGAAAATAAAGGTTCACTTTGAAGATGGTCCGGTGACATCATGGGTCCTTCTTCTCTTTCCTCAGAGGCAGTGGGTGGTCATTCCAACATTATGTAAAGATGCACCTTCTGGCGTCGGCCATGAAGGCCCTTCCATAAAACCAGTTAAAAAGAAAACTTTATAAACTCTTTATAACCACATTTTTCCACCAGATGGCACTAAACATAATTTGAATGAATCTACATGCAAAGACATCATCAGGGGGCAGTTATCTTTTCCTGGTTCTTGCAGCCAGCCCCTGATGAAGTCCATTCTTCAGAAAGTGCTTTAGGGAAGTAATGGTCCACTTTGAAAATGGTTTGGTGACATCATGGGTCCTTCTTCTCTTTCCTCAGAGGCAGTGGGTGGTCCATCCAACATTGTGAGCCCCAGCTATGTAAAGATGCACCTTCTGGTATCGGCCATGAAGGCCCACCCATAAAACCATTTTCTATATATATATATATATATATATATATATATATATATATATATATATATATAAAATCTATTTTTTATTATTATTATTAACTTCAACTTTCCATTCAGCATTGTACATTCTTATGTTCCATCGTTTACATAAAAGACACAAATGAACATTGCAGGAAAGAACTAGATACAAAACTGTCTTATCAAAAGCTTATCAATTATACTACCCCCCCCCCCCCCCCCCCCCCAAAGAAAAAAAAAACAAAAAACTTTGTAACTCTTTATAACTGTTTATAACCACATTTGTCCACCAGATGGCACTAAATATAATTTCCTGTCATGCTTTGTGCCTTCTAGTGGCTGAATGCGATATTTTTCATTCTAAATCAATGATAACGAATCAGAATGAATGTGCACAAGGAGACATCATCAGGGACAGCTGTCTTTTCCTAGTTCTTACAGCCAACCCCTGATGAAGTCCGTTCTTCTCCTCTATGTTAACCTCATGCCTCCTGGAATAGAGCGCAAATTATTCTAGTGTAGCCAGAAATGTAGGGAGGAGTCAATCTGGAGCTAAATAAAATATTAAATAAGGTAAAAAATGGTTTTACGATTGTGGAGGTGGGGAGGTTTAAGAAAGTGCTTTAAGGAAGTAAGGGTCCACTTTGAAGATGGCAAATGGAAGGACGAAGACTGGACAGCCGCACTCCAAAATTACTTAAAATAAGTTGTCTTTTATTTTCAACTGTACACACAGTCACTGCAACCCACAAAATACAGTATGGCCGACGCGTTTCGCACTTACAGTCAGTGCTTAGCCATGACTAAGCACTGACTGTAAGTGCGAAACGCGTCGGCCATACTGTATTTTGTGGGTTGCAGTGACTGTGTGTACAGTTGAAAATAAAAGACAACTTATTTTAAGTAATTTTGGAGTGCGGCTGTCCAGTCTTCGTCCTTCCATTTGCTATCATTAGCATTGCCAGCACCTTGGTGGTTCAACAACCCTTGATTGCACACGGGGCTCACCTGGAGCGGTGAGAAATCTGCCACTTTGAAGATGGTCTGGTGACATCATGGCTCCTTCTTCTCTTTCCTCAGAGGCAGTGGGTGGTCCTTCCAACATCGTGAGCCCCAGTTGTGTAAAGATGCACCTTCTGACGTCGGCCATGAAGGTCCTTCCATAAAACCAGTTAAAAAGAAAACGTTATAACTCTTTATAACCACATTTGTCCACCAGATGGCACTAAACATAATTTCCTGTCAGGCTTAGTGCCTTCTAGAATGAATCAGAATGAATCTACATGCAAAGACATCATCAGGGGCCTGTTGTCTTTTCCTGGTTCTTGCAACCAGCCCCTGATGAAGTCCATTCTTCTCCTCTCTTTAAGCTGATGCCTCCTGCAATAGGCTACACATTCTTTTCTTTCCTCAGAGGCAGTGAATATAATTTCTTGATCTATCTATCTATCTATCTATCTATCTATCTATCTATCTATCTATCTATCTATCTATCTATCTATCTATCTATCTATCTATCTATCTATCTATCTATCTATCTATCTATCTATCTCATATCTATCTATCTATCTCTCTATCTCTCTATCTCTCTATATCTATCTATCTATCTATCTATCTATCTATCTATCTATCTCTCTCTCTCTCTCTCTCTCTCTCTATCTATCTATCTATCTATCTATCTATCTATCTATCTATCTATCTATCTATCTATCTATCTCTCTATATCTATCTATCTCTCTATATCTATCTATGGGCCAGATTCAGGTAGATGGGCGCTTCTTTACTTTGGAGTAACGTTTCTCATTTACGTTACTCCGCCGACACTTTCGGCGCAAGTACTGTTATTCACATAGCACTTGCGCGTAAACTTGCGCCAGAGTAACGATAATGCGCTGGCGTAACCCGACGCAAGTGGAAGTGGGTGTGATCATATGTAAATGATGGGCGGAGCCCAGCGCAGAGGCTTACGTTCAGCGCATCATCCACGGAGCATGCGCAGTGAGTGAGGCTCCACTCGCCCCCTTGTGCGCATGCTCACAACTTCCGTCGGCACCACTTCACGGGAAACGTCAGCGCAATGTGTTCCGTTGCGCGTATAAAAGCACCAGCGGAAGCGCCATTCCGGCGCAAAAGTATTTCCGTTTCCCCCCACCCCAGGGAATTTACTTTTGCTCTGTGATGGCTGCTCCCGCTACCCCCAAAGAGAGGAGGAACCTCAATTTTAACTCCCAGGAGGTGTGAGTTATAATCTCCGCTATGGAGACTTTTAATGATTTCCTCCATGTGAAAAAAAGTCGTAAGACCAGCCGGGAGAGGAAGCAGGCCATCCTGGACACCATTGCTGGCAGGGTCAATGTGTTGGGGTACTCCACCCGGACTGCTGGGGATATACAAAAAAAAATCAATGACCTGCGGCGCAAGGTCCGTGGCAAGGTGGCCACCATTCGGAGCCATGAGCGGGGCACAGGTGGTGGACCCCCATGTCCGGTCAGCCTGACCACGGAGGAGGAAGTGGTCGCCCGCTGCCTGGACAGGGAGCAGTTGGAGGGGGTCCCTGGATATGACTCCGTGGAGGAAGGCTCCAGGACAGGTAAGTGTTTTTTATCCCCTATTTGGTGTGTTGCATGTGGGGGGGGGAGGGTACATGTGCCAAGTGTGTGTGACCACCAACATGTGTCTGCTTTGTGTCATCCAAAGATGACGGAGCTGGGCCATCATCCACCCCAACCTCTCAACGGGATCCTGAGGACGAGCCCCTGGGTGCTGAAGACACCGAGGTGGAGGAGAGTGCCCACACCACCTCTGCAGAGATGGTTGTGGAGGAGCCTGTTTCTGAACAGGACTTTATTTTATTGTTGGAGGAGTCCTCCTCTTCTGCAGGGCCCTCTGTCATCCCCTCCCCCATCCTCGGTAGCCCCTCAAGGGCGAGTCCATCCCCACGGGGACAACCTTCTCCTGGCCCCAGGAAGGCGACCCGGAAGACCAGGGGGGTGTGTGATATGGTCGAGGACCAGGTGGTGTTGGACCACGCCAGACAAACACAGCAGATGGGGGAGATTGCTGCCCACTTGGACCGGGTCGCTGACAGCCTGGGCTCCATGTCGCAGCTGCCCAGTGGTGTGCAGGACGTTGTCACCAGCCTGGGGGAGGTGCAGGCTGATGTACGGCACCTGACAGCAGCCGTCCAAGCCAACACAGCTGCCATCCGTGAAGAGGGGAGGCAGCGGCAGCGTGCCCAGCGGCATAATTTCACCCGCCAGCTGAGGATGCAGGCCCAGACCAACCTGTATCTCAGCAGGATTGCCGTGGCCTTGGAGGGCAGGCAGCCAACACCCGGGGATCAGCCTCCTCCAGATGCCCCCCCACCCCCACCCACTCCCTCCAGGCAGCTGAGGAGCCCGAGAGTGCCCACAAGGAGGAGCCCCTGCCATCCCAGATGAGGGATTTTTTTTTGTTTTGGTTTATATTATTTTTCTTTTTTATTACTCAGGTTATGAGTTTTTGTTTTATTTTTTTATTACTCAGGTTATGAGTTTTTGTTTAATTTTTTTATTACTCAGGTTATGAGTTTTTGTTTATTTTCTTGCTCAGGTTATGAGATATTTATTTTATTTTTAACTGCACATGGTCAGGAGTGCAGGGGACAGTGTGAATGGTGTGTGAATGTGAGGGGGTGGCACTCCTGCCAGTAAGGGGTGTCACCCTCGGCCGTGGTGGTGAAGTTAACCCCACGGCTGTATGAATGACGTGTGAAAGGTGTATGAATGGACAGTGACATCATTGGGGCCTTGACGCTGGCGTTGCTGCTCCCAAGTCCTACATGCTGGACTTGGGCTAATCCAATGCGATGTGCATGTGGTGTGTGTGATCTAGGGACATCAGTGGTGTACACGCGTGCATTGTCTGTGTGATAAATGTTTTGGTTTATTGTCCAAAGATTCCTACGGCGAGGACCCTCCTGACTGCTCTTCCATCAGCAGACTGGGTCTCCTCTGGCAGGGGGGGGCTGTCTGGTTTGGGGGGTCAGGTCATCACGCATTTCAATCTGCAGGCCTTTTCTCATAGCAAAGTTATGTAGTATGCAACATGCACCGATGATCTGACACACAAAGGTAGGGGAATACAATAGGGTCCCCCCGGACTTATCCAGGCAGCGGAAACGGGACTTCAGGAGCCCAAATGTTTGCTCCACCACTGCACGGGTTTTGATGTGTGCTTCATTGTATTTTCTCTCTCCTCTGGTTTGGGGGTTCCGGATAGGAGTCATGAGATGGGGTCCCAGTGCATATGCAGAGTCACCTGGAAGGGAAAAGACAGGAGGATGTAAGTCATGCATGTGCCCCTTGTGAGGTGTGCATCACGGGAGGGGATAGTCATGCCTGCCACCCATGTCACTCACCAACCAGCCAGCTGTCCCCATACATGTTCTGTTCGAATTCTGCTGGGATGGGGCTCTGACGGTATATGAAGCTGTCATGGCTGGACCCGGGGTGTTTGGCACGGACGTGCCATATGAGGCGTTGGGCATCGGCTATCACCTGTACGTTGATGGAATGCCAATGCTTCCGATTGCGGTATATGTGCTCTGTGGCACTGGGGGGCTGGAGTGCCACATGTGTGCAATCAATGGCCCCCACAGTGCGTGGGAATCTGGCAATTCTGTAGAAATCTGTCATTGCCTTCAGGCGCAGCTCCTCAGTGGTTGGTCTGATGAACTGGTTGGACATGCGTCTGAGGATTGCAGGGACAACCTGGTGCACACATCTGCTCACGGAGGATTGTGACATCCCAGCCACCACTCCACTTGTACGCTCGAATGATCCACTGGCAAGGAAATGAAGTGTTGCCAGGACCTTCACCAGTGGCTGCACTGCTTGTGAGCGGTGTGTCTTGCTGGTGATGTCATCCTGCAGGGTTGTGGTTAGTTCAAGGATTGCATCAGGGCTGAATCTGAAGAGGCGATACACCTCCTCATCCCCCATGCCAAAGAGGCTCATACGTGTGCGGTATATCCTCTCACGTGCCCGCCTCCTCCGTACCGGGGGACCCATCAGTAGTGCTAGGACCGTGACTGCCCCTGGCATGTTGGCACACAGAGGTGTTGTCCTTGCACGTGTGGTTGTTCAGCTTGCTAGTTTCGTCGGTAACGCTGCTGCTGTAGCTGCTCTCCTGCTGACCTGAGGCCGTCTGGAGTAAAGATAAAGCAGCTATTTGTAGAAATAACTTTGCGCCGGACGGACGAGATACGCGCGGCGCATGTAGCCAGCGTATGGTGCTAATCCGTTCGCGAATCGGGAAATCTCCCTCATTTGCATATATGCGCCAAGCGAAATTATGCGCTGACGAGACTCTGGCGTCGGAAAGTTAAGCCGATCGGAAATGGCCGTTTTCTGTTGCATCTAGTTTGGTGGGTACGGCCACATAGAAACGACGGCGCATCTTCACAGTTACGCGGCGCATATCGAAATACTCCAGTGCAAGTCTTCCTGAATCTGGCCCTATCTATCTATCTATCTATCTATCTATCTATCTATCTATCTATCTATCTATCTATCTATCTATCTATCTATCTATCTATCTATCTATCTATCTATCTCTCTATATCTATTTATCTATCTATCTCTCTATATCTATCTATCTATCTATCTATCTCTCTATCTCTCTATATCTATTTATCTCTCTATCTCTCTATCTATCTATCTATCTATCTATCTATCTCATATCTATCTATCTATCTATCTATCTATCTATCTATCTATCTATCTATCTATCTATCTATCTATCTATCTATCTATCTATCTATCTATCTATCTATCTATCTCTCTCTCTGTCTGTCTGTCTGTCTGTCTGTCTGTCTGTCTGTCTGTCTGTCTGTCTGTCTATCTATCTATCTATCTATCTATCTATCTATCTATCTATCTATCTATCTATCTTCTCCTCTGACATGCATTTAGAGGGTTAAAGCTGACGACTGACATGAACACGTCCCCGTATTTCGGTACACATTTTATTTATTATCGGCGCTCGGAGGTTTTTCTCGGATGTTTCCTGCGGCGGCCCGTCCTGACATTTCGTTCTCCTTGCACATCTGAAAGAGATTGTGTTGTGTAATTGGCCTAATTAGCATATAAACGCTGTGACCCGCCGACCTCGGGTGATTGCCTGAGCCCTGCCTGGGAGAGGTCACACGGTGTGAGACGACATTACCCCGCCGGGGCCGAGCCATTTGTACTGAGGTTTCACGCTCCGTCGCCTAATGAATGAGTTTAAAGGGAAACTCCGCTTAGAGGGCGAAGTCAAAAACTTCTACACAGGACGTTTTGGGAAATGTAATGCTGCCCAAAATTGCCTTTGCGTTTCAGTTTGCAGCGGATGCAATTTTCTACAACGCACGCACATTCCAATCATACTTCCGTGAAAATTTGAATTTTGGGGGGTGGTCCATAGTTGCACCAAACACCCCTAAAATATTGGCATTGGGCAGTGGTTTTCATCTTAAATCCTAATCCTATTAGAGCCAAGTCGGTGACAGAGACTTGTTCCTTCCCAGAAGCTTTAAGTGACACTTCGGCTGCCAGGCCTGTGAGTGGGGTCTGTCCGGGGGCACTTCACCCACTCTGGCTAGAGTGACGACATGATAGATACTACTGTTGAAGGCAGGACTGCCTTACTTATCCAAAGCCTGATGCTGCAAGGTTCATCTTCTTTCTTTCATCAACCTATCCTGTCTACCTCAAGTTGATGTTGGTCATGTTTGACTGAGAATAAGGCATTGAAAAATTCAGCTATCAGTCTGGACATTCAGTTACTGCTCTGCTCACCACCTTCAACCCTAGACACCACACAGAGGTAACTTTAATATGCCGATCCCAAATCTAATCAGCGGCTCCTGGGGAGGTAGCGCTACATATACATCAAGTCCGCGGGTCCCGCAGGCACAGTTATGGAGCTCGCAACCACATGGCCGGCAAATTAAAGGGGAAGCAGGGGTGGACTGGCCATTGGGACTACAGGGAGTTTTCCGGTGGGCCGATGGCTCAGTGGGCAGGCTTCAGTGACAGTGGACCGCCGCCCCCCTCCGCTCCTCTGTCTCTTCCTTCCCGTAGCGCTCATCTGGGGGGGACAAAGAAGCAGGGGGAGGACCAGAGGAGCAGGGGGATGACAGAGGAGCACGGGGGAGGGGACAGACATCTGACTCAACAGCTATGGCCTAGGACTTTCTCCCTTTTGCCCAATCTTGTCCCATAAGGGGCAGGGGCGGACTGACAACTCATGGGGCCCGCGAGCAATAGAAGATTATGGGGCCCCTGGGCTTACAGATGGCCACCGCGTCAGGAGGCAGTGCCGAGGTGGGGTAGCTAAAATCTCTGGATTTTCACATCAAAAGCATGTCGGTATCAGACATATCAGGGACAGATGTAAAAAAAACACAGATTTTGACATACTGTCCCTGGTTTTACTGAGCCTGGCAACCCTGATGGGGCCCTCTAATGGCATGGGGCCCTCGGGCAGTGGCCGAGTGCCTCAATGGTCAGTCCGCCCCTGTAAGGGGGGGGCACCGAACTGATTCTTTACCCCGGGTGAAATAATGTCTAGCTTCCCCACTGGTACTGCCTATAAGAGTACCAGTACCAGCCGTCCATGTAGAATAGCTGGTGGCTAGTGAAGGGGGAGAGGGGGCATGGGTGGCCGGGTGGGGTGCGGGAGTTGTCCGGCCGCCATGGGAGAGACCTGTCAAAGTGGGCCAGTCTGGATGTAGTCCAGGGCCAAATTTCTGTCCCAGTCCAGCCCTGAGGGGAAGTATATATTCTGTCAATGTAAAAGCGTGTGCGGTAGTCAGCAAGCCGTTAATAAAGGTCCATTGAGGTGTATTGGCAGTCCATTCAAAATGAAAGGGCCTGTGACGGATCTCGGATACCCCGGCTGGGCACCAGACCTGTGTCTCCTCTCCTCTAAATGCACCGGCAGCCTTCAGACTCGCCATAACCAGCCCTTAACCCCTCAATCACGAGACAATCCACACAGGTGATGAGGGTTAAACATGCAGAGCATAAAATTATTTATTAAATACAAAACATACACCTTTAAACACAGTTGGGGACACTCCCCTTAGCCTCGTCATAGAGGGGGTAGGGGACACAGAAGAACCAATGGGAACTTAACACTTGTACATTGAAAAAGGAAACTATAGTTGAAGCACATAAAGGGATTATGATAAGCAGGTAGCCACTCCTTACTGTGTCTCCAGATCCTTTGTCTACATGCAATGACCCAACACAACTAAACACAGCAACAAGACGGGTGGGGGATGGGGGAGAAGGGATGTAGCATTACATTACATTATCTCAATGCCCTTTTGTCCCCAAGTCTCTCAGTCTCTTCTGGGCCAAAGTCTGTGGGTAGGAGGCCAACCCACCGTCCCTTCCAAAGCACACAGTGGCAGTGGGTTCTGTCACAGGGCCACCTTACAGCAACTCATGCCAACATGTGACACAAGGACAGTAATGTGCCTCAAAAGCAGGGCCAATCCTAGGCAGGGTGTATTGCACCCAGGCGCTTGCAGAGGTGGGGGCGCCAAAGTGCCAGAGTTCTCCCCTCCCTCCTTCTCTCCTTGTTTGTGTCCGTCCAGAACTAGTGTTCCGAGCATAGGTATGTGTCCGTCCAAAACTGATGTGTGAGCATAGGGCAGCCCGTCAAGCCTAGCAGGGCTTGGGGGAGGTGCCCTCCTCTTCTTGACACATGGGTTCTAGTTTTCAGCAGCTGCTGAGTGCTGATGTGCAGGAATGAATTCCTCACACTGGGAGTCTTGTATCCCGCACTCCAGTTGGAATGCCTCCCCCTCCCATCTCTATCTCGGGCTGCACAGAGAGAGAACCAAGGTAAGTCCCAGTGTTCAGTGTGTTGTGTGCTGGGGGATGGCATCCCCAGCATCCCTTTATACGTGCTCTGGGCTGCCCCTGCTCTAGATGTTTTATGGCATGATAGATTGCATAGGATACACAGCTTCCTGCACCTCAGTAGTCTGTCTACAGATGTGATGTATAATGAGATGTACCAAGAGCCCTTTCACACTGAGGCCGCGTACACACAATCGAACTTGTCCGCTGAAACTGGCCAGCGGACCAGTTTCAGCGGACATGTTCAATCGTGTGTACGGCCTAGCGGACTGTTTTCCAGCAGACAAAAGTTTCCAAACATGCTTAGAAACCTGTCGGACAGGTTTGATGGTTAGTAGTGATGAGCGGAATACGCCATATTCGATTTCGCGAATATTCGCGAATATTTCGAAGAATATTCGCGAATATTCGTTAATATCGAATATTTGTGATATTTAAAAAAAAAAAAAATTGCGAATTTTCGCCAATGCGAATTTTCGCTAATGTGAAATTTCGCAATTTTTTTTTTTTTTTTATATAAAATATCACGAATATTCGATATTTACGAATATTCGGTATATTTTATAAAAAAAAAAAAGCAAAATTTCACATATGCGGTCGCGAATATTCGTAAATATCGAATATTCGTGATATTTTATAAAAAAAAAAATTGCGAAATTTCGCTATTGCGAAATTTTGTCATTGCGAAATTTGCGAATGCGAAATTGATTGCGAAATTTGAAAAATACGAATATTCGAAATAGCGAATATTCGCCGCGATATTCGAGATATTCGCGAATACTCGAATATGCAATATTCGTAGCGAATATTCGCAATGCGAATATTCGTGAGCAACACTAATGGTTAGTACACAAAATCATCGGACAAAAATCCCACGCATGCTCAGAATCAAGTCGACGCATGCTTAGAAGCATTGAACTTCGTTTTTTCATCACGTCGTTGTGTTCTACGTCACCGCGCTCTGGTATGATCGAATTTTGGTCCGATGGTGTGTACGCACATCAGACCAACAGACCACTTTAGCCTTGTCCGATGAAAACGGTCCGTCGGGCATGTTTCCTCGGACATGTCTGATCGTGTGTACGTGGCCTGACAGTGTGCGGGCGTCGGCGGTAAAGCGCCGCTAGTTTTCGTTTTTCTCTCTAACAGAAGCCCTCTCTGTGTCCATCAGGAAGGTCCCCCTCCTGGTTCCAATAAAGTACTCTGCTTCCCCTCCTGTATTTTGTTGTTAAGATATCATGTAAGGATCCCAGGGTAATGAAGACTTCCTGGGGGAGCATCTCTGTGGTTGAGTCGTTGCCATGGAAATATTTGTAAAGGGGAGGAGTTAGTAAAATGACCACGCCCATGTGGGGGCGCCAGAAATATTTCTGCACCCAGGCGCATTTGACCCTAGGATCGGCCCTGCTCAAAAGTCTAAATCTGGCCTGAAGGTGACCCAACTCTTTCCATTTTTGAAGGTGACCCGGCCTTTACAACACTTCTACAACCCAATGCAAATACAGGATAATGTTTCTGCAAAACGTCCCCGTTCCTTCTTCGCAGCTGGTGACGCAGTCGGAGAGGCAGAGAGAAATTAGTAAGCGATGATTGACAGGTCCGTTCCACACCGGCACCACTCCATTCCTCTCCCGGAGCTCTGGGGGGACGACAATCCCTCTCTTCTACTTGGATAAAGAGATAAAGTCAGCAGATGGTGTTTACTGAGAACTCAGGAATGTGCCCGTCGCTCCCCGGACTGGGCGCATTACAGAAAGAGCATGGTTCCATGGAGATGGATGAAGTAAAGGGTCTAATTGGACATGGTACAGTACACCGGGTTCCTGACATGTTGTGTTTAACATATTCATATGCCCCGGGACCTTCTCCGTGTTCCGCCGTTGCGCGGCTTGGACATGGCAAGATGCCGATGGTGGTCATTTGCCGTGAACTGAACAAACATCATTGAGGTTTTACTGAAGCTTATGATCCTACTGAGAGCTTATAATTCCTTCTGGGAGGACAGAGATTTGTAGGAAGCTCGCGGAGGCTGCGCATTCACCCTTTAGCTTTTCATTACCGGTCAAAAATAATACACGCTTTTGTGCAGGTTTACGAAGCACGTGAAAAATACCTGTCATCCATTGTGGCATCCCAACTGCAGCAAAAAAAAAAAGAAGCATGTGTAGCGCCCCCTTGCCTTTAGCACGGGTATTGCGCTAGAGAAAAAAAGAAGTTAGTTGGATTGGGAGAGTTACTTTGCTCCCGGTCATGATTTGTTAGGTTCGTGACCTGTATCGTTCTGGAAAGATCCACTGGCTTGGACTGCATTCTGGGGATGTGAGTCAGTCCCTGGCCGGCAGTGGGAGCCAGAGGGATTTCTGGCGGATGGATTCTTCCTCAGCAGCCAATGGGAGAGGGTTTTCTCTCGCTGGGCATGCTGGGAGGGGATATATCTGAGTGGCAGGTCATGTGTCAGGGTTGTTTTTGCGTCGCCTGCGGGGGGTCCCGGAGTCGTGGTGCAGGCACCCATCTTTAGGGTGTGCGCGCCCAGGGGCCCCACCGGCGTGGTCCGCCTGGCCAAGTGTCCGGGACCTACAGAGTCTCAGTCGGAGACGAGTCTGGAGGGACCCCAGTGAGTGGCTGGGTTTCCGATGCCGTTGAGAGAATCAGACACCTGGGCCATACACAGGTGTCCCGGAGTCGTGGTGCGGCACCCACCTTTATGGTGTGCGCGCCCAGGGGCCCCACCGGCGTGGTCCGCCTGGCCAAGTGTCCGGGACCTACAGAGTCTCAGTGGCAGGTCATGTGTCAGGGTTCTTTTTGCATCGCCTGCGGGGGGTCCCGGAGTCGTGGTGCAGCACCCATCTTTAGGGTGTGCGCGCCCAGGGGCCCCACCGGCGTGGTCCGCCTGGCCAAGTGTCCGGGACCTACAGAGTCTCAGTCGGAGACGAGTCTGGAGGGACCCCAGTGAGTGGCTGGGTTTCCGATGCCGTCGAGAGAATCAGACACCTGGGCCATACACAGGTGCACGCCGATGTCGCTCGGTATGGGACACTGAGAAAACATTACGGGGAGGCTCTGCTTTATTCAGACAACTGCAAATTATTCACGTAAAACCAGCCTGTGGCAGAGGCCTAAAGCCAGGTCAACGAAGGAGACCTGTTTTCCTCCCTGTCTGTGTCTGAATGGCGACGCAAGCAAATCTGTACGCTTGGTAGCTGAGTTATGCTGTGATCTAATCCAGGCCCGACATATTGAGTTTCTTTTCTTCATCAACCTGTCTCGCTTTCATTGAGTTGATGTTCGGGCAGGGATGGACTGGCCATCGGGAATTAAAAATACAGAGGAGTTTCCCGGTGGGTCGATGGCTCAGTGGGCCTGTCTTCAGTGACATTCCGCCGCCCCATCCGCTTGTTACTGAATACTTCCCCACAGCGTGCACCTCCTCTCCCTCCCTGAGCAGGAGAACGAAGTGCAACCTAATCATGCCGGGGGGGGGGAGGAGCATGGGGGACCAGAGCATCATATGGCAAGTGAAGGGGGAGGAGCGGGCTCCTGGGTGGACATCGGGGTTGTGAGCTGGCTACACATGGGATAGACTTGTCGAGCAAAAAAAGTGGGCAGGTCTGGAAGAATTGCCAGGGCCAAATTTTTGTCAACGCTGAGGCTCCATTCACACCTGTGTTCGGCTATGTTGGCCTGGAATTAATAATACATGCAAAAATCCTGAGTTTTTGCATGCATTTGCGAAACGCACACTACATATTTGATGCCATTCATTGTTCTTGTCACCCCAAACACGGCAAGTCCAATGCGCATTTCTCCAAAGATGCACAGCAAAATGCAGCAAAATTTGCTGTTAAAAATGGGCAAGGCTTAACATGGCAAGAAGCTACATGAGCTACTTTGCCACGTTTCTCATGTGCAAGGCAGCCTACTAAATGTATATGCTACTCCATGTGCGTTGCATGAACATGATAACGACGCCAAACACACCCCCAAGACAACCACTGCCTTTCAAGAGAAGCTGAGGGTAAAGAGGATGGACTGGCCAAGCATGTCTCCAGACTTAAACCCTATTGAGTATCTGTGGGGCTCCTCAAATGCAAGGTGGACTAGCGCAAGGTCTCCAACATCCACCAGCTCTGTGATGTCGTCATGGAGGAGGGGATAAGGACTCCAGTGGCAACCTGTGAAGCTCTGGTGACCTCCATGCCCAAGAGGGTAAATGCCCTTAGGGGTGTACTCACTTTTGTTGCCAGCGGTTTACACATTAATGGCTGTGTGTTGAGTTCAGTGGCGGCTGGTCAAAATTCTTTTGGTAGGGCACAAACAAACTGAAAAATTCTGAAAAAAAAACACCCATCAATTGCAGCCTCAGTGTGCCCATTAAATGTTGCCACTGTGCCATCAAACGCAGCCACTGTGCCCACCAAACGCAGCCACTGTGCCCATCAAACGCTGCCACTGTGCCCCAAATGTTGCCAGTGTGCCTCAAAAGCTGCCATTGTGCCCTAAATGTTGCCACTGTGCCCATTAAATGCTGTCACTGTGTTTTAAATGCTGCCACTGTGCCATCAAACACAGCCACTGTGCCCATCAAACGCTGCCACTGTGCCCAAATGCAGCCACTGTGCCCATCAAACGCAGCCACTGTGCCCACCAAACGCAGCCACTGTGTCCACCAAACGCAGCCACTGTGCCATCAAACACAGCCATTTTGTTGCCAGCAGTTTACACATTAATGGCTGTGTGTTGAGTTCAGTGGCGGCTGGTCAACATTTTTTTGGGGGGGCGCAAACAAACTGAAAAATTCTGAAAAAAACAACCCATCAATTGCATCCTCAGTGTGCCCATCAAATGCTGCCACTGTGCCATCAAACGCAGCCACTGTGCCCATCAAACATAGCCACTGTGCTCATCAAACGCTGCCACTGTGCCCCAAATGTTGCCAGTGTGCCTCAAAAGCTGCCATTGTGCCCTAAATGTTGCCACTGTGCCCATTAAATGCTGTCACTGTGTTTTAAATGCTGCCACTGTGCCATCAAACACAGCCACTGTGCCCATCAAACGCTGCCACTGTGCAAATGCAGCCACTGCCATCAAACGCAGCCACTGTGCCCACCAAACGCAGCCACTGTGTCCACCAAACGCAGCCACTGTGCCATCAAACACAGCCATTTTGTTGCCAGCAGTTTACACATTAATGGCTGTGTGTTGAGTTCAGTGGCGGCTGGTCAACATTTTTTTGGGGGGGCGCAAACAAACTGAAAAATTCTGAAAAAAACAACCCATCAATTGCATGCCCATCAAATGCTGCCACTGTGCCACTGTGCCCATCAAACATAGCCACTGTGCTCATCAAACGCTGCCACTGTGCCCCAAATGTTGCCAGTGTGCCTCAAAAGCTGCCATTGTGCCCCAAATGTTGCCACTGTGCCCATTAAATGCTGTCACTGTGTTTTAAATGCTGCCACTGTGCCATCAAACACAGCCACTGTGCCCATCAAACGCTGCCACTGTGCCCAAATGCAGCCACTGTGCCCATCAAACGCAGCCACTGTGCCCACCAAACGCAGCCACTGTGTCCACCAAACGCAGCCACCGTGCCATCAAACACAGCCATTTATCCCACTGTGCCATCAAACTCATCAAATGCTGACATCAAACGCAGCCACTTTGCCCATCAAATGCAGCCACTGTGCTCATCAAACGCTGCCACTGTGCCCCAAATGTTGCCAGTGTGCCTCAAAAGCTGCCATTGTGCCCCAAATGTTGCCACTGTGCCCATTAAATGCTGTCACTGTGTTTTAAATGCTGCCACTGTGCCCCAAATGTTGCCACTGTGCCATCAAACACAGCCACTGTGCCCATTAAACGCAGCCACTGTGCCCATCAAACGCTGCCACTGTTCCCATCAAACACAGCCATTTTGCCCATCAAACTCAGCCACTCTTCCCATCAAACACAGCCACTGTGCCCATCAAATGCTGCCACTGTGCCCATCAAACGCAGCAGCCACTGTGCCCACCAAACGCAGCCACTGTGTCCACAAAACGCAGCCACTGTGCCATCAAACACAGCCATTTATCCCACTGTGCCATCAAGCTCATCAAATGCTGACACTGTGCCATCAAACACAGTCATTTTGCCCATCAAACGCAGCCACTTTGCCCATCAAACGCAGCCACTGTGCTCATCAAACGCTGCCGCTGTGCCCAAAAGTGTGCCTCAAAAGCTGCCATTGTGCCCTAAATTTTGGCCACTGTGCCCATTAAATGCAGGTCACTGTGTTTCAAATGCTGCCACTGTGCCCCCAGCCTGCCGTCTGCCCAGCACCTACCTTGTCTCGGGTGGAGCGGACACTTGAATAGGGGGCGTCAGCAGCGATTAGAGTGGTGCCAGGAGAGAGGGGGCGGCGCTCCTGCGCCCAATTCTGGGCGCATCACCGCTGGTTGAGTTATTTTGAGGGGACAGCAAATTTACACTGTTATACAAGATGTACACTCACTACTTTACATTGTAGCAAAGTGTCATTTCTTCACATGAAAAGAATAAAAAAAATTACAAAAATGTGAGGGGTGTACTCACTTTTGTGAGATACTGTATATAGATAGATAGATATACAGTTGCAATAAAAAGTATGTGAACGTATGTGTATGTGGAATGATCCGATCTTCATCTAAATCACAACAATAGACAATCCCAGTCCGGCTTAAACTAATAACACACAAACAATTAAATGTTACCATGTTTTTATTGAACACACCATGTAAACATTTACAGTGCACGTGGAAAAAGTATGTGAACCCTTGGATTTAATAACCGGTTGAACCTCTTTTGGCCGCAATAACTTCACCCAAACGTTTCCTGTAGTTGCAGATCAGACGCGCACACCGGTCAGGGGTAATTCTTTACCATTCCTCTTTACAGAACTGTTTCGGTTCAAGAATATTCTTGGGATGTCTGGTGTGAATCGCTTTCTTGAGGTCATGCCACAGCATCTCAATCGGGTTGAGGTCAGGACTCTGATATTATTTTCTTCTGTTTAAGCCATTCTGTTGTTGATTTACATTTATGCTTTGGGTCGTTTTGCTGATGCAACCCCCATCTTCTGTTGAGCTTCAGCTGGTGGACAGATGGCCTTAAGTTCTCCTGCAAAATGTCTTGATAAACTTGGGAATAATTTTTCCTTCGATGATAGCAATCCGTCCAGGCCCTGACGCAGCAAAGCAGCCCCAAACCATGATGCCCCCACCACCATACTTCACAGTTGGGATGAGGTTTTGATGTTGGTGTGCTGTGCTTCTTTTTTTCCCACACATAGGCCCGGATTCACATACATTGGCGCATATACAGTATATGCCGCCGTAGCGTATCTCTTTTACGCTACGCCGGCGCAGCGCGGAGAAGCAAGAATGGAATTCACAAAGCAAATGCTCCCAACTCTGCGCCGGCGTAGCGTATATTCGTAGGCGTAAGCCAGCGTAAGTGGAAGTAGGTGGAAGTGGGCGTGATCCATCCTAATAAAACGTGACCACATGCAAATGATGTGCCGGGCGCCAGACAAGTACTTAAAACTAACTGCGCATGCGTCGAGACATGGACGTATCCCCGTGCGCATGCATACAACCACGTCGGAACAACTGCCTAAGATACGACGGATCACTGTGTACGCCGTAACCTACGCCCAGTCAGACCCACGTCGGCCCATATTCACAGACGTCCAACGTACAATACGTTTGTGTTCCCTGGTCCATACCTTTGCATGGGTTGCACCTCATCTATGGGGAATAACTTTACGCCGGACGCAAAACTTACGCAAACCGGGTGCAAGTACGTTCGTGAATCGGCGTATTTCATTTGCATATATGAAAGAAAATCGATGGGAAAGCCACATGCGAAATTTCTACGCTAGGCAAGTTACGTCGGTGGAATAAAGTTGTTTTTAGGCGTATGTAAGTTTGTGGGTTCGGCGCACAGATACAATGACGCATATTTGTACTTACGCGGCGTATCTGGAGATACGTCGGCGTAAGTGCTTTGTGAATCTGGGCCATAGTGTTGTGTGTTTCTTCCAAACACTCAACTTTGGTTTTGTCTGTCCACAGAATATTTTGCCAGTCCTACTGTGGAACATCCAGGTGCTCTTGTGCAAACTGTAAACGTGCAGCAATGTTTTCTTTGGACAGCAGTGGCTTCCTCTGTGGTATCCTCCCATGAAATCCATTCTTGTTTAGTGTTTTATGTATCGAAGATTCGCTAACAGGGATGTTAGCATATGCCAGAGACTTTTGTAAGTCTTTAGCTGACACTCTAGGATTCTTCTTCACCTTGTTGGTCAGTCTGCGCTGTGCTCTTGCAGTCATCTTTACAGGACGGCCCCTCCTAGGGAGAGGAGCAGCAGTGGTGAACTTTCTCCATTTGTAGACAATTTGTCTTACCGTGGATTGATGAACGGCAAGGCTTTTGGAGATACTTTTATAACTCTTTCCAGCTGTATGCAAGTCAACAATTCTTAATCGTAGGTCTTCTGAGAGTTCTTTTGTGCGAGGCATCATTACCATCAGGCAATGCTTCTTGTGAAAAGCAAACCCAGAACTGGTGTGTGTTTTATATAGGGCAGGGTAGCTGTAACCAACACCTCCCATCTCATTTCATTGATTGGAGCGAGGTGTCAGCCAACAGGAGTTCAATTAGCTCTTGGAGATGTCATTAGTCTAGGGGTTCATATACTTTTTCCACCTGCACTGTGAATGTTTACATGGTGTGTTCAATAAAAACATGGTAACATTTAATTCTTTGTTTGTTATTAGTTTAAGCAGACTGCGATTGTCTATTGTTGTGACTTAGGCCCCGTACACACGACCGGTTTTCTCGGCAGAATTCAGCAAGAAACTCGATGGGAGACGTATTCTGCCGAGAAAACCGGTCGCGTGTACACTTTTTGCCGAGAAAACCGTCGGGAAACTCGTCGAGCCAAAAATAAAGCATGTTCTCTATTTTCTCGACGGGCAATGGGAAAATTTGGCACGACGAGTTCTTCGACAGCCGAACAAGGAACTCGACGGGGAAAACGATGTGTTTCGCCCGTCGAGTTTCTCGGTCGTGTGTACGCGGCCTTAGGCGGCGTACACACGACCGGGTTTCTCGGCAGAATCCAGCAAGAAACTCGATGGGAGACGTATTCTGCCGAGAAAACCGGTCGTGTGTACACTGTTCGCCGAGAAAAACGTTGGGAAACTCGTTGAGCCAAAAAGAGAGCAGGGTCTCTATTTCTCGACGGGCAATGGTAAAATTTGGCTCGACGAGTCGAACGGGAAACTCGACGGGAAAAACGATGTGTTTCGCCCGACGAGTTTCTCGATCGTGTGTACGCCGCCTGAGATGAAGATCAGGGCCCGGATTCACGTAGGGCGGCGTATCTTTAGAGCGGCGTAGCTTAAAGAGGCAAGTGCAGTATTCACAAAGCACTTGCTCCGTAAGTTGCGGCGGCATAGCGTAAATTGGCCGGCTTAAGCCCGCCTAATTCAAAGTAGGAAGGAGGTGGGCGTCGTAAACGGCGTACGCAACGTAAAATTTTTCACGGCGTCGCTCCCTGGCCCATACCTTTGCATTACTTTACGTAACTTTACGCCGGACGTAAGCCTTACGCAAATCGCGTATATGAAGCGGCCGGGCGCATCTACGTTCGTGAATCGGCGTATCTTACTCATTTGCATATTTATAATGGGAACGCCGAATGCGTCCAGCGTAACTATGCGCCCACAATACGCCGGTGTAGGCAAGTTACGTCATTTCGACGTATCTCGCTTTGTGAATCGGCGTAAAGATACGACGGCGCACATTTGGACTTACGTCGGCGTATCTGGAGATACATCGACGTAAATGGTTTGTGAATTTGGGCCCAGATCACATTTTTGACCAATTTGTGCAGAAATCCATATCATTCCAAAAGGGTTCACATACTTTTTATTGCAATTGTATATATAAAGCATCCCTTCAGCCAATATAGCAGCTCACACAAGTCAATTCAAAGTTGCAGAAATTGTGAACACTTCACGAGACCCAAAACTTCTCTATAATGGAAGTGCTGTGTTTCAGCTTTGCTGGTTCTCTAATGAGAGGAGCACCGCTATCATCCTCTGGGTAGGCGGCTGCGGCTGGACGGAGGGTATTCTGCACTCAGCCTGGAGGGCGGGGGAGGGGTGGCGGAGTTCGGATGAAACATTATAAATCCTGAATATTAATAATTTACCTGAGTGAATCTGTATGACCTCACCAAGGTTATATAACCCTCACAATGTCATGTGGGATAAGATGAATTAAACAAATGTATTGTGATCGCTTTTCTGGGGCCATGCCAGAGAAATACTTAGGGGCTGCCGGGGCATAAATTTACTAAGTCTGTCCTGCATGGAAGCCAATCATAAATCTCTATAGCAATCTGCCCAAAGACAGGCTATACAACATTACAATATATATAGAAGAGTTGAAGCTGTTATAGCGGCAAAGGGTGAGCCAACGCAATATTGAACCCTACAGACTAAGACTGGGATGCCATTAAGGTTTACGTGCGGGTAACGGTAGGCGTCCCAATACTTTTGGAAATATAGTGTATGCCCAGTATATATATATATTGTAATGTTGTATAGCCTGTCCACATATTGAACCCTACGGACTGTGACTGGGATGCCCTTAACTACTTCAATACACTCCCATAGTCATTTGACATCCACAGAGGGGATCTCCCATCCTGGGTGGGCGTCATATGACGTCTTGGGCTTTGCGGGGGATATCTGAATGATGGGTGCAGCTAGAGGCATCATTCAGATATCATTCTTTAGTGCCGGCGATTCCGTGCACCATAAGAATGATCATAGTGGCGGTCCCGCCGTTTGATCTTTGTTATAGGCGGCGGGAGAGGACATCCCCCCCCTCTCGCCGCCATCCGGTGCTTCTCCGGACTCTCCTGTGCCATCAGGGGCCCGGAGCAAGAATCGTCAGGAAGGATAGCATAGAGATGGTCACCAGTCATCTCTATGACCGTTGGAGGCCTGGGCGCGATGTGATGATGTCACGCCCGGGTACCCGTAAGTAAACAAAGCCGCGGCTAGTAAGGCGAGTAAGCAGGGCCGGCCTTTGGGGTGTGCGAGCTGTGCGGCCGCACAGGGCGCCATGGGCAACAGGGGCACCGTGCGGCCATCACAGTTTGCAGAATGTGAGGCGGCTCTCTAATTAGGCAAGTTAGGCGGCTGCCTAAGGCCTCGCGGCGGCTGTCTACTTTGCCTAAGTTGTGTGTGGAAATGGGAGGGAATGTCCCCCAGTCTGTGTCTCCGAACCGTCTTTAACGTGGGGAAAAGCCTGCGGTGTTAGCAACTTTTTTTTCAAAGGCTCGGGCGGGTGGGTGGACTGACCACTTGACAACTGCTTGAGGTCCCCAGGTCAGTGGATGGCTGTATGCATTTCCCTTCCCCCGGCTCCTCCCCTTTCTGCCGCGCTCTGCGAATCTCCTGCATGCATCGGCTGAGCAGCTCCCTGCTCTACTCTCCAGAATGGATCGGCCTGTAAGGCTGCATTCACACCTTAGCGTAGGCGATTTTGGATGTTTAGTACCGCGATTCGCGGCGTCAAATTAAGGCGTTTTGTACAGCGAATTGCGGCGACAAAGCGCGTCGTTTTTAACCCCGGTTTTTGTACATGTCATTGTTGGCTATGCCGAACACCGAAGCCGCCCGATACGCGCGTCGAAAAAGGGTCCGGGATTTGTTTGAATTTCGGCGTTCGGCGTTGTTTCGACGTATGGCGACAGAGATTTTTTTAATAAGACCCCGCCTCTCACCATAAAGAGGACCTGTCACGCACATTTCCTATTACAAGGGATGTTTATATTCCTTGTAATAGGAATAAAAGTGATAAAAAAAAAAAGTGTAAAAAAAATAAACAAAATAAGTAAAAATAATAATAATAATAAAAAAATAAAACGCCCCTGTCCCCGGTAGCTCGCGCGCAGAAGCGAACGCACACGTAAGTCCCGCCAACATATGTAAACGCCGTTTAAACCACATATGTGAGGTATCGCCGCGTGCGTTAGAGTGCCAGCAAGAATTCTAGCACTAGACCTCCACTGTAAATCTAAACTGGTAACCTGTCAAATTTTCAAAGCGTTGCCTATGGAGATTTTTAAGTACTAAAGTTTGGCGCCATTCCATAAGTGTGCGCAATTTTAAAGCGTGACATGTTAGGTATCTATTTACTCCATGTTACATCATCTTTCATATTTTACAAAAACATTGGGCTAACTTTACTGTTTTGTTATTTTTTTTCAATTCATGAAACAATTTTTTTCCCAAAAAAAGGCGTTTGAAAAATTATTGCGCAAATACCGTGCAAGATAAAACGTTGCAATGACTGTCGTTTTATTCCCTATAATGTTTGGGGGTTCTGCGTAATTTTTTAGCAAAAAATTGATGATTTGTACATGTAGGAGAGAAGTGCCAGAATAGGCCCCGTATGGAGGTGGGTATAAAAGCCCGGTATGGAGGTGGGTATAAAAGCCCGGTATGGAGGTGGGTATAAAAGCCCGGTATGGAGGTGGGTATAAAAGCCCGGTATGGAGGTGGGTATAAAAGCCCGGTATGGAGGTGGGTATAAAAGCCTGGTATGGAGGTGGGTATAAAAGCCCGGTATGGAGGTGGGTATAAAAGCCTGGTATGGAGGTGGGTATAAAAGCCCGGTATGGAGGTGGGTATAAAAGCCCGGTATGGAGGTGGGTATAAAAGCCCGGTATGGAGGTGGGTATAAAAGCCCGGTATGGAGGTGGGTATAAAAGCCTGGTATGGAGGTGGGTATAAAAGCCCGGTATGGAGGTGGGTATAAAAGCCCGGTATGGAGGTGGGTATAAAAGCCTGGTATGGAGGTGGGTATAAAAGCCCGGTATGGAGGTGGGTATAAAAGCCCGGTATGGAGGTGGGTATAAAAGCCCGGTATGGAGGTGGGTATAAAAGCCTGGTATGGAGGTGGGTATAAAAGCCCGGTATGGAGGTGGGTATAAAAGCCCGGTATGGAGGTGGGTATAAAAGCCCGGTATGGAGGTGGGTATAAAAGCCTGGTATGGAGGTGGGTATAAAAGCCCGGTATGGAGGTGGGTATAAAAGCCCGGTATGGAGGTGGGTATAAAAGCCCGGTATGGAGGTGGGTATAAAAGCCTGGTATGGAGGTGGGTATAAAAGCCCGGTATGGAGGTGGGTATAAAAGCCCGGTATGGAGGTGGGTATAAAAGCCCGGTATGGAGGTGGGTATAAAAGCCTGGTATGGAGGTGGGTATAAAAGCCCGGTATGGAGGTGGGTATAAAAGCCCGGTATGGAGGTGGGTATAAAAGCCCGGTATGGAGGTGGGTATAAAAGCCCGGTATTGAAGTGGTTAGGCTTCATTTCCACTGGCGTTTTTACAGCCACTTTTCTGAGCGTTTTTTTACAGTATAAAAACACCTGTCCATGTTTATTTTAGAAAAAAAAATAAAAACATTTTTTGAGCTGGAGCTCAAAAACACAGCGGCAGCGTTTTTGAGCGTTTTTTATTGTCTGGCGTTTTTACAGCTCTATTGCTGGAGCTTCAGAACGCACTGGTCCCGCGTTTTTTTTGCAGCTTAAAAACGTCTCAGCCATCTACAGCTCAAAAACGTCATGGTGGGCATGAGGCCATAGACTAACATGGACAGGCGTTTTTAAGCTGGAAAAAACGCTCAGAAAAGTGGTTGTAAAACGCCAGTGGAAATGAGCCCTTAAAGTTCATGTGCGTGTAAAGGCAAGTGTGCCAATACTTTTGACAATATAATGTATAGGCCATAGGCGTGCGCAGGGGGTGTGCCAGGTGTGCCTAGGCACACCCTAATCATTATGTGCGGTGCTCATTTCCCCTACTTTTCAGGCTTCGCCCCATGGTGCCCCCCCCCCCCCTCGCTCTGCAGTGCTTCTGGCTTTCCTCCTCTCATCTTACCCTGGTGGGGGATGTTTCTGGATGGATAGTTGGGAAAGGGGCTAGTAGATATGTCATTTGCTGGCCCCTTCTTTTTTTAAATGAACACACTCGCTCACTGTGTCCATTCATAACTGAAGAATAGTAAACTGTGTTTAATTTGCTTCAGTTTGTAAATGAAAGGGAAGCCACAGAGCACTTCCCATTCATTTGCAGAAAAGGTGTATGTGTTTGAGCTTTGGGGTGCACCCCCCCCCCCAATGCAATAGGCTGCGCACACCTATGGTATAGGCGCTCATGGTGCACCGATAATGTATGTTGAGAGGACCTGGCTCACCTGGTGGCACTGTGCTTCCCAGAGTGGAAGGTTGTAGTTCCTCTATCCACCAGAGGGTGTCTCCCAGCAGCAGAACCCATTAATCAGTTTCCACCCGATGCTGACTGCTGGTAGACACCTGCTGGTGGACCATGGTGTCTTGGTGTGGCGCTCAGGCTCAGTTTTTGTTAGGTGTGAATAAAGGTTATTCTGCATTCACTATTGGGAGTGCTGGCGAGGAATGGAGCTTGTCCTGGCTCCTAGTATATAGCTCAAGGAAGAGAAAAGAGGTGATCCCTGGTGCTGCTCATCCGTATGGTCCTATGGTGGTACTCAAAGTGGCAACCTCAACCTGAACTCCTTCCAGGCCTAGCTCCCAATGTGTTTCACTCTGCCCCCCCTAGAGCTTAAAGGGGTTGTAAAGGAAAAAAAAAATCCCTAAATAGCTTCCTTTACCTTAGTGCAGTCCTCTTTCACTTACCTCATCCTTCCATTTTGCTTTTAAATGTCCTTATTTCTTCTGAGAAATCCTAATTTCCTGTTCTTCTGTCTGTAACTCCACACAGTAATGCGAGGCTTTCTCCCTGGTGTGGAGAAAGCCTCTTGAGGGGGGAGGGGTAGCAGGAGTGTCAGGACGCCCTCCACTAACACACAGCTCCTTTCTTTATCTGCAAAGTAGAGAGTGTCCTGACTTGCCTGCTCGCCCCCTCCCCCCTCAAGAGGCTTTCTCCACACCAGGGAGAAAGCCTTGCATTACTGAGTAAGAACAGGAAGTGAGGATTTCTCAGAAGAAATAAGGACATCTAAAAGCAAAATGGAAGGATGAGGTAAGTGAAGGAGGACTGCACTAAGGTAAAGGAAGCTATTTAGGAAAAAAATCCTTTACAACCCCTTTAATCATGGGGAACTGTTGATGTACACTGGAGCTACAACCTTCAGCTCCGGGAAGCACAGTGCCACCAGCAGGTTATCCAGGACTTAACACTCCTAGCACACTGACCCTGCTAACTCCCAGTCATCTGGTCTAGTGGCGGCTGATGCTCAAAACATCAATTGCAGCCACTGTGCCATCAAACACAGCTACTGCTGCCAGTGTGCCCATCAATTGCCACTGCCGTGCTCCATCAAATGATGCCAGTGTGCCCATCAATTGCCACTACCGTGCTCCATCAAATGATGCCAGTGTGCCCATCAATTGCCGCTACTGTGCCCATCAAATGCTGCCAGTATACCTATCAATTGCCACTACTGTGCCACATCAGATGCTGCCCGGCACTTACCTGTCTTGCAGCGGGTCAGCGGCAGTGTCCTGCACGTCCTCCATGTCTTCTTCCGTCCTCTTTCAGGCGTTTCAGCCAATCAGGTGACAGGTAACAGACCCGGCAACCTGATTGGCTGAGAGGCGGTTCAGTGTTAGCAAAGAAAATTCCTTTGCTTTGCTAACACAACGCTGAGTGAACAGCGAGCGCTCAGCATGGCGCCCACTGATCACGGTGCTTCCAAAAAACACCCCCGCTGCTGTAATTCATGTGCCCGGCACCCGAAAATGGGCCGGCCACCTGAATAGGGGTGTCAGCGGCGACCATAGATGGATTCATGCAATGCATTAAAATTATCTATGGTGATAGAGCGGTGCAGGAGAGAGGGGGCGGCGTTCATGCGCCCTTTATGGACGCACCGCCACTTCAGCTGGTGGGAAGGTTTCTGGAACATGTGACCAATGTGACAGCCAATCACAGTGGGCACATGATCAGGGACTCTGTCTCCACCCCCTGTCAAAAGCCCATAAAGGGGGCCAGCGGCTGGTGTCGAAAAGGGGATTTACCCCAACAGCCCAGCAATGGTCACAGATCTTTCTGCAATACTCACTCCCTCTCCAGTGCTGTTCCCCAAAAATTCACCGCTCTCTTTTGCTGCTGCCACTATTCTTGTGTGCTGAATGACATTCAGCGCCATCAACCCCTTTTCTGGAAATCCAGGGTGTCAAAGACACGCCCCCTAGCGATTTGTCATCAAGCTACGCAGAGCCTACAGCTCATTACTTACTATTCACTAATGATGGGCAACCTCTGGGGGGGGCGGGGGGTAAGACGAGGAGGGAGAACCCTGTGCATCATGTGACCGAAAATATACCATCTGGAAGAAAGGCCTGTATAATTAACCACTTCAGCCCCAGTGGATTTGGCTGGCCAAAGACCAGACCATTTTTTGTGATTCGGCACTGCGTCGCTTTAACTGACGATTGCGCGGTCGTGCGACGTGGCTCCCAAACAAAATTGGCGTCATTTTTTTCCCACAAATAGAGCTTTCTTTTGGTGGTATTTGATCACCTCTGCGTTTTTTTTTTGCGCTGTAAACAAAAATAGACCGACAATTTTGAAACAAAAAAGCAATATTTTTTACTTTTTGCTGTAATAAATATCCCCAAAAATATCTATAAAAACTAAACAAATATATATATAAAAACTAATATTTTCCTCATTTTAGGCCGCTACGTATTCTTCTACCTATTTTTGGTTAAAAAAAAAATCGCAATAAGTGTTTATTGATTGGTTTGTGCAAAAGTTAATGGGCCAGATTCTCAGAAGAGATACGACGGTGTATTTCTGTTTCTGAGGCGTCCTATCTATGCGACTGATTCTTAGAATCAGTTACGCATTGATTTGGAGCAGATCCGACTGGCGTATGTCACTTACACCGTCGTATCTAAGTTGCAATGTTACGTTGGCCACTAGGTGGCGTTTCCGTCGATTTCTGCGTTGAATATGCAAATGAGCTAGATACGCGTATTCCCGAACGTATTTGCGCCCTGTCGTCGTAGTTTACGTTGTTTGCGTAAGCGTAAGGTTACCCCTGCTATATGAGGGGTAACCAGGGCCGTTTGAAGACATTTGGGGGCCCCAAGCAAAAAAAAAAAGTGGGGGGGGGGTTGGGGGCTTACCTCTATCCTCCGCCTCACACGCACACGTCGGCATATGTTGGACGCATCGCTGCGTCCTCCTGCAGTCCGGTCGGCCGTGTACCATAACCGCGTGGTACAGGAGATTCAGTTTGCTGTTCCCGGGGCCGGACTGAAAGGAAGTGAACACTCAGTGTGTGCAATGCGAATATTCGTGAGCAACACTAATCACCATTAGTGATGAGCGGAATACGCCATATTCGTTTTCGCGATATTTCGCGAATATATAGAAGAATATTCGCGAATATTCGTTAATATCGAATATTCGTGATATTTTATAAAAAAAAAAAAAATTGCGAAATTTCGCTAGTGCGAATGCGAAATTGATTGCGAAATTCTCGTCAACACGCGAAAACGGAGATCATTTCCTGGATTACTAAACTAATAGGCACTAAACACTAACTCTACTTACACAAACTTATATGACTAAACTAAAGCTAATTTTTTTTTTTTTTTATACACAAAACACAGAAGGGCAGAGAAAGTATTCGCGAATATTCGTAATACGAATATTGGCATTGCGAATATTCGGCAACATAAAAGGATCGCCTCAGCTACTCGGCCCAGGGTCTCTAATCATACCAGCAATGCTTTTAGACGTCGATGGAGATCACTAGGATGTGATCTGTTTTAAAAATAAATTTGAAAAAATACGAATATTCGCAATAGCGAATATTCACCGCAATATTCGATTTATTCGCGAATACTCGAATATGCAATATTCGTAACGAATATTCGCAATGCGAATATTCGTGAGCAACACTAATCACCATAAGCATATAGGGATGTATTTAGGCCACTAGGGGAGATGCTATGTAATAGCATCAACCCCTAGCATAGAAAAGTTAGAGCGAACATGTTCAAACAGTTAGGACAAGGCCTATAAGTATTTTATACTACTGTCAAGTAGTGTTGCTCACGAATATTCGCATTGCGAATATTCGCTACGAATATTGCATATTCGAGTATTCGCGAATAACTCGAATATCGCGGCGAATATTCGCTATTTCGAATATTCGTATTTTTCAAATTTCGCAATAAATTTCGCAATCAATTTCGCATTCGCGAAATTTCGCAATTTTTTTTTTTTATAAAATATAGCGAATATTCGTAAATATCGAATATTCGTGATATTTTATCCAAAAAAAAATAGCGAAATTTCGCAATCATTTTCGCTTTCGCATATGCGAAAATTCGCATTTTTTTTTTTTTTTTATAAAATATCACGAATATTCGATATTAAGGAATATTCGCGATCGCATATGCAAAATTTCGCTATTTTTTTTTTATATAAAATATAGCGAATATTCGTAAATATCGAATATTCGTGATATTTTATAAAAAAAAAAAAACGCGAAATTTCGCATTGGCGAAAATTCGCAATTTTTTTTTTTATAAAATATAACGAATATTCGATATTATCAAATATTCGCGAATATTCTTCGAAATATTCGCGAAATATCGCGAAATCTAATATGGCGTATTCCGCTCATCACTACTGTCAAGCACGTAGTAAATATGAGTTGTAGTAACAGGTAATAGTTACGTTTGAGAGGCAAAATAGCTCAGGTACTTTGAGTGTTCACGTAGTATTACAGAAGTTGTACTGGCAACTAATAGTAAGGTATGAGAAGCAATATAGCTCAGGTACAGTACTTTATGAGTACATATAATAGTTAGGAGCTGTAGTATTAACTATGAGAGGTGAATATAGCTCAGGGTATTTGAGTACAGATGTGCCATTAACATATTCCTTAGCAGACAGTCCTATAACACAACAGTATCCTAGATGTTAAGGAGTAGAAGATATGATAGACAGTTGCAATTGTATAGCTGGTATTTAAGTAACAGAAATCTAACTTATCCGTTTTGCAGGTACCAGGGATCCTGTGGTGAAGGATGTTCAATAGGTCAGTCTGTAAAGTAGTCCCCAGCAAGGCTCCACATAGCAGTAGCTGTAGATGGTATTCAAAGTAGTAGTTGAGACTGGAGCGGTGTTCCGGCATGGGGAGTAAAGGCATCCATGTCTGTAGCGTAGGCCGAGCTACAGCTGACAATAATAGAACGCTGTTCATGTGTTTCCTGAATGTCTTTATAGGCAGTGAACAGCTGTAGGAAATGGTAGCGAGTTTGAAAAAGACCGCCGTAGTGCACCGCGCACTTCAACGTTCCACGCTGAAACACAGAGCGGAACCAGGCAATGACATCATCCCGCGAGCGCCGTATGCGCTCCAGCATGGAACGCATTATGGCGCTGGAAGCGCCTGTCTTAGGCCCTGTACACACGATCGGACCGGTCCGATGAAGCTTGTCCGACGGGCCATTTTCATCGGACCACGATGAAGTGGTCTGATGGTCTGATGTGCGTACACACCATCGGACCAAAAATCCGATCAGACCAGAATCGGTCTGCAGACCAGTTTCATCGGACATGTCCGATCGTGTCTACGCGGCCTTATAGTAAAGGTAACAGGCGCGCAGAGCGCCTGTTACATTCTTTGATTCTGAACTCAACATGTTAGTTGAAAAATGCGAATGTCATCACCTCCAACCACCTGTCTGCCTGTTGTAATGTTCATGAATCCAGACTAACTTCCTGTGATAATGTGTATTGAAGTTCAGGAGACAGCCAGGCTGCTAAAAGGAATTAGGTTATTAGCATGTTAATTAGGTCTGGCCACAGGTGTATTTCCAGAGTAATATGATGCACCTCCTCCTCCTCCATTTAACTGCGTATAAAACTTGTGTTTTTTTAATAAAGATTGTCAGTCCTGCTTGAAATCTGAAGACAAAGCTTCGTCTCCTTATTGAGGGAGAATTATTCTTATAGGTCTTGTTCGCCTGACTGGAGTGTCTGGTAGCTGCCTTGTGTTCGGGAATGGAATATCCTAAATGACGTTAACCCCTTTCATACACGGGGTGTTATTACAGCGTCCTAGGGAGTGATTCTTACTGTGTGTGGGGGCGGGGCTTACTGTGACACGACACTGATCACTGCTCCCGATGACAGGGAGCAGACGATCAGTGTCCTGTCACTAGGCAGAACAGGGAGATGCCTTGTTTACATCCCCCCGGTTTGCAGCTCCGTTTCACGATCGCGAGACGCCGGCGGACATCGGGTCCAGCGGGCACGGTCCTGGAGCTCGCGGTAAGGACGCGCACGCGCCCACACAGCGCCAAATTTAACCAATTAAGAACCCCTATCGATGATATACATTGGCAGAATTGCACGGCTGGGCACAATCACGTACCTGTACGTGTCTCTTTAAGCCTAGCCGTGGGGTCGTGAGCGTGCCGGCACGCTCACGACCCGGTCCGAAGCTCTGTGAGTGCGCTCGCGGGACTCGCGGACCCGATCGCCGCCGATGTCCCACGATCGGTCACCGGAGCTGAAGAACAGAGAGAGGTGTGTGTAAACACACCTTCCCCGTTCTTCATTGTGGCAATGTGATTATCTGTTCCCTAATATAGGGAAAGACGATCAATGACGTCACACGTTCAGCCCCGCCCCCTACAGTTAGAAACACATATGAGGTCACACTTAACCCTTTCAGCGCCCCAAAGTGGTTAACTCCCAAACTGCAATTGTCATTTTCACAGTAATCAGTGCATTTTTATTGCACTTTTTGCTGTGAAAATGACAATGGTCCCGAAAATGTGTCAAAAGTGTCCGATGTGTCCGCCATAATGTCGCAGTCACGAAAAAAATCGCTGATCGCCGCCATTAGTAGTAAAAGAAAAAAATTATTAATAAAAATGCCATAAAACGACCCCCTATTTTGTAAACGCCATAAATTTTGTGCAAACCAATCGATAAACGCTTATTGCAATTTTTTTTTTTTTACCAATAATAATTTAGAAGAATACGTATCGTCCTAAACTGAGGAAAAAACTTTTTTTATATATTTTTGGGACATTTATTACAGCAAAAAGAAAAAAATATTGTTTTTTTTTTTCAAAATTTTCGCTCTATTTTTGTTTATAGCGCAAAAAATAAAAACCGCAGAGGTAATCAAATACCACCAAAAGAAAGCTCTATTTGTGGGGGAAAAAGGACGCCAATTTTGTTTGGGAGCCACGTCGCACGACCGCGCAATTGTCAGTTAAAGCGACGCAGTGCCGAATCGCAAAAAGGGGCAAGGTCCTTTACCTACATAATGGTCCGGGTCTTAAGTGGTTAAAGGGACGTACCTGTACGCCCATTTGCCTGTCGGTGCCATTCTGCCGACGTAAAAGTGCGTGCGCTGGTCGGCAAGCGGTTAAAAAATGAAATGAGTAAAATGGCGGTGGTTAAGGATTTGTACCTAACCTTTTGCCATACATTCTACAAATAACAAGCACATTATAAAATAATTTGGCGCTCTATAAGAGAACCTGTCCTCTTCACCTCCTCTGCCACGGGGGCGAAACGCTTTTTGTTACCTTTGCGAAAGGTACGGCGTGGAAGGGGTTACCCTCACCCCACTCACGCCTTCATTATTTATTACGTCTCTGCGATAAACAAAGGAAGTCGTTTGCTATTTTTCATGGTGGTGCATCTACATTAGAACTATAAATATCTCGCTCTTCAGTGCTAAAAGTAATTAGTTTTCTTGTAAGTGCAATCTCATCAAAGCTGCATTCCAGTGGCCTTTAGATAATAGCACTTCAGGGCGTCCTATTGTGCTCCGGTTATTTTATATCGACGCGGGCCACGGATGCCGCGATCTGTATTAAGTTTTAATGGCGGCGTCGAGGCAAAATGAGGACAACCTGGGAACAGGTTCACAGATGTTTGGGGGGGGGGGGGGGGACACATGGCACCCCCCAAAAATTATTATTTATATACAACAGTACAGCAAAGTGCTATAATATGAAGAATAGTGTGTGATTGTGGGGGGGGGGGGGTACGGGACATTAGAGTGTAAGCTCCTCTGGTACAGAGACTGATGTGACTGGCTTATACTGCAGTGTTGTATTTATATAGCTCTGACATATACCGCAGCGCTGTACAGAGAACACCGAGCCAGTCACATCAGTCTCTGTACCAGAGGAGCTTACACTCTAATGTGCCCCCCCCCCCCACAGTCACACACTATTATTATTATACATTTATATAGCTCTGACATATACCGCAGTGCTGTACAGAGAACACTGAGCCAATCACATCAGTCTCTGTGGTGGGAAATCAGAGTGTAAGCTCCTCTGGTACAGAGACTGGTGTGACTGGCTCAGTGTTCTCTGTACATCGCTGCGGTATATGTCAGAGCTATATAAATGTATAATAATAATAGTGTGTGACTGTGGGGGGGGGGGGGACATTAGAGTGTAAGCTCCTCTGGTACAGAGACTGATGTGATTGGCTCAGTGTTCTCTGTACAGCGCTGTGGTATATGTCAGCGCAATATAAATGTACAGTGGAACCTCGGATTAATTCGTTCAAGGAGAATGCTTGTAATCCAAATCACTCGCATTTCGCATCAAAGCGAGTTTCCCCATAGAAGTCAATGGAAATTCAGATAATTTATTCCACATTTACTTTTATTGTATGCAATACCACATGTGGCCTTTTGGGGCACTGGCGAGACTCAGAAATACTGTATAATAATAAGAGTGTATGACTGTGGGGGGACATTAGAGTGTAAGCTCCTTAGGCTAGAGCTACATAAATGTATATTAATAGTGTGTGACTGTGGGGGGGGGGGGGGGGACATTAGAGTGTAAGATCCTCTGGTACAGAGACTGATGTGACTGGCTCAGTGTTCTCTGTACAGCGCTGTGGTATATGTCAGAGATATATAAATGTATAATAATAATAGTGTGTGACTGTGGGGGGGGGGGGGGCATTAGAGTGTAAGCTCCTGTGGTACAGTGACGAATGTGACTGGTTCCGTGTTCTCTATACAGCACTGTGGTATATGTCAGAGCTACAGTGTCTTGAAAAAGTATTCATACCCCTTGAAATTTTCCACATTTTGTCATGTTACCGCCAAAAACGTAAATGTATTTTATTGGGATTTTATGTGATAGACCAACACAAAGTATCACATAATTGTGGAAGGAAAATTATAAATGGTTTTCCATTTTTTTTTACAAATAAATATGTGAAAAGTGTGTGTGTGTGGGGGGGGGGGGGCATTTGTATTCAGCCCCCTTTACTCTGATACCTCTAACTATAATCTAACTAACTAAAATCTAGGGGAACCAATTGCCTTCAGAAGTCACCTAATTAGTAAATATAGACATGTGCATTCGTTTTCGTTAGAATGCATTTTCGTCCGAAAATCTGTTTTTTTCGTTATCGTTTTAACAAAAGATAACGAAAGTGCAAGAAACGAAAACCGAAAGATGCGACATAAAAAATGCTTTACTTTCGTTTTCGTTGCGGTAAAAATTCGATATAGAGAGATTCGACGTTATAGGGAAAATATTCCACATCATAGAGAAAAGATTCGACATTATAGAAATAATAGATTCGACATTACAGAGAATAGATTTCGATCTATGAGACGTAAAGATTCGACGTTCCGTCGAATATTCGTTTGTTCATTCACCAGCAACCAAAAAAAGATTCGACCTCCTGTCGAATATTCTTTTGACCATTCGAAATAAAAAAACAAGTATTATTGGATTTTCGGACGAAAGCTATTCCCCAACGAAAAACTAAATAAATCAAAACGATTTTCGGGAGTAACTAAATAAATGTATTTTCCAAACGAAAAAACAAAACGAAATATTCCAGTCTGCACATGTCTAGTAAATAGAGTCCACCTGTGTGTAATTTAATCTCAGTATACATACAGCTGTTCTGTGAAGCCCTCGGAGGTTTGTTAGAAAACCTTAGTGAACAAACAGCATCATGAAGGCCAAGGAACACACCAGACAGGTCAGGGATAAAGTTGTGGAGAAGTATAAAGCAGGGTTAGGTTATAAAAAAAATCTCCCAAGCTTTGAACATCTCACGGAGCTTTTGTCCAATCCATGATCTGGAAAATGGAAAGAGTATGGCACAACTGCAAACCTACCAAGACATGGCCGTCCACCTAAACTGACCGGGCCGGGCAAGGAGAGCATTCATCAGAGAAGCAGCCATGAGGCCCCATGGTAACTCTGGAGGAGCTGCAGAAATCCACAGCTCAGGTGGGAGAATCTGTCCACAGGACAACTATTAGTGGTGCTCTCCACAAATCTGCCCTTTATGGAAGAGTGAGAAGAAGAAAGACATTGGAGAAAGAAAGACATAAAAAGTCCTGTTTGCAGTTTGTGAGAAGCCATGTGGGGGAGGGGACACCGCAAACATGTAGAAGAAGGTGCTCTGGTCACATGAGACCAAAATTGAACTTTTTGGCCTAAAAGCAAAATGCTATGTGTGGCAGAAAACTAACACTACACATCACCCTGAACACACCTTTTCTTCAGCAGGGACAGGGAAGCTGGTCAGAGTTGATGGGAAGATGGATGGAGCCAAATACAGGGCAATCTTAGAAGAAAACCTGTTGGAGTCTGCAAAAGACTTGAGACTGGGGGGGGTTCACCTTCCAACAAGACAACGACCCTAAAGTACAGCCAGAGCTACAATGGAATGGTTTAGATCAAAGCCTATTCATGTGTTAGAATGGACCAGTCACAGTCCAGACCTAAATCCCATTGAGAATCTGTGGCAAAACTTGAAAATTGCTGATCACAGACGCTCTCCATCCAATCTGACAGAGCTTGAGATATTTTACAAAGAAGAATGGGCAGAAATGTCCCTCTCTAGATGGGCAAAGCTGGTAGAGACACCCCCAAAAAGACTTGTAGTGAAAGGCGGTTCTACAGAGTATTGACTATGGGGGGCTCCATACAAATGTACACTTTTCACAGATTTATTTGTAAAAAGAAAATGGAGAACAATTTATCATTTTCCTTCCACTTTACAATTATGTGACACTTTGTGTTGGTCCATCACATAAAATCCCAATAAAATACATTTACGTTTTTGGTTGTAAGATGAGAAAATGTGGAAAATTTCAAGGGGTATGAATACTTTTTCAAGGCACTGTATATACATGTATAATAATAGTGACCGTGGGGGGGAACATTAGAGTGTGAGCTCCTCTGGTACAGAGACTGATGTGACTGGCTCAGTGTCCTCTGTACAGCGCTGCGGTATATGTCAGAGCTATATAAATGTATAATAATAATAGTGTGTGACTGTGGGGGGGGGGGGGGTAACATTAGAGTGTAAGCTTCTCTGGTACAGAGACTGATGTGACTGGCTCAGTGTCCTCTGTACAGCGCTGCGGTATATGTCAGAGCTATAGATAGAGAATAGGAATGGTATTAGTGAGCACATGCGCTGGGATTTTTAGTACCGTGTAAAACGGACACATGAATATAAAAGCTCTCTGTACTTCGCGGCATCTGCAGTTGCTCCCCAAAGACCAATCCTCCGTTTATTGTAAGAAAACACCAGATTTCCTTCATTTTCATGGCTTCGGGCCGTCTGGGCTCCGATCCGAGATTTCACCGTCTCGGAGCGAGGAGGTGAGGAGAGGAAGATTGCCGGATCATGGAACAGAAACCATTATAGTCGGAGAACATTCTTAATGCCTCCTCTTAGTTCTCCTGATTACTGGGAGCCCCGGGGAACGTGCTGGACCTATCTTCTCTGATTATCTCCATGAGACACTAATTCTCTATGAGCTGGCAACAGAAGGGGGGCTTTGTATAAGGATTTGATATATTACGGGGCTGATTTGGAATATTTGTCACCCTACACTGTGTTGGCTCCGACTACCCAATGAACTCCACAAGTTAGGGGGAGGCATTCCAACTGGAGTTGGTGGAGACAGTGCGGGATCCAAGACTCTCAGTGTGAGGAATTCATTCCTGCACATCAGCACTCAGCAGCCACTGAAAACTAGAACCCTCTGGAAGGTCAAGAAGAGGAGTGGCCCCTCCCCCAAGCACTGCCAGGCTGGACGGGCTGCCCTATGCTCACACATCAGTTCTGGACGGACACATACCTATGCTCAGAACACTAGTTCTGGACGGACACATACCTATGCTCAGAACACTAGTTCTGGACGGACACATACCTATGCTCAGAACACTAGTTCTGGACGGACACATACCTATGCTCAGAACACTAGTTCTGGACGGACACATACCTATGCTCAGAACACTAGTTCTGGACGGACACATACCTATGCTCAGAACACTAGTTCTAGACGGACACATACCTATGCTCAGCACACTAGTTCTGGACGGACATATACCTATGCTCAGAACACTAGTTCTGGACAGACACATACCTATGCTCAGAACACTAGTTCTGGACGGACACATACCTATGCTCAGAACACTAGTTCTGGACGGACACATACCTATGCTCAGAACACTAGTTCTGGACGGACACATACCTATGCTCAGAACACTAGTTCTGGACGGACACATACCTATGCTCAGAACACTAGTTCTGGACGGACACATACCTATGCTCAGAACACTAGTTCTGGACGGACACATACCTATGCTCAGAACACTAGTTCTAGACGGACACATACCTATGCTCAGCACACTAGTTCTGGACGGACATATACCTATGCTCAGAACACTAGTTCTGGACAGACACATACCTATGCTCAGAACACTAGTTCTGGACGGACACACACCTATGCTCAGAACACTAGTTCTGGACGGACACATACCTATGCTCAGAACACTAGTTCTAGACGGACACATACCTATGCTCAGCACACTAGTTCTGGACGGACATATACCTATGCTCAGAACACTAGTTCTGGACAGACACATACCTATGCTCAGAACACTAGTTCTGGACGGACACACACCTATGCTCAGAACACTAGTTCTAGACGGACACATACCTATGCTCAGCACACTAGTTCTGGACGGACATATACCTATGCTCAGAACACTAGTTCTGGACAGACACATACCTATGCTCAGAACACTAGTTCTGGACGGACACACACCTATGCTCAGAACACTAGTTCTGGACGGACACATACCTATGCTCAGAACACTAGTTCTGGACGGACACATACCTATGCTCAGAACACTAGTTCTGGACGGACACATACCTATGCTCAGAACACTAGTTCTAGACGGACACATACCTATGCTCAGCACACTAGTTCTGGACGGACATATACCTATGCTCAGAACACTAGTTCTGGACAGACACATACCTATGCTCAGAACACTAGTTCTGGACGGACACACACCTATGCTCAGAACACTAGTTCTGGACGGACACAAACAAGGAGAGAAGGAGGGAGGGGAGGACTCAGGCACTTTGGCGCCCTCACCTCTGCAGGAGCCTGGGTGCAAAGCACCCTATGCACCCTGCCTAGGATCGGCCCTGTTGCTCAGCCTTCCAGACATTGGTCAAATGACAATGTGAAGTGCTAATATGCTAATTTTAGGTTCTTTATATACCAGGTTCACTAGCATTACTTTGCAGAAAGGTGTTTATGGAGCAATATTCTTGGAATGTGCTGCTGTTCAGTCGGCTAGATAGTGTTTCCTAATATAATGCAGTGAGGTATCTCAGAGTAGGTGTTATTATAATGAAGCTGAGAATGTGTTCCAAAAAAATTGAAATTAAAGTCTCTTGTAGTTGTTATATGCATTATTCCTGAAGAGTATCTGAGGCCCCGTACACACAACCAAGTTTTTTGGCAGAATCCAACGAGAAGCTCGCTGGGATCCATATTCTGCCGAGAAGCTCGATCGTGTGTACACTTTCGTCGAGCGTCCCGTCGGGAAGCTCGTCAAGCCAAAATAGAGAGCAGGTTCTCTATTTGCTCGACGGGCCATCGGGACTAACGGCTCGGCGCCTTTTTCGACAGCCTGGTCGACGAACTCGACGGCCGGCCGAGAACCTCGTCGGGCGGAACGATGGGTTTACGTGTGTACGCGGCCTAAGGTCAACATTTAAAATCACATATTCATTATTAAATTTCAATTATTTCTAACCTGCACCTATTTATCTGATTGTTTTTTTTTTTTTAAAGAATCCCACACATTCATGTCCTTAAATGCAGTGACATACTGTAGCTGTGCCCTATGCCACAAGGCCATATTTGTCCAGTGATATCCTCTTTGTCTACATTTATTAGAAGGGGCCGGAGCTGTAATTTCCATCCAGCGTAGAAAAGGCATCAGACATGTCTTTCAGTTGTTTTTGTTCTTCTTTTGGCAAATTGATGGTCATTGATGGGCATCGTTCATTGTGATTAACATGGCTATGCATTGTAGGATCACATGATTGATGATGGATTTATATTAGCATGTAGAAAAAATTCTATGTTGGACTTTGCAGGCACATTTGGGACACAATAATATATATATATATATATATATATATATATATATATATTTTACATATATATATATATATATATATATATATATATATATATATATATATATATATAAAATAACTTTTATTACTAAAATAATATGTATATAAAAAAAAGAAAATTTCCACAATGAAAGTCCATCGAAAATTGATTATCTCTTATGTGCCACATCCGTATCAACCACAAGAGCATGTGCAACAAATTCTACAGGGTGGGCCATTTATATGGATACACCTTAATAAAATGGGAATGGTTGGTGATATCAACTTCATGTTTGTGGCACATTAGTATATGTGAGGGGAGAAACTTTTCGAGATGGGTGGTGGCCATGGCGACCATTTTGAAGTCGGCCATTTTGAATCCAACTTTTGTTTTAACCACTTAAGCCCCGGACCAATATGCTGCTAAATGCCCAAAGGCGTTTTTACAATTCGGCACTGCGTCGCTTTAACAGACAATTGCGCGGTCGTGCGACGTGGCTCCCAAACAAAATTGGCGTCCTTTTTCCCCCACAAATAGAGCTATCTTTTGGTGGTATTTGATCACCTCTGCGGTTTATATTTTTTGCGCTATAAACAAAAATAGAGCGACAATTTTGAAAAAAATGCAATATTTTTTACTTTTTGCTATAATAAATATCCCCCAAAAACATATATAATTTTTTTTCCTCAGTTTAGGCCGATACGTATTCTTCTACCTATTTTTGGTAAAAAAAAATCGCAATAAGCGTTTATCGATTGGTTTGCGCAAAATTTATAGCGTTTACAACATAGGGGATAGTTTTATTGCATTTTTATTTTGTTTATTTTTTTACTACTAATGGCGCCGATCAGCGATTTTTTTCGTGACTGCGACATTATGGCGGACACTTCGGACAATTTTGACACATTTTTGGGACCATTGTCATTTTCACAGCAAAAAATGCATTTAAATTGCAGTGTTTATTGTGAAAATGACAGTTGCAGTTTGGGAGTTAACCACAGGGGGCGCTGAAGGGGTTAGGTGTGACCTCATTTGTGTTTCTAACTGTAGGAGGGCGGGGCTGGACATGTAGGATTTGTGTGTGTTTACAACTGTAGGGGGGTGTGGCTGTAGGTCTGACGTCATCGATTGAGTCTCCCTATAAAAGGTATCACTCGATCGATGCAGCCGCCACAGTGGAGCACGGGGAAGCCGTGTTTACATACGGTTCTCCCCGTTCTTCAGCTCCGGGGAGCGATCGCGAGCGGGCGGCTAGAAACGAATAGCCGCGCCCTCGTCCCGGATCGCTCCCCGCGGGTTTCCGACCGCCGCATGTAGCGGGGGGGGGGGGTCCCGATCGGACCCCCGACCCGTGCAAAGGCAGGGACGTAAATATACGTCCATCTGCCTGTATGTGCCCTTCTGTGGACGTATATCTACATGCGTTGGTCAGGAAGTGGTTAAACTACGGATACTGGAAGCCTGTGCTAGCATTTCTCCTGCGGTGTTGCTATCAGTGTGTGAAGAGTGGGAGAAGAGGGTTACATTGACAATCCAACACAATGGGCAGCACATTGAACACATTTTATAAGTGGTCAGAAACTTGTAAATTACGCATGAAAGAATACAGTTACGTTAAATTCAAGCACAACATTGTTTTTCTTGTAAAATTCCCAATAAGTTTGATGTGTCACATGACCCTCTTCCTATTGAAAAAACAAAAGTTGGATTCAAAATGGCTGACTTCAAAAAGCTTTGAAAAATCGGTGCTCCCCGGCCGTAGGTCCCCCAGACAACAAACTTTGCACACTTGTAGAGTAAGAGTGTGTGCATGTGTACATGTGTGCTAAGATTGGGGTCCAGGGGACCTATGGCCGGCCATTACCGGGTCCCCAAATTCCAGGAGATCAGGCGCAAAAAGGTGTCCTGAGTATAAGCCAAAGGGGGAATTTTCAGCACCAAAAAACTTGGCTTATACTCGAGTATATACGGTATATCAATTACACAATGAATTAGTCGGAATCCAAAATATAGCTCAGTGCTTTTGTAGCCAGTATACAAGCTAGTCTTTATAAGTCAACGCGTTTCACAATTCGGCTTCCTCAGGTCACATGAAGAAACAAACAATAGCACACAAATAAAGAGATACAGATAAATTACCAGCTTCTCTACATGTAAAAATCACCATTCTTTTGCTAGAAAATTATTCAGAACCCCAAATATTATATATATATATATATATATATATATATATATATATATTTTTAGCAGAGACCCTAGGGAATAAAATGTTGGTCATTGCAACTATTTATGTCACACCGTATTTGTTCAGCAATTTTTCAAATGTTTTTTTTTTTGGGGCGGAGGGGGGGTACAGTTTCATGAATTAAAAAAAAAAACACTAAAGTTAGGCTGATTTTTGTTTATATAATGTGAAAGATGATGCTACACCGAGTAAATAGATACCTAACATGTCTTGTTTCAAAATTGCGCACATTCATGGAATTTCGTGATACTTCGGTACTTAAAAATCTCCATAGACATTTTTACAGTTTACAAGTTTAGAGTCACAGAGAAGATCTTGGGCTGGAATGCTTGCTCTTGCTCCAACGTTCACAGGAATACCTCACATGTGTGGTTTGAATGCCGTTTACATATGCGGGCGCGACGTACGTATGCGTTCGCCTCTGCGTGGGGGGTGCTTTCAATTTATTTATTTCTATTATTTATTTTACGTTTAATTTTATATTTTGACACTTTCCCTTGAGGCCGCGTACACACGATCGGTCCAACCCGATGAAAATGGACTGAAGTCCAGTTTCATCGTTCCAAACCGAGCGTGTGTACGGCTCATCGGTCCGTCGTCCTTCGGACCAAAGTTTTAAAACTTGCTTTAAAATCGGACTGATGGACGGTCCAAACCGATGGTTAGTACGCAAAAGCATCGGTCCAAAAACCCGTGCATGCTCAGAATCAAGTAGACGCATGCTTGGAAGCATTGAACTTCGTTTTTTCAGCAAGTCGTTGTGTTTTACGTCACCGCGTTCTGACACGATCGGTTCTTGAACTGATGGTGTTTACGCACATCAGACCATCAGGCCACTTCAGTGGGGACCCGATGAAAACGGTCCATCGGACCATTCTCATCGGGTTGGACCGATCGTGTGTACGAGGCCTCACAGTTTTTTGATCACTTGTAAACATCCCTTGTAATAGACATAGTGTCAGGTCACCTGTAGTCAGATGAACCCTGTTGGAGTCAGTGATGCACCACAAGGTAGTGAACCCAATAGCAGACTGCTGCGGAAGGACCACAGAATGGATATGGGGAAGAGGTTCACTGGGGCACAAACAGAGATCCAACAGGAAGCTAACCAAAGATTCCCCAGGGCGCGGAGTCTAAGATCCAGTTTGGTATTCACCAGAGCCTCTTGTGGTGAGGATGGCCTTCGCTGCAACTGGATCCAGGTCGCGGCCCCCGGAGTCCCCTAGGTCACGCTCTGTAGGGAGAGAGGAGAAGCAACCACTCAGGACACAAGGAATAGTGAAGGGTAAGCCAAGGTCGGGGAAACCAGCAGACGAGGATAACCAAAGGACAGGCCAAGGGTCAGGGTCACAGGCAAACAGGAGTAGTCGTAGACAAGCCAGTACAAGTCGGTACACAGTGATATTAACGTAGCACACGGCAAGCAGGAACACAAAGCTAACACACAACGTTGATCAGCAATGAAGACCTGCAGTGCAGTGGTTAATATAGAGTTCCTGGAATGGCCTGGGGTGGAGCCATACAGGGAGGAGAGATGATAAAAGGCAGCCAGATAAGAGAGTCTGGCCTCTAATGAACACATGGAGGAGAAGGAAAGCTGCCAGACATTATTGCATATCCATGACACATAGTGCACGACAGGTCCTCTTTTACAGCGAGATCTGGGGGTCTATAAGACATCTCTCCTCTTGGCTGTAAAGCTTGATAAAAAAACAAAAATAATCTCGGCTTCCGAGCCAAAGAAACGGCAGTGTTTACGTCTGCCGAGGCCGGACATGAAGGCATAATGTCATGCCCGGCCTCCGAAGGTCATAGAGAGAGGGACCATTTGGTTCTCGGTCAGCTCGGGACCCTTCGGGGTAAGACTGCGCTATATTAAGATACCTCTCAACTCAACTCTATGGTAAACAGCCGCCGCTGGCCGATTCATTTTTCAGGCTCGCACCGGTAGAAGCACCGCCTGTAAAAACAATCAAGTGGCTGAACAGCTGCTACGATTGTTTTTACAGTGCAGGGAATCGCCGGCAGAACAATATCATTACAAAATATGGTGATTTGCGTTGGGACTGTGCCAATGTTTTATACATAGACTAGCTGCTGGCTAGCAATTAACAGCAACATTGAGGCCCCCTTCAGTTGGCCACGGAGCTGACTATCTGATAGTTATGAAAGGCAGCGCTGCTGAAGGAGCTTGCATGACCGTCTGACAACGCTGCTGCTAATTGCAAGGTGGTCACTAAAGCCTGGTATACAGTTCGATTGTTGGAAGGGAATTGTCTTTTGACAGACTGTTGTCCTAAATTTTTAGGACACGGTCCGAAGCTCCATGACCGCGCCCGCGGGACCCGATCGCCGCCGGTGTCCCGCGATCGGTCACCGGAGCTGAAGAACGGGGAGAGGTGTGTGTAAACACACCTTCCCCGTTCTTCATTGTGGCAGCCCTGCCCCCCTACACTGAACCCCCGCTTTAAGGACCGCCTAACGCGATATACGTTGGCAGAATGGCACGGCTGGGCACAGGCACATACAGGTACGTCACCTTTAAGAGCGCAGCCGTGGGTCGCATGCGCCACCGGCGCACGCACGCGCCCCCCGTCCTAAGCTCCGTGACCGCGCCCGCGAGACCCGATCGCCACCGGTGTCCCACGATTGATCACAGGAGCTGAAGAACGGGGAGAGCTGTGTGTAAACACACCTTCCCCGTTCTTCACAGTGGCAATGTCAGTGATCGTCTGTTCCCTGATATAGAGAAAGACGATCAATGATGTCACACGTCCAGCCCCGCCCACCTACAGTTAGAAACACATATGAGGTCACACTTAACCCCTACAGTGCCCCTTAGTGGTTAACTCCTAAACTGCAATTGTCATTTTCACAGTAACCAGTGAATTTTTATAGCCTTTTTTGCTGGTCCCAAAAATGTGTCAAAAGTGTCCGATGTCTCCGCCATAATGTCGCAGTCACGAAAAAAAATCGCAAATCGCCGCCATTAGTAGTAAAAAAAAATTTAAGAAAAATGCAATAAAACTATCCCCTATTTTGTAAACGCTATAAAATTTGCGCAAACCAAACGATAAACGCTTATTGCAATTTTTTTACCAAAAATATGTAGAAGAATACGTATCGGCCTAAACTGAGGAAAAAAAACTTTGTTTTATATATTTTTTGGGGGATATTTATTTTAGCAAAAAGTAAAAAAATATTAAATTTTTTTCTAAATTGTCGCTCTATTTTTGTTTAAAGCGCAAAAAAATAAAAACCGAGGAGGTGATCAAATACCCCCCAAAAAGAAATCTCTATTTGTGGGGAAAAAAAGGACGCCAATGTTGTTTGGGAGACACGTCGCACGACCGCGCAATTGTCAGTTAAAGCGACGCAGTGCCAAATCGCAAAAAGGGGCAAGGTCCTTAACCTGCATAATGGTCCGGGTCTTAAGTGGTTAATGTGCCCGCCATTCTGAAAGGGGCCGGATGCATGAATAGAGGTGGCAGCGGCGATGGAAAGGGGAGGCGGCACACGTGCGCCCTTAATGGATGTGCCGTTCCTAGTTAAAAGTGTAACTTCTCCTTATATGCTTCCTCCCCCAACTCCGGTGTCACATTTGCCACCTTTCAGGGGAGGGGGAACAGGGAACCCATTTTTGACAGGTCCCCTTCCCCCACTTCCAGGAGACGTGCGCAGTAGGGAACCAGCAGTGAAGCCCAAAGGCTTCACTGCCTGGTTCCCTTACCAGGAATGGTGGCGTAAGCATGGGGAGTTGATCCGAAGATCCGCTGGGGTGCCAACATCGCGGGCTCCCTGGACAGGTAAGTGTCTATATATTAAAAGTCAGCAGCTGCAGTATTTGTAAGTTACTAATTTCGTTTTGTTGCATTGGCAACACAATTTGTTTTGTTCCATTTATTTCAACCGGATTCAAAATTCGAAATCAAATTTGAATCCAAAATATCGAATCCATTTGAATTGATTGCGAAGAATAGTTGGTTGTTATGAAGCGGGGCAGCCTGACGGCCGTGGCATCCTTAGCAACCATGACTTGTCCGCTGTCATCGGGCTTCCCCCTCTGACAGCAGAACGTAAACAAACAACGCTGCTAATAAAAAAATTGGCATGGATTTTAAGGGGAGCTTCACGCCAAAATGTAAAAAAAAAAAAAATGGCGCCCCCGAACGGTCTGGCCTCACACTGGTTTTGGTCGGCCATATTTGTTCCTGTCTTCAGAGGGCAGTCATGGCTGTTAAAGGGTAAGTTCACTTTTGTCGACTTTTTTTTTTCTTCTAAATTCCAGCTTTCCTATGCACTAATATAGCATCCGCAAAAATGCTTTCCATTAAATCTACAGTCATTTACTTTTCTTGTCCTAATCCACGTTTCCAGACATTTCCATTAGTAATGTCTTCTTCCTGATCAGACTTTAGGTCATGACACAGGAAAGATTTGACCAGCTGACGTCATTAGCACACACGCTGCATCATCCACCCTCCCACTCCCAGCTGCACATTTTTTAAATTAAATGCAATCAGTCAGTGATCACCCTTCTCACTAAATACAAAATCAAATTGTATTTTGTTCGGAAATACTCGGAAATACTCAAGCCTTTCCAAGGCTTTCCAAGTTCAACTAAGCTGTCCCCAACCTTTCCAAGTATTTTCAAGTCTCTCCGGCGCCCCCACCTCTGGCCACATGTGGTATTGCATGCCATAGAAGTCAAAGCGGAACTTATGATTTTAGTTTTCATTGACTTCTATGGGGAAACTCGCTTTGATATGCAAGTGCTTTGGATTACGAGCATTCTCCTGGAACGGATTATACTCGTATTCCAAGGTTCCACTGTATTTGGAAGTTCGGACACATTTTATCCAAATTTCAACTCCTCCATTGTGGGCACTCGGCCTAGGAGGAGGGGAGAAAATGCACGGCACGACAAGATGCCTGGATGCCAGCTTCCCGCCGCTGCTTGGTGCCCTGATCCCCGTCGCTCCTCGGATACCCGATCTCAGCTGATGCTCCTCGGGTGCCCACCGCAAAGATGGGGTAAGTGCCGGTGGACCGACTGGCAGACTGGGGGGTAACTGGGGGGTAACGGGGACCTGTTTTTGACACGTCCCTTCCCCGCTTTCGGGAGATGGGCCAAATTTCGACTCGAAACAGGGGCGGCCCCGTCCCTTGTGGGTGCCCGGGCCTAGGAAGAGGGGAGGAGATTCACGGCGGAAGTGAGAAGGACAAGAGCCGCAGGACTGACTAATGTTTGGATGCCCGATCCCCGTCCCTGCTTGGTGCCCTGATCCCAACCGCTCCTCGGATACCCGATCCCCGCCGCTGCTTGGTGCCCTGATCCCCGCCGCTCCTCGGATACCCGATCCCAGCCGATTCTCCTCGGATGCCCACTGCAAAGATGGAGTAAGTGCCGGTGGACCGACCAGCAGTCAGCTGGGGGGGGGGGGGGCTGGGACCTGTTTTTGACATGTCCCCTTCCTCACTTTCGGGAGATTGGCCAAATTTCAACCCGGAACAGAGGCGCCCCATCCATTTTGGGTGCTCGTGCCTAGGAGGAGGTGAGGAGATGTACGGCGGAAGCGGGAAGGACAAGAGCCTCTGGCCAATGCTTGGATGCCCGATCTCTGCCGCTGCTTGGTGCCCTGATCCCCGCCGCTCCTCGGATCCCCGATCCCCGCCGCTGCCTGGTGCCCTGATCCTGCTGCTCCTCGGATACCCGATCCCAGCCGATGCTCCTCGGATGCCCACCGCAAAGATGGAGTAAGTGCTGGTGGACCGACCAACAGACAGAGGGGGGGGGGCTTTGATCTGTTCTTGACCACTTCCGTGAGATGGGCCAAATTTCAACCCGGAACAGGGGCGGCCCATCCATTGTGGGTGCTCGGGCCTAGGAGGAGGAGAGGAGATGCACAGCCGAGGGGAGAAGGACAAGAGCCGCAGCGCTGACCAATGCCTGGATGCTTGGTGCCCTGATCCCCGCCGCTGCTTGGAGCCCTGATCCCAGCTGCTCCTCAGATACCCAATCCCCACCACCACTTGGTGCCTTGATCCCCGCCGCTCCTTGGATACCCGATCCCCGCCACTCCTCGGATACCCTATCCCGCTGCTGCTTGGTGCCCTGATCCCCGCCGCTCCTCGGATACCCTGCTGCTTGGTGCCCTGATCCCCGTCGCCCCTCTGATACCCGATCCCTGCCGCTGCTTGGTGCCCTGATCCCTGCCGCTCCTCAGATACCCGATCCCTGCCGCTGCTTGGTGCCCTGATCCCTGCCACTCCTCGGATCCACAATCCCCGCCACTGCTTGGTGCCCTGATCCCGCCGCTCTTCGAATACCCGATACCTGCCGCTGCTTGGTGCCCTGATCACTGCTGCTCCTCGGATACCCACCAATTCCAATGCCCACCGCAAAGATGGGGTAAGTGCCAGTGGACTGGCAGACAGCGGGGTGGGGGGGTGTGTTGGGGTTTTGTGTTGCTGGGCCTAGAAGGAGGGAGGAGTTGCACGGCTGCTGCTTGGTGCCCTGATCCCTGCCGATCCTCAGATCCCTGCCACTGCTTGGTGCCCTGATCCCCACCGCTCCTTGGATCCCCAATCCCCGCCACTGCTTGGTGCCCTGATCCCCGCCGCTCCTCAGATACCCGATCCCTGCCGCTCCTCAGATACATGATCCCCGCCGCTGCTTGGTGCCCTGATCCCCCCCAAACAAAAAAACACCAGCCGCCATTGACTCGGAATGAAACAAACCGCACACGTCTACTCATGAAAACAGTATAGTGGGAGGCTTGAACATGCAGAAAGACGGACTTATTCCCACGTCATGCATCTGATGAGATTGTCTCGGGCTGCTCTGCGTCGGAACTCGCCTTCAGAACAACCGTTTCCCATTAGGCGTCCAGCCGGTTCCAGCCCGCTCTTTGTATCACATGTGTATCAGGCACGTCGTTAATGTATTTCCCCATTCATGTCAGCTGCACCTCCCTTGTTATTACAAGCCGTGCCTGGCTCCCCCGCTCCTCTGGGACACGCCTGGCTTTTGTCAGCCGTACCGGCTCTGCTCCGCCGCTTCCCTTTCATGTTCGCCGTTTACCTTTCTGTTATCATTTTTTTTTATATACTACTGCACTCGCGGCATCGCCCGTATCTCAGTTTGTGAAATCGTTTTGTTTTTTAATGCCGTTCTTTTTTTCTCTCCTGCGTAGACTTACATGTGGGCTGCAGACGCTGGAAAACCGCCCCCCTAAAAGTATCCGGATATTTTCTCTATTTGTGGGGAATAATGGAAATCCTGGATTGCCGAGGGCAGTGTAATGAGGTGCCATGCGCCCTTAGGATGCCAAGAGCTTTCAGCGGTGGATAAAATAGCTCAGCGTACATGCCCCATTAGCCAGAAATGTTGGTCTGAAGTGCATAAGAGAATCTTCAGAGCAGTGGCGGCTGGTGCTCAATTTTTTTTTTTGGGGGGGGGGCTCAAACAAACTGAAAACGCTGCCACTGTGCCCATCAAACGCAGCCACTTTTCCATTAAAACGCAGCCACTGTGCCCATCAAACGCTGCCACTGTGCTTTCAAACTGCCACTGTGCCCCAAATGCTGTCACTGTGCCATTAAATGCTTCCACTGTGCCCAAAATGCTACCACTGTGCCCATCAAATGCAGCCACGTTGCCCATCAAGCGCTGCCACTTTGCCCCAAATGTTGCCACTGTGCCCCAAACGCTGCCACTGTGCCCATCAAATGCAGCCACTGTGCCCATCAAATGTTGCCACTGTGCCCTAAATGTTGCCACTGTGCCCCAAATGTTGCCACTGTGCCCATCAAACACAGCCACTGTGCCATCAAACACAGCCCTTTTGCCCATCAAATGCAGCCACTGTAACCTAAATGCTTCCACCGTGCCCAAAATGCTACCACTGTGCCCATCAAATGCAGCCACTTTGCCCATCAAGCACTGCCACTTTCCCCCAAATGTTGCCACTGTGCCCCAAACGCTGCCACTGTGCCCATCAAACGCAGCCACTGTGTCTTTAAACGCAGCCACTGTGTCTTTAAACGCAGCCACTATGCCCATCAAACGCAGCCACTGTGTCTTTAAACGCAGCCACTATGCCCATCAAACGCAGCCACTGTGTCTTTAAACGCAGCCACTGTGTCTTTAAACGCAGCCACTGTGTCTTTAAACGCAGCCACTATGCCCATCAAACGCTGCCACTGTGCCCATCAAACGCTACCACTGTGCCCATCAAATGCAGCCACTGTGCCATCAAACGCAGCCCCTGTGCCCATTAAATGCTGCCACTGTGCCCCCTGCCCGCCGTCTTACCTTGTCTCGGGTGAGCAGCGGGTGATCACCACCCTGATGAGCCGATGACTTCTCTCGCGAACTCCTCCTCTTGTCCTCTGCTATGATTGGAGGCCATGATAAGGTTCCAAGCCTCGGATCCCAATTCTCTGGGGCAAGAAACGTGCTCCTTCACTCCGAGAGCGGTTCCAAAGATTCAACAAGATGGCTGAAGTGGAGGAACTCTTAGCCTTCCCACACAATACTATCTCCAAATACACCTCCTACTGGTCCTGCTGGTCCCATATTATGTGCTCCACCAACCCTCTGACTTCTGAGCCCAACAATAGCATCTCCATGAAAGTCCCTGGATACCTGAGGGTAGGCAGGACACAGAACAGGGTCGGGTTGGGGCACCCCCCCCCCCTTATCTTGGCCTTGCCACCCCCCTCCTTTCTCTTATATCCTTTTCTCTTTATCTCTCTTGGTCATTACCCACCTGTTGCTACATCTACCTCAATACTTTTCTCTTCCCCACCTCCCCTCGTCCCTCACCCTCAACCGTCTATGATTCTCAGACAAAACTGTCAGCTGGACTGCCAGTCTCCTAGAGGCTTACAGCCATAAGTAATGGAACACGCCATTGCTCTCACCATCTGAGAAAAATTATCTTTTCCCTCACTGACCTAAAGAAGTTTACTTATTCAGTTCCTTCTGTCCCCGTCAATGCAGCCTGTTCAGTGCCCATCAGCTCAGCCTGTTCAGTGCCCATCAGCTCAGCCTGTTCAGTGCCCATCAGCTCAGCCTGTTCAGTGCCCATCAATTCAGCCTGTTCAGTGCCCATCAATTCAGCCTGTTCAGTGCCCATTAATCCAGCCTGTTTAGTGCCCATCAAAGCAGCCTGTTCATTGCCCATCAGCTCAGCCTGTTCAGTGTCCATCAATGCAGCCTGTTCAGTGCCCATCAATGTAGCCTGTTCAGTGCCCATCAATGCAAAATTTTATAGCAGAAACTAAGAAAACATATTTTTTCCCCAAAAAATGTCTGCCTTTTTTGTTTGTTTAGCAAAAAACAAAAACAAAAATAAACAGTAGCGATTAAATACCACCTAAAAAAATCTCCATTTATCTAAAAAAAAAGAAATGATACAAATTTTATAAGGGTATGTGTTGCATGACCGCGCAATCGCCATTCAATTGGCCTGGTCAGGAAGGGGGTATACGTGCCCAGTAAGCAAGTGGTTAAAGGAGACGGTGACCTGAGGCAAAAAATGGGTGTGGCCAATTTGTTAACAATGGGAGGGGCTTAAAGGGCGTGGTTAAACAAAAACTTTGGCTGCCTTGTACCTATAAATGTGCTTTCAGTTCCTTGCCACAGCAATTGATTGGCACAGTAGTAGTCAATTGATATGAACGCTGGCAGCAATTGATGATGGGCACATTAGCAGCAATTGATGGGCATACTGGCAGCAATTGATGGGCACACTGGCAGCAATTGATGGGCACAGTAGCGTAGTGGCAATTATAGCAGAGGACGGAAAGAGAGGACGGGAGAAGATATCGAGGAGCGTGGCGAACATCCCGCCGTGACCCGATGCCCCACCGAGACAGGTAAGTGCCGGGCGGGTGGGGGATGCCCACTGGCAGCATTTGATGGGCACAGTAGCGGCAAATGATGGGCACACTGACAGCAATTGATGGGCACAGTAGTAGTCAATTGATATGAACGCTGGCAGCAATTGATGGGCACAGTGTCAGCAATTGATGGGCACAGTAGCAGCAATTGATGGGCACACTGGCAGCAATTGATGGGCACAAAAGGTGGCAATTGATGGGCACACTGACAACAATTGATGGGCACACTGGCAGCAATGGATGGGTACAGTAGCTGCATTTGATTGCACAGTGGCGGCAATTGATGGGCACAGTAGCGGCAATTGATGGGCATACTGACAGCAATTGATGGGCACACTAGCAGCAATTGATGGGCACAGTAGCTGCAATTGATAAGCACTCTGGCAGCAATTGATGGGCACAGTAGCAGAAATTGATGGGCACTCTGGCAGCAATTATAGCAGATGGCGGGAAGACAGAACGGGAGAAGACATCGAGGAGCGTGGCGAAACATCGCCGCCGTGACCCGCTGCCCCACCGAGACAGGTAAGTGCCGGGCGGGTGGGGGATGCACACTGACAGCATTTGATGGGCACAGTAGCGGCAATTGATAAGCACACTGACAGCAATTGATTGGCACACTGGCAGCAATTGATGGGCGCAGTAGAGGCAAGGGATGAGCACACTGACAGCAATTAATGGGCACAGTAGCTGCAATTAATAAGCACACTGGCAGCAATTGATGGGCACAGTAGCAGAAATTGATGGGCACTCTGGCAGCAACTGATGGGTACAGTAGCAACAATTGATGGGCACACTGGCAGCAATTATAGCAGATGGCGGGAAGACAGAACGGGAGAAGACACCGAGGAGCGTGGCAAACATCGCCGCCGTGACCCACTGCCCCACCGAGACAGGTAAGTGCCGGGCGGGTGGGGGATGCACACTGGCAGCATTTGATGGGCACAGACACAGTAGCGACAATTGATGGGCACACTGGCAGCAATTGATGGGCACAGTAGTAGCAATTGATGAGCACACTGACAGCAATTGATGGGCACAGTGGCAGCAACTGATTGATAGGCACAGTAGCTCCGTATGATGGGCACAGTGGCAACAATTGATGGGCACAGTGGCTGTGTTTAATAGGCACAGTAGCTCCGTTTGATGGGCACAGTGGCGACAATTGATGGGCACAGTGGCGACAATTGATGGGCACAGTGGCTGCAATTGTTGTTCTTTTCCGTTTGTTTGCACCCCCTTAAAAAAATGTGAGCGCCAGCTGCCACCTATACCGACTAGCAGGATCACCAGGTGAAAATAAAGCAAAAGAGAGGTCTGATAAAGAAGAATACAAATGCAGCCGCCACATCTAAGGACGGGTAAGCTGCAATGTATTACGCTTTTGTCCTTGGGTTTAGATAAAACTTACACTTTCAATCGTTGATGATTTTTGCCTTGTGACTGCTGCCGTGGGCACCGATCTCCAATAGATGGCGCTGTGTGTCTGCGCATCCTCCCCCACCGTCGCTCAGCTGTGAAATGTGCGCTGCGGGGAGAGGAAAAAATAAAAATAAAAGACACAGGGACTAAAATAAAAAAAATGCTTCTCTGCATTAAACAGACCGTGATTTCTGCTCACTTACCTTCCCCGGCACCTCGCCTTCAGACGCAGGTCAGCGCCGGTCGTTTCTAGTCAGAGTTCAGAGATCTCAATGGAAAAACGAGACGGGCGCTGCGTGACCGTAGCGCCGACATCGGATTTTCCGAATTCCAGGGAGGGATATATTTCAATGCGAGGGAAATAAAAACAAATCTCGCTTTTTTTTTTTTGGTATCTCAAGAATTTAGTTTGCGTCCGTCCGCAGGGAGAATCGAAAAAGGAAGTTGCAGAGAGGAGATAAAGTTTGGTTTATATTCGCTATTCACCGCGTGCGTAGAGATAAGAGGAGCGCGTTCACTTAGAATTCAACGCACAAGTCAGGGCTGAATCCCTCTACACCAGGGGTCTCCAAACTGCGGCCCGAGGGCCAGATGTGGCCCTTTGCTAGCCTTTATGTGGCCCTTGGGGCACTATTCCTCCAACTGATAGAAGGCACTATTCCTTTCACTGACACCAACAAGGGGGCGCTATTTCTTCTACTGATATCAATCATGGGATACTATTCCTCCTGCTGATAGGGGCCCTACTCCTCCTCCTACTGACCACCAACCCTAAAGCCATATTTATTCTCACCGGTGATGGTCCCGGGACATTTTCTGCCCCCACTGGCCACAATCCAGCCCTCCTAACGTCTGAAGGACAATAAAGTGGCCCTTTGTTTGAAAAGTTTGGAGACCCCTGCTCTACACCATCATTTGGGATGTGGATGATCCTGCCTGGCAGGATAGGTTTGTGCCTTGCTGCAAAGCATGGCAAATTGGCGATGCTCCTGCATGTGCGATTGGTTGCAGCGCCATTCATTGCACCCCAACACGTTGCACAGTAGACTACAAGGCACAACGCACGGCAGCGCACCACAACGCGCATACCGCATGTCAGCCCTCCAAATTTACACTCGCCTGCTCGCATTTTGCGAGTACATTTTGAGGGCTGGCGAGTGTGGGCTGCCTGGGAGCAGGGGGGGGGCGAGCAAGGAGAGGATAGGAGCCGGAGCCACCGCTGCCGCCGCCGCCGCCTGTTTGTTCAAAGCGCAGGGAACATAACAGCTTTCAATTCAATAGCTGTGTTCCCCCACCGCAAGCCGCCATATACAGCCCCTCCCCCCTTGTCCGGGCACTTTGATAGACAGATCACCTGTTCCAGGATTGGACGGGTGATCTGTCTATCAAAGTTTCCCGGACAAGGGGGAGGGGCTTTATATGGCGGCTCACGGTGGGGCAACACAGCTATTGAATTGAAAGCTGTTATGTTCCCTGTGCTTTGAACAACCAGGCGGTGGCGGCAGCGGCGGCGGCGCCTCTCTCTTACCCGGCACAGGTAGGCTGCAATGTGGGGAACTCTGGCTGCAAAACGGGGACACTGGCTGCATTGGGGACATTTTGCTGCATTGGCGACGCTGATGGCGATGCCGGTGTCCCCATCAGTGGTGTCCCCATCAACAGCATCCCCATCATTGCTGATGGGAACACTGCTGATGGGGATGCCGATGATGGGGACACCACTGATGTGTCCCCATTAGCGGTGTCCCTATTAGTGGTGTCCCCATCAGCAGTGTCCCCAGTAATGTTCCCATCAGCACAGCAATGTAGCAATCTCCCCTGTAGTGTGCTTATCAGCGTTGTGCAACACAATAACATGATCAGCCTCTGACCTCCGTGCTAGATGACTTCTGGACTTCTGCAGCTACCGTCTCTGAGGCGCGGCACCTCCCCTCTTCCCGCCCGCTGTTTGAAGTTGCGATCCCACGAGTGACGTCACAGGTGCGGCACCTCCCCTCTTCCCGCCCGCTGTTTAAAGTTACGAGCCTTCCACGAGTGACGTCACAGGCGCGGCACCTCCCCTCTTCCTGCCCGCTGTTTGAAGTTGCGATCCCACGAGTGACGTCACAGGCGTGGCACCTCCCCTCTTCCCGCCCACTGTTTGAAGTTACGAGCCTTCCACGAGTGACATCACAGGCGCGGCACCTCCCCTCTTCCCGCCCGCTGTTTGAAGTTACGAGCCTTCCACGAGTGACATCACAGGCGCGGCACCTCCCCTCTTTCCGCCCGCTGTTTGAAGTTACAAGCCTTCCACTAGTGACGTCACAGGCGCGGCACCTCCCCTCTCCCCGCCCGCTGTTCGAAGTTACGAGCCTTCCACAAGTGACGTCACAGGCGCGGCACCTCCCCTCTTTCCGCCCGCTGTTTGAAGTTACAAGCCTTCCACTAGTGACGTCACAGGCGCGGCACCTCCCCTCTCCCCGCCCGCTGTTCGAAGTTACGAGCCTTCCACAAGTGACGTCACAGGCGCGGCACCTCCCCTCTTCCCGCCCGCTGTTTGAAGTTACGAGCCTTCCACGAGTGACGTCACAGGCGCGGCACCTCCCCTCTTCCCGCCCGCTGTTCGAAGTTACGAGCCTTCCACAAGTGACGTCACAGGTGCGGCACCTCCCCTCTCCCCGCCCGCTGTTCGAAGATATGAACCTTCCACAAGTGACGTCACAGGCGCGGCACCTCCCCTCTTCCCGCCCGCTGTTTGAAGTTGCGATCCCACGAGTGACGTCACAGGCGCGGCACCTCCCCTCTTCCCGCTCTGGGCACTGTGATATCATGTGAAGTGGGGGCGCCACAAGATGATTGGGGGGAGTTGTGTTCAATTTGGGGGCAGGTGGTACGTTTTTTTCTAGGAGGAGAACTTTTTTTGGGGGGGGGGGGTGCATGCAGATTGACATGTTTACCCCCATGCCAAGGAGTCCCCACCCCCCTAGTTGGTATTGGATTGTCTATATTTTAGCCTATTGTTTTTTTCTCTTGTCGGATTCTGTCTTGTAACCTGGAAAAGGAGAGCAGGTGAAGAGATCGATGGACTATTTATCCATGTAGCTCTATAATTTATCTCTGTATTCTGTCCGACAAGCCCGGAAACATCAATAAGCGAAGCAACATTTCTCCGTCCTGCAATGGCGCCGAGCAGAAAGGAGATTCGGTGTCAGTGGCAGCGATTGTCTTTGAACCCGCCGCCCTATTATAGACTGCTGCTTGAAATTCCGAGCGGCGGAGGCGCGGTCTCGGGAACCATGTAATTACTTTCCAGCTGGTTTAATCTGATCTTACTCGATGTTTCCAGTCAACTCGTTACCGGGTCACAAACGATGGGTTGTAGGACTTGTAGGGACAGGCGTCTGTCATGGACACACGGAACAAACATTAGGTCATGTTTAACCCCTTGCCGACTGCCGCAGGAACTTATCCGTTAAAAGAATGGCACGGCTGTGCAAATGGGCGTGTATATAGGTCCCCTTTAATTTGCCACGGTGTGGTCACGCACACGCGACCCCATCACGAGCTCCCTGACTGTGCCCGCGGGACCCACAGACTCGATGTCCACCGGTGTCCAGCGATCGGGTCACAGAGTTGAAGAATGAGGAGATGTCAGTGTAAACACAACGGCCCGGATTCACAAAGCACTTGCGCCGACGTATCTGTGCGCTGGACCCACAAACTAAGATACGCCTAAAAACTGACTTCATCCCACCGACGTCACTTTCCTACGCCGGCGTAGAGTGGGCGCATATTTACGCTGGACGCATGTGGCTTTCCCATTGATTTTCTATTCAAATATGCAAATGAGGGAGATACGGCGATTCACGAACGTACTTGCGCCCGGGGCATGATTTAAGCGGTTTGCGTAAGTTTTACGTCCGGCGTAAAGTTATTCCCCATAGATGAGGCGCAACCCATGCAAAGGTATGGACCGGGGAACACAAGCCTACGTATTGTACGTTGGACGTCTGTGAATATGGGCCGACGTGGGTCTGGCTGGGCGTAGGTTACGTTCACGGCGTACACAGTGATCCGGCGTATCTTAGGAAGTTGTTCCGACGTGGTTGTGCGCATGCGCACGGGAATACGTCCACGTCTCGATTTTAAGTACTTGTCTGGCGCCCGGCACATCATTTGCATGGGGTCACGCTTCATTAACATGGATCACGCCCACTTCCAGCCCACTTCCACCTACTTCCACTTCCGACGGCTTACGCCTACGAAATATACGCTACGCCGGCGCAGAGTTGGGAGCATTTGCTTTGTGAATTCCATGCTTGCCTCTCCGCTCTGTGCCGGCGTAGCGTAAAAGAGATACGCTACGGCGGCATAAATATGCGCCGGTGTATGTGAATCCGGGCCGACATCTCCCCGATCTTCCTAGTGACATGTCACGCATCGTCTGTTCCCTCTCATCGGGAGCAGCGATCAGTGACGTATCACAGCAAGCCACGCCCCCTAACAGCTAGAATCACTCCCTAGGACACACTTAACCCCTTCAGAGCCACCTACAGGTTAACCCCTTCACCGATCAGTGATGTCACATGCCAAGCCATGCCCCCACACAGTAGTAATCACTCCCTAGGACACACTTAACCCCTTCAGCGCCCCCTGCAGGTTAACCCCTTCACCGCCAGTGGCATTTTTACAGTAATCAGTGCATTTATTTAGCACTGTTCGCTGTATAAAATAACAACGGTCCCCAAATTGTGTCAAAAGTGTCCGATGTGTCCGCCATAATGTCGCAGTCACGATATAAAAATCGCTGATCGCCGCCATTACTAGTAAAAAATAAAAAATATTAATAAAAATGCCATAAAACTACCCCCCTATTTTGTATGCTATAACTTTTGCGCAAACCAATCAATAAATGCTTATTGCGATGTTTTTTACCAAAAAAAATTAGAAGAATACGTATTGGCCTAAATTGAGGATTTTTTTATTTATTTTTATATATTTTTTGGGGGATATTTATTACAGCAAAAAGTTAAAAATATTGCATTTTTTTTTTAAATTGTCGCTCTATTTTTGTTTATAGCGCTAAAAATAAAAACCGCAGAGGTGATCAAATACCACCAAAAGAAAGCTCTATTTGTGGGAAAAAAAGGACGTACATTTTGTTTGGGAGCCACGTCGCACGAAAGCATGTCAGTTAAAGCGACGCAGCGCCGAATCTCAAAAAGTGGCCCGGTCTTTGGTCAGCCAAATGGTCCGGGGGTGAAGAAGTTAAAGAGAAAATGTTGAAGGAACATGAATCTGATGAGTGAACGTATGTGTGAGCCTGGCCGGCGAATGTGTGTTATAAATGCGGCAAATGTTGCCATGATAAAAAAAAAGTAGCGAATGATTTACAAAGGTTTTTTGGATGTTTTATAAATATGCCCCTTTCTACTTCTCGTTGTAATAGTTTGTTTTTAAACAGATTCCCAGTTTCCCATCCCCCTACACTCACAAAAACACTTTTCAAAAATCCCTTAATATCCTCCTGGTGCTCAACCTGGGACCCTTTGGCACTTCTTGTGTGGTCCTCGGGCCCCTGCAGACACTAATCTGTGCCTCCCTATTGGCTTCCTATAGAAATATTTTCTAGAAGTCTCATGTAATGTGTCCACAGTCTATAACTGTCTTTGGAAGCACGTGCTCTCCAACTATTCCTATAGCATGTTCACAGTCTCTGACCATTTCCTGTAGTATGTCTGCAGTCTCTGACCATCTCTTGTAGTATGTCTGCAGTCTCTGACCATCTCTTGTAGTATGTCCACAGTCTCTGACCATCTCTTGTAGTATGTCCACAGTCTCTGACCATCTCCTGTATTTTCTGACCATCTCTGGTATTGAGTTCAACATATCTGACCATTCCCTATATTTTCTGACCATCTCTTGTATTATATTCAAAGTCTCTGACCATCCCTTGTATCATTTCCACAGTCTCTGACCATCTCCTGTACCATGTCTGCAGTCTCTGACAATCTCCTTTTATTATGTCCACAGTCTCTGACCATCTCTTGTATTCTCTGACCATCTCTTGTATTATATTCAAAGTCTATGACCATCCCTTGTATTATTTCCACAGTCTCTGACCATCTCCTGTACCATGTCTGCAGTGTCTGACCATCTCTTGTATTCTCGGACCATCTCTTGTATTACCTCCAAAGTCTCTGGCCATATCTTGTATTATGTTCAGAGTCTCTAACCATCTCTTGTAATATGTCTGCAGTCTCTGACATCTCCTGTATTCTCTGACCATCTCTTGTAATATGTCTGCAATCTCTGACCATCTCCTCTATTTTGTCCACAGTCTCTGATCATGTCCTGAATCCCCTGACCATCTCTTGTATTATGTCCACAGTCTCTGACCATCTCTTGTATTATGTCCACAGTCTCTGACCATCTCTTGTATTATGTCCACAGTCTCTGACCATCTCTTGTATTATGTCCACAGTCTCTGACCATCTCTTGTATTATGTCCACAGTCTCTGACCATCTCCTGTACCATGTCTGCAGTCTTTGACAATCTCCTTTTATTATGTCCAAAGTCTATGACCATCTATTGTAATATGTCTACAGACTCTGATCATCTCCTGTATTCTCTGACTATCTCTGGTATTATGTTCACTGTCTCCCGGCAATACAGATTAAAAAACACCAAAGCACCCTCCCCATGTTGCAAGCGGCCTGGTATGGTTCAGGAGGGGGAGGGGCGCTCAGGCTGCATGCTCGGATAATGGTCTGGTATGGATTGTGGGGGGGGGGGGGGGGGCATGCCATGTTTGTTAAATTGTGGTGTGGAGTTCTCCTTAAAATCCATACCAGACTCAAAGAGCCTAGTATGGATTTGAGGGGGGCACACTGTTTTTTATTTTGACGTGCAGTTCCCCTTAAAATCTTTACCAGACCCAATAGACCTGGTATGGATTTTAGGGGGGGGGACACCATGCCCTTTTATTTTCTTAATTCTGTCATAGGGTTCCCCTTGACCACTTCGAATACACTGTATTATATACTGTGCACTGTACTATATACCATGCACTGTGCTATATACTCTGCACTACACTGCATTATATACTATGCACTGCACTGAACTATATACTCTACACTACACTGTATTATATACTCTGCACTGTATTATATACTCTACACTGTATTATATACTCTACACTGAACTATATACTCTACTCTACACTGTATTATATATTCTGCACTGTATTATATACTCTGCACTGTATTATATAATCTGCACTGTATTATATACTCTACACTGTATAATATACGCTGCACTGTATTATATACTCTCCACTGAACTATATACTCTACACTACACTGTATTATATACTCTGCACTACACTGTGTTATATACTCTGCACTGTATTATATACTCTACACTACACTGTATTATATAATCTGCACTGTATTATATACTCTACACTGTATTATATATTCTGCACTGTATTATATACTCTGCACTGTATTATATACTCTACACTGTATGATATACTCTGCACTGTATTATATACTCTACACTGAACTATATACTATACACTACACTGTATTATATACTCTACACTGAACTATATACTCTACACTACACTGTATTATATGCTCTGCACTGATTTATATACTCTACACTGTATTATATACTCTACACTGAACTATATACTCTACACTACACTGTATTATATGCTCTGCACTGATTTATATACTCTACACTGCATGATATACTCTGCATTATATACCCTGCACTGCACTGTGTTATATACTCTGCACTACACTCCACTATATACTCTGCACTGTGTTATATACACTACACTGACTGCACGCTCAATCCACTAACTACCCTGCCTAATCTCTCTGTATTAGTGCACACTATAAACAGCCGCCGTTGGACGCAGCCTTATATAGTGCAGGGTGTGGACCTAGCCCCTAAGCCATGATTGGCCAAAGGCACTCTGCTGACTCTCACTGTACATCACACTGTGATTGGCCAAAGCATACAGGTCAGGTGCATTCTTCGGCCAATCAGCAGCCTTCAATGCACTGCGATCTTGCAGTGCATTATGGAGCGATTCGCGGCTCGTGAACGTCCCGCGAGCGCCCCATATCTTCGTTTTCTTTTCTTTTTTAGTTCTGCACATGTCTAGTTACGAGTAACAGTGAAGTCTAGAGCTGCCTAACAGCCAGGCAACTACAATTCTTAATTGACTTCAGCACTGGCAGCCAGCGTATATTTTTTTCCTTTAATCCAGCGGCTTCCATGGCCGCCCCCCCAGAACATTCGCTTCTTCTCTGCACCCTGTATATAACATTCCTACCCAAGCTGTTGTGTGATGTCTTGGCCAGATTTAGCTGCACTCCGCTTTAGATAGAAGATGAGATATTCAGTGAGAATCTCTCTATCGCTATTCTTAGAGTCAGTGTGGTTCTGCTATATGGAGACGCACCTTAACCACTTAAGACCCGGACCAAAATGCAGGTTAAGGACCAGGCCCCTTTTTGCGATTCGGCGCTGCGTCGCTTTAACTGACAATTGCGCGGTCGTGCGACGTGGCTCCCAAACAAAATTGGCGTCCTTTTTTCCCCACAAATAGAGCTTTCTTTTGGTGGTATTTGATCACCTCTGCGGTTTTTATTTTTTGCGCTATAAACAAAAATAGAGCGACAATTTTGAAAAAAAAAATTCAATATTTTTTACTTTTTGCTATAATAAATATCCCCCAAAAATATATAAAAAACATTTTTTCCCTCAGTTTAGGCCGATACGTATTCTTCTATATAATTTAGGTAAAAAAAAATTGCAATAAGCGTTTATCGGTTGGTTTGAGCAAAATGTATAGTGTTTACAAAATAGGGGATAGTTTTATTGCATTTTTATTATTTTTTTTTTATACTCCTAATGGCGCCGATCAGCGTTTTTTTTTCCCGTGACTACGACATTACAGCGGACACATCGGACAATTTTGACACATTTTTTGGACCATTGTCATTTTCACAGCAAAAAATGCTATACAAATGCACTGATTACTGTGAAAATGACAGTTGCAGTTTGGGAGTTAACCACTAGGGGGCGCTGAAGGGGTTAAGTGTGACCTCATTTGTGTTTCTAACTGTAGGAGGGCGGGGCTGGACATGTGATGTCATTGATCGCCTTTCCCTATATCAGGGAACAGACGATCAATGACAGCGCCACAGTGAAGAACTGGGAAAGGTGTGATTACACTCACCTCTCCCCGTTCTTCAGCTCCAGGGACCGATCGCGGGACTCCGGCGGCGATCGGATATGTGGGTCCTGTGGCCGCGGTAATGGAGCTTCGGACCGGGTCGCGGGCGCGCGACCCACGGCTGGGCATTAACCAATCACGTACAGTCGTGCCATTCTGCCGACGTAAATCGGCGTTAGGCGGGCCTTAAGTGGTTAACCACTTGCCAACCGCTGCACACCAATATACGTCGGCACCATGCCAGCGGTGGGCAAATGGACATTCAGGTACGTCCTCTTTAATTTGGCTGCTAGCAGGCGCCCGCACGCCCACCGCGTACTCCGTGCCCAAGGCCGCGGGGGCGGCGAACTCGATGTTCGCCGGCGCCCGCGATGGTGAGACGGAGAGGCAGAATGGGGATATGTAAACAGGGCCCGCGATTGGTCCCCGGAGCTGAAGAACGGGGAGAGGTGAGTGTAAACACACCTTCCCCGTTCTTCACAGTGGCAGTGTCACTGATCGTCTGTTCCCTGATATAGGGAAAGACGATCAATGACGTCACACGTCCAGCCACACCCCCTACAGTTAGAAACACATATGAGGCCACTCCTAACCCCTTCAGCGCCCCTTAGTGGTTAACTCCCAAACTGCAATTGTCATTTTCACAGTAATCAGTGCATTTTTATAGCATTTTTTGCTGTGAAAATGACAATGGTCCCAAAAATGTGTCAAAATTGTCCGATGTGTACGCCATAATGTCGCAGTCACGAAAAAAAAACGCTGATCGCCGCCATTAGTAGTAAAAAAAAAAAAATGCAATAAAACTATCCCCTATGTGGTTTGCGCAACATTTATAGCGTTTACAAATCGATAAACACTTATTGCGATTTTTTTTTTACCAAAAATATGTAGAAGAATACGTATCGGCCTAAACTGAGGAAAAAAAATTTTTTTTATAGATATTTTTATGTGGAGATTTATTATAGCAAAAAGTAAAAAAATATTGAATTTTTTTCAAAATTGTCGCTCTATTTTTTTTTTATAGCGCAATAAATAAAAATCGCAGAGGTGATCAAATACCACCAAAAGAAAGCTCTATGTGTGGGGAAAAAAGGACGTCAATTTTGTTTGGGAGCCACGTCCCACATAACCACGCAATTGTCAGTTAAAGTGACGCAGTGCCGAATCGCAAAAAGGTGCTCTGGTCAGGAGGGGGGGAATTCTTCCGAGGCTGAAGTGGTTAAAAAAAAATCTATACATTTGTTTCTTGAGTAGTAGTAAACTGCAAGAAGAGTAACCAAAAGCAATGAATATATAAATAAAATAAAACAAAAATCAACCTCTATGGCCCTCGTGTCACACTCACTCTTCCTAGGATCCCGCGACGGGCCTCTCCTCCAGCGCACGCGGTTACACCATAAATCAATACCAGCGCAGCATGAAAATATCATCAACAAATAAATATTAAATGTCCATAAATTAGGTGGGATTCTTCAAATCCTTTCCGTGACAAAAATCACCGCTGTGCTAAATAGTGATAAATAAATCACAATGTTCACCATCCGCTCACCTCCAAATAATCACCCCTCAGTTTACTTATTTTATTTATTTATTACAGGTACAGCTTGCAATTATTTTTTTTATAGTTTTCAGTAGCTTTTATTTTTATTATAATATCACATTTTTAATGCTGTGGGCTGTGCTGATTGTTTCACATATTTGTTTTTCATTGCCTTATTACATGTGTTTACAGGAGACAGACGTGTGCTTAATGGGCTCCTTTCTCTGCATTCAGTGCCATACCTCAGCCCCTGCTGTTTTCTCACCTGTGCCCATTTTTCCAGCAACCTCACTGACTCCTGTGACTTATGCGCCTTCAGTTACCCCTGTGACTCCTGTGCCTCCAGTGACCCCTGTGATTACTGTGTCTCCAGTGACCTCTGTGATTACTGTGTCTCCAGTGACCCCTGTGACTTCTGTGCTTCCAGTGACTTCTGCGCCTGCCACTCCTGTGCCTCCAGTGACCCCTGAGATTACTGTGTCTCCAGTGACCCCTGAGACTCCTGTGCCCCCAGTGACCTCAGTGACTCTTGTGCCTCCAGTGACCCCTGAGACTCCTGTGCCTCCAGTGACCCCTGAGACTAGACATGTGCATTTCGTTACGAATTCGAATTCGGACACATTTTTCATTATTCGGAAATTCGGATGCATCCGAATTTCCGAATTACAAAATTAACGAATTTAAAGAAATTCTAAAAAACACAAACGAAATTCGAATTAGAAAAAAATTCGAATCGAATTCGAAAAAAATTCGAATCGAATTCGAAAAAATTCTAATTGAATTTGAAAAGAATTCAAATTGCATTTGAAAAGAATTCAAATTGAATTCGGAAAAAATTCTATTCAAATCGAATTCGAAAACAATTCGAATCGAAAACAAATTCGAATGAAAATTGAAACCAAGTTTGAATCAAAATCTAAAAAATATAAATCGATTTCTAAAAAAGAAAACAATAAAATAGAATATAAAATAATAAAACAATAGAATGAAAATCAAAGAATACAATAATACAAATACAAATACATACAATCAAATCCGGTGGAAATAATTTCCAATCCAGAAGAAATAATTTCCAACCCGGTTGAAATAATTTCAAATCCGGTTGAAAAAACTTCCAATTCGGTTAAAATAATTTCCAATATGGTTGAAATATCATCGAATTTGGTTGAAATATCAACGATAACGGATGAAATATTGTTGAATTCTGTTGAAATATCATGTATCAAAATATGATCGAATTCGAATCCGGTAGAAATATTATCGAATCCAGTAGAAATCTTTTCGAATTCGACCGTTTTTCGAATTCGGTTGAAAACGATCGAATTCAACTGGGTTTTTTCGAATTCGGTCGAAAATGATCGAATTCCGAAAACGAATTTAACAAATTTAACGAATTTAACTTAACGAAATTAATTAAATAACGAATAAAAACGAAACGAAACAAAACAAATTTTTTCCTTTTGCACATGTCTACCTGAGACTCCTGTGCCTCCAGTGACCCCTGAGACTCCTGGGCCTCCAGTGACCCCTGAGACTCCTGGGCCTGCATTGACCCCCTGTGTTACCTGTGTATCCAGTGACCCCAAGACTCCTGTGCCTTTATTGACCCATGTGACTCAGGTGACCCCTGTGGCTCCTGTGCCTCTAGTGACCCTGGGACTTCTGCACCTTCAGTTACCCCTGTGACTCCAGTGCCTCCAGAGACCCCTGAGACAGATGTGCCTTTATTGACTCCTGTGTCTCAAGTGACCCTTGTAACTCCTGTGCCTCCAGTGACCACTGTGATACTTGTGCATCCAGTGACCCCTGAGACTTGTGTGCTTTTATTGACCCCTGTGCCTCCAGTGACCCTTGTGCCTCCAGTGACCCCTGTGAATCCTGTGTCTCAAGTGACCCCTGTGACTCCTGTGCCTCCAGTGGCCCCTGAGATTCCTGTGCCTTTATTGACCCCTATGACTCCGATGTCTCCAGTGACTCCTGTGCTTCCGGTGACCCCTATGACGTCTGTGCCTTCAGTGACCCATGTTTATCAAGCAACCACTATGACTTCTGTGCCTCCAGTGACCCCTAAGACTTCTGTTCCTCCAGCAACCCCTGTGATTCCTGTGCTTCCAGCAACCCCTGTGATTCCTGTGCTTCCAGCAACCCCTGTGATTCCTGTGCTTCCAGTAACCCCTGTGACTTCTGTGCCTCCAGTGACTTTGCTGATCTTTGTGACCCCCTGCGCCTCCAGCACCTCCTGTGACTCCTACAACTCCTGTGCCTCCAGTGACCCCTGAAACTCCTGTGACCACTGCACCTCCAGTGACCCCTGTAGCTTCTGTGTCTCCAGTGACCCCTGTTCACTCCTGTGTCATCACCCCATAACCCCAGATCTTATTACATCACCCGTGACCCCAGAACACCCCAGCACCCTGTGACTCTACAGCATCCTGTCACTCAAGGATCCCTGTGTATCCTGTGCCATTCTGTGCACCCTTTTTTTTATAAATCACACACGATGCTATGTAATGCTAACCTATAATTTCATTACACAAAGTGATGAATGCAAAGCCTCTAAAATGGAGATGTCTCAGATGAAATCCCCCGGCTCTCCTTCTAATGATGATACTTGTACCTGACATCACTGTAATCCTCTCTCTACTACAAGGACTGGCTTCTGCTGGCAGAATTTTTTTCCCCTTCTATGTTATTGAGATGTCACTTGTAAACGCTGCTTATCTTCATTGCCCATAACCGATTCGTTTAGCAAGCGTGCGGGGGGATTATTGTGCGGGAAATTGTTAAATTGCTACCTTCAGTCTCTCCCGTCAAGAAGTGGACCATTTGGAACATGTTTACAGCACTTTATTTGAATCTGAATGTAAATGAAAAATGGAGTCTCAGAATTAGATGCCAAGAAAGGAGTGTCAGCAGGTGAGAACCAGAGGAGATGGGGAAGGGGAAGGACCAACCTGCCAGTCTTTCTGCTCTCCAGAAATGTGCAACGTTTTACCGCTTCAGCCCCGGAAGATTTTACTCCCTTCCTGACCAGAGCACTTTTTACAATTTGGCACTGCGTCGCGTTAAGGTCTCTTGAAGGTTCTCCTCCAACAACATCCTGTGATTCCTGTGCCTCCAGTGATTCCCGTGCCTAAAGGTGACTCCTGTGCCTCCAGTGACCCTTGTGTCTCCAGTGACTCCTGTGCCTCCAGTGACCCTTGTGTCTCCAGTGACTCCTGTGCCTCCAGTCACCCTTGTGTCTCCAGTGACTACTGTGCCTCCAGTGATCCTTGTGTCACCAGTGACTCCTGTGCCTCCAGTGACCCTTGTGTCTCCAGTGACTCCTGTGCCTCCAGTCACCCTTGTGTCTCCAGTGACTACTGTGCCTCCAGTGATCCTTGTGTCACCAGTGACTCCTGTGCCTCCAGTGACCCTTGTGTCTCCAGTGACTCCTGTGCCTCCAGTCACCCTTGTGTCTCCAGTGACTACTGTGCCTCCAGTGATCCTTGTGTCACCAGTGACTCCTGTGCCTCCAGTGACCCTTGTGTCTCCAGTGACTCCTGTGCCTCCAGTCACCCTTGTGTCTCCAGTGACTACTGTGCCTCCAGTGATCCTTGTGTCACCAGTGACTCCTGTGCCTCCAGTGACCCTTGTGTCTCCAGTGACTCCTGTGCCTCCAGTCACCCTTGTGTCTCCAGTGACTACTGTGCCTCCAGTGATCCTTGTGTCACCAGTGACTCCTGTGCCTCCAGTGACCCTTGTGTCTCCAGTGACTCCTGTGCCTCCAGTCACCCTTGTGACTCCTGTGTCTCCTGTGCCTCCAGTGACCCTTGTGTCTCCAGTGACTCCTGTGTCTCCAGTGACCCTTATGACGTCTGTGCCTTTAGTGACCCCTGTTTATCAAGCAACCACTATCACTTCTGTGCTTCCAATGACCCTTATGACTTCTGTGTTTCCATCAGTCCCTGTGATTTCTGTGCCTCCAATGACCCCTGAGACTTATGTGCCCTCAGCACCCCCTATGACTCCTGTGCCTTCACTGACAGCTGTATAGTCAGTGACTCCTGTGCCTCCAGTGACCCTTGTGAATCCTGTGTCTCCAGTGACCCTTGTGTCTCCAGTGACTCCTGTGCCTCCAGTGACCCCTATGACGTCTGTGCCTTCAGTGACCACTGTTTATCAAGCAACCACTATCACTTCTGTGCCTCCAATGACCCCTATGACTTCTGTGTTTCCATCAATTCCTGCGATTTCTGTGCCTCCAGTGACCCCTGAGACTCATGTGCCCTCAGTAACCCCTGTGACTCCTGTGCCTTCACTGACAGCTGTGTCTTCTTCAGTGACTCCTGTGCCTCCAGTGACCCTTGTGTCTCCAGTGACGCCTGTGCCTCCAGTAAACCCCTTGACGTCTGTGCCTTCAGTAACCCCTGTTTCAATTTGGCACTGCGTTGCTTTAAGGTCTCTTGAAGGTTCTCCTCCAACAACAACTGTGGTGGGTTCCTTCTAGGCCAGCTATTCTGAGCTTCCAGCCCAAGGTATCACCCCTCTCCGGCATAGGGTCCCTCAAGGGCCACCGACAACCTCTCATCAGAACCAGTGTTGCCAACCGTCCGTATTTTTAAGGACAGTTTGTAAAAACGGGCACTTTTTTCCCCCGTTCGTAAATGTCCGTGGTTACGGGAATGTGCCAGTAAAAATAGCCGAGATTGGTTCAGCTTGGAACTGCGCATGGAGATTGGTGGCAGGGGCTGATTGGAGGCAGGGGGTGATGGTGGTTGCGGTGGCACTGCAGAGGCGGATGGAGGCAGGGGGCAATGGAGGCAGGGGGAAATTGGAGGCAGGGGGTGTTAGTGGCAGGGGGTGTTGGTGGCACCGCAAAGGGGGGTGGTGGCAGGGGACAATGGAGGCAGGGGGTGATTGGAGGCAGGGGGCCTGGCGGAGATTGGAGGCAGGGGGAGATTGGAGGCAGGGGGCCTGTCGGAGATTGGAGGCAGGCAGAGATTGTGGCCAGAGGGGGGGTGAAGGCAGGGGGTGTTGGTGGCAGAAGGGGGATGGAGGCAGGGGGTGATGTGACTAAATAATTTGCCCTTATGATATTGAAAATAACAAAAAAATTTTTTTTTACCTTAAATCACATTCCTATTTGCCTAGCATACTTGTCTGTAGCCTAAATACTGAAATTTGCACCTAAAAATTTAATTTAGTAACTTTTGTAAAATGCCAGTAAAAACGTGGCTGCGCCAGTAAATTTCGGGTGTTGTGCCAGTAAATTTCAATCTGGTAGGTTGGCAATTTCAGCACTCTACCTCCATCTTCTGCCCGACTCCCCTGCTGGAATGGCCCATGTCTATTTATGGGGTTGTCTGTGCCCCCTGCCAGCCCACATCTGGGGATTGGCTAATGGCAGCTCCTCCTAACCACCACCCTCTAGTTCTAGAAGGTTCTCAAACTTTCCTGACACCAGGGAAAGGCACCAGAGAGCTGCCAGGATGAGTCACCCAGCCCTGGCCTCTAGTAACTCTGACCCAATTCAATGATTTAGGTTATTCCTGGACAGAATAAGGGCCAGATTCTCAAAAGAATTACGCCGGATACACCAGCGTAATTCGAATTTCCCGCCGGCGTATCATTGTTTTCTATTCTGAAAACATGATACGCCGGATTTACGCTAGGATCCGACTGGCGTAATAATCTTACACCGTCGGATCTTAAATGTAATGTTACGCCGGCCGCTAGGTGGCGTTTACGTCGATTTCTCATTTGCTTATGCAAATGAGCAAGATACGCCGATTCCCGAACATTTTTACGCCGCCTCGTCGTCGTTTACGTCGTTTACGTAAGCGTAAACTTACCCCTGCTATATGAGGGGTAAGTTTACGAAGGTCCGTCGTATGCCATGTTAAGTATGGCGTCGAGTCAGCGTCGTCTTTTTCCGTCGGTTACCTCGTTTAACTAAGTCGTTCGCGAATAGGGAATTGCGTAAGTGACGATCACGTAGTTTTCACGTCGGTTTCATCGACGTTTTCCGACGTGAGTTGGAGCATGCGCACTGTGTTTTTTTTCGGCCGGCGAATGCGCAATTCGTTCGGCGCGGGGGCGCGCTTAATTTAAATACACGGGGATACGCCGGGCCATTTACACTACCCCGCCGTAAGTTACGGAGCAAGTGCTTTGGGAATACGGCACTTGCTCTAGTAAGTTGCGGTGGCGTAGTGTAAATGGCTTACGCTACGCCGACGCGGGATATACGTGAATCTGGCCCTATGTGTTTTTCCTGCTCCTACACTAGTAGCACACGCTAGAGCAGGGGTAGGCAAACTCGGCCCTCCAGCTGTGTTGAAAGTCCCATGAGACATTGCAACACCCTGACAATCACAGCCATGGAGGCAGAGGCATGATGGGATTTGTAGTTTCAAAACAGCTGAAGTGCTGAGGTTGCCTTTCCCCTGCACTAGAGTGTTCTACATATTTATCAAAATTGTTGTCGGAATGCCTCAAGCTTTTGCACAGCCATCACAAACAATCCCTTGAGGAGCCATTCTACCAACATTTTTCTTTTTATGACGCTCATATTCCAAGGCTGTTTTACGAACATAGCCACTTTCCTCACTGGTTCTCATACATAGGTCCAGATTATCATACAAATTCGCCGGCGTAGCGTAAGCTATTTACACTACGCCGCCGCAACGTAACAGAGCAAGTGCCGTATTCTCCATGCACTTGCTCCGTAGTTTGCGGAGGCGTAGAGTAAATCGCCCAGCGTAAGCCCGCGTAATTCAAAGGGGGCGGCTTGTATTTAAATTAAGCGCGCCCCCGCGTCGAACGAACTGCGCATGCGCCGGCCGGGGGAAAAAGCCCAGTGCGCATGCTCCAGCTCACGTCGGAAAGCGTTGTTGAAACCGACGTCAAAACGACGTGATCGTCACTACGCAATGCCCTATTCGCGAACGAGTTAGTAAAACGACGTAAGCGACGGAAAAAGCCGACGCTGACCCGACGCCATACTTAACATGGCATCCGACGGCACCCGACGGCATCCGACGTTACTGCGTAAGGTTACCCCTTATATTAGCAGGGGTAACCTTACGCGGACGAAAACGACGTACGCGACGACGGGGCGGCGTAAAAGCGATCGGGAATCGGCGTAGTAGCCTCATTTGCATAGGCAAATGAGAAAACAACGTAAAGGCCACCTAGTGGCCGGAGTTGTCATTACAACTACGATCCGCAAGTGTAATGGTATTACACTTGTCGGATCTTCACCCGTATCTATGCCAAAGTGATTCTAGGAATCACTCGCATAGATACGAGGCAAAAAAAAACGGCGATACGACGGGGTATCTGAGATACTCAGTCGTAGCGCTGCTGAGAATCTGGCCCATATTGTTTTGTCTTCATTTATTGTTGTTTTCAATTAAAGTTTTTTATTCATTGTGTATCCTTTCATCTCATGTGATAAGTATTATTCTTCTACTGACTGTGCAAGGCTGTATTGCAAACCTAACCGCTTAGTTCTTTGTTCTTATGGGTACTATCGTCTTTTTTTTTTTTTTTTTTTGTTAAACAGAAAATTTTAAATTTTACCTGCAGTTCTTTTTTTTCATGCATATTACTCTATTTCATGTAATACTATTTTCCCCTCTGTTTCTATCATATCATTTCGTCTATTGACGTCCCACATGGCCAATCAACATATGAAAATTGATGCCAAATATGTGCCAATCAGTGCCCACAAATGGGCACTGATTGGCACCATTGTGAAAGACGTTTAAATTTGTGATGCCTAGCAATGCCACCTATCAGTTTCATCAGTGCCATCCATCAGTGTCCATCAGTGCCACCTATCACTGCCCATCCATGCCCATCTGTACCCACCTATCAGTGACCATCAGTGCCCATCCATGCCACCTATCAGGTCCACCTATAAGTACTCATCATTGCCACCATAAGTACCCATCAGTGCTGCCTATTGGTGCCTATCAGTGCCACCTATTGGTGCCCATCAGTGCTGCCTATGAGTGCCCATCAGTGCCACTTGCCAGTGCCACCTATCAGTGCCCATAAGTGCCCATTAGTGCCGCCTATCAGTGTCCATCATCAGTGCCCATCAGTGCCACCTCATCAGTGCCACCTTATTGGTGCCACCTCAGTCCGTGCCCACCGTTGCCGCCTTATTAGTGCCCATCAGTGCAGCGTCCATATCAGTGCCCGTCATTGAAGTAGAAAACATACTTATTTACGAAAACAATAACAGAAACAAAGAAAACCTTTTAAAAAAAAAATGATGTAATTTTTTTTGGCGCATATAATAAATTAAAACCGCAGAGGTGATCAAATACCACCAAAAGAAAGCTCCCAAAAGTACTGTGTTTGGGTACAGTGTGGCAATTGTCATTCAAATTGCAACAGCGCTGAAAGCTGAAAATTGGCCTGGGCAGGAAGGTGTATAAGTGCCTGGTATTGAAGTGGTTAACATTTGGTTTTACTTATGTATGTGTGTGTGAGATTTATTCAGTCGTATGGTTCATCTCTTGGACGCCATGTGTGATACTAGGGCTGGGACAAGGGGTGGGCAGGAGGGTCAGCTGCCCCAGGTGCAGTGGTGGGCTGAGGACACCCCCTCACCGTATACCCATGCTTCAGACCAGACCTGGCTGGCAAGCAGCGTGTGCAGTGCAAATCCTGTCGTAAACCTGAATGAGAAGTTTTGGATTTCCGCTCAGGTTCCTGTGTCCAAATTCAGGGGTCTCACACTGTAGGTGCTGGCTTGGGGAAAGGCTTCTGGGTACTATGTGGGGGTGGGATCACATGGGGGGTGGGATCTGGGGTGGTCCTTTGTTAAAGGTAGGGTGACCACATTTCCAAACTGCCATTCAGGGACACACCCCCTCTCTAACCTTCCCCAAAAAAAGATGAGGGGGGTGGGGTAATGTAGTCTCAGGGTTGATGGGGAATTTGGCAGCGGGTTATTTGTCAGGTGAATGTGCCACTTGCCACCAAATGTAGTGCCGCTTGTCACCCATAGCCTCCCCCCAGATGCAGTGCTGCTGTTACTCCCCGAGTCACATGCATAAAAGGAAAAGAGTGGCGTCACTATCTGGAGAGTGAAGAAGGAGGAGGTGCCAAGGTGAGTTAGGGACAGCAGTGCTGCACTAGGCGCAGGCCTCGCTCCCGGTCTCACTGTCTGAGAGTGACCATTGTCACTGGTTGCAAGATGCCAGGGGAACTACAATGAGGACATGGGCGTGGGGGTGTGGGGGGCAAAATAGGAAATAATTGTGCTAAGAAATAGAGTGTGCTAGAAGGGGGAAGGAAAAGAGGATTAGTACTAAGTGTAGGCGGTGGTGGGGGAGATGTGCTGAAAAGGTTGATTGGGTTGGGGGGGTTTGTACTAGGAGGGGGAATTGAGGGAGGGGGGGGATAATATGTGCTAGGAAAGAGAACTGGGCTGAGGATATGTGCTAGGAGAGGGGATGGTTGGGGGGGGGGGGGATTTGTGCAGGGGGTGATTTGGGAGGGTTCTAGGAAGGGTGATTGGAAAGGGAATTTGTGCCAAGAGTGGGGTTTTGGGAGGTTGGTAGGGTATTTGAGCAGGGAAGGGGGATGAGGGGCCAAAGATTTATGCTTGGAAGGGGGATTTCAGCAGGGGAGGGAGGTGGGAAATTTTGGTCTGGGGAAACTTTTGGCTTGCAAATGGAATATATGCTTGGGGGTCAGTGCTTGATTTATTTTTGGATGGGGGTTGCTTACACATAAAGCTCATACATCCTGGGGGGCGCAGTTTGGCATCTTTGCCCTTAGCACCAGATGACCTTGTCCTGGTACTGGTTCTAGCCCTAGCCTCTGGGCAAGGACCTCCTGTCTCCTTGGTGGGCACCCGCACACTCAGCCTGCTGTTCTCCGGTAAGACCTGGACACAAGATTAGAGGCCTCGTCCCTCCCAAGACTCTCTCAAGCTTCCCATCTTCAGAACCCAATCTAGGAAGTATAAATCCCAGAAAAAACCCTGAAAGACCAATCCTCATGTAGAACAGCCATATTGGAGCCCCTCAATCTGTATGCTTGAGAACCATGTGAGCCTTTTACATCTTTCTTCATAGTGGCGGGGCCCAGCACTATCACAGTAAATACTGTGGTCATTTACGACAGAAGCCAATTGACCAACCAGCATGTCTTTGGAGTGTGGTAGTGTAACGGAACGTCCCACACTCTGCTTGAGTTGTTTCCGTCATATACCGCTTTCTATCAGTCTGGATATAGATATCTGATATTCCAGCTGCCCTCAACACACAACGAGACGAGACTTGTTTGTGTGCTAAACATGGAGTGTCTAATAGAACCAAGAATGCAACCTTATATACAGTTTAAAGAGAAGGTAACCAGAACATAAATTAACATGAGCTAATTAACTAATCATTTACCCGGACGAGGTGACTCCGAGATATGACCTTTCAAGGTAGCCATCCCATCTCCTCTCACCTGCTATACAATACACATTGTCATACGTGTAAACACAGGACATCTTCACACAATAGCAGGGTCAATTAGCATCTAACAGTATGTGTCCCAACATGATGAATGAGTCACGCTTACAATTAACCCATTGAGTTCAGATATCCTGTAATATATTGTGGATAATAATTACATAATAATCCCATCTCAGGTAGTCCAAGATATAATTTCTCAGTCATCCTATGCCCCTAGTGGACATACAGTAGGATGATTTTAGACATAAGATGGTTCTGGGATGTCCCGGGTGAGTCTGTCACAGGTAGGAAGTCTGAGTACTTGCGTCAAGCACAGGGAGTACATGCAAACTCCATGCAGATGTTGCCCTAGCTGGGGTTTGAACCAAGGACCCCAGTGTGACAAGACAATCACCTTCAAGGCATACATGCTAACCTCTAAGCGACTGTTCTGTCCACATTTATATATAGTTGGATGATTGCTCCCATTTTTTATGATCGTGTTTTATTTATCTTGTAATCTGGAACCTGAGGAAGGAGAATTTTTTGGTCCTCGAAACGTGTTGGCCAGAAATGGAATTCTTCTTCAATTAAAGTAATCTTTGACCCTCACCTTTTTATTTTGGTGTTCCTTTCTATGTTCTTGTTGAATTTAAATAGAATTTTGAACAATCAAAAGAATCTTTGACTCTCGGCTTTTGGTTTTGGTTCTCCTTTCTATGTTTCTGTAGTTTCGGTAACATTTCCGGTAGGAATGTCCCGATACCGATACTAGTATCGGTACCGATACCGAGCATTTCCTCTGAGTACTTGTTCTTGGGGGGAAATGCTCCGATGCTTCACCCGATACCTGGGCAGTCAGGTAGATCGGTGCGGTAGGGGAGTTGCAAACACTGATCTGCCCCCTTTTCAGATGTTTTGGTTAAAGTTATAGAGCGGTGATCGGTGCTTATAACTCCCCCCAAAGCTACACCGATCACTGCTGACTGTCTCCCTCCATGCTGTCTCCCCCCCTCTGTGCTGTCTTCTCCCACCTCCTTGCTGTCTTCTCCCGCCTCCTTGCTGTCTTCTTCCCCCTCCTTGCTGTATTCTCCCCCTCCGTGTTGTCTTCTCCCCCCTCCGTGCTGTCTTCTCCCCCCTCCGTGCTGTCTTCTCCCCCCTCTGTGCTGTCTTCTCCCCCCTCTGTGCTGTCTTCTCCCCCCTCCGTGCTGTCTTCCCCCCTTCATGCTCTGTGCTGTCTTCTCCCCCTCCATGCTGTCTTCTTCCCCTCCTTGTTTTCTTCTCCCCCCTCCGTGCTGTCTTCTCCCCCCTCTGTACTGTCTCCCCCCCCTCCATGCTGTCTTCTCCCACCTCCTTGCTGTCTTCTCCCCCCCCCTCCATGCTGTCTTCTCCCACCTCCTTGCTGTCTTCTCCCACATCCTTGCTGTCTTCTTCCCCCTCCTTGCTGTCTTCTCACCCCTCCATGCTGCCTCCCCCCCTCCGTTCTGTCTTCTCCCCCCTCCGTGCTGTCTTCTCCCCCCTCTGTGCTGTCTTCTCCCCCTCCGTGCTGTCTTCTCCCCCCTCCGTGCTGTCTTCTCCCACCTCCTTGCTGTCTTCTCCCCCCTCCTTGCTGTTTTCTTCCCCCTCATTGCTGTCTTCTCCCCCCTCCATGCTGCCTCCCCCCTCCATGCTGCCTCCCCCCTCCGTTCTGTCTTCTCCCCCCTCCGTGCTGTCTTCTCCCCCCTCCGTGCTGTCTTCTCCCCCCTCCATGCTGTCTTCCCCCCCCTTCTTGCTGTCTTCTCCCCCCTTCGTGCTGTCTGCTTCCCCCTCCTTGCTGTCTTCTTCCCCCTCCTTTCTGTCTTCTCCCCCCTCCGTGCTGTCTTCTCCCCCCTCCGTGCTCCGTGCTGTCTTCTCCCCCCTCCGTGTTGTCTTCTTCTCCCCCCTCTGTGCTGTCTTTTTCCCCCTCCATGCTGTCTTCTCCCCCCTCCGTGCTCTCTTCTCCCACCTCCTTGCTGTCTTCTCCGCCCTCCGTGCTGTCTTCTCCCCCCTCCGTGCTGTATTCTCCCCCCTCTGTGCTGTCTTTTTCCCCCTCCATGCTGTCTTCTCCCCCCTCCGTGCTCTCTTCTCCCACCTCCTTGCTGTCTTCTCCGCCCTCCGTGCTGTCTTCTCCCCCCTCCGTGCTGTATTCTCCCCCCTCTGTGCTGTCTTCTCCCCCCTCTGTGCTGTCTTATCCCCCCTCCTTGCTGTCTTCCCCCCTCCATGGTCTGTGCTGTCTTCTCCCCCCTCCATGCTGTCTTCTTCCCCTCCTTGTTTTCTTCTCCCCCCTCCGTGCTGTCTTCTCTCCCCTCCATACTGTCTTCTCCCCCCTCCATGCTGTCTTCTCCCACCTCCTTGCTGTCTTCTCCCCCCCTCCGTGCTGTCTTCTCCCACCTCCGTGCTGTCTTCTCCCACCTCCTTGCTGTCTTCTCCCCCCCTCCATGCTGTCTTCTCCCCCCCTCCGTGCTGTCTTCTTCCCCCTCCTTGCTGTCTTCTCCCCCCTCCATGCTGCCTCCCCCCCTCTGTGCTGTCTTCTCCGCCCTCCGTGCTGTCTTCTCCCCCCTCCGTGCTGTCTTCTCCCCCCTCTGTGCTGTCTTCTCCCCCCTCTGTGCTGTCTTATCCCCCCTCCTTGCTGTCTTCCCCCCTCCATGCTCTGTGCTGTCTTCTCCCCCCTCCATGCTGTCTTCTTCCCCTCCTTGTTTTCTTCTCCCCCCTCCGTGCTGTCTTCTCTCCCCTCCATACTGTCTTCTCCCCCCTCCATGCTGTCTTCTCCCACCTCCTTGCTGTCTTCTCCCCCCCTCCGTGCTGTCTTCTCCCACCTCCTTGCTGTCTTCTTCCCCCTCCTTGCTGTCTTCTCCCCCCCTCCATGCTGTCTTCTCCCCCCCTCCGTGCTGTCTTCTTCCCCCTCCTTGCTGTCTTCTCCCCCCTCCATGCTGCCTCCCCCCCTCTGTGCTGTCTTCTCCCCCCTCCGTGCTGTCTTCTCCCCCCTCCGTGCTGTCTTCTCCCCCCTCCATGCTGCCTCCCCCCATCTGTGCTGTCTTCTCCCCCCTCCGTGCTGTCTTCTCCCCCCTCCTTGCTGTCTTCTTCCCCCTCCTTGCTGTCTTCTCCCCCCTCCGTGCTGTCTTCTCCCCCCTCCGTGCTGTCTTCTTCTCCCTCCTTGCTGTCTTCTCCCCCCTCGGTGCTGTCTTCTCCCCCCTCGGTGCTGTCTTCTCCCCCCTCCTTGCTGTCTTCACCCCCCTCCTTGCTGTCTTCTCCCCCCTTCGTGCTGTCTTCTCCCCTCTCCGTGCTGTCTTCTCCCCCCTCTCCTGCTGTCTTTTCCCCCCTCCTTGCTGTCTTGTCCCCTCTCCGTGCTGTCTTTTCCCCCCTCCGTGCTGCTCTCCCCCCTTAATTTGTCAGGATGGAGAGCGGAGGTCGGTAAATCCTAAAAAAATTTAAAAAAATAAATAAAAATACTGCCACTGTCACATGACATTAAAAAAAAAAGTATCTGTAATCGGTATCGGAGAGTACTTGAAAAAAAGTATTGGTACTTGTACTTGTCTCAAAAAAGTGGTATCGGGGCAACCCTAGTTTCCGGTGTGCGTTTTGGTGAGTCAAACCCTCACACAGCCGTTTTTGAATCTCCTCCAAGCGATAGCGTGTATGTGAATAGGAGCCATAGATCGGAATAAAGAGCTGATAAAATGCAAAGTCGTGAAGATTTTATTATCCTCTCGCTTTTCGCGTCACTTACGGCTTTGTTTTATCGCTCTGTGTCATTGTTTTTATTTTGCCTTTATCACTGTTAACACAATTTGTATTCTTTCTCGATCTTTTGCCATAACTCCCGATTTAGCCCTAATTACATCGGAGCCGGCTGCTTCGCAGCGACATAATGATTTTGTGATAGCGGCTTGTCAATATCAACGCTCCGCGCCATCTTTTATAAATTGCTTAATGGCGTTGTGGAATATTGCATACCGGAGAAAGCCATAAAGCAGTAATGGCTTTATTTTGTCATCGCGATTTGTCACTGGAAAGCGGAGGAAGGTTGTTTAATGTGTGATGTCACCACAAATAAATTAAAAGGGTAAATAAGGGTTCTTTTTTTTTTTCTCTAAATTCCCTTCTGCTTTTTTTTCGGATCTTCTTTCTTTAAATCGGGAGAGAATTCGGAGTGTAATGTATTCAGCCCCCGCTGGGTCTTCTGAAATACGGTGCCGACAGAGACCATCCTGATTAAGTTGCATCTAAAAAGGATTTTTCATCTTCTATTGGCATTTCCAAGACCTAAATGTAGAGAAATCTGCTGCTTTGACCACTGAAAGTCGATTCGATCCTTTATTTTGTAATGAAAGAGAAATTCCCGGACAGCTTAAAGGGAACGGGCTATAATAGTCTCTTTGCAGTTTTTTGTAGCTAATTATATATATAATGGGCCAGATTCAGCAAAGAAGTACGCCGGTGTATCTCCAGATACGCCGCCGTAATTTCAAATATGCGCCGTCGCATCTTTGGGCCAATTCACAAAGCGAGATACGCCGAAAAACATGTGGTAGTTCGGATCCCGGAACCTTGGATGACTGGACCATCAGACGTTGCAATCGGCATTCTGATCCAATAGAAGCAGAGGAGTGTCGGGAGAGCAGAACCGAGCGAGCAATGGTCTCGTCACAGGGGGGTACGGACCAGATCAAGTCATTATTAGGATGGGGGGTGAGGTCATGTCATTACTAGGATAGCGGGAGGGGGTGAGGTCAATTCATTTCTAGGATGGGGGGAGGGGACAGGGAGGTCATGTCATTACTAGGATGGGGGAGAAGGAGGCAAGGTCATGTTATTAATAGGATGAAGGGGGGTGGGGGGGCAATCTGATCGAATAGAAGCAGAGGAGTGTCGGGAGAGCAGAACCGAGCGAGCAATGGTCTCGTCACAGGGGGGTACGGACCAGATCAAGTCATTATTAGGATGGGGGGGTGAGGTCATGTCATTACTAGTGATGAGCGGAATACGCCATATTCGATTTCGCGATATTTCGCGAATATTTCGAAGAATATTCGCGAATATTCGTTAATATTGAATATTCGTGATATTTTATAAAAAAAAAATTCGCTATTTTTTTTTGGATAAAATATCACGAATATTCGATATTTACGAATATTCGCTATATTTTCTAAAAAAAAAAAAAAAATAGCGAAATTTCGCATATGCGAAAGTGAAAATGATTGTGAAATTTCGCTATTTTTTTTTGGATAAAATATCACGAATATTCGATATTTACGAATATTCGCTATATTTTATAAAAAAAAAAAAAATTGCGAAATTTCGCTAGTGCGAATGCGAAATTCATTGCGAAATTGATTGCGAAATTAGAAAAAATACGAATATTCGAAATAGAGAATATTCGCCGCGATATTCGAGTTATTCGCGAATACTCGAATATGCAATATTCGTAGCGAATATTCGCAATGCGAATATTCGTGAGCAACACTAGTCATTACTAGGATGGGGGTTGAGGTCATGTCATTACTAGGATAGCGGGAGGGGGTGAGGTCAATTCATTTCTAGGATGGGGGGAGGGGACAGGGAGGTCATGTCATTACTAGGATAGCGGGAGGGGGTGAGGTCAATTCATTTCTAGGATGGGGGGAGGGGACAGGGAGGTCATGTCATTACTAGGATGGGGTAGGAGGAGGCAAGGTCATGTTATTAATAGGATGAAGGGGGGGGGGGGAAGATGGGGTCATGCCATTACTAGGATGGGGGGGGGGGGTATAGGTCATGTCATTACTTGAATGGGGGTGAGGTTATTTCATTACTAGGATGATCTCTACAAAATATTTTGAATTACACTCTCAATATGTACATAAATCTCTGACATAACTCCTTAGCCACTTGAAGTATCTTGGCGCATAATTGGTGCACAGTGGAATTGGCGGGTGGTAGGGGGGCCCTAGGACAACTTTTGCATCAGGCCCACAAGCTTCAAGCTATGCCTCTGCAGGCATACAGTAGATCTTCAGTCAGGAAGACAATATCGGTGTTGGTTGGCTGTTACTCTCTTGGCTTTCCAGAGTTTTAGCTCTAATGTGTCAGCAGCAACACATCACCACCATCAGTGGCTCTGGTGATGACCTGACACACCAGAGATCGTGACCCTGCACGCAGGTCCGATCCTGGGCGGGTGCACAGGGTGCACCACGCCCAGACACCGGCGAGGCAGTGCTGCCCACCGATCTGTGACCGGCCTGGCTCGAAACTGTGAGATGCCCGAGAGCCAGCCGCCCCCAACGATCCAATCCAAGCCTCTGCATCTGCGACTATTGCTCTGCCTCCCCCCCCCCACTGCCTCCCAGCCAATCAGCATTAGAGCTCTACTGTAACCCGCCTACCCCCTTTTGCAGCCCGCCAAATTTGACAAGAAGGGCAGTCAGACGACAGCGGGGCTGTACTGTATCAAGGCGGGCGGGAGACTGCTATCCCCAGTAAACGGACTAGTAAGTAGGTGAATCAAATAAAACAACTCTGCAGATGTAGGCTGGGAAGGGGAAGCACTAGCAGTGAGAAGCAGTCTCTTTATTGTGTTTGCTGGACAGGCTGAGGCAGAGGGATGGGAGGAGGAGGTCACAAGGAGGAGGGATTCATGCTGGGACATGTAGTCTCTCACTTTTGGGGATTTGGCCCCTCAAAAAGTGAATGACTACAGGTCCCAGCATGAATCCCTCAGAGCTGAGGATGGATAACACCCGCCCCCTCCCAACTTGTGAAGGACTACAGGTCCCACTGTCCCAGTATTAACCCCTCAGAACTGAAGAGGTGTCCCCCCAGCCCCCCAACTAGTGACGCTGATGCCATAATGCATGTGCTACCTGCTGACAGTGCCACCCATGCCGCCAATGACATATTGTGCTGCAGACAGTGCCCACTGTCTCTGCAGGCAGCACATGCGATATGGCATTAGCGTCATGGGTGGCACTGTCTGCAGCACATTACGGCATTGGCGGCATGGGTGAGAAAAATAAATATCACTTGTAGACAAACCTGCACTTTGTTTCAAGGCGGGGTCTGGGGAGGGGCTAGGGGTAAGGCTGAAGGAGGGACCAGGGGCGGGACCAGGGGTAGAGCTGAAGGGGGACCCCTCAGGTAGGCTGTACGGGCCCCATGATTTCTATCAGCGGCTAGTGTTGAGCAGAATATGCCATATTCGATTTTGCGATATATCTCGAATATATAGTCGAATATTCGAGATATATTCGTTAAATGCGAATATTCGCGATATTTTTTGGAAATGAAATGATTGCGAAATTTCGCTATTGCGAATGAAATTTCGAGAAATGCGGAAGGAGCACTCTGATTGGCTCAGAATATTCGTGATATTTTATAATACAAAATAATTGCGAAATTTCGAGAAATGCGGAATGGAGCACTCTGATTGGCTCAGAATATTCGTGATATATTACAATACAAAATAATTGCGAATATTCGGCAAATGCGGAAGGAGCACTCTGATTGGCTCAGAATATTCGTGATATTTTATAATACAAAATAATTGCGAAATTTCAAGAAATGCGGAATGGAGCACTCTGATTGGCTCAGAATATTCGTGATATATTACAATACAAAATAATTGCGAATATTCGGCAAATGCGGAAGGAGCACTCTGATTGGCTCAGAATATTCGTGATATATTACAATACAAAATAATTGCGAATATTCGGCAAATGCGGAAGGAGCACTCTGATTGGCTCAGAATATTCTTGATATTTTATCGTAATTTCTCAAAAATGCGAATGAGAAATTGATTGCGGAATTTCGACAGTAACACTCTGAAATCGAATATATGTGTTATTTTAGCTAAAAACAATATTGCGAATTTCTCGAAAATAATTGCGCGATATCGCTATTGCCGAATAATCGCATTGCGATTTTTCGGCAATATAAAATGATCGCTGCAGCTACTCGGCCCAAGGTCTCTAATCATACCAGCAATGCTTTTAGACGTCGATGGGGATCTCTAGGATGTGATCTGTTCTAAAAAAAAATTGAAAAAATACGAATATTCGAAATAGCGAATATTCACTGCGAAATTCGGAATATATCGCGAATACTCGAATATGCCATATTCGAGCTGAATATTCGCAATACGAATATTCGTGAGCAACACTATCAGTGGCCCTGCCTGCACAGTGGTCTCTCAGAGCTGATATTTTATTACCAAAATAATTTTCAGTAGCAACCTCATTAATTATGACAATAAATGAATAATAATAATAGTTTGAGATTTTGTTTGTCAGATTGTTTTTTAAATAATTATGTTGGTTAAAAAAAATAAAAAAAATAAATAGAAGGTTTTATTAGCAGAGCCACGGTGAAGAAAAAGGGAAATAATCCACATGCCGAAAAAGAAATAAATACAAGGAATAAAGAGCGGCGCACGCGGCGCGCGGCGGCAAAACACGGGGATAATAACGGCGTGCTAAGTAAAATAAAATTCAGGGATTTAATAGCAGAGCAGGTAGAGCGCTGTGACACACTGTCAGGATAATAGCGGTGTGCTGTGATAGTGACAGACCCACCGGGGACTAAATTACAGTAATAAGATCCTCCAAACCTTCTACACAATACCTAGGCAACAAAATGTCCATCTGGACAATACATGGGCTCTAGATGGGACGCTGTATTCATTACACAGGGAAGAATCAACTGTTACAATACGCAGACAGCAAAGAGGAAATCATTACAATATGTAGGTAACAGATAACTGCGAAAATATTACAATACAGTGCCTTGAAAAAGTATTCATACCCCCTTGAAATCTTTCCACATTTTGTCATGTTACAACCAAAAACGTAAATGTATTTTATTGGGATTTTATGTGATAGACCAACACAAAGTGTCACATAATTGTGAAGTGGAAGGAAAATGATAAATGGTTTTCCCATTTTTTACAAATAAATCTGTGAAAAGTGTGGGGGGAAAATTTGTATTCAGCCCCCTTTACTCTGATACCCCCAACTGAAATCTAGTGGAACCAATTGCCTTCAGAAATCACCTAATTAGTAGTCCACCTGTGTATAAGATAATCTCAGTATAAATACAGCTGTTCTGTGAAGCCCTCAAAGGTTTGTTAGAGAACCTTAGTGAACAAACAGCATCATGAAGGCCAAGGAACACACCAGACAGGCAGTGGCGTATCTAGGGTATGGCAGCCATGGCAAGTACCATGGGCTCCATGGGGAGGGGGGCCGCAAAAAGCTCCCCCCCCCCCCCGTGAAAAACCCTCACCCGTCCTCCTTCGGCCGTCTCCGGCACTAATGTAGCTAAAGAGAGGCGCTGGCACAGCAATTGCTAATATTGCTACTTGGCCTGGGAAGGGGAGTGACAGGTGCCCACATGATGGCCGATGACTGGCCGAGTACCAGCCGCCAGTGGTCCCCAGTGTCCCTCTCTGTCCTTATCGCACTGTGTCCCTCCCTGTCTCTGGTTATCTGAAAGGTTTTAAATGTTTTGACAGGGGCACAGTTTCAGTGATTGCCATAGGCGTCATTTTCACTAGATACGCCTCTGCAGACAGGTCAGGGATAAAGTTGTGGAGAAGTATAAAGTAGGGTTGGGTTATAAAGAAATCTCCCAAGCTTTGAACATCTCACGGAACTTCTGTTCAATCCATCATCCAAAAATGGAAAGAGTATGGCACAACTGTAAACCTACCAAGACATGGCCGGGCAAGGAGAGCATTCACCAGAGAAGCAGCCAAGAGGCCCATGGTAACCCTGGAGGAGCTGCAGAGATCCACAGCTCAAGTGGCAGAATCTGTCCTCAGGACAACTATTAGTCGTGTTCTCCACAAATCTGCCCTTTATGGAAGAGTGACAAAAAGAAAGACATTGGGGAAAGAAAGACATAAGAAGTCCTTTTTGCAGTTTGTGAGAAGCCATGTGGGGGAGGGGACACAGCAAACATGTGGAAGAAGGTGCTCTGGTCACATGAGACCAAAATTGAATGTGTGGGGGGGAAACTAACACTGCACATCACCCTGAACACACCATCCACTGTGAAACATGGTGGTGGCAGCATCATTATGTGGGGATGCTTTTCTTCAGCAGGGACAGGGAAGCTGGTCAGAGTTGATGGGAAGATGGATGGAGCCAAATAGAGTACAATCTTAGAAGAAAACCTGTTAGAGACAAAAGACTTGATACTGGGGGGGAGGTTCATCTTCCAGCTGGACAACGACCAAAAACTTACAGCCAGAGCTACAATGGAATGGATTAAGAAGCCAGTCCAACAAGAGCAGGCCACTACATACTCCCACCGCTATATTAGACACTGTCCCCAGTGTCAAGATCTATGGCTTCTCAAGCCTGAGCGCCAACACCTGAACCCATTTTTTGTTTAATGCAGAAGGGAAAAAAAAAGAAATAAGAGCACAACAGTTATCATAACATTATGTAATAATTCCTGCATCCATCACAACCTCCCAATTCACACCCGGGGTTTCTACCCAAGGCGTGGTGTTCCCAGAGTCCATGGGAGAACGGTTCCCTAAACTACGGGAAGTGGCAGCCTTGAATCTTTTGTACCATGCCAGTTTAGGTAGCCCCGGATCAAACCAATGGTCATCCCCGGCATCGGACAATGAGTCCAGATCGGAGTCTGCATACTCCTCTGGGGGCAAATACGTACATACGACCTTTACAACATTGTCCCCAGCTAACTTACCGGTTCCCGTTGCGGTCTCCACGAGGGCAGCATCTTCCTCGGAGTCCAGTCCCGGTAGAAACTGGGGTAGGCCTCGACCACGGCCGTAGGAAACCTTTACATATCCCACCTTCTTTTTGGTAGGCAAGGCAGGTACGATCGCTGTACAAGCATTCTCTGTAGGTTCCCCTGCTGATGGCCCAAAAACATTTTCACCCACAACAGGCACAGCAGGTGTTGTAGTAATAGTAGTAGTTACAGGCTAGGGAGTAGCTTCCTCCAAAGTGACAGCACCTGTAACCTAGTCCACCCGATATGCACAAGGTGATCCAGTGGGCTGGTCCACCACAAACAGATATTCCCCACACTGTAAACATCAGCCGAAGGGTTGGATTTGAACCGCCAGTCCCTCACATCGCAGGCACGACACACCGAGTGCCTTCACGTTGCCACTCGTGTAGAGCATGAGACGCCCCCACGGCTTCATCCGGATGCCAGTATCCGTTAACAAGGATCCAGTGGGTGCGGGATTCGCACCAGATCCAACCTGAGCCATAATAGACCTCAGCCTCTCCGATGGTGATGGATACACTGACATGACTGCAATCAATCTTCTCTCCACAATCGAGCAATCCAGACTTTTTCCGCGCCAGACACACTTACGTCTCACGCAGGGTCAGTAACTCCTCCCACTTTCAGTTCTTTTTTGAATACTTCACCTCACGCACTTTACTCCGTTGCATGTGCAGTCAACGCTCAGCCAAGCAACGTGACCTTAACCCCTTCTTTGCGAGCAGAGTCCAACACCCCAACAAACTCAGTCTCTCAATGGCGGGATAAATTTTCCGCTGTGAGAGGTAACAGCCTATCCCGGATGAGCCACCACATGTAGCACTACCCCCGAAGGAGCTGCTGAATATTTTCGGTGGGCACGTTACCTCTATTTCCTCGCTGTCCAGGGTGATGGATGAGAGTAGAGAAAGTTCAATGTCCACACTTTATACTTCCTTTTTAAATATTTATTTGCTGAACTTGGTAGAAGAATAAAATAAGTGGTTGAAAGTGTAACAGGTAAAAAGGTTCATGTGCGGTATTTTAATCGGGAAGTACTCCTGCTTCCTGCGACACAGCTTTTGTCGCCACTCTAGCCAGAGTGGGTATTGCGCACCCGGATAGGTTTCTCTCACTAACCTAGCAGCCAGAATGTCACACGGAACATGGTACAGTCTCTGCCACAGAGCTTCCCATAGATGGAGATACTTTTTTGTCCAGAATCCCTGTAGCACAGGATTCAGCACCCGGATCTCTCCAGATTAACTTCTTGTAGAACTTGAAACTGACAGGCGATCACCATCAAGCCTTTCAGTAAACAGTGCATCATTCGATGAAGTTCAAGGCCTCATGATCACCCTCAAGAGCGTAAACCCAATCTACTTACTGGGCCTACTCAGAAGATCACAACCCTGGAACAACGTAAAACAGAAGCCAGGATTACAGGAACACGCACCACCAGCCAGGAGGGCCACACACGGGGTGGTGGGACGACAGACCCAGGATCGAGGATGACCCCGGACCAGTGATGTCTGTCCCTTAAGTACTCCTCCCCAGCATGCACAGTGGGACGACCAACCCCCACTGATTGGCTGCTGAAGGGAAATACCCAAATCACCCTCGGTATTGGAGTAACAACTACTCTCCAGGCAAACAATAGTGGTCACTCACAGCACAACCATAGCTGGAACAGAAGCCAAATTTACTCAAAATCATACACGTCTGAGTCAACTAACTCTCAGACTTTCCCCTAAATTTAAAATAGCGCCAGCCCTACAGGAGCAGGCCGCTACATACTCCCCCCGCTAAATTAGACACTTTCCACAGTGTCAAGAACCATGGCTTCTCAAGCCTGAGCGCCAACACCTGAACCCATTTTTTTTAAATGCAGAAGGGAAAAGAAAAGAAATAAGAGCACAACAGTCATCATAACATTATGATAAATCACATTTTACAGTGTTATTCCTATCTATCTATTCTGCCCCATTCTCCGACAGTCTTGATAGAAGATCAATTGGACCTGGAAAACACACAAAAAAACAACACACACACACAATCCTGTATCTAAATTATATACATTTCTGAGGCAGAGCAAAACAAAGCCAAATTTACTCAAAATCACACACGAGTCAACCAACTCTCAGACTTTCCCCTAAATTTAAAATAGCGCCAGCCCAATTGGAGCAGGCCGCTATTATATTATACTTACTGTAACGACATGAACCGTGACAATTAGAGACTTTGGAAGGATGAGAGATACTCCTGTGCCAGGGGCACTAAAAACTCCTGGGTCTAAGTCCACCCTGTGCCCTTTTGGGTGTAGGGTGGCTAATAGGATCATAATTCATATATTACATGAGATGGGACATTAATAATAATTCATATTGCAGGACTGGAATATCACAAGGAGTTCATGTTGACTTGAGACCAGGTCAACAAGACAGTCACTCATCCCTCTGTATAATAGGCTTTTGAAATGCTAAGTGAACCTGGGCTTGTGAAATACCTTTCCATTGTGTTCTGCAGGTGAATAGATTTTGTCAGAGATGGAATGTCTCAGAGATAATTACCTGAATGCCTTTTAGAATGTGATTGAGGTTCCTTGTATGTGTGTGAAGATTATCTGTGATTGTGTATTATTCAAAAGGTTAATTGAATTCTATTGATGATGCGGTGCCCAAATGTCTAGCTACTGATTAGATAATTAGCCATAGTGTGTGAATAGGGGGGTGGAGATTGCATTGACCTGTGATTAACTGTAACATCTTGTACTGTATAAAAAGCTGAGAAGAAACCAATAAAGTGTTCATACATTTGGAAACAAGTGCAGAGCAGAGTCTCGTCTTGATTATGGGAATTGATATGGATCGTGTATGCAGGATTGTCACAGTGTGTCAGATAAGCTTGTCGTGGGTGGATGGAAGGTCGTAAACGGTGGTGACCGTTACATTTACACTTACTATTACTTATAACCTTATATTTCCCCCCAATCTTTGAGTGAACAGAAGTTCACTTGACTAGGTGAAAAATGTCCTACTTTAGTAGATCACACTCTGCTACCCAATAAAAATTTACAGTAATAAGAAACCAAAGAGTTGGAGTCAATGGAGGAAGGCAGACAGAAGTGTAGAACCCGCCTTGCTTTACAAACCTCTTCCATTATACTCTTCCATTATAATCTAGATGGATGACCAAAGACACAAGTATCTGTGGAGTGCAGTGACAGGTCATCAGTCACCAGCCTGGGGACGTCATCCATGGACGCTTCATAATTCTGACATATGGTGTGTGTCCCCGATGGAGTGACTCCTACACTCATAGACCAGGTGCCATTAATAAAATACAACAGCTACATCATGTGCAGCCACCCTCTTCTTATATCATAGATGCCAATTTAGGGCTGTTTTAATAGCATCATTGGCCCCTGGGCAAAGTAATGCGCTGACTGGCCCCCTACTAGCTTGCCCCAATTTACACACCTTATTTCAAAAAAGAAAGTATAAAAAGTGTATAGAATTATTCATTAGTATTTCCAATAAAATCTATTTTACAAAAGGAAAACATTTCATTTCAAAGTCTAGTCAACACAAAGAGCACAGTACAGGGGCAATACAGAAGGGCACAGTACAGGTGGAATACAGAAGGGCACAGTACAGGGGGAATACAGAAGGGCACAGTACAGGGGGGAATGCAGAAGGGCACAATACATGGGGAATGCAGAAGGGCACAGTATAGGGGGGAATACAGAAGGGCACAATACAGGGGGAATGCAGAAGGGCACAGTACGGGGGGGAATACAGAAGGGCACAGTACTGGGGGGAATACAGAAGGGCACAGTACAGGGGTAATGCAGAAGTGCACAGTACACGGGGGGGGGGGCATAGTATAGGTTCTGGGACGCAAATCGTCTCCTTACAACTCTGGGACATGCCGAAGAACCTTTATATATAGACTCTGCTAAACTTACACAATAACTGAACTCTAGACTCACTTTTATTTCAGAGGTGTTCTGTAGTCCTCAGAGAGAGTCATGTTGGAACAGGAAGGGGCCGTCCCCAAACTGTTCCCACAAAGTTGGGAGCATGAAATTGCCCAAAATGTCTTGATATGCTGAGGCCTTAGGAGTTCCCTTCCCTGGAACTAAGGGGCCAAGCCCAACCCCTGAAAAACAACCCCACACCATAATCCCCCCTCCACCAAATGATTTGGACCAGTGCACAAACCAAGGTCCATAAGGTTTGGGGTGGAGGAACTTGACTGGCCTGCACAGAGTCCTGACTTCAACCTGATAGAAAACCTTTGGGATGAATTAGAGCAGAGAATGCAATCCAGACCTTCCTTTCAATACTTGACCTCACTTCTGGAACAGACCTGGAAGAATTGGCTGCCCAATGACCGGACCATTTTTTGCAATTCGGCACTGCGTCGCTTTAACTGACAATTGCGTGGTCGTGCGATGTGGCACCCAAACAAAATTGACGTCCTTTTTTCCCCACAAATAGAGATGTCTTTTGGTGGTATTTGATCACCACTGCGGTTTTTATTTTATTTTTATTTTTTGTGCTATGAACAAAAAAAGAGCCTCAATTTTGAAAAAAAAAGCAATATTTTTTGCTGAAATATAAATATCCCCCAAAAATATATAAATACATTTTTCCTCAGTTTTGTCCGATATTGATTAGTTTGCGCAAAAGTTATAACCTCTACAAAATAGGGGATAGTTTTATGGCATATTTTTTTTTTTACTAGTAATGCCAGGGACCAGCGATTTTAGTTTTAGTCATTAGTCTCATGTAATCTGAGATATCAGTTCTCAGTCATCCTATGCCCCTATTGGACATAGGATGACTCTAGACCCAAGAGTCATTGGTAAAGCTGGCACAGGAGTACCCCACATACTTCAAAAGTCTCAGAGTCCCACGGGCCATACCGTTACAGGCAGGGCCGTTTGAAGGAATTAGGGGACCCTAAGAAAAATGGACATGGAGGCCCCCCCCCAGTGTGCCAGTGTGCCCATCAATTGTCACTATTGTGCCCCACCAGATGCTGCCAGTGTGCCAATCAATTCCCGCTACTGTGCCCCATCAAATGCTGCCAGTGTGCCCATCAATTGTTGCTACTGTGCCCCATCAGATGCTGCCAGTGTGCCAATCGATTCCCGCTACTGTGCCCCATCAAATGCTGCCAGTGTGCCCATCAATTGTAGCTACTGTGCCCCATCAGATGCTGCCAGTGTGCCAATCAATTCCCACTACTGTGCCTCATCAAATGCTGCCAGTGTGCCCATCAATTGTCGCTACTGTGCCGAATCAGATGCTGCCAGTGTGCCAATTCCCGCTACTGTGCCCCATCAAATGCTGCCAGTGTGCCCATCAATTGTCACTACTGTGCCCCATCAGATGCTGAATCTCCTGTACCGCGCGGTACTCAGCCTGACTGACAGGAGGAAAGAAGAGGAGCTCGGCCACGCTACAGCCCGGAAAGGGGAAGTTGGGGGCCCCAGGCCAGCTCGGGGCCCCAAGCAATTGTTTGCTTTGCCTGTCCTGTAGCGACGGGCCTGGTTACAGGTGCTGTTAAGGTGGGCAGTGCTGTTAAGGTGGGGGCAGAATTTGACACAAAACTCAAACACATCACCTAAAGAAATATATCTCTGCTATTCTTCCTACACGTATTATGGGCAACACAGGAAGAATAGCAGAGATATAATTGTTTAGGAGATGATGTGTTTGAGTTTCGTGACAAATTCCGCCGCCATCTTAGCAGCACTACCCATCATAACAAAATATGCCCCCTTCTGTTGCCATCCGCCCCTCACACGCTCCCATCATGAACAAGTCCGCCCCTTGCAGAGTTGCACGAGCAACGGGAGCGTGTGGCTTAATGTCGTTTTTTGTACACAGGCGCCATAAACAGCTGATCCTAAATTACGACGTTCGGACACTTTCGGCTCCTCCACACTGCGCCTGCGCAATTTAGGGCAGGCATTATTCAAAGGGGGGCATTTCTCGCCACAACACCGGCCTTTGGTTCTCGTACACACGACCGTTTTTTCATGACGTGAAAAATTACATATTTTTTTATGTCATTAAAAACAATCGTCTGTGGGCTCCCGAGCATTTTTCATGACATTAAAAATGGCCATTAAAAACTTAGAACATGCTCTATTTTTTCGCGTAGTTTTTCACGTCGTAAAAAACGGCCGTGTGTAGGCTTTAACGACGTGAAAAAATTGCGCTTGCTCAGAAGCAAGTTATGAGACGGTTCGTGATTGGAGATAGCACATTCATCACTCTGTAACAGACTAAAAAGCACGAAGAATGAAAAGCGCGAATCGCCTCTCACCAAACTTTTACTAACACAAAATCAGCAAAAGCAGCCCCAAGGGTGGCGCCATCCGAATGGAACTTCCCCTTTATATGTATGTGTTGTACGTCACCGCGCTTTGCTCAAGCATTTTTTTTTCACGATCGTGTGTAGGCAAGGCAGGCTTGACAAGAATCGCGAGATTTTTTTTTTCTAGACCATTAAAAATGGTCATGTGTATGCGGCATTAGTCTTTGGAATATCTTGTTGTGCAATTTGGTGAAACAGTTAATCTCCAAGTTCCACTGTTAGGTATTCTGGAGGCACAGTCAAGCTGAGAAGGTGTTTAGAAATACCAGAAATGAATGTCTCTTGTAATGTGATAGGCTGCTAAAGCACATTCTTCATGAGAGAAAATAAACAACCATTATGTTTGTGATGGTCCTACATGGTGTCCAATTGGAATTTCAAAGCCAAGAGGTCAGCTCCTTAACTGGACACTTATGCCGCGTACACATGAGTATTTTCATGACGAGAAAAATTACATTTTTTAAATTGGTCGTGAAAAACAGTCGTGTGTAGGCTCCAGAGCATTTTTCTCTACGCGAAAAATGGGCATTAAAAATTTATGAAAAATTTAGAACCTTTTTTTTTTGCAACGTTTTTCACGTCAACCTTTTTAACTTTGTGAAAAACGGTCGTGTGTATTCTTTAACGAGGGGTAAAACACGTGCATGCTCAGAAGCAAGTTATGCGACAGGGAAATTACCAAAAACAGCCCAATGGGTGGTGCCATTCGAATGGAACTTCCACCTTTATAGTGCCTTTGTACGTGTTTTACGTCACCGCGCTTTGCTCCAGCATTTTTTTCACAATCGTTTTTTTTTCAAAATCAAAATCTACTCCAGATACCGAAAGCCAACTACAAGTCCAAAGGAGAAAGGAGATTCGCGGTCCAAGGTCCCAGACTATGGAACGCTTTACCAACCAGCATTCGGTTGGAGGAGAACCACTTAGCATTCAGGAAAAAGGTCAAGACTTTTCTCTTTTGATACCAAAGGAGACAGGAACAACAAGCGCCCAGTTAAGTTTGCATGTGCTGCGCTATATAAGTTTTCATTCATTCATTCATTCGTGTAAGGCAGGCTTGAGAGGAATTACAACAAATCACGTTGAGAAAAACGTTGTTTTTTTTATGACATGAATAACAGTCGTGTGTACGCGGCATTACTTTGTCTCAGAGGACCTCCATGCTCTGTATTTTCTCTACCTTTTAATGTTTACTTTTATTTTGGAACTTTTCTGTTCTTAATAAAACCTTCATAACCTTTTACCATGAGCAGAGGTTGTTGCTTTCCTTATGAGTAGCTTCTCTTTGTACCTCCCGCCTAGATGCGCTTTCCCACCGTGTCTGCGGGAATCGTGAAGACAGCTCTTCGTTAATGTTCTCTCTCTCTGTGTCTCAGCACTCAAAAACATCGAATTTCTCTAACATTCTCTAAATTAATGCCAATACAAAACTTTTTTTCTGAAGTAATTACTAAATTCAGCTGCAAAGCAATGCCTGATGTTCGTGTCGAGCTTTATATATCACACATTGAATTTCTCAGTTGGAAGCAGTAACGATTCTCACATCTCCCTCAGTCTTCCCCATCTCTTGTTTCATTGGGTGGTGAAGGGCGGACATCTAATTTCATCCACTGCACTCAATTCTTTATATATATATATATATATATATATATATATATATATATATATATATATATATAAAAATCTATATATATATAGTGAACTATCTTAAGGGTTATTGAGCAATTGCTTTTCTCAGAATCATTCATTTCCATCCTGAATGTATCTTTCAGCCTACCGTCAATTCCCAAATGTTCAATAACTTACAAATCATTGTTGGCTTTTCACTGGTTACAATATGTTGCAGACCAACACATCCCAATTCCCAAGTTACTGCCTTAATGCTGATTAATGTAGTTATTTTGCAGCTGGGTAACTGGATATCTAGAATATCAAGCCCTCCATCTGGTTGACTTTATTGGCTGATAAACGAGTTGTCGATATTATATTCAATTTGGTTTTGAGGCACAGAGAAAAAACTGTGATACCTAAACTAAAGGCTTCCCTAAATAGTGTCTGTAGGAAATTGTGCCAATTTGCAGGTACTGATCTTGGGTGAGAAGACCTGGTTCATAATTGGCATTCCAATTCCCCTGCCGCAAGTTTCTAAAGGTGGAGGGTCAAAACGAAAAAAGATGGGGGGGTGCCCGGGCCCCTGGGGACCATCGGGCTCCTTACAGGTGTATTGCCTGTACCCCCCTGCTCTGGAGGCAAGCATGGGAGGAAGTAATCAGAGAGCTAGAGGGTAAAAGGTCTTGAGAGACCATCAAAGGCCACCATGGTCACCGATAGCACACTTTGTGTATTGTGCTTTCTTTGGCCCACAGGAAAACCTTCCTTCCATGAAAGGGCCAGTTGGTTGTGTTTGCTTTCCAGGCTAAAAGTTCCCAGTCCCCACCCCATAGCCATTAATGGCATCATGACATTTCTTTTTTCCTCCATTGGCACCTGTCTCATTGAGTTCTTTTAACCGAATTCTGTCTTCCAAGCCTTATGCCGGAAAATCCGAAGAGAAAACAGTGGATTTTTTTCCCACGGAATCTTGGCTCAAACTTGTCTTGCATACACACGGTCACACCAAAATTCCCACCGCCAAGAACGCGGTGACGTACAACACTACGATGAGCCGAGAAAAATGGAGTTCAATGCTTCCGAGCATGGGTCGACTTGATTCCGAGCATGAGTGGTTTTTGGTGCGTCGGAATTGCTACAGACGATCGGAATTTCCTCCAAGGACTTTTCTTGTCAGAAAAATTTGAGAACCAGCTCTCAAATTTTTCTTGCCGGAAATTTCGACAGAAAAATTCCGATGGAGCCTACGTACGGTCGGAATTTACGACCAAAAGCTCACATGAGACTTTTCTTGTCGGAATTTTCGATCCTGTGTGTGTACGCGGCATTAGGTGCTAGTCAGTGGCATAGCGTGGGTTGTCAACACCTGGGGCGAGGCAAGTAATTTGCACTCCCCTGACCCATGGACTTACCTATTTTCAGCTAGCTCCAGTCTGGTCACGTGATCCACTGTGTGAGACTGTGTAAAGCCTGGAGTGGTGACATCATGTATATGTTCCTATGTCCCATCTGTTGTTGGCGCTCCCTCCTCTCCACACTCATGGCAGCTCCCCTCTAAATTTTGCGCCCGGGGCGGTGGTCCCCCTCGCACCCCCCACGCTATGCCACTGGTGTTAGTACAATATTAGTATAAGGATTTTTTTTTCAGCGAACTAATGTCACCATGTTACATTTTTTTCTGGCAGAGGAAGAAGACCATTTTGTCACAAAGAACCTGCACCGAACAACCAATGACCTTCAGATTCTTCCCAATAATGGAAGCACAGAATTCCTCCACGTCAGCAGCTCACCAGTCTGTAATATACGGGATGTTTTCATAAACCACCGATACTTCTAAGCCTTTTAATTAAAGAGTGATATAAAAAGGTACCTTCAATTTCTTTAACGAGTCTCGTATACGGCATGTAAATAGAGGAGAAAGCGTTGTGTTATCTCCTCTCCCACAAAACCGCGCCAATTAAAACTTGAGAGGAAGAAGGTGCCTGCTAACGAGACTGAATATTCAACTTCCCCTCGCCATATAATGTGATGCAAATTATAGAGGGAGATAGAGATGGTGCTTTTTTTTCTTCTTCTTTTTTTTTGTCCCAGCTGCCAGCACTCTTCTATTATGTTAATAGAATATTCTGAATATTTAACTTATTTGCTGTGCTGATTCATTAATAGTTTGGAGCCCTGAAAATAATTCATCTCTTGTCCAGGAACAATGCGGTAATTAAAAGTTTGCCGTGTTGAGAAGATGGAAATCAATGGCGGGGAGCCGTCGGAGTGCCAGGCGCAATCTGTCAGCTGGGGACTTTTCAGGCGTGCCGACACCCCGCCAGCTACAAGAAAAAAAAAATCGAAGCCCTAAAAAGACAAAGGAAATGATAAGGCTTCTCGTCACAAAGTAACTACTTCAACGGATTAAAATTAAAATTTAAAACATGCTTAATTGTGTGTGGGAATCAGGTCTAGTTCGAACAAACTGTACATGCAAGGAAGAATGTTGAGAAAGGGTTTAGAGGAAGCAGCCTTAATCAACCTTTTTAACACAGAGGAACCCTTTAAATGACTTTGCTGTCTTGGTGGAGCCTGTGCAAAAAAATACTACATCTACAACTCATGAGACATTAGTGTGATGATCAGTGAGAAGAATGTCCCTTACATTGGTGATTAATGGGAAGAATGTTCCTTACATTGGTGATCAGTGGGAAGAATGTGCCTTACATTGGTGATCAGTGAGAAGAATATCCCTTACATCGGTGATCAGTGGGAAGAATGTCCCTTACATTGGTGATCAGTGAGAAGAATGCTCCTTACATTGGTGATCAGTGAGAAGAATGTTCCTTACATTGGTGATCAGTGGGAAGAATGTTCCTTACATTGGTGATCAGTGGGAAGAATGTTCCTTATATTGGTGATCAGTGAGAAGAATGTCCCTTACATTGGTGATCAGTGGGAAGAATGCTCCTTACATTGGTGATCAGTGGGAAGAATGTTTCTTACATTGGTGATCAGTGGGAAGAATGTCCCTTACATTGGTGATCAGTGAGAAGAATGTTCCTTACATTGGTGATCAGTGGGAAGAATGTTTCTTACATTGGTGATCAGTGGGAAGAATGTCCCTTACATTGGTGATCAGTGAGAAGAATGTCCCTTACATTGGTGATCAGTGGGAAGAATGCTCCTTACATTGGTGATCAGTGAGAAGAATGTCCCTTACATTGGTGATCAGTGAGAAGAATGTTCCTTACATTGGTGATCAGTGGGAAGAATGTTCCTTACATTGGTGATCAGTGGGAAGAATGTTCCTTATATTGGTGATCAGTGAGAAGAATGTCCCTTACATTGGTGATCAGTGGGAAGAATGCTCCTTACATTGGTGATCAGTGGGAAGAATGTTTCTTACATTGGTGATCAGTGGGAAGAATGTCCCTTACATTGGTGATCAGTGAGAAGAATGTTCCTTACATTGGTGATCAGTGGGAAGAATGTTTCTTACATTGGTGATCAGTGGGAAGAATGTCCCTTACATTGGTGATCAGTGAGAAGAATGTCCCTTACATTGGTGATCAGTGGGAAGAATGCTCCTTACATTGGTGATCAGTGAGAAGAATGTTCCTTACATTGGTGATCAGTGGGAAGAATGTTCCTTACATTGGTGATCAGTGGGAAGAATGTCCCTTACATTGGTGATCAGTGAGAAGAATGTCCCTTACATTGGTGATCAGTGAGAAGAATGTTCCTTACATTGGTGATCAGTGGGAAGAATGTCCCTTACATTTGTGATCAGTGGGAAGAATGTCCCTTACATTGGTGATCAGTGAGAAGAATGTTCCTTACATTGGTGATCAGTGGGAAGAATGTCCCTTACATTGGTGATCAGTGAGAAGAATGTCCCTTACATTGGCAATCAGTGAGAAGAATGTCCCTTACATTGGTGATCAGTGGGAAGAATGTTCCTTACATTGGTGATCAGTGGGAAGAATGTCCCTTACATTGGTGATCAGTGGGAAGAATGTTCCTTACATTGGTGATCAGTGGGAAGAATGTCCCTTACATTGGTGATCAGTGGGAAGAATGTTCCTTACATTGGTGATCAGTGGGAAGAATGTCCCTTACATTGGTGATCAGTGAGAAGAATGCCCCTTACATTGGTGGTCATTGGGAAGAATGTTCCTTACATTGGTGATCAGTGGGAAGAATGTCCCTTACATTGGTGATCAGTGAGAAGAATGTCCCTTACATTGGTGATCAGTGAGAAGAATGTCCCTTACATTGGTGATCAGTGGGAAGAATGTTCCTTACATTGGTGATCAGTGGGAAGAATGTTCCTTACATTGGTGATCAGTGAGAAGAATGTCCCTTACATTGGTGATCAGTGAGAAGAATGTTCCTTACATTGGTGATCAGTGGGAAGAATGTCCCTTACATTGGTGATCAGTGAGAAGAATGTCCCTTACATTCCATTGAACCCTGGCTGAGAAACCTTGGTTTTAAAGGAAAAAAAAATTCCATTACAAATCCCAAAAATAAATGGTGTATGACCCACATCTTGAGCCACTTGTTTTTAAGCCTAAATATAGAGCCATTTATGTCAGCGCTCTGCCTTTTTTTATTTTGGGGGGCATCATTTATTGCGAGTGACATGGATCTGAATCACAGGATGATGTGGATTACATGGTGGGCCCGTGACCTACCAAACCTACCAAACTACCTGAAGGGGATTCAGGTGTCAAGGAGGATTATCTCCGCTGTTTCAACCAGAGGGAGGGTCTGTGGCAGAGACTTTTCCCCAAGTTCCGAGTGACATTCTGGCTGCCAGGCTAGTGAGAGAGGCCTGCCTAGGTGCGCTACACCCACTCAGGCTGGTGTGGTGAAGAAAGTGTTGTTGGAAGCAGGACTGTTTCCCTGTTACTCGCACCTGAATCTGCAATTTGCATTTCTACTAAACCTCTACTCTTCACCAAGTTTTATTGTTTTTAACCGGCTGGGTAATAAAGAGCACAGAGAATTCCATTACTGCAACTTTCACCAAATACCCCTAGACAGCGGAGGAACACGAGGTAACATGCCACCCAAAACAAACCAGCAGCTCCTTCGGGGGTAGTGCTACACTTATTTACTATATTCGACAAAAAGTCCTCTATCTGATTTCATTTCTTTGTGACAGGTTCTCTATAATGAGACATCAGGGGTCCCCTAATGTCTCCCCCTCCCTATATTGAAGCTAATGGAGCACACATCATGATCCATTAGGTTCTTTCCAGCCATATCACCTGGGGAACGTGACCCCTAACCAAGCCTTTAGATGGTAGTACAATATTAGGATAAGGACTTGAAGGACTGATGATCATAGGAAGTAAACATTTATTTTCTATATTTCACCAAAGTTCCCTATGTGATATAATTTCTTTGTGATGGGTTCTCATTAATGAGACATCTGATAGACCCCTGATGTCTCCCCCTCCTTCCATTGAAGCTAATGGAGCTCAGATCATGATCTATTAGCGTCTTCCCAGCCATAGCAGCTGGGGAAAGTGACACTTAACCAAGCCTTAGATGATAGTACAATATTAGGATAAAGACTTGAAGGACTGACAATCATAGGACTTCAGGGGTCTGTTAGATTCCTGACATATCATCTGACTTTCATTAAAGTTAGTGGAGTACAGATCATGATCTATTAGCTTCCTTCAGAAAGTGACACCTAACTGAAAGTGACATTAACATGTGGCTTTTGGGTTCTTTGCAGCTTGGGGAGATCAGTGAATGAGATGTTTGTTGGTCTCCTTCAACTATACCTGGCGACACCCACCATATGGGTCCCGTGCCCGCAGGTCAGACAGCTGATCCAGGAAGCAGGCTGCCAGGTTATTGTAATAGATTTCTTCTGGCCCAAAACCAGAATGTATGTTCTATTCTGCCTCTGATCCAAATTCAAAGTGATGTGAATGCATGCATGCAAAAGAATCACACTGAGACACACTGGTCAGTGTGAGCTCTTCCTCATCAACCCAGGCGTTTATTCAGGGTCACAGCCCCTTATATAAGCAAAGTGACATAAGCAAACGCCATCACATATGTGTGTATATGATTGGTTCATCTATATATGGTCCTTTTCCTGTCAACATCTGTTTTCCACGAGGCGAAGGGCATTACAGGATACAGGGACCATCTTTCGATAGACGATGGGAGGAGGGAAAAAGGTGGGGGTAAGGGAGTGGGGAGAACATCTGTTTCTCGTTTTGAATAATATAATAAATCGCAACAAGAAAGAAAATAAATAATAAATTAATTAATTAATTAATAAAGAAATAATAAAAATAATAAAAAGCAAAAGAAAATAATAATATTCTGAGTGGTTAAAGCGGATGTCCTTTAAAAAAAAAATATTAAAAGCCAGCAGCTACAAATACTGCAGCTGCTGACTTTTAATATTAGGACACTTACCTGTCCTGGAGTCCAGCGCCGTTCGCAGCAGAGGACGAGCAATCGCTTGTCACTCTGCTGCACCCCGCCATTCACGGTGAGGGAACCAGGAAGTGAAGCGCTCTGGCTTCACTGCCCGGTTCCCTACGGAGCATGCGCGAGTCGCGCCGCGCCCGCCGATTGGCTCCCGCTGTGTGCTGGGAGCCAAGTGTTCCCAGCACACACCGGGGTGGCGACGGGAGGTGATGACATGCCCGCATTCTGCCCGAGATTGCTGGGCCAGAAGTGGGTGCAAATACCTGTCTTTAGACAAGTATCTGCACCCCCCTCCCCCTGAAAGGTGTCAAATGTGACACCAGAGGGGGGAGGGTTCCGATCAGCGTGAGTTCCACTTTAGGGTGGAGCTCCGTTTTAAAAGAGAGCGATAACATGGACATAATATAGTCATTTTATCAACTCCATCACAGTATGAACACCCTTCTGGGGATCAGAGAAAGCGATCATAAAGCCAGCAGTCAACAGTTGATAGTAGGCCCCCCCACCCCCACACTGCCATTGAAGTAAGCCTGACACATCATCTAGAACAGGGGTCTTCAAACTGTGGCCCTGGGGCTGGATGCGGTCCTTTGCTTGCCATAATGTGGCCCTTGGGGTACTCTTCCATCCAACTCCAATAGGGCATAATTCTTGTTGCTGACACCATTGGGGCACTATTCCTCCAACTCACACCATCAATTCTTTCCATTGACACCAACGATGGGGCACTAGTCCTCCCACTGTCACCAAAGATATGATATTATTTACTCCCACTGGACACCTGGACATTTGCTACTCCCAATGGCCCTAGTCTGGCTAACCCCTAAAGTCTGAAAGACCGTAAACTGGCTCTTTGTTTCGAAAGTTTGGAGACCCCTGATCTAGAGGAGCTAATTTCTTGAATATCCACCTTGCATTTTTTTTTTATTAGCGGATTATAATCAGTGGCGGCCCGCCCATATGGGCGCACGGGCGCCGCCCCCCCTCCCGCAGTCACAAAAAAAAAAAAAGAATAAAAAAAAAAAAAAAAACGGGCCCTTTAAGAACTTTTATTCGGCTAAAATGTCATTTTGACATTTTAGCCGAAGTTCTGGCGGCCGTCTATAGAGGGCGCTGCAGCGCCACCCCCTCTCGCAAGTAACACACGTTCAATGCTATGCATTGGACGTGTGTTACTGTTGCCAGCTGCCTGGTCTATTCGTATAACCGGACATGGGACGCCGGTTACCCGAATAGCGACAGCTGGTTGGCTGAGGGGAACTGCCTATCAAAGCCAGTGGCTCTGATAGGCTTTTCCAGTCCCGCCCTCCGGCTCTCGGAAGTCTATGCTCGGAGCGCAGGCAATCTGCGGTCCTTGCATTAGACTGACAGCCGTTTCAGCCAATCAGGTTCCCGGATTCTGGTTTTCAGCAACCTGATTGGCTGAAGCTTCTCCAGGGCGGCAGAAGACATCGAGGGAGGACATGGAAGCGTCAGGTAAGTGATTTTTTTACAGGGAAAGGGGCAGCATGGGGCACAGTGGCAGCATGGGGCACAGTGGCAGCATGGGGCACAGTGGCAGCATGGGGCACAGTAGAAGCATGGGGCACAGTGGCATCATGGGGCACAGAGGCGACAATGAGCACAGTGGCATGGGGCACAGTGGTGACAATTGATGGCACAGTGACTGCATTTGATGGCATGGCAGAGAGGTGACAATTGATGGCACAGTGACTGCGTTTGATGGCATGGCACAGTGGTGACAATTGATGGCACAGTGGTGGCGTTTGATGGCATGGCACAGTGGTGACAATTGATTGCACAGTGACTGCATTTGATGGCATGGCACAGTGGTGACAATTGATGGGCACAGTAGCTGCTTTTGATGGCATGGCACATTGGTGACAATTGATGGCACAGTGGTGGCGTTTGATGGCATGGCACAATTAGTGACACAAGTGGTGACAATTGATGGCACAGTGACTGCAAATGATGGCATAGCACATTGGTGACAATTGATGGCACAGTGACTGCATATGATGGCATGGCACATTGGTGACAATTGATGGGCACAGTAGCTGCATTTGATGGCATGGCACAGTGGTGACAATTGATGGCACAGTGGCTGCATTTGATGGCATGGCACAGTGGTGACAATTGATGGCACAGTGGCTGCATTTGGTGGCATGGCACAGTGGCTACATTTGGTGGCATGGCACAGTGGCTGCATGTGATGGGCACAGTGAGGCTGCAATATTTTTTTTTTCGTTTGCGCCCCCCCAAAAATTTTGAGCACCAGCCGCCACTGATTATAATAAAAGATTCCATTTTATGTTCCAGTTGTGCTGATCACAACTTATCCCCAGGAAAATATTTATAAAAAGTGTTGCAAAAGAAACAAAAAAAAAAAAAAAGTTGCTATTGGCCGTTCGCGGTTGAAAGGCATCAAATCTGATTTTTTTTTTTGTGCTCCAGTTTTTTATGAACGCCCCCAGCGCGGGAACAATGTAACGAGGCGAGTCTAACGGTGACACGGGTTTCCTTACCGGCTCAGCGCTTAAAGTGTGTAAAGCCTCATTACTGTGAGTGATGGTTGTACTTTACTTAATGAGGAAATAAACCTCTTCAGAGCAATGAACAGGAAACAAACCAGCTGAAGGCTGAACCGTAACTATCTAAAACCGACATTCCGAGGAGTCAATAAAAAATCCCGGGGCTTTCCTTAGAAAATATATACCGCTGACGTACAGGACCGGAACAATTCAACTTCTAGCTACCTTGTATGAAGAGAAACTTGCTTTCTTAGCTGTATATATGAATCTAATAAGCTTAACCACTTCAGCCCCGGACCATTATGCAGGTTAAGGACCTGGCCCCTTTTTGCGATTCGGCACTGCGTCGCTTTAACTGACAATTGCGCGGTCGTGCAAATAGAGCTTTCTTTTGGTGGTATCTGATCACCTCTGCGGTTTTTATTTTTTGCTCTATAAACAAAAATAGCCGCTCCTTTCACTCCAGTGTGACAGCCTCGGGCTTTCACACTGGAGTGAAAGGAGCAGCTCATTCAGGGCGCTTTGCAGGCGCTATTTTTAGCGTCATAGCGCCTGCAAAGCGCCTCAGTATGAAAGTAGCCTTAGGGATTAGTTAACTAGCTCATGTTAATTTATGTTTCTGGTTACATGTGTATTGTTAAAGTAATATGAGCAGGAGGGTGGGGACATCCTCTTTAACTGTCGGTTTAACCAGCGGTTTTAACCCTTTTTGCCCCACTAGTGGGGGCAGGGGCGGATCCAGAGTCTAATCTCGGGAGGGGCACTGCCAAAATTTTTGCAGGCAATTTGTAGGGGCAATGGCTGGTGTTGGAGCTTCAATCATCACGGGACAGTGGTTAATATGGTGTCAGGATGATCGAAGCACATCATTTCAATTATTACTGTGTGGGAGCAGCCAGTTGGAAGGGGGGTTGCAGCCAGGTGGAGGAAAGAAAAAGCTGGTTGCAGCCAGGTGGAAGGGGAGGACGGGGGGTTGCAGCCAGGTGGATGGGGAGGACGGGGGGGTTGCAGCCAGGTGGAAGGGGAGGACGGGGGGGTTGCAGCCAGGTGGAAGGGGAGGATGGGGGGGTTGCAGCCAGGTGGAAGGGGAGGATGGGGGGGTTGCAGCCAGGTGGAAGGGGAGGACGGAGGGGTTGCAGCCAGGTGGAAGGGGAGGAAGGAGGGGTTGCAGCCAGGTGGAAGGGGAGAACAGGGGGGGTTGCAGCCAGGTGGAAGGGGAGGACAGGGGGGGTTGCAGCCAGGTGGAAGGGGAGTTGCAGCCAGGTGGTGGGGAGGACAGGGGGGTTGCAGCCAGGCGGAAGTGGAGGACAGGGGGGTTGCAGCCAGGCGGAAGTGGAGGACAGAGGGATTGCAGCCAGGCGGAAGTGGAGGACAGAGGGATTGCAGCCAGGCGGAAGGGGAGGACAGAGGGATTGCAGCCAGGCGGAAGGGGAGGACAGGGGGGTTGCAGCCAGGTGGTGGCAGCATGTGTTGCTGTGAGCCCCCTTCTTACTGTATTGGGCCCCCTAGGGTGGCAGAAAACAAGGAGGTATGTCACCAGCACACCAGGAAAATATAAGGGTCCAAATCAGTGGGAGAACTACCAGGGTTGCTATGGTTGCACTTGCAAAAACGCATTAACCCCCAGCAGATGCATTATTAACCCCCAGCACTGTTGTCAGAAAACTCATTATTAACCCCAGCAGACGCATCATTAGTCCCCGGCATTGGTGTCATTAAACGCATTAACCTCCAGCATTGGTGTCAGCAAAAGCATTAACCCCCAGCATTGGTGTCAGAAAACACAATATTAACCCCCAGCACTGGTATTAGTAAACACATTAACCCCCAGCACTGGTGTCAGCAAACATTAAGTTACCCCCAGCATTGGTGTCAGCAAACGCATTAACCCCCAGCATTGGTGTCAGCAAACATATCATTAACCCCCAGCACTGGTGTCAGCAAACACATCATTAACCCCCAGCACTGGTGTCAGCAAAGGCATTAACCCCCAGCACTGGTGTCAGCAAAGGCATTAACCCCCAGCACTGGTGTCAGCAAACATATCATTAACCCCCAGCACTGGTGTCAGCAAAGGCATTAAGCCCCAGCACTGGTGTCAGCAAAGGCATTAAGCCCCAGCACTGGTGTCAGCAAAGGCATTAAGCCCCAGCACTGGTGTCAGCAAAGGCATTAAGCCCCAGCACTGGTGTCAGCAAAGGCATTAAGCCCCAGCAGCACAAAGGCATTAAGCCCCAGCACTGGTGTCAGCAAAGGCATTAAGCCCCAGCACTGGTGTCAGCAAAGGCATTAAGCCCCAGTACTGGTGTCTGGTGTCTGCAAACACATTAACCCCCGGCACTGGTGTCAGCAAATGCATTATTAACCCCCGGCACTGGTGTCTGCAAATGCATTATTAACCCCCATTATTAACAGCCTTACTGAAAGTGAAAGTAAACATAGAACGTCTTGAAAGAACATGAGGGGGAGGGGATGGAGACATATGGAGGAGAGAAGGCAGAGGGATGGAGATAAGGACAATGATCACAGTGTACACTCACCCACATTTGCAGGCTAAAAGATCAGGTCATCTTTGGCACACAGAGGAATCTGCAGCTACTGTATTCATATTTCCCGCCCACAAACACTTCCCCTTCTTTCTAGATACAGCTGCACGGCATGCTGGGGATAGTGTGGGCGGGGCGGGATGTCACTGGAGGAGCAGAGGTGGGAGGAGCTGTATTCCTCTCATCTCTCGTCAGTCAGTGAGTGAGGGAGGAGGGGGTGGATGTCTTTGCTGGGCTGTTTACACAGACAGACACGCAGAGCTGCAGCCGGCCTCAGAATTTACAGACTGACTCTGCTGTCCTACGGACGGACAGGAGGTATCAGTGTGTTTCTTCATGGTTAGTACTGAGGATTAGATAATGGACGGCTTGATTGCCCCCCCCCCTCCTGGAGTCCTTTCTAGTGCTCTCTTCCCTGCCTGCCAATAAGGATGCAGGGGGAGGGAGCAGATCGGGCGGCCGTGGCTATGCAAACGGCTCTGGTATTATATGCTCAGTAAGTGAGCAGAAGGAGGGAGATAAATCCGCCCCTCTCACACTCCGCCCTGGACACCTCCCACCCCTTGTACCGAGCCCTGTACACGCACAGCGATGCAGTTTAAAAAAAGTCAGATAGAAACCAAGGGATAGAAACCAAGGGAGTGTGACATGATTGTCTCGGGGGGGGGCAATTGCCCCGTTGCCCCCCCCCTGGATCCGCCGTTGAGTGGGGGTTAAAAGTGCCTCGAAGAGGTTTCACTACTCACTCAAGGGGATTCTTCAGCTCTAAAGAATGTCAGGAACATACCTCACTATTTTTAGAGATGCGAGTAACTCAGTGTAAGGTTTCGGCCTACCTGGCCGGGGTGTGTGTGCCACGTGGTGTTCCTGGTTCTGGGGCCATGTTGGCCTGGAGCATCTGAACAGCGGCGGGGACCCAGTGAGCGACTGGGTTCCCACCTTTGAGGATCCCAAGCTGTACTGCTGTTCGGTGGAGAGTCAGTCTGACAAGCGCCATTGAGAGGCTGGCGGTCCAAAAGGGCCTGGACAAACCAACGGGGATCAAGGTAGCCGGACACTGAGGGATTGATCACCTGTCGGTCGGTACCTGGGCGACAAGTTGAAGGACATCCAGGCGTAACTCATCTAAGGAGGTATATCTACAAGAATTCAATCCAGAGAGGACCTGTGGCAGAGGTATCTTTCTGACGCTCACCGAGGAGAGTCTGTAGCAGAGACTTTATCCTCAAATTCAAGTTCACCAAGGAGGGTCTGTGGCAGAGACTTTATCCTACAATTGTCTGAGTGATACTCCGGCTGCCAGGTCAGTGAGAGAGGCCTGTCCGGGTACACTAAACCCACTCCGGCATGAGTGGCGCATAGAAGTGTTACGTTTGGGAGCAGGACTGGTTGCTATCATCACACCTGAATCTGCTACTGTATTCTCCTTTCTTCTTCAACTTTACTTTCCTCACCACAAGTTTACTGTTTTTACCTGACTGGGTAATAAAGAGCACAGCAAGGAGCACCTGTCGTGGACATTCCTTTACTTCTACTATATGCAATACGCATCATTCACCCCTAGGAATTCGGAGGAGCCATGAGGTAATATGCCGCCCGAAAAATCCAGCAGCTCCACCAGCAGGGGTAGTGTTACACATACATAGTATATGAGCTTGTTGGACATTTCATATACAGTATATGAACTTTCTGGATATCCCTTTATGTGATGAACTTGTTGGACACTCCACATATAGTACATGAGCTTGTTAGACATCCCATTATACGATGAGCCTGTTGGATATTTAATATGCAGTATAGGAGCTTGTTGGACTTCCTATTCAAAAACCATTGGACCCCATGTAGAGTAAATATTCGACATTCCATACACAGCATATGAGCTTGTTGGACATTCCATATACAGTATATGAGCTTGTTGGACATTCCATACTCAGTATGTGAGCTTGTTGGACATTCCATACTTGGTATATGAGCTTGTTGGACATTCCATACTTGGTATATGAGCTTGTTGGAATTCCATACTCGGTATATGAGCTTGTTGGACATTCCATACTCGGTATATGAGCTTGTTGGACATTCCATACTCGGTATATGAGCTTGTTGGACATTCCATACACGGTATATGAGCTTGTTGGAATTCCATACTCGGTATATGAGCTTGTTGGACATTCCATACTTGGTATATGAGCTTGTTGGAATTCCATACTCGGTATATGAGCTTGTTGGACATTCCATACTCGGTATATGAGCTTGTTGGACATTCCATACTCGGTATATGAGCTTGTTGGACATTCCATACTCGGTATATGAGCTTGTTGGACATTCGATATACAGTATATGAGCTGGTTGGACATTCCATATACAGTATATGAGCTTGTTGGACATTCCATACACAGTATATGAGCTTGTTGGACATTCCATATACAGTATATGAGCTGGTTGGACATTCCATATACAGTATATGAGCTTGTTGGACATTCCATACACAGTATATGAGCTTGTTGGACATTCCATATACAGTATATGAGCTTTTTGGACATTCCATACACAGTATATGAGCTGGTTGGACGTTCCATACACAGTATATGAGCTGGTTGGACATTCCATATACAGTATATAAGCTTGTTGGACATTCCATACACAGTATATGAGCTTGTTGGACATTCCATATACAGTATATGAGCTTGTTGGACATTCCATACACAGTATATGAGCTTTTTGGACATTTCATATACAGTACTGTATATGAACTTGTTGGACATTCCATACTGAGTATATGAGCTTGTTGGACATTCCATACTGAGTATATGAGCTTGTTGGACATGTCATATACAGTATATGAGCTTGCTTGATATCCCATTATGAGATGAACGTGTTGTACATTCCACATATAGTTTATGAGCTTGTTGGACATCCCATTATACGATGAGCCTGTTGGATATTCAATATGCAGTATAAGAGCTTGTTGGACAACCTATTCAAAAACCATTGGACCCCATGTGGATCAAATATTTTGGGGTGTCTTGTTGGAATTAGTGCCCATTTGTGAGGTCAAGTACGGATATAGGATGAAAAGACCTGGCTGGCATTCAGCATTCCAATTCATCCCAGAGGTGTTCAGTAGAGTTGAGGTCAGGGGTCTCTGCAGTACTTTTGAGTTCTTCCATACCAAACTCGGCAAGTCATTTCTTGATGGAGCTGGATTTTTTCACAATGACAAGTGGATATGACTGGGGGGCAAGCCGACACATGATAATGATGATTTAAAAAAATAGAGTTGATGGCCTTGAGTGGAAATACTGCCTAATTCAAACATCTATCAGAGCAGATCCACAGTTAGTGACACATAGTGGCCATTATATAGCCACCTGATTCCCATTAAGACCTTCGATCACAGTGTCTGACAGAGGGGAGTCTTCCAGCATCACCTTCCTTTGTGGCTCTGACATTCCAAGTGATCCAATGTTAAGAGCTGGATTATAAACCTTTCTATGGGGCAAACATAACCAACTAGTCTGTTATACCGAAGATCTAGGCTTTTGTGGGCTAAAGAACGTCTACCATGAAAAATGTGAAGATATTCTGCAACAAACCGTGTCCTTCAGAAGCTCCCATATTTCACAATGTCCACCAATCACATTTTTCATGGTTCTTTAGCCCACAAAAGCCTAGGGGCCAGATTCAGGTAGGACTTAAGCCGGTCTATCTCGAGATGTGCCGCCTAAGTCTAAATTTGTGCCGTTATATCTATGCGCCGTACCCACAGAACTAGATACGCACCAAAATAGACTATTCCTGACCGGCCTAACTTGCCTACACCTGCACATCCTAGGTGCACATTTATTTTGTCCGCACCATTGATTTCCTAAGCAAATATGCAATTGAGGGAGAAACGCCGATTCCCAAACATAGGCCCGTTTGGCACATGCTAGGCGCGGTGTGCCTAAGCTGTTTGGCCGGCCTAAAGTTACCCCTCATAAAGCAGGGGTAACTTTGCACCAGACTTGCTCAAGTCAGCTGGAGAGCAGCTTCAGCAGCACCGTTACAGACGAGCTGAGCAACCACACTTGCAGGACAACACATGGCAGCCGTGGTCCTAGCACTACTAATGGGTCCCCCGCCACCAGGGCCGCCAATAGGGGGGTACAGGCAGTATACCTGTAAGGGGCCCGGGGGTCCCCAGGGGCCCGGATGGGAACCCCCTTTAAAAGTATATATATATATATATATATATATATTTGGGGGGGGGGGGGGTCCGGAGGCCACCAGGGCCCCAGATGGCAACCCCCCCCCTTTTTTTTTAATAAAAATAAATTACCAAATAAAGGGGGCTTTCCATCCGGGACCTCTGGGCCCTTTAATAATAATAATGATAATGATAATAATAATTATATATATATATATATATATTTTTGTCCGAAAGGCACTGGCCGTGAACTTGTTCTGCATACAGACGGCAGAACTTTTTCAGCCAACATTCTTCTCTTTTGTCCGATGGAGCGTACAGATGGTTTGCTTATACGACAAGACACGTCCATCGGAATATTTGATCGTGTGTGCGATCCTTTAGCCTGTAGGGTTCAATATTGGGTTGGCTCACCCTTTGCAGCTATAAAAGCTTCAACTCTTCTGGGAAGGCCGTCCACAAGGTTTAGGAGGTTTAGGTGGGAATGTTTGACCATTCTTCCAGAAGTGTATTTGTGAGGTCAGGCACTGATGTTGGCCAAGAAGGCCCGGTTCATCCCAAAGGTGTTGAGGTCAGGACTCTGTGCAGGCCAGTCCAGTTCCTCCACCCCAAACTCACTCATTTATGTCTTTATGGTCCTTGCTTTGTGGACTGGTCCAAATCATTTGATGGAAGGGGGGTTATGGTGTGGGGTTGTTTTCAGGGGTTGGACTTGGCCCCTTAGTTCCAGTGAAGGGAACACTTAAGGCGTCGGCATACCAAGACATTTTGGACAATTTCATGCTCCCAACTTTGTAGAAACAGTTTGGGGGATGGCCCCTTCCTGTTCCAACATGACTGCCCACCAGTGCACAAAGCAAGGTCCATAAAGACATGGATGAGCAAGTTTGGGGTGGAGGAACTTGACTGGCCTGCACAGAGTCCTGACCTCAACTCGATAGAACACCTTTGAAATGAATTAGAGCAGAGACTGCAAGCCAGGCCTTCTTGTCTATCAAAAAATATAACTAAAAATATATTAAAAATATATATTTAAAAAAAAAAAAAGAAAAAAGAAGGGGGGTTCCCATCCGTGCCTCTGGGGACCACCGGGCCCCTTACAGGTGTACTGCCTGTACCCCCCTGATGGCGGCCCTGGTCATAAGTCTCCATTGCTGTTATGAGGGCTGACATCTCCTGGGTGTTACATTATTTTTTCCTCCTCTGCCTGTGGGGAACGGGAGCAGCCATCTCACAGCAAAAGTACCTTCCCTGGGGGGGGGGGGGGGGAAATAAAACTGGATGTACTTTTGCATCGGCTGGGCATAAGTTGGGCCGGCGTATCTCTGTAAGTTGGGCTGGCATAGTTGTGAGCATGCTCAGAAGGGAACGAACGTACTGAGCATGCTCCGTTCAAGATACGCCCGGCGTAAATCACTAGACCATTCATTTGCATAACGACACACCCACTTACACTTGCGCCGGCTTACGCTGACTAAATTAAGTTACGCCGTCACAAACTTAGGAGCAAGTGCTTGGTGAATACTGTATTTGCCTCACTAGTTTGTGTCTGCGGAAGGTATATGCGTTACGTTACGCCGGCACAAAAATGCGCCCATCTACCTGAATCTGGCCCTAGGTCTTCTTCAGGATAACAGACTAGTTGGTTATGTTTGCCCCATAGAAATGTTTATAGTCCATCTCTGTCCAGGGCTGGACTGGGACAGAAATTTGGCCCTGGACTTCATCCAGACTGGCCCACTTTGACAGGTCTCTCCCATGGCGGCTAGACAACTCCCGCAAACCCCCCCCCCCCGGCCACCCAAGCCCCCTCTCCCCCTTCACTAGCCACTAGCCATCCTACTTTATTAGAGTAGAATGGCTGGTACTGATACTCTTATAGGAAGTACCAGTGGGCAAGCTAGACATTATTTCACCCGGGGCAAAGAATCAGTTCTGTGCCCCCCCCCCCCCCTAATGGGACAAGATTAGGCAGAAGGGAGAAACTCCCAGGCCATAGATGTTGAGCCAGCTGTCTGTCACCTCTCCCATGCTCCTCTGTCACCCCCCATGCTCCTCTGGTCCTCCCCCTGCTTCCTTGTTCTCCCCAGGTGAGCACTGAGGGGAGGGAGAGGAGGTGAGCGCTGCGGAAAGGGAGAGACAGAGGAGCGGAGGGGGGGGGGCGGCGGTCCACTGTCACTGAAGTTGACCCACTGAGCTATCGGCCCACCGGGAAACTCCCTGTAGTCCCAATGGCCAGTCCATCCCTGTACTCTGTCTAGAAAAAAGGACTGGAAACTCGGATAAGTATTACCTCCAGGGGAGCAATAAGAAGCCTTATTTACCCAACCATGGATGAGCTTACTTGTTGCAGGCCGTTATATCTACAGGAGAGTTATGCCCTTACAGAGAAACACACAGCATGGAGGTTCCTTTACAGATACTTAGCAAATTTTTATTGCCCTGTAGACTGTTTTGCACCTTCAGCAGATTGCTAACATGCAATGAGAAGACGCGTAAAGCTTCCGCCTCGAGTCATTTTCCGACTGTCGCTTCCACTGAGCGTTCAGTCTGGAACTCTCCCAGAAAGCCCATTAAGTTAGAACAATAGCCGTGTGTCCATATCGATCTTCCGCAGTGCTGAGCTCTGTTTTTGGGGGGTTCTTGTCTCATGCCAAGCCATTTAGCACAAAAGAGTAAACTTGTCAGTCATGGAAGGATCTGATAGTAACCAGCACCACTGGTTTATATTGTATTTATTCACAGCATGCCGGGGGAAAAGCTAATTATCACTAAATCCCTTGCTGATATCGACATCATTCATTTTGTTAGATGGGCCGAATGAGATCTCACCGTAAGGACAATGGCGTGAGATCTAGAGGACTGGGTGAAGATTGACAGAGTGGTTTCTTGACAGGTAGGCCTAAAAACGGTTAAAACCAATGGCTTATTGGTTAACAATTCTGTCCTGTAGCACAGGGCTTAACTCCCTTGACTCCATCTACTTGGAGTTTGCATGTACTCTTTTAGGGCTGGACTGGGACAAAAATTTGGCCCTGGACTTCATCCAGACTGGCCCACTTTGACAGGTCTCTCCCATGGCGGCCGGACATCTCCCGCACCCCACCCGGCCACCTAAGCCCCCCTCCCCCCTTCACTAGCCACTAGCTGTTCTACTTTATTAGTAGTGTTGCTCACGAATATTCGTATTGCGAATATTCGGCTCGAATATGGCATATTCGAGTATTCGCGATATATTCCGAATTTCGTATTTTTTCAATTTTTTTTTTAGAACAGATCACATCCTAGAGATCCCCATCAACGTCTAAAAGCATTGCTGGTATGATTAGAGACCTTGGGCCGAGTAGCTGCAGCGATCATTTTATATTGCCGAAAAATCGCAATGCGATTATTCGGCAATAGCGATATCGCGCGATTATTTTAGAGAAATTCGCAATATTGTTTTTAGCTAAAATAACACATACATTCGATTTCAGAGTGTTACTGTCGAAATTCCGCAATCAATTTCTCATTCGCATTTTTGCGAAATTACGATAAAATATCAAGAATATTCTGAGCCAATCAGAGTGCTCCTTCCGCATTTCTCGAATATTCGCAATTATTTTGTATTGTAATATATCACGAATATTCTGAGCCAATCAGAGTGCTCCATTCCGCATTTCTCGAAATTTCGCAATTATTTTGTATTATAAAATATCAAGAATATTCTGAGCCAATCAGAGTGCTCCATTCCGCATTTCTCGAAATTTCGCAATTATTTTGTATTATAAAATATCACGAATATTCTGAGCCAATCAGAGTGCTCCTTCCGCATTTGCCGAATATTCGCAATTATTTTGTATTGTAATATATCATGAATATTCTGAGCCAATCAGAGTGCTCCATTCCGCATTTCTCGAAATTTCGCAATTATTTGGTATTATAAAATATCACGAATATTCTGAGCCAATCAGAGTGCTCCTTTCGCATTTCTCGAAATTTCGCATTCGCATTCGCAATAGCGAAATTTCGCAATCATTTCATTTCCAAAAAATATCGCGAATATTCGCATTTAACGAATATATCTCGAATATTCGACTATATATTCGAGATATATCGCGAAATCGAATATGGCATATTCTGCTCAACACTATTGAGTAGAAAGGCTGGTACTGGTACTCTCATAGGCAGTACCAGTGGGGAAGCTAGACATTATTTCACCCGGGGCAAAGAATCAGTTTTGTGCCCCCCATTATGGGACAAGATTAAGCAGAAGTGAGAAACTCCCAGGCCATAGCTGTTGAGTCAGCTGTCTGTCCCCTCCCCTATGCTCCTCTGTCGCCCCCCCCCCCTGGCTCCTCTGGTCCTCCCCCTGCTTCTTTGTTCCCCCCAGTTGACCGCTGCGGGGAGGGATAGACAGAGGGACGGAGGGGAGCGGCGGTCCGCTGTCACTGAAGTCGGCCCACTGAGCCATTGGCCCACCAGGAAACTCCCTGTAGTCCCAATGGCCAGTCCATCCCTGTACTCTTTGGCCCGGATTCACAAAGCACTTACGCCGACGTATCTCCATATATGTAAGTACAAATATGCGCCGTCGTATCTGTGCGCCGTGCCCACAGAACTAAGATACGCCAAAAAACTGACTTCATCCGACCGACGTAACTTGCCTACGCCGGCGTATAGTGGGCGCATATTTACGCTGGACGTATTTGGCGCTCCCATTGATTTTCGATGCAAATATACAAATGAGGGAGATACGCCGATTCACGAAAGTACTTGCGCCCGGCGCATGTTTTGAGCGATTTGCGTAAGGTTTACATTCGGCGTAAAGTTATTCCCCATATTGGGGGCGCAACTCATGCAAAGGTATGGGGAACGAACGCCGTCTAATTTTACGTAGTTAACGTAGTACGTGAATAGGGCTGGGTGTAGGTTACGTTCACGTCGTAGGCAGTGTTTCGACGTATCTTAGGCAGTTATTTCGACGTGACTGTGAGCATGCGTACTGGGATGCGTCCAAGGTACGATGCATGGGCAGTTTATTTTAAGTACTTGTCTGAAGCTCAGCCCGTCATTTGCATGGGGTCACACTTCATTTAAATGTATCACGCCCACTTCCAGCCCTCTTCCACCTACTTTGGCTTACGCTGACTTATGCCTACGACTATACGCTACGCCGGCGCAACGTTGGGAGCATTTGCTTTGTGAATTCCATGCTTGCCTCTCTGCGTTGGGCCGGCGTAGCGTAAAGAAGATACGCTACGGCGGCATAAATATGCGCCGATATATGTGAATCCGGGCCAATGTGTTTTAATAGGTTTCTTCTGGGTACACAGGTTTCCTCCTGGTAGGATAATTGGCACTGGTATGTGTATGCATGTGAGCATACCTCCCAACTTTTTGAGATGGGAATGAGGGACAACTATCAGCAAAAGTATACAGGTGTAGGACACACCCCTTGCCACGCCCCCTTAAAGAAGAATTATACAAAAACAAGATTGGTTAAACCCACAAGTGTTTATTTTTTTACTAGGGGGATTTTTTTATCTTGATGCATTTTGTGGGGAACCCCCCACTTCTTCAGGAGGGATGGGAGAAATACTTGAACACTGTAAGTGATAACAACTTTTTTTTATATATAGCACATATAATCCTAATTCTTATCATTCTTAGCAGTGATATAAGAATACCCAAAGAAGGTGAGCCCATTAAATCACCCCCCCCCCCACTCTGCGATAGCTTTTTGTATGTGGCATACTATATAAAGTGGGTGGGTTATTGAGTTATACTTTAACCCCCCCCCCCCCCCCCAAGATGACTGACTGATTGCTGGTGGTGTCTGTGGTATCGCATCTAGCTCTCCTAGAGCAGGGGTCTTCAAACTATGGCCCTCCAGTTGTTCAGGAACTACAATTCCCATCATGCCTAGTCATGTCTGTGAATGTCAGTGTGTTACAATGCCTCATGGGAAGTGTAGTTCTACAACAGCTGGAGGGCCGTAGTTTGAGGATCCTTGTCCTAGAGCCTGTATTATCCCATATTTAGGTGATGGTTTCACCCTGGTGGGTTAATCTGGGAAGGTGATGTTACCTACCCCCTTTTGTGGGCAGCCAATGTTTCTTGATTAGGATATGAATTGTCTTACTATCTCTTTTTTTCCTTTTTTTTTCTTACTCACCTTCTTGTTATCCTTCCCTCTTTCCTTCCACTCCCTTTTTTTTTAGGGGGGAAGAGAGGGGGAAGGAAGAAAAAGGTTGCGTCTTAAGCAGAAGACAATGTAGGTCATATGCAGTGGCATACCGTCCATTAGGGGCGCATGGGCGCCGCCCCCCTATAGAAGGCGTCTGCCCCCCTAATCTACATGCAGGGCACCTGGATGCATAGATTCCAAAGTTTTTTTTTTTAATCACATGATTAGAGCCAGAGGCTCTAATAGGCTTAAAAAAAGTGTGGACTTGGGGTTGGGGCGCAGCGCTCACCCAGTTGTGTGCCAATAGCGAATAAATATTCACTAATGTCACACTGATTCTCCTCCCAGCCAATCAGAAAGCGGGTCCTAAAACCTGCCATCCGATTGTCTGAAAGGACAGGTGATCCCATTGGCCACGTGGGAGGAGAAGGGAGGTAAAGCACAGCCACCGTGAGGAGACGCACGAGAAGCCGCCATCCACTTCCCGGAAGGAAACGCTGCCCACGTGATGGGGTAAGGGCGGGGCCGACTTTCTGTCACCGGGAGCAGTGATCAGTGTCGTGTCACCCGTAGCCCAGCCCTCTCACAGTTAGAATCACTCCCTAGGATACACTTAACCCCTTCCTCACCCCCTAGTGGTAACCCCTCCCCTGCCAGTGTGTTTTACACAATAATCAGTGCATTTTTCAAATCACTGATCGCTGTATAAATGACAGTGGTCACAAAATAGCATCAACAGTGTCTGATGTGTCCGCTATATTGTCGCAGTCAGGATAAAAATCACTGAACGCCGCCATTAGTAGTAAAAAACTTAGAGATAAGGAGCAGCAGTCACGTTTTATAGAAGAGCTTACAACATCTCACAGATGGTTATGGTCATTGGTCATTTGACCATTCTAGAGATAGAAGGTCTAAAGCAGTGATGAGCGGAATACGCCATATTCGATTTTGCGGTATTTCATGAATATATAGAAGAATATTCGTGAAATATTCGTTAATATCGAATATTCGTGATATTTTATCAAAAAAAAAATTGGCGAAATTTTGCTAGTGCGAATGCGAAATTGATTGCAAAATTCTCGTCAACACGCGAAAACGGAGATCATTTCCTGGATTACTAAACTAATAGGCACTAAACACACTGGCCCAGATTCACAGAGCGATTACGCGTGCGCAACTGCTGTTGCGCGTGCGTAAGTCTAAATGTGCGCGTGCGTATAGTTGGACGCGATTCACAAAACAATATACGCCAGAAATCTACGTTTTTTGGTCCGGCGTAATTGAGTTAGACATTCGCTTCCCTTCGCGCAAAACTGCGCTAGACACACCATTGATTTGCTAGTCAAATATGCTAATGAGGGAGTTACGGGGATCCACAAAAAAACGCAGTTGCTGCGCAGGCTACGCGATGTGCGCAACTGCAAAATGTCCTGTCTAAAGTTAGAGCACATAAAAGCTGATCTAACTTTTGAAAAAAAGTCTAATTGTCAGATAAAGCAACACCGTTATTGAGGAGCAGACCACACACACGTGTTGCACTACAATTTGACTGCCAACATGCTAGGGGCATCGTCGCTCATAGCTGCACTAGTGAATATAGATGACCAAAGAAGGAGGAGGGCACGGAGGATGGCACGGGAGAGGGTATACCGCACCCGCATACACCTGTTTGGCATGAATGATTCAGAGGTCTTTCGCATCTTCAGATTCCCCCCTCATGCCATCCTGGAATTAACCACAACCTTGCAGGAGGACATCACCAGCCCAACACAACGCTCACATGCAGTGCAGCCACTGGTGAAGGTCCTGGCAACACTCCATGTCCTTGCCAGTGGCTCTTTTCAGCGTACAAGTGGAGTGGTGGCTGGGATGTCACAATCCTCCATGAGCAGATGTGTGCACCAGGTTGTCCCTGCAATCCTCACACGCTTGGCCAACCAAATCATCAAACCCACCACTGAGGAGCTTCGAATCAAGGCAATGGCAGATTTCTACCGAATTGCCAGATTCCCACGCACCATCGGGGCCATAGATTGCACACATGTGGCACTCCAGCCCCCCCATGAGACCGAGCACATGTACCGCAATCGGAAGAATTGGCACTCCATCAACGTACAGGTGATAGTTGATGCCCAAGGCCTCATATGGCACGTCCGTGCCAAACACCCAGGGTCCAGCCATGACAGCTACATCTACAATCAAAGCCACATCCGAACAGAATTCGAACAGAACGTGTATGGGAACACCTGGCTGGTTGGTGAGTGACATGGGAGTCAGGCATGACTATCCCCTCCCGTGATGCACAACAGAAGTGGCACATGCATGACTAACATTCTCCTGTCTTTTCCTTTACAGGTGACTCTGCATATGCACTGGGACCCCATCTCATGACTCCTATCCGGAACCCCCAAACCCCAGGAGAGGAACGATACAATGAAGCACACATCAAAACCCGTGCAGTGGTGGAGCGCACCTTTGGCCTCCTGAAGTCACGTTTCCGATGCCTGGATAAGTCTGGGGGTACACTGTTGTATTCCCCAAACTTCGTGTGCCATATCATCGCTGCATGTTGCATGCTACACAATCTCGCAGTGAGGAAGGGCCTGCAGGTTGAGCTACGTGATGATCTGACCCCCCAACCAGAAAATCAACCCCTAACCGAGGATACCCCGTCTTCTGAGGGAAGAGCAGTCAGGAGGCAGCTCATATTGGGCATCTTTGCACGTTAAACACACACATTAATCATGGCACAATGAGAATGCATGCATGCACACCACTGTGGTCCCTAGCACACACACCCCACATCCTCATCAAATTGGATTGGCACCAGTCCACCATGCAAGACTGGTGAGCAGTAACGCCACGTCAAGGCTCCAATTATGTCACTGTACATTCATACACCATTCACACGGACCTGGGAATCACTTCTCCCTGGTCCTGGGGAACCCTTCTCCACCAAAATTGAGGGTGACACCCCTTTTCCAGCAGGAATGTCACCCCCACATTCAAACATCATTCACATACAAAATATGCCAAAAAAGTCAAACAAACAAAAATGCATAGAAACAAAAAATGCATAGGAAAAAAAAAATGCTTAGAAAAAACAAAAAAAAGCAGAGAACAAAAATAAAAAAGCTTTCAAAACAAACAAAAGGGGGAAAAAAAAATTATTGCCCTCTGCCTGAGCCACGCCTGGGGCGCCCCCGGCCACGGCCCCGGACCCTCAGGGGAGACGCATGGGGGAGGGGAAAAGCCGGGGAAGGAGGAGCAGCCCCTGAGATCTGCCCACCTGGCGGCCTGCCCTCCAAGGCCACGGCTATTCTGTCCAGGGCAGCACCAAGTGTTGCCGTGTTGCCCTGGATAGCCTGGGTAAGGGCCCTCACATCCTGCCCAACGCCTGCTGCTGTAGTTTGCAGGTCATTTAGGCAGGTTGTGGAGGCCCGGGAGTGGGAGTCCAGGTTACCCAGGCTATCATTAATGGAGGACAGGCTCTGATCCACCCGCCCCATAGTCTGGCAGAGCTGTCTCAGAAGGCGGGTCTGGGTGGCCAGGTTCCTTCTCAGACAGGCGGGCATGAGATTGGGCGCCCCCCTGGTGCTTGGGGATGACCTCCTGGCTCCAGCTGATGGTTGCGGCCGGGGAGAAGGGGAGGCCCTTGTGAGGGGAGCCATGTTGGGGGAGGAGGGGGGGGGGCTGACCCTTAGGGAGGGCAGGCTTCTTGCAGCCAGAGGGGAAGAGTCCGCAGAAACCAAAGGGCCAGTGCCTTCCATGGACTCCTCCTCCTCATGATTCTGCTCCTCCTCATGATCGTCCTCCGCATGATCCTCCCCCTCCTCTTGTTCCTCCTCTGCGGACTCTGGCCTTGTTGGGGGGGCCTCATTAGGCTGCTGTCCTGGGGTTGGAGCGGTCAGTCCAGATGGCCCTGCACCCTCCTGCACAGCTGTGGATGACACAAAACATTCACAGGTTGGAGGATCCACACACTTGCCACATATTCCCTTTCACCCCCTCCCCCACACATGCTACACACCTGAGAGAAATAAAAACCTTACCTGGCACCGCGGGGACCGGACTTGTGTCAAAGCCTGGCAGGCCCTCCACTTCATGCCGGTGAAAGGTCAGGGCCACCACACGCTCCGTCTCTGAAAATCTAACCCGGCATGGTGGGCCCCCTCCTGTGCCCCTGGCATGGGCATTTATTGCGGCCAGTTTTTTTTTCACCTCACGCCGGAGGTCATTTATTTTCTTTTCTATCCCAGAGCGGGTCCGTGTCTCCCCCTCCCCCGATGAATTCACCTGCTCCGTGATCCTATCTAAGATCTCCCTCCTCCTGGCCGGGGTGGTGGTGGCACTCTGCGGGCCGTGGAGAAAACGCCCATAGTCGGTAATGGCCCGGGCAAGAATTCTTTTTTCCCCCACAGTAAAATTGAGCTTTCTTTTTCTCTCAGTCATACTTCCAAACAAACTCACTAGCTGTCACCAAAAATCTGTCACAAATACAAGCACAACCAATCAGACAAGAACACACACAAAGAGAAAAAGAACAGCCAAAAATCACACTAGCACTCAGCAAGAAACACACACAAAAAAATCAGATGAAAAAAAAAAGCAAGAAAACAAACGCTCAGAAATCTATCAATCAAACAAACAGTCTCAAACACTTATCAAAATACACTTTCACAAAACTACCAACAAGCACTAGATCACACAGAACACTAATCTCACAACTACAAAACACACTCTAACGAACAACAGAGCAAAAGCACTTGATTCAATGGGAAGGGACACAAAGGGATGTACTTTTGCAATGGAAGGGCGTTTGTGTGTGTCTATTTATGCTGTCTGCGTAGTTCACAACATTGCCCTAGTCCATTTCCAATTTCAATGATTGCGCCGCTCCCGAGTTGTGAGCATGCGCACAACGGAGCTGACATGGTTTCCTTCACGCGCGCATGCGCGAGTCGGCCGGCCCTTCATTTGCATGGGGTCACGGCTCATTTCAATGTAACACGCCCACGTCCCTCCCAATTTGTATTACTCCTCCTTACGCCTACGGAAAAAACCTTACGTTTGCGCAAGCTCTTGCGTAAAAGCTACGTGAATCGCCGGATTACGCGGCTAGATTGCGCAAGTCTAACGGAAAAGTGGTGCGCTACGCCGGAATGATAATGCGCCGATCTACGTGAATCTGCCCCACTAACTCTACTTACACAAACTTATATGACTAAACTAAAGCTAATTTTTTTTTTTTTGTTATACACAAAACACAGAAGGGCAGAGAAAGTATTCGCGAATATTCGTAATACGAATATTCGCATTGCGAATATTCGGCAACATAAAAGGATCGCCTCAGCTACTCGGCCCAGGGTCTCTAATCATACCAGCAATGCTTTTAGACGTCGATGGAGATCACTAGGATGTGATCTGTTTTAAAAAAAAAATTGAAAAAATACGATTATTCGCAATAGTGAATATTCACCGCGATATTCGATTTATTCGCGAATACTCGAATATGCAATATTCGTAACAAATATTCGCAATGCGAATATTCGTGAGCAACACTAGTGTAAAGCAGTGATGGCGAAACTTGGCACCCCAGCTGCTGTATTGGAACTACATTCCCCATGATGCTCAATTACACTGACCATCATGGGGAATGTAGTTCCAAAACATCTAGGAAGTCAAGGTTCAGCCATCACTCATCTATAGGTAAGCGCCCTTATTATCAGAGGTGGAGGTCTTTACACAAAGGAGTTCTCATCACTTGAGGTGTCGGAGATTTCAAATGAACTTTTAACCACTTAAGACCCGGACCATTATGCAGGTAAAGGACCTGGCCATTTGTTGCGATTCGGCACTGCGTCGCATTAACTGACAGTTGCGCGGTCGTGCGGCGTGGCTCCGAAATAAAATTGGTGTTCTTTTTTCCCCACAAATAGAGCTTTCTTTTGGTGGTATTTGATCACCTCTGCGGTTTTTATTTTTTGCGCTATAAACAAATATATAAAAGAAATATATAAAAAAAACATTTTTTTCCTCAGTTTAGGCCGATACGTATTCTTCTACATATTTTTGGTAAAAAAAACAAAAAACGCAAAAAGCGTTTATTGATTGTATTGTGCAAAAGTTATAGCGTTTACAAAATAGGGGATAGTTTTATGGCATTTTTATTCATTTTTTTTTTTTTTTACTAGCAATGGCGGCGATCAGCGATTTTTCTTCATGACTGCATCGGACACTTTTGACAAATTTTTGGGACCATTGTCATTTTCACAGCGAAAAGTGCAATAAAAATGCACTGATTACTGTGAAAATGACAATTGCAGTAAAGTGGTTAACCACTAGGTGGCGCTGAGGGGTTATGTGTGCCCTAAGGGAGTGATTCTTACTGTAGGGGGGTGTGGCTGTAGGCGTGACGTCACTGATCGTCATTCCCTATATCGGGGAACAGACGATCAGTGTCAGTGCCACAGTGAAGAACGGGGAAGTTTTGTTTACACTCACCTCTCCCCGTTCTTCAGCTCATGTGACCAATCGTGGGACACTGGTGGCGATCGGGTCCGCGGGTCCTGCAGGCGCGGTCACGGAGCTTCGGACCCGGTCACCTGTGCGCACGACCCACGGCTGGGAACAGCGGATCAGTGTCAATACCACAGAGAAGAACGGGGAAGGTTTGTTTACACTCAGCTCTCCCCGTTCTTCAGCTCCTGTGACCGCTCGCGGGAGACCGGCGGCGATCGGGTCCGCGGGTCCCGCAGGCGCGGTCACGGAGCTTTGGACCCAGTCACGTGCGTGCGTGACCCACGGCTGGGAACAGACGATCACTGCCACAGTGAAGAACGAGGAAGGTTTGTTTACACTCACCTCTCCCCGTTCTTCAGGTCTTGAGACTGATCGTGGGACACCGGTGGCGATCGGGTCCCGCGGGCACAATCACGGAGCTTCGGACCTGGTACCTGTATGTGCCTGTGCCCAGCCGTGCCATTCTGCCGACGTATATAGTCGGTAGGGGGTCCTTAAGTGGTTAAAGAAGATTTCTTCGAGATCTTTCACTTTTTCACGTGGACTTTATCCATTAATATATTGAATTTTTTTATTTATTTTTCACTCAATTGTTTTTATATTAGTGCGGCTTTGTTGGGTTTTTAATTGCTTTTACTATGGTATCGCATGGCTAAATTGCTGTTTTACACCAGTAATAAGATTTGTAGACACGTTGCAGACATTAGCGCGGTTTCTGCCTTAAGTTGTGATTTATTGGTTGCTATGGCAACATTTGTGCATTTTTATATGTTTTACACTGTATTGTTTTCGCATTTGAATTTGCAATTAAAAAAAAACGATTAAACCCCCAAAAAAATTAAAAAATGAAATTAAATAAAAACCTTTTAGTATCTCTCTATACACGTAGGTGGCCTAATTACATTGATTTAATAGGCCCACTGTCTGTTGCTTTTCATTTTTTGCAGTCTTCTTAAATTGTATGCCCCCCACATCTGCCCCCAGGGGGCGTTTTTGTCTTGGTGTCTGAACCCCCTATTATGGGAGCCCTTGAGCACGTGAACAGTGAGCTGCACTATTCTTTGGGTCCTCTGATACCATTGCTATAAATTAGAATTATATGGGGGGGGGGGGGGGGAGGATTTACTAAAAATGGAGAGAGCAAAATCTGGTGCAGCTCTGCCTAGAAACCAATCAGCTTCCAGGTTTTCTTTTTTTTAACCATTTAAGGACCCCTTTACGCCGATATACGTCGACAGAGTGGCATGGCTGGGCACATCAACGTACCTGTACGTTGCCCTTTAAGCCCAGCTGTGGGGTTCGCGGTCACATGCACGCGACCCGGTCCGAAGCTCCATGACCCTGACCGTGGCACCCGCGGACCCGATCGCCGCTGGAGTCCCGCGATCGGTCCCCGGAGCTGAGGAACGGGGAGAGGTGAGTGTAAACACGGCTTCCCCATTCTTCACTGTGGCGCCGTCATCGATCGTGTGTTCCCTTTTATAGGGATGCACAATCGATGACGTCTCACCTACAGCCCCGCCCCCCTACAGTTAGAAACACATATGAGGTCACACTTAACCCCTTCAGCGCCCCCTTGTGGTTAACTCCCGAACTGCAATTGGCATTTTCACAGTAATCAGTGCATTTTTTTGCTGTGAAGATGACAATGGTCCCAAAAATGTGTCAAAATTGTCCGATGTGTCCGCCATAATGTCGCAGTCACGAAAAAAAAAATCGCTGACCGCCGCCATTAGTAGTAAAAAATATTTTTTTTTTATAAAAATGCAATAAAACTATCCCCTATTTTGTAAACGCTATACATTTTGCGCAAACCAATCGACAAACGCTTAATGCGATTTTTTTACCAAAAATATATAGAAGAATACGTATCGGCCTAAACTGAGGGAAAAAAAAATATATATTTTTGGGGGATATTTATTATAGCAAAATGTAAAAAATATTGTTTTTTTTTCAGAATTTTCGCTCTATTTTTGTTTATAGCGCAAAAAATAAAAACCGCAGAGGTGATCAAATACCACCAAAAGAAAGCTCTATTTGTGGGGAAAAAAGGACGCCAATTTTGTTTGGGAGCCACGTCGCACGACCGCGCAATTGTCAGTTAAAGCGACACAGTGCCGAATCGCAAAACCTGGCCGGGTCCTTTAGCTGCCTAAAGGTCCGGGTCTTAAGTGGTTAAAGCTTAACCGGTTCCCGACCATGTCATGCAGATATACTGCGGCACAATGGCTCCCCTTATGGGTAAGTCCTATCCTTTTTCAGCCACCAGAGGGCACGTGCGCGGGGGAACCCATGCGCGTGGCCGACGGGCACGATCACCACCGGTCACGCGCGAACGTGTGCACGAGCGCCAGCACAGGGAGATTTCTGACACAAATCCCTGAGCTGTCAGAGGAGAGGAGCCATATCGTTTGTTCCTACTAAATAGGAAAAACGTCTCCTCTCCTAGTCCTATCCTATCCCCATACAGTTAAGCCTGGTACACACAATTGGATTTTCTGCAGACAAAGCGTAGGACTTTTGTCCGAAGGGCGTTGGCCAGGAACTTGTATTGCATAGAATTGTCGGCCAACAAACACAAAACGATGTGTTTATGCTCATAATCCGAGGTTCCACTGTATTAAGTTATATGCATAGTGATTGTGCACTTTAAGCTGGGATGGGATTTTATGGGGTTATTGATTTTATGGGAGAACTTTCCTAGTATTTTAATTGTTTGGTTGTGGATTTAAAATTTCATTTTGTAATACAATTTTATATTTTAGAATTGCTTGTGTTATTAGGTCCTCCTTGCTAGTCCCGGGTTGGACCCCCTTTATTGGGTCCACCTTCCTAGTCCCGGGTTGGACCCCCTTAATTAGGTACACCTTGCTAGTCCCGGCTTGGACCCCCTTTATTAGGTCCACCTTGCTAGTCCTGGGTTGGACCCCCTTTATTAGGTACACCTTGCTAGTCTTGGGTTGGACCCCCTTTGTTAGGTACACCTTGCTAGTCTTGGGTTGGACCCCCTTTGTTAGGTACACCTTGCTAGTCCCGGGTTGGACCCCCTTTATTAGGTCCACCTTGCTAGTCCCGGGTAGGACCCCCTTTATTGGGTCCACCTTCCTAGTCCCGGGTTGGACCCCCTTAATTAGGTACACCTTGCTAGTCCCGGGTTGGACCCCCTTTATTAGGTCCACCTTGCTAGTCCTGGGTTGGACCCCCTTTATTAGGTACACCTTGCTAGTCTTGGGTTGGACCCCCTTTGTTAGGTACACCTTGGTAGTCCTGGGTTGGACCCCCTTTATTAGGTCCACCTTGCTAGTCCTGGGTTGGACCCCCTTTATTAGGTCCACCTTGCTAGTCCTGGGTTGGACCCCCTTTATTAGGTAAACCATCCTAGTCCCGGGTTGGACCCCCTTTATTAGGTAAACCTTGCTAGTCTCGGGTTGGACCCCCTTTATTAGATAGATAGATACGCTACGCCCGCCTAAAGATACGCCGCCCTACGTGAATCTAGCCCTATAACTTTTGTGCAAACCAATCAATAAACTAATATTGCGATTTTTTTTTTTACCAAAAATATGTAGAAGAATGCGTATCAACTTAAACTGAGGAAAAAAATGTTTTTTTTTATGTCTTTTTGGGGGATATTTATTACAGCAAAAAGTAAAAAATATTGCATTTTTTTTCAAAATTGTCGCTATATTTTTGTTTATAGCGCAAAAAATAAAAACCGCAGAGGTAATCAAATACCACCAAAAGAAAGCTCTATTTGTGGGGAAAAAAGGACGCCAATTTTGTTTGGAAGCCACGTCACACGACCGCGCAATTGTCATTTAAATCGACATAGTGCCGAATCACAAAAAGGGGCCTGGTCCTTTACCTGCATAACGGTCCGGGGCTGGAGTGGTTAATAAAGCACAGGATGTAATCATTACTTCATGTTGCTTTTCATTCTTAATTAACTTCTATTTATTTTTAGAAATCCTTTTTCTGTGATGAGGGGCGTTGCTAATCGGCATAAACTCACCGTCACATTCCCATCAATTTCCTATTTTCTGCTCATTTAGAACGGTGGATATCGGAGCTTTTCTTTGATGACTCCTTTAGAACCCGTCAGGTGATTTATTCATTTGTGTGTTGTGTGTGTGTGGAGGGCTGTGTCTGCGCTTCTAAAAAAAGAAAGTCATGAAAAAACTAAAATGTTGCAGATTTGTTTGAAATTGGAAGTGAAAACTCAAATTTTAATTTATATTTTGCCTTCCCTTACATCAGAGTCTGCAGAGTCCCCCCTTACATCAGAGTCTGCAGAGTCCCCCCTTACATCAGTGTCTGCAGAGTCCCCCCTTACATCAGTGTCTGCAGAGTCCCCCCTTACATCAGCGTCTGCAGAGTCCCCCCTTACATCAGCGTCTGCAGAGTCCCCCCTTACATCAGAGTCTGCAGAGTCCCCCCTTACATCAGAGTCTGCAGAGACCCCCCTTACATCAGAGTCTGCAGAGTCCCCCCTTACATCAGAGTCTGCAGAGTCCCCCCTTACATCAGAGTCTGCAGAGTCCCCCCTTACATCAGAGTCTGCAGAGTCCCCCCTTACATCAGAGTCTGCAGAGTCCCCCCTTACATCAGCGTCTGCAGAGTCCCCCCTTACATCAGCGTCTGCAGAGTCCCCCCTTACATCAGCGTCTGCAGAGTCCCCCCTTACATCAGCGTCTGCAGAGTCCCCCCTTACATCAGCGTCTGCAGAGTCCCCCCTTACATCAGCGTCTGCAGAGTCCCCCCTTACATCAGCGTCTGCAGAGTCCCCCCTTACATCAGTGTCTGCAGAGTCCCCCCTTACATCAGAGTCTGCAGAGTCCCCCCTAAGACCCCTTTCACACTGAAGCATTTTTACAGCATTTTTGGAGCAGCTTTTGGACGCTGAAAAAAAACGCTCCAAAAATGCCTCTCTCCATTGAAATTAATTGAAGGCACTGCAAAAACGCCCTAAAAAGTTCGGGTCTTAGCTCGAAAAACATTTGAATAACGATCGAAAAATGTTTGAATAACGCTAGAATAACGCTTGAATAACGCTAGAAAAACGCTTGAATAACGCTTGAATAACGCCTGAAATACACTCGAATAATGCCTGAAAAACATTCGAACAACGCCCGGAAGATGCTTGAATAACACCCGGAAACCGCTTAAATAACACTCGAAAAAAACTCGAATAACGCCTGAAAAACTATCGAATAACGCTCGAATAATGCTCGAAAAAAGCTTGAATAACGCCTGAAAAACGTATGAAAACCGCTTGAATAATGCCCGAAAAAAGCTTGAATAACGCTCGAAAAACTATCGAATAACGCCCAAAAAATAGTAGAAGAACGCCCAAAAAATAGTAGAAGACTGCTCGAAAAATAGTAGAAGAACGCTCGAAAAATAGTAGAAGAACGCTCGAAAAATAGTAGAAGAACGCTCGAAAAATAGTAGAAGACCGCTCGAAAAATAGTAGAAGAACGCTAGAAAAATAGTAGAAGAACGCTCGAAAAATAGTAGAAGAACGCTAGAAAAATAGTACAAGACCGCTAGAAAAATAGTACAAGACCGCTAGAAAAATAATAGAAGAACGCTCGAAAAATAGTAGAAGACCGCTCGAAAAATAGTAGAAGAACGCTCGAAAAATAGTAGAAGAACGCTCGAAAAATAGTAGAAGACCGCTAGAAAAATAGTAGAAGACCGCTAGAAAAATAATAGAAGAACGCTAGAAAAATAGTAGAAGAACGCTCGAAAAATAGTAGAAGAACGCTCGAAAAATAGTAGAAGAACGCTCGAAAAATAGTAGAAGAACGCTCGAAAAATAGTAGAAGAACGCTAGAAAAATAGTAGAAGACCGCTAGAAAAATAGTAGAAGACCGCTAGAAAAATAATAGAAGAACACTAGAAAAATAGTAGAAGAACGCTCGAAAAATAGTAGAAGAACGCTAGAAAAATAGTAGAAGACCGCTCGAAAAATAGTAGAAGAACGCTCGAAAAATAGTAGAAGAACGCTCGAAAAATAGTAGAAGAATGCTCGAAAAATAGTAGAAGAACGCTAGAAAAATAGTAGAAGAACGCTCGAAAAATAGTAGAAGAACGCTCGAAAAATAGTAGAAGAATGCTCGAAAAATAGTAGAAGAACGCTCGAAAAATAGTAGAAGAACGCTAGAAAAATAGTAGAAGACCGCTAGAAAAATAGTAGAAGAACGCTAGAAAAATAGTAGAAGACCGCTAGAAAAATAATAGAAGAACGCTCGAAAAATAGTAGAAGACCGCTCGAAAAATAGTAGAAGAACGCTCGAAAAATAGTAGAAGACCGCTCGAAAATAGTAAAAGACCGCTCGAAAAATAGTAGAAGACCGCTCGAAAATAGTAAAAGACCGCTCGAAAAATAGTAGAAGACCACTCGAAAAATAGTAGAAGACCACTCGAAAAATAGTAGAAGACCGCTAGAAAAACGCTTGAGTAACGCTCAAAAAACGTTTGAGAAACACTCGAATAACACTCGAAAAACGCTCCAGTGTGAAAGGGGCCTTACAGTGAAAGGCAACTCTGGGAGTTTGGATGTAAAAGGGAAACTCTGCGGACTCTGATGTAAAGGGGGACTCTTGTTATTAACTTCATGTGATTAGAAATATGGCACACCCAGCAATGTGATTAATGGAATAACTCAGCAGGAATACACAACACAGTTCTTCTTGTAGTTTACTTGAAGAAAAGTAAAATTCAGGTTAACATTTCTCAGTCAGGACCTGTGTAAGGACCCAGGACTTGGCTGAAACAGTTTAAAGAAAACAGTCAGAAACACTGTAACGGAACGTCCCGCACTCCGCTTGAGTGCTCACATCATATACCGCTTCCTATCAGTCTAGATATAGATATCAGATATTCCAGCTGCTCTCAAGCACACAACAAGAGGAGACTTGTTTGTCTGCTGAACATGGAGTGTTTAATAGAACCAAGAATACAATCTTATATACAGTTAAAAAGGAGGTAACCAGAACATAAATTAACATGAGCTAATTAACTAATCATTTACCCAGACTAGGCGACTCATAGATATGACCTTTCAGGGTAGACGTCACGTCTCCTTGCTCACCTGCTGTACAATAAACATTATCATAAGTGTAAACACAGGACATCTTCACACAGTAGCAGGGTCAAATAGCACAGAGAACAGACAGATGGCTGGAGGTGACGGCATCAGCATCTTCTTACACTGTATGTCCCAACAGCAGGGCCGCCATCAGGGGGGTACAGGCATTACACCTGTAAGGGGCCCGGGGGTCCCCAGGGGCCCGGATAGGGACCCTCCCTAAAAAAAAAAAAAACCCTCTTTTTTTATCTATTTGTTATAAAAAAAATATATTTTTTTAGTATATTTTTATTTATTTTTTTATTAAAAAGGGCCAATTTTTTTTTTGTTTTTTTTTTAGAGGTCCGGAGGTCCACAGGGGCCCGGAGGCCACCAGGGCCCCAGATGGAAACCCCCTCTTTTTTTATTTATTTTTTAATAAAAAATATATTTTTTAGTATATTTTTATTTTATTTTTTATTAAAAAGGGCCAATTTATTTTATTTTATTTTATTTTTTTAGAGGTTCGGAGGTCCACAGGGGCCTGGAGGCCCCCAGGGCCCCGGATGGCAACCCCCTTTTTTTATTTATTTTTTATAAAAAAATATATATTTTTATTTTATTTTTTTATTAAAGGGCCATTTTTTTAGGGGTCCAGAGATCCCCAGGGGCCCGGAGGACACTAGGGCCCCAGATGGCAACCCCCCCTTTTTTAATTTTTTTATATAAAAAATATATTTTTTATAAAATATATATTTTTTGAATATATTTTTCTTTTATTTTTTATTAAAGGGCCAATTTTTTATTCTATTTTTTTAGAGGTCCGGAGGTCCACAGGGACCCGGATGGCAACCCCCCTTTTTTTATTTATTTTTTATAAAAAAATATATTTTTTGAATATATTTTTTAATAATTTTTTTATTAAAGGGCCATTTTTTTAGGGGTCTGGAGGTCCCCAGGGGCCCGGAGATCTCCAGGGCCCCAGATGACAACCCCCCTTTTTTTATTATTTTTTTTATAAAAAAAAAATATGTATTTTTATAAATAAATACATTTTTTTAATATATTTTTATTAAAGGGACAATTTTTTTTTCTTTTTTTTTTTAGAGGTCCGGAGGTCCACAGGGCCCCAGATGACAACCCCCTTTTTTTTATAAAAAAAAAAATATTTTTTATATATATCTGTCTAGGGTTGTCCCGATACCACTTTTTTAGGACCGAGTACAAGTACCGATACTTTTTTTCATGTACTCGCCGATACCGAATACCGATACTTTTTTTAAATGTCATGTGACAGTTTTCAAACCACAAAACAGACTAAGGATATTTTCTTTAGAATTATTAAGAACTCTAACTCAAGACATTATAAAAGAATAAAAATGAGTAAAAATTAATTAAAAAAAATTATTTGCTTGTCATGCAGTAGTAAAAAACTCAAAGAATTTTCACAGAACATGTTGATAAATACAAAAAAAGTATTCTATTTAGGTATCGGGAGCATTTGCGAGAGTACAAGTACTCCCACAAATACTCGGTATCGGTCCCGATACCGATACTAGTATCGGTATCTGGACAACCCTATATCTGTCCCCAGATGGCAACCACCCTTTTTAACAAAAATATATATATATATTTTTTCTCCCTCCCCAAGGCCCCCCCCCGCTTCTCAATTCGCGGCAGCAGCCCCCCCCGCTTCTCAATTTCATGCGGCAGCACCCCCCCCGCTTCTCTGCTCCAGGGGGCCCATGCCTGAAGCTGTGTAAGGGGCCTCAAAATTCCTGATGGCGGCCCTGCCCAACAGTATGAATCAGTCACTCTAATGGCATATACAGGGTCCCCAGGCATACAGCTCACAAAAAGCACCGTTCCCCCAAATGCCAGGGCCCATGATCGGTGGGCAAGAGGCCAGAATTCAGTCCCCTCCAAAAGCCTCTGTGCCAGGTGAGTCTGTCACAAACACTATGCAACCAATGAAAGCAATAAGTAACAATATGTACAGATTAAACTGACTCCCCAACAACTTGTGGTGTGTGTGGGGTGCTGTGACTAAAGGGGAACCCCAGGCCTGCCTATGATACCTCCAGTACACACCCAGTGAAATGATATCAATACCTGTGGTGTGTCCCCTTTAAGAGCAACCGCAGTAATGTCCTGGAAGCGTAGCTTTGCGTTTGATTATCTTCACCGGAAATGTAGGAGCTCTGTGGACAATATTTGGATGTGGTGTTCTATAAAGAGCATTAAAGGTTCCCTACCAAATCCTGTACACAGTCAGCGGTCCTCCCCTGAGCGATCAATCGATCTTAGATGCAGGTGTGTCGCAGTGGCATTCAGTCCTTGAGCTGTTGCAGGGTGTCCTTCTTTAGCATGGACAGTCTGTTCCTCTGGGCTGGAGCTGCATGAACAATCTGTTCCTCTGGGTTGGAGCTGCATGAACAATCTGTTCCTCTGGGCTGGAGCTGCATGAACAGTCTGTTCCTCTGGTCTGGAGCTGCATGAACAATCTGTTCCTCTGGGTTGGAGCTGCATGAACAATCTGTTCCTCTGGGTTGGAGCTGCATGAACAATCTGTTCCTCTGGTCTGGAGCTGCATGAACAATCTGTTCCTGTGGGCTGGAGCTGCATGAACAATCTGTTCCTCTGGGCTGGAGTTGCAGACTGTGTGCCCCTTGGTAGACCGCAATTTCACACACACAGAGTACAGATGCTTTCCTGATGGGGTGCAGGCAAAAAGAGGCTCTGGCCTAGTTCCTCTGGCTTTTTATCTCCTCTCCCACAGTCCTCTGCTGCTGCCTGATGATTGGCTCAGGCTCTTCCAATAGGGAGTTTACAGACAACTTCCAATAGGGAGTTTCCAAACAAGCAGTTCTGAGTGTCTGTGTGAAGAGAGAAAGGGGGGAGACTGAAACTCTGACACATTATTCAGGCCGGGCTGTGGCCCCCCACAAATAACCAAATAAGTCACACACAAATATGTTGCCTTCTGGGAGTTGTGGGCGGCTGTCCGGGGACAGGTTCGGCATCACTGGGTGGGCAGGGCGATGATGTCAGCAAGAGAAATTTGGCCACACCCACTTTTCGCTGCAGCACGCTATGCGCACCACAAAGGTGTCCCAGTCCGCGAAAGTGTTTGGGTTTGGCTTGAAAAAAAGTTGGCAACCCTATCCCAGACAGACTCCATGATGGTGAGATCAGGGCTCTATGGGGGCCAAACCATCACTTCCAGGACTGCTTGTTCTTCTTTACACTGAAGATAGTTCCTGACAACATTGGCTGTATGTTTAGGGTGGTTGTTCTGCTGCAGTACACATTTTGGGAGCCAGTCAAACTCCTCCCTGATGGTATGGCACGATGAATAAGTATAAGCTTAACCGGTTAATGACCGGCTCACGCACATATACATTAGCATAATGCCACAGCTGGGCAAATCGACGTATGTTTACGTCACTTTGAAATTCCCCCCTCCCGCGAGCTCCATGACCCTGCCCGTGGGACCCACGGACTTGATGTCCGCTGGTGTTCCGCTATTGTGTCACGAAGCTGCAGAACGGGGAGAGGCCAGAGTAAACAAGGCATTTCCCTGTTCTTCTGCCTAGTGACACTGATCTATGTTCCCTCTCATCGGGAGCAGCGATCAGTGTCATGTGACTTGTAGCCACGCCCCCTAACAATTAGAACACATCCCGCCGTTCACCTCTGCAGCCAAGGGTTCGGATCCCGGTCTCGGCTACATGTGAATTGAGTTTGGTGGTCTCAGCCCGGCTCCCGGTGGGTGTGCTATGCAAGGTACGCCTGTGCTTAGTATGCCCACCCCCCCACACAAAAACCACCACACTTGCACGCACACGAAATTGGTTTAACACACACGCACTTTGGCCATGCGGTCTCCTAAAAAAGAGAGGCGAAGGACCTACGGGGCTGGCTGGGTGGGCTAGACCCCCTCACTTCCTCATAGGCGGAGTCCCTCTGCCCCGTCGGGGGCCTGTTGTGCCCCGTTGGGCTCCCAAGCGGAGCAGGTAGGGTGGGAGGTCCTCCCTTACACCCGCCATTGCCATCCGGGCGCATGGAGAAGGATGTCAGATTGCCTCTGGGGGAAGGGTCTGCCTACTCCCAACTCCTGCAGTCCGGCTCCTCTCTGGAGTTCACACACCAAAAATACACTTTAAAAGAACACATCCCTAGGACACACTTAACCCCCTTCCCCGCCCCCTAGTGGTTAACCCCTTCCCTGCCAGTGTCATTTATACAGTAATCAGTGCATTTTTATAGCACTGATCGCTGGATAAATGTCAATGGTCCCAAAATAGCATCAAAAGTGTCTGATGTGTCCGCCATAATGTCACAGTCACGATAAAAAAAAAAAAATCTCAGATCGCTGCCATTGCTAATAAAAAAATATATATATTAATAAAATGCCATAAAACTATCCCCTATTTTTTTCTGAGGGGTCAGAGCGCTGGGGGGATATCTGGGGTGTAGAGGGGTCAGAGTGCTGGGGGGATATCTGGGGTGTAGAGGGGTCAGAGTGCTGGGGGGATATCTGGGGTGTAGAGGGGTCAGAGTGCTGGGGGGATATCTGGGGTGTAGAGGGGTCCGAGTGCTGGGGGGATATCTGGGGTGTAGAGGGGTCAGAGTTCTGGGGGAATATCTGGGGTGTAGAGGGGTCAGAGTGCTGGGGGGATATCTGGGGTGTAGAGGGGTCAGGGTGCTGGGGGGATATCTGGGGTGTAGAGGGGTCTGAGTGCTGGGGGGATATCTGGAGTGTAGAGGGGTCAGAGTGCTGGGGGGAATCTGGGCTGTAGAGGGGTCAGAGTTCTGGGGGAATATCTGGGGTGTAGAGGGGTCAGAGTGCTGGGGGATATCTGGGGTTTAGAGGGGTCAGAGTGCTGGGGGGATATCTGGGCTGTAGAGGGGTCAGAGTTCTGGGGGAATATCTGGGATGTAGAGGGGTCAGAGTGCTGGGGGATATCTGGGGTTTAGAGGGGTCAGAGTTCTGGGGGAATATCTGGTGTGTAGAGGGGTCAGAGTGTTGGGGGGATATCTGGGGTGTAGAGGGATCAGAGTACTGGGGGGATATTTGGGGTGTAGAGGGATCGGAGTGCTGGGGGGATATCTGGGTGTAGAGGGGTCAGAGTGCTGGGGGGATACCTGGGATGCAGAGGGATCAGAGTGCTGGGGGAATATCTAGGGTGTAGAGGGGTCAGAGTGCTGGGGGGATACCTGGGATGCAGAGGGATCAGAGTTCTGGGGGAATATCTGGGGTGTAGAGGGGTCAGAGTGCTGGGGGATATCTGGGGTGTAGAGGGGTCAGAGTGCTGGGGGGATATCTGGGGTGTAGAGGGGTCAGGGTGCTGGGGGTCTATCTGGGGTGTAGAGGGGCCAGAGTGCTGGGGGGATATCTGGGGTGTAGAGGGGTCAGAGTTCTGGGGGATATCTGGGGTGTAGAGGGGTCAGAGTGCTGGGTGGATATCTGAGGTGTAGAGGGGTCAGGGTGCTGGGGGGATATCTGGGGTGTAGAGGGGTCAGAGTGCTGGGGGGATATCTGGGGTGTAGAGGGGTCAGAGTTCTGGAGGGATATCTGGGGTGTAGAGGGGTTGCCCGGGCTCAAGGAGCAGCTGCTTTGGGGAAAGGGCAGGGGCCCCCATGCAGCTGGGGCCCCTGGGCAGTGTCCAGGTGTGCCCTCTCATTAAGACAGCCCTGTTTGTCACCCTAGGACAAGAGAATAGCTTTCATGTGTCTGATGGAAGTCCTCCAATCCCGGAGCCGAGTTGGAAGCGCTCTATACAAACGATTGATGTCAGCCGCGTCCCTTCCACGTTGTCAGGGAGCGAATGATTGAAACAAATCCGCTTCCTTCCCGGACTCGGCGCTGAAATGTGCCGCGTGTTTTCCCCAGTTAGATACAGATTACATAGCTGCAGGGGACGGTTTTCTGAGACTCGCTGCAGCACCGGCTTCCGTCTATTATTTAACAAGAGAAAAAAAAAAATCACACTGACAGGGCCGATCATTATTATCACCTCCGGGGCAACCGGCATCTGTGCTCAGAGGAATGATTACACACACCGCTACGATTACCGGTCCAACGAGACTGAGAAGTAGATGCCTACTGTGCCTACTCAAATCTCTCCAACATATTCCACAGCGCTGTACAAGAGAACACATCTGTAACGGTCACCACCGTTTACGACCTTCCATCCACCCGCCACGACAAGCTTATCCGACACTCCACAATCCAGCAGACACGATCCATATCAATTGCCCAGAAAATGAGACTGACAGCTCTATCTTCTGGTTTCAAAATGAATGAATGCTTTAATGGTTTCTTCTCAGCTTTTTATGCCGTTACAAGCATGTGACAGTAATCAAAGGGACAATGAAACCTCCACCCCCCTTCACACCATGGGGGGCTTCAATCACATACTTTTATCAATAGAATTCACACAAAATACCTTCACACAATGAGTTCCATTCAATCCACATCTTTAGACAGACGGTCTGTCTCCGACAGACAGGTAGTCACACCTGGGCATCAATAGGCTTTAAACCGTGTTATCACACAATGGAAAGGTCTAGGAGCAGACCTGAATTAACACCTTTACACAATGGACAATGAAATGTCTAGGAGTAGATGCAATTAACACCTTTCAAAAGCATGTGTCCCCACATTGAATAGCCAACAACTTGTGATATCTCAAGACATCCTGCAAACATGAATTATTATTAATGTCCCATCTCATGTAATACATGAATTATGATTCACTAGCCACCCCATGCCCAAAGGGGCACAGGGTGGACTCAGACCCAAGAGTTATCAGTGACGCTGACACAGGAGTATCCCCCATCCTTCCAAAGTCTCTGGTTGTCACGGGTCATTCCGTTACAACATTGTCCTCTGCACCAGAGGAGCTTACATGCTAAAGTCCCCCCCACAGTCACGTACTGTTATACATCCATCCTAGGACACAGTCTAAATTGTGTCCTAGGACGGAGGCAATGTAGACAGTGTCCTAGGATGGAGGCAATGTAGACAGGTTCCTATGACGGAGGCAATGTAGACAGTGTCCTAGGATGGAGGCAATGTAGACAGTGTCCTAGGACGGGGGCAATGTAGACAGTGTCCTAGGACGGGGGCAATGTATACAGTGACCTAGGATGAAAGCAATGTAGACAGTGTCCTAGGACGGAGGCATTGTAGACAGTGTCCTAGGATGGAGGCAATGTAGACAGTGTCCTAGGACGGAGGCAATGTAGACAGTGTTCTAGGACGGAGGCAATGTAGACAGTGTTCTAGGACGGAGGCAATGTAGACAGTGTTCTAGGACGGAGGCAATGTAGACAGTGTCCTAGTACAGAGGCAATGTAGACAGTGTCCTAGGATGGAGGCAGTCTACATAGTATCCTAACATGGGGGCAATGTAGACTGTGTCCTAGAATGGAGGCAATGTAGACTGCCACCGTCCTGGGACACTGTCTACATTGCCTCCATCCTAGGACACTGTCTACATTCCCTCTGCCGTAAGACACAACTTGAATTTCCTCCATCCTAATGTACAGTCTACATTGCCTTTACACTGGGACACAGCTTGAATTGCCATCACCCTTGTTCACAGTCTACATTGCTTCTGCCATAAGACACAGTCTACATTGCCTCCGTCCTAGGACACAGTCTACATTGCCTCCATCCTAGGACACAGTCTACATTGCCTCCATGCTAGGACACAATCTACATTGACTCTGTCCTAGGACACAACTTGAATTTCCTCCACCCTAGTGTACAGTCTACATTGCTTGTTTACAGTCTACATTGCTTCCGCCATTAAGACACAGTCTACATTGCTTCCGCCATAAAACACAGTCTACATTGCCTCTATCCTAGGATATAGTCTACTTTGGATCAACCCTAGGATACAGTCTAATTTGGATCCACCCTAGAACACAGTCTACATTGCCTCCATCATAGGACACAGTCAACATTGCCTCCATCCTAGGACACAGTCTACATGGTCTCCATCCTAGGACTCAGTCTACATTGTCTCCATCCTAGGACACAGTCTACATTGCCTACATCCTAGGTCACAGTCTACTTTGCCTCTGCCATAGAACACAATACTACATTATCTCTCCACCCTAGGTCACGATCTATATTATCTCAGCCCTAGGTCACTGTCCAAATTGCTATTGTCCTAGAACAGTCTACTTTTCCTCCATCCTAGGGCACTGTCTACATTGCCTCCATCCTAGGTCACTGTCTACATTGCCTCCATCCTAGGACACTGTCTACATTGCCTCCATACTAGGACACTGTCTACATTGCCTCCATCCTAGGACACTGTCTACATTGCCTCCATCCTAGGACACTGTCTATATTGCCTCCAAACTAGGACACTGTCTACTTTGCCTCCATCCTAGGACACAGTCTACATTGCCTCCATACTAAGACACTGTCTACATTGATCTATATTATCTCAGCCCTAGGTCACTGTCCAAATTGCTATTGTCCTAGAACAGTCTACTTTTCCTCCATCCTAGGGCACTGTCTACATTGCCTCCATCCTAGGTCACTGTCTACATTGCCTCCATCCTAGGACACTGTCTACATTGCCTCCATACTAGGACACTGTCTACATTGCCTCCATCCTAGGACACTGTCTACATTGTTTCCTTTCTAGGACACTGACTACATTGCCTCCATCCTAGGACACTGTCTACATTGCCTCCATCTTAGGACACAGTCTACACTGCCTACATCCTAGGGCACAATCTACTTTGTCTCGGTGCTAGGACACAGTGTACATTGTCTCCACACTAAGTCACAGTCTACTTTGTCTCCGCTATAGAACACAAGTATTCATTGCCTCCAGCCTAGGTCATGGCCTATATTGCCTCAGACCTAGGAAACAGTCTACATTGCCTCTGCCCTAGGACATAGTGTACTTTGCCTCCACCCTAGGTCACAGTCTACATTGCCATTGCCCTAGAACACAGTCTACTTTGTCTCTGTCCTAGGAAACTGTCTACATTGCCTCACCCTATGGCAAAGTCTACTTTCCCTCTGTCCTAAGTCACAGTCTATTTTGACTGCTGTAAGACATGGTCTACCTAGCCTCTGCCATAGGACACAGTCTACATTGCCATGCTATAAACCAGTGGCGTCACTAGGGTTGGTGTCACCCAGTGCGGAAAAAAAATGGTGTCACCCCCCCACCAACTATAGGCCACCCTCAGTACAAAGCCCCTTCCACTAACTACAGACCCCCCTCCCACAGTACAGACACCCCCTCCACTAACTACAACCCCCCTCCCACAGTACACAGACCCCCCTCCCTCAGTACAGACTAGTGATGAGCGGAATACGCCATATTCGATTTCGCGATATTTCGCGAATATTTCGAAGAATATTCGCGAATATTCGTTAATATCGAATATTCGTGATATTAAAAAAAAAAAAAAAAAATTGCGAATTTTCGCCAATGCGAATTTTCGCTAATGCGAATTTTCGCTAATGCGAAATTTCGTTTTTTTTTTTATTTTTTTTTTTTTTTATAAAATATCACGAATATTCGATATTTACGATTATTCGGTATATTTTATAAAAAAAAAAAGCGAAATTTCACATATGCGGTCGTGAATATTCGTAAATATCGAATATTCGTGATATTTTATAAAAAAAAAAAATTGCGAAATTTCGCTATTGCGAAATTTCGCCATTGCGAAATTCGCGAATGCGAAATTGATTGCGAATTTTTTGCGAATTCTTTGCGAAATTTGAAAAATACGAATATTCGAAATAGCGAATATTCGCCGCGATATTCGAGATATTCGCGAATACTCGAATATGCAATATTCGTAGCGAATATTCGCAATGCGAATATTCGTGAGCAACACTAGTACAGACACCCCCACCCAAGTGCAGACTCCCATCAGTACACACACTCCCACCCAAGTGCAGACCCCCATCAGTACACACACCCCCACCCAAGTGCAGACCCCTCTCAATACAGACAACCCCCTTAGTATAGACTCCCCCAGCATTACATACACCCCCTGGTGCAGACCCCCCCTTCAGTACAGACCCCCCTCAGTGCAGACCCCCCAGTATAGATGTCCCCCCTTACATACCTCAGAACAGCGCTGACAGATACACACACTGTGTGCCCTTCGAGCGCAGGCTCCTCCTCCTCTGTGAATAGAAAGGAGGAGGTGGCTTCGGTCCGCGCCGCTGAGGTACACAGCGGCGTTAGGCACAACTAATTGGGGCAGCGGGCGGTGTTAGAGGTGCTGCTACCCACGGGTGTCATGCCTCTGGCGGTTGTCACCCGGGTGGGGCCCGCTCCCCCCCGCACCCGCCTAGCAACGCCTCTGCCATAAACCCAGGTCTGTCTCTGATGGATCCTGAAGGGTTAACAGTGACATGTGACAGGTATTCGAATTGGAATGACGTCCCGTTGCATATTTACACATCTCTCCACTGTGAGTTAAGTTTCAGGGCCACTTTCCATCACACCATCAAAAGACCTGTTCTCTGTTAACATCTCACTCGCTCTGAGGGCACCCGTCTTCGGTGGCGCACGCGGCGGAAATCACTTGCTGTCAGCCGTCATTGTCAACCGCATCTGCCCCGAATTCCTTATCTCTTTCTTCCTTTCTGTCTTTTTGAATTTTTTTTTTCATTCAAGACTTTTTTCGTCCCGCTGAACCCGGCGCCTGTCAGACAATCCGCGTTTCATCTCTGCAAGCCTTTGAAAGATTCCTAAACAACTCAGACTATTGTTCATCGCAGAAACTTTCTCAGCCTTCGCGTTGGGATTCTGCACACAGACGGTTTCAAAAAATACACAGTGAATCCTTAATAAACTGCTGTCAGGAGTGAATTTCTTGAAAGTACATTAGACCGCGGCGCTGGACCGTTATCTCGCCAGGAAAGGAAAACAATTTTTTGTTTTTCTTTTATCTTTTTTTTTTCCTTTTTTTTTATTTTACATTTTTTTACAAAATGGAAATAAAAAGTCGACAGTTTTGGGCGCAAAGCCGACACATGTAAAACAGATCTATATAGCGATTGGTTGCAAGATCAGAAAAGCTTTGTGCATTTTTTATAGGCTGTTGATCTTTCTGTGATTTGGGCAAAAATGTAACAAAACAATGTTATTACACACAACAAACCAGGTTAATTCAGAGCATATATATGAGGGCGCCTGTATATAAAAAAAACATATGTCCAATAGAGACAAAATAAATGATGCTAGCAAGCAAACAAATAAGATCTACAGTGGCCCCAAAGCACCTTGGGCCAGATTCTCAAAAAATGGCGTATCTGGCGGCGTAGCGTATCGTATCGCATTTACACTATGCCTACGCAAATTACTGGAGCAAGTGCCGTATTCTCAAAGCACTTGCTCCGTAATTTTCGGTGGCGTAGCGTAAATGCGGCGTCGTAAGGCCGCGTAATTTAAATAGTGAAGGAGGGGGCGTGCTGTATTTAAATTAAGCGCGCCCCCGCGTCAAACGAAGTGCGCATGCGCCGGCCGGGAAAAAAGCCCAGTGCGCATGCTCCAGCTCACTTCGGAAAGCGTCGTTGAAAACAACGTCAAAACATCGTGATCGTCACTTATGCAATTCCCTATTCGCGAACGACTTATTAAAACGACGTAACCGACGGAAAAAGACGACGCTGACCCGACGTCATACTTAACATGGCAACGACGGAACTTCGGAAACCTACCCCTCATATAGCAGGGGTAACCTTACGCGTACGTAAACGATGACGGGGCGGCCTAAAAACGTTCGGGAATCGGCTTATTAGGCTTATTTGCATAGGCAAATGAGAAAACAACGTAAAGGCCACCTAGTGGCCGGCGTTGTCATTACATCTAAGATCCGACGGTGTTATTGCTTTACACTTGTCAGATCTTTAGTGTATCTATGCGTAAGTGATTCTAAGAATCACTCGCATAGATACCCACTGAAAAAAACTGCGATACGACGGTGTATCTGAGACGGTGCAAAATCGTGGGTGCGCGATATACGCCAATACCAGCTTTCCCGCGCCGAGTTTGAATACTGCGTCTGCATTTACCGAGCGCAGTACACTTGTGTATAGTCGGGCAGGCTCGGCTCCTCTCGCGATCACGTCCTGGACGTACAGGACGTGAGCGTGAGAGTAGCCGAGCCTGCCCGACTATACACGAGTGTACTGCGCTCGGTATATGCAGGCGCAGTATTCAAACTCGGCGCGGGAAAGCGGGGATGGAGTGGGGAGGACGCCGCAGAAGGACGCTGGACCCAACGAAAAGGACACCCGAAGCCGCAGACGGACGCCGGACCCGACGAGGCCGCCGATGGATGTCGCGCAAGACACCAAAACTGTAAGTACAAACATCTTTTTTCCACAGAAATGCGGGTCCACTTTAGGGGTGCGCGCTATACGCCGCAGCGCGCAACACCCCGATAAATACGGTAAGTTCTAAGGATCTTTCATTGTGGCGTGTGCTAATTGACCCCGTACTGTGTGAAGGAGTCCTGTGATAATGTGTATTGTAAGTTAACTGCTTGCCGACCAGCCGCCGTAAAACAGTTTTACGGCGGCAGGTCGGCTCTGCTGGGCGAGAGCACGTTGCTATACGTCACCTCGCCCAGCAGCCAATAGGGGCGCGCGCACACCCCCGCTCGTCCCTGACTCCCGTGCGCATGCCCAGAGTCTGTGATCACCGCCGGGCACCCGCGAATGCTCATTACAGAGCGAGGACCGGGAGCCCGGTCCTGTCAGGGGAGAAATGCCTGACCGTCTGTTCATACAATGTATTGTCAGTACTGGATCCCTCTAGGACCCAGCGCACTCACCTGACACAGCCTTGGCTGGGAAACACTGATTGGCCAGCTCTCCTTTAAAACACCTGTGTTTTCACCCAATCAGTGCTCGTGATAGAGTTACTCTGCTTGCCTTGTGTGATCCAGCCTGACCTGTTTATCTGTAAACTTTGTGTATGACCCGGCTTGTTTGACCCTGCTTGTTGCTTCCGATTTGGTACCTTTCGAACTCTGATTATCCGTGTATGACTCGGCTTGCCTAGACCACATCCATTGCAGTGGTGCACTACTAGCACCAGCAACACCACCAACATCCACACCTGCGGTGAACTACAAGTTCCAGCTTTCCTGCTCATCACAACCCCTACTTCAGCAGTGAACTACAAGTGCCAGCTGTCCCGCTCGTCTCAACCCTGCATCCGTGGTGAACTACAAGTCCCAGCGCTGACCTGCTTCTCAAGACCTGCTCATGGTATGTGCTTTTGTTATTGAACTATAAGCATATTAGCACACCTGAACTGTTGTCTGCTGCTAGCCTGATATGAAACCTGACATTATCACGAGCCATACATAAAAAGGGAAAACCCATCATGGATTCTGAGCAGGCTCAGATGTTTGCACAAGAACTTTGCCGTTTATCCCATCAAGTTCAGCAAATGGCCACAGAGCTCACCAAGGTGCAATCTCCTACTACAACTGTTACAAAAACTTTATCTGAACCGAAAATTCCTTTGCCTGACCGTTTTTCTGGCGACCGTAAGGGATTCTGCAACTTTAAAAACAGCTGCAAATTATATTTCAAATTAAGGCCTTCCTCTTCTGGCTCTGAAACTCAGAGAGTTCAGATCATTATCTCTCTGCTACAGGGTGACCCCCAGGCTTGGGCCTTTAACCTTGAACCAAACCATCCAGCCCTGCTAACTGTAGATGCCTTCTTTGAAGCCCTTGGATTGCTGTACGATGATCCAGATCGTGTGGCTACTGCAGAATCAACCCTGCGTAACTTAAAGCAAGGAACCACCACAGCTGAAATGTACTGCTCAGAGTTTCGCAGGTGGGCCCCAGAATCTGGCTGGAATGATGCAGCTCTCCGCAGCCAGTTCAGAATAGGTCTTTCAGATGCAATTAAGGATGCTCTGGTCAACTTCTCCTATCCAGCCTCACTGGAGGAAGCTATGTGTCTAGCCATTAGAATTGATCGCCGTCAGCGAGAGAGGGGGCGAGAAAAAAATATGGCTGTGGCAAACTGTATACCTCCCTTACCACCTGACCATCCAACCTCCAGTGCCAGTTCAGTGGAAGAACCTATGCAGCTAGGCTCCACCCGGCTATCTGCCCAGGAACACACACGCCGGCGTAATATGGGACTTTGCCTGTATTGTGGCCTCAGGGGTCACATACTCCGTTCGTGCCCTACACGTCCGGGAAACTCCCGGACCTAGGTGATTATGGGGAGGTCACCTTAGGTCTGCTTTCATCTCCCCAGGGGGACAATCGTATACTTCTATCCAGTGTTATTCACTTTGGGACAGGGACTCATGAACTGTTGGCCTTGGTAGATTCTGGAGCTGCTGAGAATTGTATTGATAAGACTCTGATTACCTCTTTGTCCCTGGAAACTCATACGCTAGATTGCCCAGTCCGCCTAATTTCTGTGGATAACCGGCCTCTCTCACAAGACCTTGTGCTTCAGTCCACCAATCCCTTCCAGTTACAATTGGGGGCCCTGCACTGGGAGAAGATTTCATGTCTTGTCATTGACTCTCCATCCACTCCTTTTGATCCTAGGCCTTCCTTGGCTTCAGAAGCACAATCCTGTAATTGACTGGCGAACAGGAAATATTCTGGCTTGGTCCAATCAGTGTAAAGGAAGTTGCATCCAGCACCCTGTTCGACTTGCTGCTTGTCAAGTTGGAATGGAACAGATTCCGCTTTGTTATAAGGACTTTCAGGATGTGTTTTCTAAAGGGAGTGCTGACACCGTACCACCTCATCGCAGTTATGACTGTCCCATTGACCTTTTGCCTGACACTACACCTCCGCGAGGGAGAGTCTTTCCATTGTCCGAACCAGAGAACCTTGCTTTGCAAGAATACATCCAGGAAAACCTAGCTAAGTTTCATCCGCCCCTCTACTTCTCCCGCAGGCGCAGGTTGCTTCTTTGTTCCAAAGAAGGACGGGGGTCTAAGACTTTGTGTTGACTACAGAGGTCTAAATAAAATAACCGTTCCCAATCGGTACCCTCTCCCTCTCATCACAGAGCTATTCTCCCAAATCCAGGGAGCAAAGATCTTCTCCAAACTAGACCTAAGGGGAGCCTATAATCTAGTGCGCATCCGTAAAGGAGATGAGTGGAAGACCTGCCTTTAACACCAAGGATGGCCACTACGAATGTCTTGTCATGCCTTTCGGTCTCAGGAATGCACCAGCTGTCTTCCAAAACTTTATGAATGACATTTTCCGTGATCTGTTGGGTCGCTTTATGCTTGTATACTTGGATGATATTTTGATATATTCTCCCAATCTTGAAACGCATCAGAGGCACGTCCGCTCAGTGTTGGCCCGATTAAAGGTTCATTCCCTTTTTGTTAAGCCTGAAAAATTTTCATTTCATGTCAAACAAGTACCTTTTCTGGGCTACCTAATCTCTGACACAGGCCTAACCATGGATCCAGCCAAGATTCAGGCCATTCTAGACTGGGCATCACCTTCAGACCTGAAAGCAGTTCAGCGCTTCCTGGGCTTTGCAAATTTCTATCGGAAATTCATTAAGAATTTTGCCACCATTGCACATCCCATCACCTCTCTCACCAGGAAGTCTCAGGCTAAGTTCAAATGGACTACTGAAGCCCAGACAGCCTTCACTCAGTTGAAGAAAGCCTTTACCTCTGCACCAATTCTACGCCATCCTGTTCCTGAGCTGCCTTTTATTGTGGAGGTAGATGCATCCGAAGTAGGGGTGGGGGCGCTTCTGTCACAAAAGGACCCTGTAACTGCTTCCATCCACCCCTGTGCCTTCCTGTCCCGTAAATATTCCCCAGCAGAGCGTAACTATGATATAGGCAACAGAGAACTGTTAGCCATAAAGCTAGCTTTGGAGGAATGGAGACATTGGCTGGAGGGAGCTCGCTATCCATTCATAGTTCTGACTGACCACAAAAACCTTGAATACATCCGTTCTGCTAAAAGACTGAACTCACGTCAGGCCAGGTGGTCATTGTTCTTCTCCAGATTTGACTTCACAATTTCTTATTTACCAGGGCCAAAAAATGTTAAGGCTGACGCCTTGTCTCGCAGTTTTTTATCAGAATCCCCACCTCCGCTTCCTCCACAATCCATTATCTCTGAGGACAGGATTTTGGCTTTCACCCAGACTGACATCTCTGAGGCCTTATTACCTGCACAGGCTGAAGCCCCCCCTTCCACTCCCTCTGGTATGCTTTTTGTGCCCTTGACTCTTCGTTTGCAGGTTTTGCAGCAGGTACATGCGTCAAAGCCTGCAGCGCATCCGGGGTTTAGACAAACTTATGAAATTATCTCTCGCAACCTCTGGTGGCCATCGATTAGGCAGGATGTGCTAGCCTTTGTCCAGGCTTGTGAGGTTTGTGCCAGAAGCAAGGGCAGTACCTCTAAGCCCTCCGGTCTTCTACGTCCTCTACCAATACCTACTTGTCCCTGGACCCATTTATCTATGGACTTTATCACTGACTTGCCTCCGTCCCAGGGATGTTCCACGATCTGGGTGGTGGTAGACAGGTTCAGTAAGATGGCCCACTTTGTTTCACTTCCGAAACTGCCGTCTGCTAGAGATCTGGCATCTTTATTCATTAGACATGTTTTCAGGCTCCATGGGGCACCAATTAACATTGTCTCAGACCTCTCAGTTTATAGCCCAGTTTTGGAAGGCCCTTTGTTCTCAGCTAGGGATTAAGTTATCATATTCTTCAGCCTATCATCCCGAGACAAATGGCCAAACAGAAAGAACTAATCAGACTCTAGAGAAGATGGTACGTTGTCTGATGGCCAATGATGAGGTGGAGTGGATCAACATCCTTCCATGGGCAGAGTTTGCCTTTAATAATTGTGCCAGCTCTTCTACAGGGACCTCTCCCTTCTTCTGTGTTTACGGGTTGCATCCTCGTGTGTGCTCCTTTGATCTTCCACCCTCTGATGTTCCAGATGCCAACACCACGATTGAAAACTTCTCCAAAATCTGGTCTGACGTCAATCGTGCTATTTCTCGTTCGGTGCAGGCTTTTAAGAAAACGGCTGATAAGAGGCGCTCAAAGGCCCCTGGATATAAAGTTGGTGACAAAGTGTGGCTATCATCCAGGAATCTGTCCCTGCATGTTCCATCCAAGAAACTTGGCCCAAAATTCATCGGGCCCTATGAGATTTCGGAGATTGTTAATCCTGTGTCCTATAGATTAAAACTCCCCCCGTCCATGCGCATTCCTAATGTCTTCCATGTTTCTTTATTGAAACCTGTTCACTCTAGTCTCCAAGTAAATGAACCAGAACCTGTAGATGTGTCGGATAGCCAGGAATATGAAGTGGCATATATTCTTGACTCCAGACGAGTACGCAATTCCGTGCAATATCTTGTTCATTGGAAAGGTTTTGGCCCAGAGGATCGATCCTGGATCCCAGCTCGCGATCTCCATGCTGATCGCCTTAAGAAGAAGTTCCATCTTCGATATCCAAGTAAGCCTGGGGGTGCAGGAGCCACCCCTCGAGAAGGGGGGGGGGGGGGTACTGTCAGTACTGGATCCCTCTAGGACCCAGCGCACTCACCTGACACAGCCTTGGCTGGGAAACACTGATTGGCCAGCTCTCCTTTAAAACACCTATGACTTCACCCAACCAGTGCTCGTGATAGAGTTACTCTGCTTGCCTTGTGTGATCCAGCCTGACCTGTTATCTGTAAACTTTGTGTATGACCCGGCTTGTTTGACCCTGCTTGTTGCTTCCGATTTGGTACCTTTCGAACTCTGATTATCCGTGTATGACCCGGCTTGCCTAGACCACATCCATTGCAGTGGTGCACTACTAGCACCAGCAACACCACCAACATCCACACCTGCGGTGAACTACAATTTCCAGCTTTCCTGCTCATCAAAACACCTACTTCAGCAGTGAACTACAAGTGCCAGCTGTCCCGCTCGTCTCAACCCTGCATCCGTGGTGAACTACAAGTCCCAGCGCTGACCTGCTTCTCAAGACCTGCTCATGGTATGTGCTCTTGTTATTGAACTATAAGCATATTAGCACACCTGAACTGTTGTCTGCTGCTAGCCTGATATGAAACCTGACATGTATGAACAGCGATCTGTCATTTTCCCAAGTGAGGCCACCCCCCTACAGTTAGAACACGCCCAGGAAACATACTTAACCCCTTCCCCACCCCCCAGTGTTAACCCCTTCCCTGCCAGTGTAATTTTTATAGTAATCAGTCTCAAAAATTTGTCAAAAGTGTCCCATGTGTCCGCCATAATGTCGCAGTACCGGGGAAAAAAATCGCTGATCGCCGCCATTACTAGTAAAAATAAAATATTAATAAAAATGCCATAAAACTATCCCCTATTTTGTAAACGCTATAACTTTTGCGCAAACCAATCAATAAACGCTTATTGCGTTTTTTTTTTTTTTTACGAAGAATATGTAGAAAAATACATATCGGCCTAAACTGAGGAAAACATTTTTTTTATAAATATATTTTTGGGGGATATTCATTATGGTAAAAAGTTGTAAAAATTGTCGCTCTATTTTTGTTTATAGCGCAAAAACTAAAAACCGCAGAGGTGATCAAATACCACCGAAAGAAAGCTGTATTTGTGGGAAAAAAAGGACGCCAATTTTGTTTGGGAGCCACGTCGCATGACCGCGCAATTGTCAGTTATAGCGACGCAGTGCCGAATCGCAAAAAGTGCTCTGGTCTTTGACCAGCAATATGGTCCGGGGCTGAAGTGGTTAACAGACAGCCTAAAGGTCAGGTGTCTGAGTAATCAGCTGTAGTTAATTAGCTCATGTAAATTAGGTCAGGGCCCGGAGTCAGGATGTCTGCTAAAGAGATTTATTAAGGATGATGTGTATTGGGGGGGGGGGGGCTTGTTAGGTAAACATTGCGTGATGTTGTGGGTGGAGTTGGGTCATTGGTCATTTGGTTACTGCAGTATTCTAAACTGTATATAAGAGCCTGTATTTCTCAAAGGGTCAGACCTGCTTAAACGTCATACAGAGTGTCGTCTCGTCTCTGGGAAAGAATTATTAACTTGCTCGCCTGATTGTGGAGTGTCGGTAGATGCCTTGTGTCGAGTAAGGGAATATCCTAAACAGCTTTAACCCCTGTCCCATTTGGGGTGCCGTTACACCCCTGTTGCGTCAAAGGGGGCGGGGTCACCCGCAACGCCACAAAGAAACCGCCAGAAACCCCTGTTGCATCGGAGGGAGGCGGGGTCAGGGCCGGTGCAAGGATTTTTGCCAACTCAGGCGAAGGTGTGTTTTGCCGCCCCCCCCCCCCCCCCCCCGGCGCGCACGCACGCACACACAGGGCTCAACACATCAGGGTACAGTGCACATCAGGGCACAACACATCAGGGCACATCAGAGTAAAGGGCACAGGTCACAGTACATCAGGGCACAGCACATCAGGACACACGACATTGAGGCACAGCAGACTGGGGCACGGACATCAGGACACATGGCACATCAGGGCACAGGGAACTAGGGTGACGCAAGAGGCGGGATTTATGATTTCTCCAATCACAAGCAGGGGGCAGGGATTGTGCTCCTCCAGGCATTCCCGACCAGGACAAGTACTGTCAGTGAGTAAAGCGGTGATGTGGCTGCCTTTTTTGGGGGCATCAGATTGGCCCAGGGGGGGGGGGGGGGCTGTGTCAGTTTCATTCCCGGACATTGTATTGACCTGGAATGAAGGTGCCCGGGACAGACCTGCTAAATGCGGGACTGTCCCCGGCAATCCGGGACACATGGTCACCCTACTTGGCGCACATCAGGGCATATTGGAGCACATTGGGTCACAGTGCTTACCTGGCAGCCAGTATGCAGGAAGCATCTGTCATAAGTTCTCTCTCATGTCACGCTGCCTCGGCGGCCTCTCCTCTCATCTCGTCCATCCCAGATGATGTCACAAGCAAATTGGGATTGACGAGAAGAGAGGAGAGGCCGCCGGGCAGCGTGACATGAGAGAGAACTTATCACACACACCACTGCTAGTGTGGCTTCAGGGCTCCTCTCCCTCCTCCTATACACTTCACTAGCAGCAGGCATCTCCCGCTGTGTGTATCGAAGCTTAGTGTGAAAACTTTGGCCGCGCTGTGAGAAAAGTCCCACCCTCCTCCTAGATCAGCTTGTGTGATAGACTCATTGTTCTGCCTATCACGCGAGCTGATCTAGGAGGAGGGCGGGACTTTTCTCACAGCGTGGCCAAAGTTAACACACTAAGCTCCAATACACACGGCGGGAGATGCCTGCCGTGTGTAATCCTGGGACTCACAGAGATGAGAGAGACACACTGACAGTCAATTTTCAGCCTTGTTCCCTGACGCCGTAAGGCAAGTTCCCATGTTGCCTTGCGCTAGCGCTGGCCCTGGGCGGGGTCACCCACGCACGTCACGGGTTGGCCCCGCCCTCAGCTATTTAAGAACTGTCATGGCGAGTCTCGCATCATCCGGAGGGCATCTCTCATGAAGGCGGAATCAATCATGGCGCATGTATCGTCGGGTCGTGGAAGGATTACATCGCTGGAATTATTATTATTTTATTAAAAGGACTTGTCCCAAGCTGCGTGTGTGTTTTTTACCATTATTGTCACTTTGTTGTGAAATGGTAGGGGTACAATGTACCCCGTTACCAATTCACATAGGGGAGCCGGGATCTGGGGGTCCCCTTTTTTAAAGAGTGCTTCCAAATTCCGATAATCCCCCCCGCCCGCAGACCACCACAACCACCGGTTAAGGGTTGTGGGGATGAGGCCCTTGTCCCCATCAACATGGGGACATCCTCCCCATGTTAAGGGCATGTGCCCTGGTACGGTTCAGGAGGGGGGGTGCCCTCTCGCCCCCCCTCTTTTCCTGCTGGCTGCCAGGTTGCGTGCTCGGATAGGGGTCTGGTATAGATTATTAGGGAGAACCCCACGCCAGTTTTTTTTTTATTTTGGCACAGAGTTCCCCTTAAAATCCATACCAGACCCTTAAGGGTCTGGTATGGATTTTGAGGGGGAGCCCTATGCCATTTTTTTTCAATTGGTGCAGGGTTTCCCTTAATATCAATACCAGACCTGAAAGGTCTGGCATGGAATTTTGGGGGACCGCCACACATTTTTTTTAAATTTTGGTTTGGGGTTCCCCTTAATATTTGTACCAGACGCAAAAGGGCCTGGTAATGGACTGGGGGGGGGGGGGGGTAACCCATGCCATTTTTTTCAATGACTTTTATATGTATTGCGGGGACCTGACAATTCACTACAGCCGCGAGTAGTTTTAAATTACTTTTATTCCTTTAGAAATTTAATTTTGTGCTAAACACGGGAAAAATGCGCTACTTTACAGGCATACTATAGACAGCCCCCAGGTACGAAATTTAAAGTAATATTTCACTTTTATTGTTTCATTTTAAAATCACTCCTCCACATTTATTCGTTATTTGAGGTGAGCGGTCATGCATTCTTATCATTTATGATTGTTGGCGCGTCGACGTAGCGCATGAGGTGGTGATGTCACGGCCACTTTATTGGCAGCACATAACATCTTACACCATTGGGCGGGCGCTGATCCCCCTCCAATATGTTCCTCCACATCCCATTGGCATACAGTCGAATGTTGAGAATGTTCTCACTGTGCGCTCCCAGCGGGATGGGCTTATATTTATTATAAATGCGTCATTTTTGGAAGTTGGGCAGTTTGAGGTGAAGGGTGGTGGACACATTCTGGGATTGGACGTATACTTGGAAATGGAATGTTATGAAGATTGATGGATTGTGAAGATATTTAGAAATAAAGATATAGGGCCAGATTCAGCAAAGGTTACGCTGGCGGATCGAGTGATCCGCCAGCGTAACAGTGGCTTTGAGCCGGCGTTTCTGTTTTCTGTAACCAGAAAACAAGAAACGCCGGGTTGAAGTTCCGATGCGGTGAGCGTAACTGAGTTTCGCCATCGCATCGTTACTTCAACTTAAAAATGGCGCCGGGGGCGTTCCCGCCGATTTACGCTCAAAAAATATGTTAATGAGCGGAAATCGGCAATTCACGATCGAAATCCGGCGCGACGCAGTGACGTTACGACGTTTCCGGACGGGATACGCGGCGCATAGTTATACCTACATGGGGCTGGCGTATCCTATGTTAGGTATAGGCGTCGTCATCGCGTCGGGAAAAAAAAAAAAAAACGTCGCTTGCGTAAAACGGTCATGAATGGGAATGTGACGTCATTGACGTTCATTCACAGATTTTGGAGCATGCGCACGGGGATGTTTTGACACTCGACGCATGCGCAGTACGTCGGCGGCGGGATCGCGCGTAGTTAGCATACTACACGCCCCGTACCCGCCCAATTTGAATTCCGCCGGCTCATTTGTGATGCGCTGCCGCAACTTTAGGAGCAAGTGCTTCATGAATGACAGCACTTGCTCCTAAAAAATCGGCAGCGCAACGCAAATGAGAAGCGTTACTCCAGAGCAAAGATGCTCTGGACTACGTGAATCTGGCCCATATTTGGGTTATTTTATTTATATTATTATTGGGACTTTTTTCTTTTTTTTTTTTTTTTTATCAGAGTGGGTGGTGGTGGTGGTGCCCGTTCGCTTCTATTATTAGCTGTATGTTTATATTTAGAATCGTTAAATTGTTTGGATCCATTTGCTTTATTGTATCAAGCGGGATATGAAAAACTGAAGTGTAGCAGATGGTTCTGTGGGCGTTTCACATTGTTTCCTCTTTGAAAAACACAAAATACTTGAGATAATCCCAGACGTTACATAAAGACAGAAACATGCGATTTCATACAGTTAGTGATTCAGTAAAATAAAAATAATAATAATAATTTTTTTATATATATTTATCATTTAATTAATAATTAAAAAACATATTATTATTATTAATAAAAAAATATATATTTTTTATTACTATTATATTTATCATTAATAAAAAAATATGTATTATCATTATATTTAATATTATTAGATAATAATAATGTATGTGTGTATATGTATGTATGTATGTATGTGTATATATATATATATATATATATAATTATTATCTAATAATATTACATATAATCTAATTATATTTATTAAAAAAAATATATATAAATATATTAAATAATATTAAATATAATAATACATTTAATAATAATAATAATATATTTTTTTATCATTTTTATATATATATATATATATATATATATATATATATATATATATATATATATATATATATATATATATATATATATATATATAATAAAGAAATATATATTATTATTAAATGTATTAATATATTTAATATTATTAGATAATAATAATAATAAATATATATATATATATATTTATTTATTATTATTATTATCTAATAATTACACAGTATATATATATATATATATATATATATATATATATATATATATATATATATATATATATATATATATATATATACTGTTAAACAGCACACACCCCACCAATGTGCTTCTGCTCTTTTATTTTCCAATGAGCTGGTGCAGGTGTGCCCAGGCCCTTCGGGTCTAGTATGGATTCGGAGGGAACCCCCCACGCCAATTAAAAAAATAAAAATAACGCATGGTCCCCTCAAAATCCATACCAGACGCTTATCAGAGCATGCGGCCCGGCAGGTCAGGAAAGGGAGGGGATGAGCAAGCCCCCCCCTCCTGAACCATGCTAGGCTGCACATGCCCTCAACATGGGGGGGGGGGAAGTGCAATCCCCTACCCCCAAAGCACCTTGCCCCCGTGTTGATGAGGACAAGGGCCTCTTCCTGACAACCCTGGCTGGCGGTTGTTGGGCTCTGCAGGCAAGGGGCTTATCAGGATTAGGAAGCCCCCATTAACAAGAGGGCCCCCGGCCCCCCAGGTCCCATCCCCTCCCTATGTAAATAGGTATAGGGGTACATCATACCTCTACCCATTCACCCAAAAAATCTGTGAAATGTCAACAAAATACAATAGTCTTTTTTGACAAGTTATTAATTAAATAAGGAGCCCAGATCCCGGTGCCGTCTTCTCCCTTGCCGCCGCTGCCTTCTCCTTCATCACCGCCGTCTTCTTCAGACGCCACTGTCTTCTTCACAACTGCTGTCTTCTTCTTCACCGACGCTGTCGTCTTCTTTAAAGCTGCTGTATTCTTCACCGCCGCTGTCTTCCTCTTTGCCGCCACTGTCGTATTCTTCACCGCCACTGTCTTCCTCCTCGTCGCTGCTGTCTTCTTCTTCACCGCCGCTGTCTTCTTCACCGCCGCTGTCTTCTTCACCGCCGCTGCCTTCTTCACCGCCGCTGCCTTCTTCACCGCCGCTGCTGTATTCTTCCTCACAGCTGCTGTCTTCTTCACCGCCGCTGCTGTATTCTTCCTCACAGCTGCTGTCTTCTTCACCGCCGCTGTTCTCTTCCTTGCCGCTGCTGCCTTCTTCCTTGCCGCTGCTGTCTTCTTCCTTGCCGCTGCTGTCTTCATCCTCGTCGCCGCTGTCTTCTTCACTGCCGCTGTCTTCTTCCTTGCCGCTGCTGTCTTCTTCCTTGCCGCTGCTGTCTTCTTCCTTGCCGCTGCTGTCTTCTTCCTTGCCGCTGCTGTCTTCTTCCTTGTCGCCGCTGTCTTCTTCACTGCCGCTGTCTTCTTCCTTGCCGCTGCTGTCTTCTTCCTTGCCGCTGCTGTCTTCTTCCTTGCCGCTGCTGTCTTCTTCCTTGCCGCCGCTGTCTTCTTCACCGCCGCTGTCTTCTTCCTTGCCGCTGCTGTCTTCTTCCTTGCCGCTGCTGTCTTCTTCCTTGTCGCCGCTGTCTTCTTCACTGCCGCTGTCTTCTTCCTTGCCGCTGCTGTCTTCTTCCTTGCCGCTGCTGTCTTCTTCCTTGCCGCTGCTGTCTTCTTCCTTGCCGCCGCTGTCTTCTTCACCGCCGCTGTCTTCTTCCTTGCCGCTGCTGTCTTCCTCCTCACCGCCGCTGTCTTCTTCACCACCGCTGCTGTATTCTTCCTCACAGCTGATGTCTTCTTCAGCGCCGCTGTCTTCCTCCTTGCCGCTGCTGTCTTCCTCCTCGCCGCCGCTGTCTTCTTCTTCACTGCCACTGCTGTATTCTTCCTTACAGCTGCTGTCTTCTTCACCGCTGCTGCCTTCTTCTTCACTGCCGCCTTCCTCCACGTCGCCGCTGTCTTCTTCTTCACCGCCGCTGTCTTCATCACCGCCGCTGCTGTATTCTTCCTCACAGCTGCTGTCTTCTTCACCGCCGCTGTTCTCTTCCTTGCCGCTGCTGTCTTCTTCCTTGCCGCTGCTGTCTTCTTCCTTGCCGCTGCTGTCTTCTTCCTTGCCGCTGCTGTCTTCTTCCTTGCCGCTGTTGTCTTCATCCTCGTCGCCGCTGTCTTCATCGCCGCTGTCTTCTTCCTTGCCGCTGCTTTCTTCCTCCTCACCGCCGCTGTCTTCTTCACCACCGCTGCTGTATTCTTCCTCACAGCTCTTCCAGCGCCGCTGAATTCCTCCTTGCCGCTGCTGTCTTCCTCCTCGCCGCCGCTGTCTTACAGCTGCTGTATTCTTCCTTACAGTCTTCTTCAGCGCCCTTCTTCTTCACTGCCGCCTTCCTCCACGTCGCCGCTGTCTTCTTCTTCACCGCCGCTGTCTTCTTCACCACCGCTTGTATTCCTCCTTGCCTTCACCGCTGCTCTTCCTTGCCGCTCTTCCTCCTCGCCGCCTTCCTTGCTGTCTTATTCTCGCCGCTCACTGCCACTGCTGTATTCTTCCTTACAGCTGCTGTCTTCTTCACCGCTGCTGCCTTCTTCTTCACTGCCGCCTTCCTCCACGTCGCCGCTGTCTTCTTCTTCACCGCCGCTGTCTTCTTCACCACCGCTGCTGTATTCTTCCTCACAGCTGCTGTCTTCTTCACCGCCGCTGTTCTCTTCCTTGCCGCTGCTGTCTTCTTCCTTGCCGCTGCTGTCTTCTTCCTTGCCGCTGCTGTCTTCATCCTCGTCGCCGCTGTCTTCTTCACTGCCGCTGTCTTCTTCACTGCCGCTGTCTTCTTCCTTGCCGCTGCTGTCTTCTTCCTTGCCGCTGCTGTCTTCTTCCTTGCCGCTGCTGTCTTCTTCCTTGCCGCTGCTGTCTTCTTCCTTGCCGCTGCTGTCTTCTTCCTTGCCGCCGCTGTCTTCTTCACCGCCGCTGTCTTCTTCCTTGCCGCTGCTGTCTTCCTCCTCACCGCCGCTGTCTTCTTCACCACCGCTGCTGTATTCTTCCTCACAGCTGCTGTCTTCTTCACCGCCGCTGTTCTCTTCCTTGCCGCTGCTGTCTTCTTCCTTGCCGCTGCTGTCTTCTTCCTTGCCGCTGCTGTCTTCATCCTCGTCGCCGCTGTCTTCTTCACTGCCGCTGTCTTCTTCCTTGCCGCTGCTGTCTTCTTCCTTGCCGCTGCTGTCTTCTTCCTTGCCGCTGCTGTCTTCTTCCTTGCCGCCACTGTCTTCTTCACCGCCGCTGTCTTCTTCCTTGCCGCTGCTGTCTTCCTCCTCACCGCCGCTGTCTTCTTCACCACCGCTGCTGTATTCTTCCTCACAGCTGATGTCTTCTTCAGCGCCGCTGTCTTCCTCCTTGCCGCTGCTGTCTTCCTCCTCGCCGCCGCTGTCTTCTTCTTCACTGCCACTGCTGTATTCTTCCTTACAGCTGCTGTCTTCTTCACCGCTGCTGCCTTCTTCTTCACTGCCGCCTTCCTCCACGTCGCCGCTGTCTTCTTCTTCACCGCCGCTGTCTTCATCACCGCCGCTGCTGTATTCTTCCTCACAGCTGCTGTCTTCTTCACCGCCGCTGTTCTCTTCCTTGCCGCTGCTGTCTTCTTCCTTGCCGCTGCTGTCTTCTTCCTTGCCGCTGCTGTCTTCATCCTCGTCGCCGCTGTCTTCATCGCCGCTGTCTTCTTCCTTGCCGCTGCTGTCTTCTTCCTTGCCGCTGCTGTCTTCTTCCTTGCCGCTGTTGTCTTCATCCTCGTCGCCGCTGTCTTCATCGCCGCTGTCTTCTTCCTTGCCGCTGCTTTCTTCCTCCTCACCGCCGCTGTCTTCTTCACCACCGCTGCTGTATTCTTCCTCACAGCTGATGTCTTCTTCAGCGCCGCTGAATTCCTCCTTGCCGCTGCTGTCTTCCTCCTCGCCGCCGCTGTCTTCTTCTTCACTGCCACTGCTGTATTCTTCCTTACAGCTGCTGTCTTCTTCACCGCTGCTGCCTTCTTCTTCACTGCCGCCTTCCTCCCCGTCGCCGCTGTCTTCTTCTTCACCGCCGCTGTCTTCATCACCGCCGCTGCTGTATTCTTCCTCACAGCTGCTGTCTTCTTCACTGCCACTGTTCTCTTCCTTGCCGCTGCTGTCTTCTTCACTGCTGCTGTCTTCTTGACCGCCACTGTCTTCTTCACCGCCGCTGTCTTCCTCCTTGCCGCCGCTGTCTTCTTCACCACCGCTGCTGTATTCTTCCTCACAGCTGCTGTCTTCTTCACCGCTGCTGTCTTCTTCTTCTTCACTGCCGCCTTCCTCCACATCGCCGCTGTCTTCTTCTTCACCGCCGCTGTCTTCATCACCGCCACTGCTGTATTCTTCCTCACAGCTGCTGTCTTCTTCACCGCCGCTGTTCTCTTCCTTGCCGCTGCTGTCTTCTTCCTTGCCGCTGCTGTCTTCTTCCTTGCCGCTGTTGTCTTCATCCTCGTCGCCGCTGTCTTCATCGCCGCTGTCTTCTTCCTTGCCGCTGCTTTCTTCCTCCTCACCGCCGCTGTCTTCTTCACCACCGCTGCTGTATTCTTCCTCACAGCTGATGTCTTCTTCAGCGCCGCTGAATTCCTCCTTGCCGCTGCTGTCTTCCTCCTCGCCGCCGCTGTCTTCTTCTTCACTGCCACTGCTGTATTCTTCCTTACAGCTGCTGTCTTCTTCACCGCTGCTGCCTTCTTCTTCACTGCCGCCTTCCTCCACGTCGCCGCTGTCTTCTTCTTCACCGCCGCTGTCTTCTTCACCACCGCTGCTGTATTCTTCCTCACAGCTGCTGTCTTCTTCACCGCCGCTGTTCTCTTCCTTGCCGCTGCTGTCTTCTTCCTTGCCGCTGCTGTCTTCTTCCTTGCCGCTGCTGTCTTCATCCTCGTCGCCGCTGTCTTCTTCACTGCCGCTGTCTTCTTCACTGCCGCTGTCTTCTTCCTTGCCGCTGCTGTCTTCTTCCTTGCCGCTGCTGTCTTCTTCCTTGCCGCTGCTGTCTTCTTCCTTGCCGCCGCTGTCTTCTTCACCGCCGCTGTCTTCTTCCTTGCCGCTGCTGTCTTCCTCCTCACCGCCGCTGTCTTCTTCACCACCGCTGCTGTATTCTTCCTCACAGCTGATGTCTTCTTCAGCGCCGCTGTCTTCCTCCTTGCCGCTGCTGTCTTCCTCCTCGCCGCCGCTGTCTTCTTCTTCACTGCCACTGCTGTATTCTTCCTTACAGCTGCTGTCTTCTTCACCGCTGCTGCCTTCTTCTTCACTGCCGCCTTCCTCCACGTCGCCGCTGTCTTCTTCTTCACCGCCGCTGTCTTCATCACCGCCGCTGCTGTATTCTTCCTCACAGCTGCTGTCTTCTTCACCGCCGCTGTTCTCTTCCTTGCCGCTGCTGTCTTCTTCCTTGCCGCTGCTGTCTTCTTCCTTGCCGCTGTTGTCTTCATCCTCGTCGCCGCTGTCTTCATCGCCGCTGTCTTCTTCCTTGCCGCTGCTTTCTTCCTCCTCACCGCCGCTGTCTTCTTCACCACCGCTGCTGTATTCTTCCTCACAGCTGATGTCTTCTTCAGCGCCGCTGAATTCCTCCTTGCCGCTGCTGTCTTCCTCCTCGCCGCCGCTGTCTTCTTCTTCACTGCCACTGCTGTATTCTTCCTTACAGCTGCTGTCTTCTTCACCGCTGCTGCCTTCTTCTTCACTGCCGCCTTCCTCCACGTCGCCGCTGTCTTCTTCTTCACCGCCGCTGTCTTCATCACCGCCGCTGCTGTATTCTTCCTCACAGCTGCTGTCTTCTTCACTGCCACTGTTCTCTTCCTTGCCGCTGCTGTCTTCTTCACTGCTGCTGTCTTCTTCACCGCCGCTGTCTTCCTCCTTGCCGCCGCTGTCTTCTTCACCACCGCTGCTGTATTCTTCCTCACAGCTGCTGTCTTCTTCACCGCTGCTATGTCTTCTTCTTCATCACTGCCGCCTTCCTCCACATCGCCGCTGTCTTCTTCTTCACCGCCGCTGTCTTCATCACCGCCACTGCTGTATTCTTCCTCACAGCTGCTGTCTTCTTCACCGCCGCTGTTCTCTTCCTTGCCGCTGCTGTCTTCTTCCTCGGCGACGCTGTCTTCTTCACCGCCGCTGTCTTCTTCCTTGCCACTGCTGTCTTCCTCCTCGCCGCCGATGTCTTCTTCACCACCGCTGCTGTATTCTTCCTCACAGCTGCTGTCTTCTTCACCGCTGCTGACTTCTTCTTCACTGCTGCCTTCCTCCACGTCGCCGCTGTCTTCTTCTTCACCGCCGCTGTCTTCATCACCGCCGCTGCTGTATTCTTCCTCACAGCTGCTGTCTTCTTCACCGCCAATGTCTTCTTTCTTGCCGCTGCTGTCTTCTTCCTTGCCGCTGTCTTCTTCTCCCTCGCCGCCGCTGTCTTCTTCTCCCTCGCCGCCGCTGTCTTCTTCTCCCTCGTCGCCGCTGTCTTCTTCCTCCTCGTCGCCGCTGTCTTCTTCCTCCTCGCCGCCGCTGTCTTCTTCCTCCTCGCCGCCGCTGTCTCCTTCTCCCTCGCTGCTGGTTTCCCTGCTAAAAATATAAAAGCCGGTCTTGTCCTGAAGCTGTCTTGGTCCGTTGTGATGCCCCCCCCCCCGCTGTCCGGCACCTCTTATACAGACACGAGGCATGGCCATCCAATGACGTCGCCTGGAGAGCCCGCCTCTTGTGACATCACAGCCCGCACACCCCGGCCATCACCCCTCCATGTTGAGGGCATGTGGCCCGGTATGGTTTTAGGAGGGCGACATGTACTCGTCCCCCCCCCTTTCCTGACCTGCTGGGCCACATGCTCGGATAAGGGTCTGGTATGGATTTTGGGGGGGACTCCACGGCATTTAAAAAAAAAAACATTGGTGGGGGGTTCCATCCGAATCCATACTAGACCTGAAGGGCCTTGTATGGATCTGGTGGGGGGACCCTATGCCATTTTTTGCAATCGGTTGTTAAGGATGTGTTGGCCGGCTTCCCCCGCCCAATCCTTAGCAACCAGCTATATACAGTTTGTTTACAGTGCGTTTAAAGAGAAAAAAAAAAGAACTCCAGCCTTTCCTTCAGCCTTTCATGGTTGTACTGGCTCTTCTCTAGGACTGAAACGGCTCACTTTGATTTCACTGCACACTGTGAGCTTCTCACAGCGTGCAGTAGAAGCTGCAGCAAGTCAGATAGAGACTCATTTTTTGGCTGGAGGACATCCAGCATCATCTAGCGCTTTCCTCTACAGCCTGATTGTCCCTGGCCCCGCCCCTCCCAGCCTTGCACAGCTGTACCGACCCCCCCTCTTGGACTGAAATTGGCTTACTCTAATTGCACTGCACACTGTGAGCTCCTCACAATGCTCATTAGAAGTTGCAACAAGTCCGAGCCCCACCCTCATTTCCTGGCTGGAGGACGTCCTTTCCTTCCCCAGACTGACTGCCCCGCCCCTTTCCAGTCCTGGAGGCTCATTATCACATCTAAGTGGTCTGTATATCAATGCAGCCTACCTAGGAACACTCGCCCGCCCCTCCAAAACTGACACCCACCCATCAACGCGTTTCGATATTTGCATAACTCCTCCCAAGAGCCAGCCCACTTGCTGGCATCAGGACTCTTGATTGCAGTACTGAGGCTGGGTGCCAGGGCCGCCATCAGGGGGGTAAAGGCAGTACACCTGTAAGAGGCCCAGAGGTCCCCAGGGGCCCGGATGGTAACCCCCTTAAAAAAAAATTGGGGGGGTCCGGAGGCCCCCAGGGCCCTGGATGGCTACCCACCTTTTTTATAAACAAATAAATATATATATTTTTAAACATATTTTTACTTTACTTTTTATTAAAGGGCCCAGAGGTCCCCAGGGGCCCGAGTGACAACCCCCCCTTTTTTTTATAAAAAAAATAAAAATAAATTATATATATATATATATATATATATATATATATATATATATATATATATATATATATATTCTTACTTTATTTTTTATTAAAGGGCCCAGAGGTCCCCAGGAGCCCGAGTGACAACCCCCCCCCTTTTTTTTTTAATAAAAAAATAAAAATACATTTATATATATTTTTTTAAATATATTTTTACTTTATTTTTTATTAAAGGGCCCAGAGGTCCCCATGGGCCCGAATGACAACCCCTCCTTTTTTTTATAAAAAAATAAAAAAAAATTATATATATATTTTTTAAATATATTTTTACTTTATTGTTTATTAAAGGGCCCAGAGGTCCCCAGGGGCCCGGATGACAACCCCCCCCCCTTTTTTTATAAAAAAATAAAAATAAATTATATATATATTCTTATTTCATTTTTTATTAAAGGGCCCAGAGGTCCCCAGGAGCCCGAGTGACAACCCCCCACCTTTTTTTTATAAAAAAATAAAAAATAAATTATATATATTTTTTAAATATATTTTTACTTTATTTTTTATTAAAGGGCCCAGAGGTCCCCAGGAGCCCGAGTGACAACCCCCCCTTTTTTTTATAAAAAAAATAAAAATAAATTATATATATATATATTCTTACTTTATTTTTTATTAAAAGGCCCAGAGGTCCCCAGGAGCCCGAGTGACAACCCCCCCTTTTTTTTAATAAAAAAAATAAAAATAAATTATATATATATATTCTTACTTTATTTTTTATTAAAAGGCCCAGAGGTCCCCAGGGGCCCGGATGACTACCCCCCCCCCTTTTTTTATAAAAAAAATAAAAATAAATGATATATATTTTTTTAAATATATTTTTACTTTATTTTTTATTGAAGGGCCCAGAGGACCCCAGGGGCCTGGATGACAACCCCCCCCTTTTTTTTATAAGAAATAAATAAATAAATGATATATTTTTTTTTAAATATATTTTTACTTTATTTTTTATTAAAGGGCCCAGAGGACCCCATGGGGCCCGGATGACAACCCCCCTTTTTTTTTTTTAAATAAAAAAAATAAAAATAAATTATATATATTTTTTATTATATAATAATAATAAAAAAAAATAATCATTTATATATCTCAAACCCCCCCCCCCCCCCACCCCCGGTTCTCTGCCTCCAGGTGGGTCCATGCCTGAAGCTGTGTAAGGGGTCCCATAATTCCTGCCAGGTGCTGTGGCCACCAGTATTGCATAGAGCAGCACAGAGACCCAGTGATGTCATAAAATACGCTATTTAGCTTCAGAAAGAAAATGGAATTTATCTGCCAAAAAAAAAAAAAAAAACGTCTTTGTAAAATGTCAGCGCAAAGTGTCGAGCGCCTTAAAATCCTTCCTTTATCCTCCAGTTGATAATTGTCTGCGACGAACGCTCATCAATTCACGGATCAATACACGACTTTTGCCGGGGTTTTTTTTTTTTTTCCCGCGCTCCTCCCGGCGCGGCTCCATCGGGTGAAAGGCACTTTGCAGATAAATCTCCCGTTAACCACCTCCCTGACACATCTACCTCGCGCCGGGCCCCCCGGGCTCCCCGCTCCCATTTCCGAAGGTGCGTCCCTCCCTCATATTTCCTGCCGGCGCGGTCAATATCTCCGACATTTCTCTCGCGGAGACCCATCGATTGCCCGCCGCTCGGCGCAGATTGGTTATTTTTATATTCCAGCGAAGGGAAAAATAACTTCATTCATCAAATCTCTGAATGAGAAACATCTGGGAGCTGCGGCGGCCGGTCCTTCTATAGACTCCGCGGCGGCGGCGGCGGCGGCCTGGGGATCGCTAATGGATTAGCTGCCGGGGGCGCGGCCCGGGATGGGAGGTTCCCGCCGCGATCGCCGACGAGGAGAGCCGAGACAAAGACGCGGCTTCTCCGCGGTGCAAAGAGGAATCGTCAGTAGAGGGAAATCGTTACATTGTATATTAATAGAACATATTGCAACTTACCGGACTTGTGGTGGCTGCATTCGTTTTCTTTTTGGTTATTTTCACCTGGCAGAAGTGCCGGGACAAGGTGTGGGAGCATTATGTGTCAGCAATCCCCCATCCCATAGAAATCAACACACTAACCCCCCCCCACCCAAACAATCCTTTCTCCTCATATGCCCCCAGTACAAATCCCCCCCCAAAAAATCCCCCCTCTTAGTAAAAAATCCCCTCCGAGCGCAATTCCTCTACCCCCTCCACTCCAAATCCCGCCCCCCACAAATTCCCCTCCCCAGTTCCCCATTCTAGCACAAATCCCTTCCCCCAGAGTTCCCCTCCCAGCAAAATTCCTCTACCCCCTCCACTCCAAATCCCCCCCACAAATTCCCCTCCCCAGTTCCCCATTCTAGCTCAAATCCCTCCCCCCAGAGTTCCCCTCCGAGCACAATTACTTTACCCCCTCCACTCCAAAATCCCCCCAGCACAAATTCCCCTTCCCCCAATTCCCCATCCTGGCACAAATCCCCCCCCAAAGTTCTCCTCCGAGCAAAATTGCTCTACCCCTTCACTCCAAATCCACCCCACCAGCTCTAATTTCCCTCCCCCAATTCCCCCATCCTAGCACAAATCCCCCCCCCCCAAAGTTCTCCTCCAAGCACAATTGCTCTAACCCCTCTACTTCGAATCCCCCCAGCACTAATTTCCCTCCTCCGATTCCCCATCCTAGCACAAATCCCTGCCCCCCCAGAGTTCTCCTCCGAGCACAATTCCTCTTCCCCCTCCACTCCAAATACCCCTCCACAGCACAAATTTCCTCCCCAAATTTCCTCCCCAATTTCCCATCCTAGCACACATCCCTCCCAACGTTCTCCTCGGAGCACAATTCCTCTACCCCCTCCACTCCAAATCCCCTCCACAAATTTCCCCTCCCCCAATTCCCCATTCTGGCACAAATCCCTCCCCCAGAGTTCCTCTCCGAGCACAATTGCTCTACCCCCTCCACTTCAAATCCCCCCAGCACAAATTTCCCTCCTCCAATTCCCCATCCTGGCACAAATCGCCCCTCCCCCGAGTTCTCTTCCAAGCACAATTGCTCTACCTCTACTCCAGATCCCCCCAGCACAAATTTCCCTCCTCCAATTCCCCATCCTAGCACAAATCCCTGCCCCCCCCAGAGTTCTCCTCCGAGCACAATTCCGCTACCTCCACTCCAAATCCCCCTCCACAGCACAAATTTCCCTCCCCAATTTCCCATCCTAGCACACATCCCTCCCAAAGATCTCTTCTGAGCAATATCCCTCTACCCCCCGCCACTCCAAATCCCCCCAACAGCACAAATTTCCCTCCCCCAATTCAACATTCTAGCACAAATTCCACCCCCCAAAAGTCCTCATCCGAGCACAATTGCTCTACCCCCTCCACTCCATATCCCTTCCCCAGCACAAAATTCCCTCCCCAAATTTTAGCACAAATCCCCCCAAAGATCTCCTCCGAGCAGAATTCTTCTACCCCCTCTACTGAAAATCCCCCCCCCAGCACAAATTTCCCTCTCCCAATTCACCATTCTAGCCCAAACCACCCCCCCCCCCACGCAATATTACTCTACCCCCTCCACTCCAAATCCCCCTCCACTGCAAAAATTTCCCTCCCCCAATTCCTTATCCTAGCACAAATCCCCCCTCGGCCCAAGTTCCCCTCCGAGCACAATTCCTTTACTCCCTCCACTCCAAATTTCCCTCCCCCAATTCCTCATTCTAGCACAAATCCCTCCCCCCAAAGTACTCCTACAAGCACAATTTCTCTACCCCTTCACTCCAAATCCCCTCCCCCCAGAACATTTTCCTCCCCCTCAAAGTTGCCCTCCGAGCACAAATACCTTGTAATCATCCCTAATAGCCCAACCCCCCCCAAAAAAATTCCCCTCCTAGAACAAATCCCTCCCCCCAAACTTCTTCTCTGACCACAATTCCTTTACCCCCTCCACTTCAAATCCCCCCCCCCCAGCACAAATTTTCCTCCCTCAATTCCCCATCCTAGCACACATTTCTCCCCCTCCAAAGTTCCCCTCCGAGCACAGATACCTCATAATAATTATCCCTAATAGCACAACCTTACCCCCCCCCCCCCCAACAAAAAAAATCCCCTCCTAGCACAAATTCCTCCCACCAAAAAAACAAAAACAATTAACCTCCCAGCAGAAATCCCTCCCCCAAAATGTTCCCCTCCCAGCACAATTCCTCTACCCCCTCAACTTCAATTGCCCCTCCAGCACAAATTTCCCTCCCTCAATTCCCCATCCTAGTACAAATCCCCCCCCCAAAAAATAAAATAATCCCCCCGAAGTTCTCCCCTGAGCACAATTTCTCTACCCCGTCCACTCCAAATTCCCCCACCAGCAAGAAATTTCTCTCCTCAATTTCCCATCCTAGCACAAATCCCTCCCCCTAAAGTTCCCCTCCGGGCACAAATACCCCCATTTCCGAATTTTTAGAATTCTCGAAAAAAAAAAAAAAAAATGAAACGAAAACAAACACATTTTTCGGCAGTGCACATGTCTAATGTGAACCAGCTTCATAGAGAGCCGGTCAAAATCTCCTGCTACTGCGAATTGGATGCGGAGAACACAATGAGTGATCGGTACTGATCACTGACTGTGTTCATTCATGAATGAAGCATAGTAAACGGTGCTTATTTGGAGGGGAGGGGGGGGGGCTGTCAAGTTGGCTGTATGGGACTTTGTGGATTCTAACAGCAGCCCTGTTGGTAATAGCTTGTAAGATGTGTGGCCATCTTTCACCCCTTGAGGACCGCCGCACGACGATATATGTCGTCAAAATGGCGTGGCTGGGCACAAGGGCGTACATGTACATCCCCTGTAAGATCCCAGACGTGGGTTACTCGCACGGCGCTGCCGGTGGCGCGCTCCCGACCCTGTCCTCTTCTCCGTGACCGTCCCCGCGAACCCGATCGTCGCCGGTGTCCTGCGATCGGGTCACAGAGCTGAAGAACGGGGAGAGGGGAGTGTAAACAAACCTTCCCCCCGATCTTCCTAGTGTGAGTGTCACTGATCGTCTGTTCCCTGTCATAGGCAACGACGATCAGTGACGTCACACGCCCAGCCACGCCCCCCTACAGTAAGAAACACACATTAGGGAACACTTAACCCCTTCAGCGCCCCCTCCTGGTTAACCCCTTCACTGCCAGTGCCATTTGCACAGTAATCAGTGCATTTTTATAGCTCTGATCGCTGTATATATGACAGTGGTCCCAAAATGGCGTCAAAAGTGTCCGATGTGTCCGCCGCAATGTCGCATTTACGATAAAAATCGCAAATCGCCGCCATTACTAGTAAAAAAAATAAAAATGTTCATTAATAAAAATGCAATAAAACGAATCCCCTATTTTGTAAACGCTATAAATGTTGCACAAACCAATCGATAAACGCTTATTGCGTTTTTTTTTTTACCAAAAATATGTAGAAGAATACGTATCGTCCTTCACTGTGGCGGCTGCATCGATCGCGTCATCCCTTTTATAGGGGGGGACGCGATCGATGACGTCACACCTACAGCCACACCCCCCTACAGTTGTAAACACACAATAGGGAACACACACATCCTACAGCGCCCCCTTGTGGTTAACTCCCAAACTGCAAATGTCATTTTCACAATAAACAATGCAATATAAATGCATTTTTTGCTGTGAAAATGACAATTGTCCCAAAAATGTGTCAAAATTGTCCGAAGTGTCCGCCATAATGTCGCAGTGACGAAAAAAAACCGCTGATCGCCGCCATTAGTAGTAAAGAAAAAAATAATAATAAAAATGCAATAAAACTATCCCCTATTTTGTAAACGCTATAAATTTTGAACAAACCAACCGATAAACACACATTGCGATTTTTTTTTTTACCAAAAATATGTAGAAGAATCCGTATCGGCCTAAACTGAGGAAAAAAAATGTTTTTTTTTTTTTATATACATTTTTGGGGGATATTTATTCAGCCAAAAGCAAAAAAAATATAGGACCAGATTCAGAGAAGGGTGGCGTTATTGTGTGCGGGCGTAGCGTATGCTCTTTCTTTACGCCTCCGCACATTTTATGGGCAAGTGCCTTATTCAGAAAGCACTTGCTCCGTAATTTGCGGCGGCGTAGCGTAAAGTGTCCGGCGTAAGGTCGCCCAATTCAAATTATAAATGTGGGGGCGTGATTCATGTAAATGAATCATGATCCCGCGCAATTTACGTCTTTTCTGAACGCATGCGCCGTCCGTGGATGTATGCCAGTGCGCACAGCGTCGAATTGTACGTCGGTAAATCGGTCGGGAATGGGGCTGGACGTCATTTACGTGCACGCCGTTTACATTGACTAGTTGCGACGTGATTTCACGCATGCGCACTGGGATACGTCCACGGACGGCGCATGCGTGAAATGAATGAATGAATGACTTGTATAGCGCAACGCATGCAAACTGAATAGCCTCTGGGCGCTTTTTCCAGCCAGAGTCTGCTTGGCTGGTGCGGTCATTTTTACCCCGTAGGATCTTGACACGCTAGGGACACACAGTCACACACACATATATACATATATATACTGGGCCAATTTGGACGAGATTCAATTTACCTACCAGCATGTCTTTGGAGGGTGGGAGGAAACCGGAGTACCCGGAGGAAACCCACGCAGACACAGGGAGAACATGCAAACTCCAGGCAGATGGTGTCGTGGTTGGGATTCGAACCAGCGACCCTTTTGCTGCTAGGCGAAAATGCTACTCACTGCACCACTGTGCTGAAATCACGTCGCAACTAGTCAATGTAAACGACGTGTACGTAACTTACGTCCAGCCCCATTCCCGACCGATTTACGCAAACGACGTAACCGACGTACAATTCGACGCCGTCCCGACGTCCATACTTAACATTGGCTGCGCCTCCTATAGCAGGGGTAACCTTACAGCGGAATAACGCTTACGTGAACTACGATGCCCGGTCGCAAGTAAAACGACGGAAGCGCCACCTAGCGGCCAGCGTAAAACTGCAACTAATATTACGACGGTGTAACAGAATTACGCCGCTCGTATATTAGCAGAATTCCGGCGTATCTTCTTTTCTGAATACAGAAAAAAGATACGCCGGCTATTCTTAGTATTTACGCGGCGTATCTCTAGATACGCCGACGTAAATACTTTCTGAATCTGGCCCATCCTTTTTTATTTTCAAAATTGTCGCTCTATTTTTGTTCATAGCGCAAAAAAATAAAAACCGCAGAGGTGATCAAATACCACCAAAAGAAAGCTCTATTTGTGGGGAAAAAAGGACGCCAATTTTGTTTGGGAGCCACGCCGCACGACCGCGCAATTGTCAGTTAAAGCGACACAGTGCCGAATCGCAAAAAGTGGCCCGGTCTTTAAGCTGCATAATGGTATGAGACAGCAAAACCGATTTTACGATCGGCTTAAAAAAAACAAACAGCCGTGGAGTTTCCCTGTAGAGACGATTATGAGGAGTGTCTGTATTTCGGCCAAGTGTCTATTTTCCGTATTTCGGATAAGTGTCTCTTCCTCGCTCACCTATTAGGCTTGTTGGTAATCAGTATTTGCACAAGTCGCATTCCCAGTTCCATTTCTTCAATCACCGGGCGCCTCCATTTCATGCCTGGCGGACTGATTTCCCACAAGCCCCGCGTATCGCAATTTGCATTTAGAAGCGGTGAATGGCGCGCGCCGTACCAAATGACAAGCGCCCCCCGGGGGCCAGACACGGGGAGAGGGGAACGCAAACCTTTTAACTTCTGCTAAACGATCGTACTTATTGCCGGAGAGATCGTGTAATGAAATGGCGCAATATAGAGGTCAGTGTGTTCCCCCCCTCTCCCCTAAGCCTGCGCCCCCCCCCCCCCCACCACCACAACGCTGCACCACTACTTAACCACTTCAATACCGGGCACATTCCCACCCAGGCCAATTTTCAGCTTTCAGCGCCGTCGCTTTATAAAATGACAATTGCGCGGTCGTGCGACACTGTACCCAAACTACATTTTTATCATTTTGTTCCCACAAATATTTTTTTCTGTGGTATTTGATCACCTCTGCCGTTTTTTATATTTTGCTAAATGAATAGAAAATAAGCACAATATATTTGCCTTTAGTAAATCAACCCCATAGACATATACATAAAAGAAAGCAAGACATACACATAAAAGAAAGCATATCTCAAAGAACCATAGCAAGCCAAACATAGTACACAGAAAAGGGGGAGATCTAGTTCTAGAATTATTGCTCTTGCTCTTACGATTGCGTGGATACCTCACACGTGTGGTGCGAACGCCATTTACATATGTGGGCGTGACCTACGTGTGTGTTCACCACTGCACGCAAGCTCTGTGGGACTGAGCGCTTTAACATTTATTTATTACCTTATTTATTTTATTACTATGTTTAAAAAATAAATTCTAAAATTCTAAAATTCTAAAATCTGAAAATTCTTAATTTCCGAACTTCAAAAAAAATCTGAAAATTCGGAAATTCGAAAATCTGAAAATTCGGAAATTCGGAAATCTGAAAATTCGGAAATTCGAAAAACTGAAAATTCCGAAATTCGGAAATCTGAAAATTCCCAAATTCGAAAATCTGAAAATTCGAAAATCTGAAAATTCGGAAATTCGGAAATCTGAAAATTCGGAAATCTAAAAATTCGAAAATCTGAAAATTCGGAAATTCGAAAATCTGAAAATTCCGAAATTCGGAAATCTGAAAATTCGGAAATTCGAAAATCTAAAAATTCTGAAATTCGAAAATCTGAAAATTCCGAAATTCGGAAATCTGAAAATTCGGAAAATCTGAAAATTCCGAAATTCGAAAATCTGAAAATTCTGAAATTCGAAAATCTGAAAATTCCGAAATTCGAAAATCTGAAAATTCTGAAATTCGAAAATCTGAAAATTCCGAAATTTCAGAAACTCAGAATTCGAAAATTTGGAAATTCGAAAAACCTGATATTCGAAAATTAGAAAATTCATAAATCCTAAAATAAGAATGATAATCCAAAAATTCTGAAAAAAAAAGAAAATAAGAACGAAAATTTTAGAAAATTAAAAAATCTGAAAACTCGAAAATCTGAAATAATAACTAACTAATAATAACTTAACTAATACTAACCAGGGCTTTTTTTCTGGGGGAACTTGGTGGAACTCAGTTCCACCACCTTTGGCTCAGACCCTTTGGTGCCTGCTCACCACAATCACTTGTGAGCACAGAAGTCTGGTTTCTGTGTTTACAAGTGACTGCTTTGTAACCCCCTGAACTCTGCACACTGTATGTAATGCAATTCTGGTATTTACTGCCCCTTCAAGACCCTTCTACTGTTTGTGAAATCTGAACGGGTCGTGGTTGAGTTCCTGCACCTATTTTCTGAGAAAAAAAGCTCTGATACTAACTATTAAATTATAGGTATTGGAATTTCCTTTCAAGTTTGGCTGATAGTGAATGTAACAAATACAAATCCGAAGTTACTAATTATCCGTAATAACAAATGCCGTATCTAAACGAATGGAACGTAACAAACTATTAATAACAAATAACAACAATAACAATATTAATAATAAATAAAAATGTATTATTTATTATTATATAGTTTGTTTGAATGCGGCATTCTTTATTTCATATCATTCCTAACTTCGGATAAATTTGCATTTGTTACGTTCACCAACAGCCAAAGGAAATTCCAATACTTATAATTGAATAGTTAGTTATTATTATGGTAGTTAATTATTTAGAATTTTTTGGACTTTGGGTATTTGTTTCTAATTATCAGATTGTCCCTTCTTATTTTCAGATTTTTGAATTTACGAATCTTCAAATTTACGAATTTATGAATTTTCAAAAAAAAAATTAAAAATAAAAATACAGTTGAACCTCGGATGGCAAGTAACGCGGTTAAATACAAACCCGAAGTTATGAATTATCCGTAATATTGTATGTCACACCTAAACTAATGGAACCAGGCCCATCGGAACCCGACAGGCAAAGCAAGCATTAGCCTGGGGCCCGAGCTGGCCAGGGGCCCCAGCAGGGAGGGCCCGTGCCGCACCGCTGCGTCCTCCTGCAGTCCGGTCGGCCGTGTACCATAACCGGGCGGTACAGGAGATTCAGGTTCCTGTTCCTGGCCGGACTGACAGGAAGTGCACACACTGAGTGTTCACATCCTTTCAGTCCGGCCCCGGGAACAGCAAACTGAATCTCCTGTACCGCCCGGTTATGGTACACGGCCGACCAGACTGCAGGAGGACGCAGCAATGCGGCAAGGGCCCCACCCTGCTGGGGCCCCCGTGCGGACACCAACATATGCCGGCGTGTGCGTGTGTGAGCCGGAGGATAGAGGTAAGCCGCAAACACCCCCCCCCCCCGCTTCTCAAATTGAAAAGTCACTTTTTTTTTTTAGCTTGGGGGGGCCCCCAAATGTCTTCAAACGGCCCTGAATGAAACATAACAAATTTAGAATAATAAATAACAACAATAATAATAATAATAATAAAAACATATTTGTTTTGTTCCATTTGTTTAGCTGCGGCATTCTTTCTTTATTTTGGATGATTTGTAACTTCATATAAATTTGTATTAGATATGGAATTCTTTATTTCCGTTTAGTTTATTTACATTCACTAACAGCCAAATTTCAAAGGAAATTATAATACTTATAATTTAATAGTTAGTTATAATTTTTAATTTCCACATTTTTGAATTTTCGTTCTGTCTAATTTTCGGATTTTTTTTATTTTAAAATTCACAAATTTTAACCACTTGCTTACTGGGCACATATACCCCCCTCCTGCCCAGGTGAAATTTCAGCTTCGGGCAGTGCGTCGCTTTAACTGACAATTGCGCGGTCGTGCGACGTGGCTCCCAAACAAAATTGACGTCCTTTTTTCCCCACAAGTAGGGCTTTCTTTTGGTGGTATTTGATCGCCTCTGCGGTTTTTATTTTTTGCGCTATAAACAAAAAAGAGCGACAATTTTGAAAAAAAATACAATATTTTTTTACTTGTTGCTACAATTAATATCCCAATTAAAAAAAAAAAAAAACACATTTTTTTTTCTCAGTTTAGGGCGATACGTATTCTTCTACATATTTTTGGTAAAAAAAAAAAAATCGCAATAAGTGCCTGGTTTGCGCAAAAGTTATAGTGCCTACAAAGTAGGGGACAGAATTATTATTTGTTATTATTTTTTTTTTTTACTAGAAATGGCAGCTATCTGCGATTTTTTATTGGGACTGCAACATAATGGCGGACACATCGAACAGTTTTGACACATTTTTGGCGCCATTCACATTTATACTGTGATCAGTGCTATAAATATAAATATAAATGTGACTGGCATTGAAGGGGTTAACACTAGGGGGTGAGGAAGGGGTTAAATGTGTACCCTGCATTGTGTTATAACTGTAGGGGGAGGGGGGTGACTGGGGGAGGTGACCGATCTGTGTCCCTATGTACAAGGAACATAGATCGGTCTCCTCCTCTCCAGAGACGGGACGCTATATCTGTGTAAAACGGCAATGAGAGATGATCTCATATGTTTACATTTGAGATCATCTCTCATTGGCCGCACAGATCGCATCGCAAATGGCCACTCTGATTGGCTGTTCGCGGCGATCTGTAATTCGCTGTGTCCAAGGGACACAGCCAACACAGAGTTTCCCCACTGCACGCTCTGGAGCAGGTGCGGGGAACGCCCAAAGGGGAGGACGTCAATTGACATCCAGTTGGATATTCAGGTCCGCGCTGAAGCCGTTATTCGGCTATAGCGCGGGCCTCAAGTAGTTAACATTTACAAATTCAGAATTTTCAAATTTAGGAATTTTCACATTTACGAAATCTGAATTTGCACACTTACGAGTTTTCACATTTACAAATTTACAAATTTTCACATTTTCACATTTTCAAATTCAGAATTTTCACATTTACAAATTTTCACATTTTCAAATTTACAAATTTACGAATTTTCACATTTGCGAATTCTGGATTTTCACATTTACGGGTTTTCACATTTACAAATTTTCACATTTACAAATTTTCACAAACATAGGGCCAGATTCAGGTAGAGTTACTCTGGAGTATCAGTGATACTCCAGCCTAATGCCGCGTACACACGGCCGTTTTTTGCGATGAAAAAAACGACGTTTTCTGTGAAGTAAAAACGACGTTTTTGAAACGTCACTTTTCAAAGACAATTTTGCATACACACCATCGTTTTTTCACAAAAAGCGAGGTTACGTTCACCACTCTTCCATTGAAGCTCGCTTCATAACTAGCTTCTGGGCATGCGCGGGTTGAAAAACGTCGTTTTGAACGACGCTTTTGCTACACACGGTGACTTTTTGTGAAACAAAAAACGACGTTTTGAAAAACGACACAAAAAATTCAAGCATGTTGGAATTTTTTTTTGGTCGTTTTTTTTTAAGACAAAAAACGACGTTTTGCCCACACACGATCAATTTAAATGACGTTTTAAAAAACGTCGTTTTTTTTCATCGCAAAAAACGACCGTGTGTACGCGGCATAACTCTCACTTTGAGCCGGCGTTTCTGTTTTCAGTAAGCAGAAAACAAGAAACGCCGATTTGGAGTTCCTATACGAGCGGCGTAATTGTATTTCGCCGTCGTATCGGAACTGCAATTTTAAAAATGGCGCTCGGGGGGGTTCCCGCTGATTAACTTCGAGAATATGTTAATCAGCGAGAATCGGCAATTCACAATCGTATTCGGGCCTGACGCAGTGACTTTCCGACGTTTCCGTAAGCGATACGCGGCGTAAAGAAAAAACAGCCCCCTAGTGGAGTATCCTATGTTAAGTATGGCCGTCGTCATCGTGTCGAAAAAAAAAAATTCGAGTCGTTTGCGTAAAACGTCCGTGAATGGGGATTGACGTCATTGACGTTCCCTGACAGAATTTGGAGCATGCGCACTGACAGTCGACGCATGCGCAGTACGTTCGCCGCGGGATCGCGCCTATTTTAAATACTACACGCCCCCTACCCGCCCAATTTGAATTCCGCCGGCTCATTTTCGCTACGCCGCCGCAACTTTAGGAGCAAGTGCTTTGTAAATAACAGTACTTGCTCCTAAAGTTTCGGCGGAGTAACGTAAATGAGAAAAGTTACTCCAAAATAAAGATTCGCCCATCTACCTGAATCTGGCCCATAATTTTCACATTTACGATTTTTTTAAATTCTCAAATTTACGAATTTTTTACATTTATGAAAAAAACAAATAAAAACTAAAACAAATGAATTTTTCAGCACATGTCTACTATTGTAAGTCAATTGTACAATTCATTCTCATAGGAATATTTTGGAAGACGTCTTCTCTGCACAACAAGACAGCTGATGCGCCTACCACCTCCATACAGACACACCGTTCATTATCCTGTCACCGTCACTCCATCCGATCTGGCTGTACGTAGGCAGCCGATATCATAACACATTCATGAAGTGTCTTATTATCCTCTGTTAATCAGATGCAGCGTTTTGTCCTGTTAGGATGGATGACATCAGCCAGTTTTCTCACGTTTGTCAGCCGAGGAAACATCTAACTTCCTCCTGTCTACAAAGATACTGTACAACATAAAATAGGACACTTTCCTTCTTCTGTACTTTACAAAGAAATATCTTCTACTTAAAATGCTTGCTGATCATTTTACCGAAAAAGTTCTGGCCAACCAAGAAAGTTTTGAAGACCAGCAGCGTCTGCAGAGGCATTTCTGGGTCTCTTAACCACTTAAGAGCCGAGCCTGTTTTTTCAGACTCGGGGGCAGATTCACAAAACAATTATGCCTGTCTAACTGGGGTTAGACAGGAGTAATTTCAAATTTCGCGCGGCGTATCACTAGTTTGAATCCTCAAACCATGATACGCCGGCTTCGGGCTTCGATCCGAGAGGCTTACGTCTTCGTAAGCCTTCGGATCTACGCTGCCATCTATTTGCGGCCGCTGGGAGGAGTTCGCGTCGTTTTGGTGCGTCGGGATATGCAAATGTGTTTTTACGGGGATTCACGAACATACGAGCGGGCGTCGCAATCGTTTTCGTCTATTTTTTTATACGTAATGTTAGAGCAGCTTTTTGCTGCTCTAACTTTACGTAGCCCATGTTAAGTATGGCCGTCGTTCCCGCTTCGAATTTATTTAAAATTTTATTTTGTTTACGTAACTCGTCGGGACGTGGATCGCCCGTAAAGTACGCTACATAAACAATGAATGACGTCACGACGTGATTTCGCGCAATGCACGGCGGGAAATTTGCGAACGGAGCATGCGCAGATCGATCGCCGCGGGAACGCGCCTAATTTAAATGTTTCACGCCCCCTACTCGCGCAGATGGATTGCGACGGGAGAAATACACTACGCCGCCGTCGTTTACCGTAGAAAATCTACCTGAATTCCACGTAGAGCAAGGTAAAAAACGTCGGCGTAGTGTTTTTCTGATACGCTACGATAATCCATTTCTATGTGAATCTGCCCCTCAGTGTTTACAAGTTAAAAACATTGGCCCAGATTCACAGAGCGATTACGCCTCTCTAACTGGTGTTAGACAGGAGTCATTTCAAATTCCGCGCGCCGTATCACTAGTTTGAATCCTCAAACCATGATACGGCGGCTTCGGGCTTCGATCTGAAAGGCTTACGTCTTCGTAAGCCTTAGGATCTACGCTGCAATATTTTTGCGGCCGCTGGGAGGAGTCCGCGTCGTTTTCATGCGTCGGGATATGCAAATGAGTTTTTACGGCGATCCACGAAGATACGAGCGGTCTTCGCAATCGCTTTCGTCTATTTTTTTCTACGTACTGTTAGACCAGCTTTTTGCTGGTCTAACGGTGCGTAGCCCATGTTAAGTTTGGCCGTCGTTCCCGCGTCGAATTTAATTATTATTATTTTTTTTTTATGTAACTCGTTCGGGAATAGAAATGTCCGTAAACGACGCTACTCAAGAAAAAATGACGTAACGACGTGATTTCGCGCAATGCGCGGCGGGAAATTTCTGAACGGAGCATGCGCAGTTCGATCGCCGCGGGAACGCGCCTATTTTAAATGCTTCACGCCCCCTACTCGCGTAGATGGCTTGCGCCGGGAGAAATACACTACGCCGCCGTCGTTTACTGGACAAAATCTACCGGGATTCCACGTAGAGCCAGGTAAAATACGGCGGTGTAGTGTATTTCTGATACTCTACGCGAATCTAATTGTATCTGAATCTGGCCCATTTTTTTTTGTGCTAGAAAATTACTAAGAAACCCCCAAACATTATACTTTTTTTTCTAACACCCTAGAGCAGGGGTCTCCAAACTGTGGCCCTGGGGCCGGATGTGGCCCTTTGCTTGCCTCAATGTGGCTCTTGGGGCATTATTCCATCCAATTTAAATGGAACATAATTCTTGTTGCTGACACCAATGGGGCACTATTCCTCCAACTGACACCATCAATTCTTTTCATTAACACCAATGATGGGGCACTAGTTCTCCCACTGTCACCAAAGATATGGTATTATTTACTCCCACTGGACAAGTTTTACTCCCAATGGCCCTAGTCTGGCCCCCCTAAAGTCTGAAGGACCATAAACTTGCCCATTTGTTTAGAAAGTTTAGAGACTCCTGTCCTAGAGAATAAAATGCCGGTCGTTGCAATACTTTCTGTCACACCGTATTTGCACAGTGGTTTTGAAAAAAAAAAAAATCACTTTTTTGAATAAAAAAAAAAAAAAAAAAAAGAAAACAACAGTAAAGTTTGCCCAATTATTATTTTTTTATACTGTGAAAGATAATGTTACGCCGAGTAAATTGATACCCAACATGTCACGCTTCAAAGATGCGCCCACTTGTGGAATGGCGACAAACTTTTACCCTTAAAAATCTCCATAGGCGACTTTTAAAAAAAATCTACAGGTTGCATGTTTTGAGTAACAGAGGAGCTAGAATTATTGCTCTCGCTCTACCGATCGTGGCGATACCTCACATGTGTGGTTTTCATATGCGGGCGCTGCTCACGTAGGCGTTTGCTTCTGCGTGTGAGCTTGGCGGGACGGGGCGCTTTAAAAAAAAATATTTTTTTTACTTTATTGATTTTAAAACAGTCTTTTAAAAAAAAAAAAAAAAAAAATTGGTCACTTTTATTCCTATTACAAGGAATGTAAACATCCCTTATAATAGAAAAAAAAGCATGACAGGTCCTCTTAAATATGAAATCTGGGGTCACATCTCATATTTGGACTTAAATGCAATAAAAAATTGGGCATTTGAAAAAATGACAACAAAAAAATGGCCCTTTAAGGCCGCGTACACACGATCAGTCAAAAACGATGAAAACGGACTGAAGTTGAGCTTCATCGGTCCAAACCGACCGTGTGTACGGCCCATCAGTCTTTTGTCTTTCAGTCCAAAGTTTTAAAACTTGCTTTAAAATCGGACCGATGGACGCCTACCGATCGGTCGAAACCGATGGTTAGTACGCAAAACCATCAGTTCAAAACCCGCACATGCTCAGAATCAAGTCGACGCAGGCTCGGAAGCATTGAACTTCGTTTTTTTCAGCACGTCGTTGTGTTTTACGTCACCGCGTTCTGACACGATCGTTTTTTTTAACTGATGGTGTGTAGGCACATCAGACCAGCAGTCTGTGGACCGATGAAAATGAACTTCAGTCCGTTTTCATCAGTTTGGACTGATCGTGTGTACTGGGCCTAAGATGTATGGGCGGAAGTGACGTTTTGACGTCGCTTCCACCCTGCTATGGTATGGAGACGGGTGGGGGCCATCTTGCCATCACTCGTATCCATACCCAGCCACTGACAGGTCCCAATCGCTCATGTGGCTACCAACGGCTCTGGTAAATGGCGAAGGGCACGGGAGGGCGGCGAGAGGAGAGCCCTCTCTCGCCGCCGATATCGGTGATCTTGCGTCGAAACAGCCGCAGAGACCACCATTATTGGAAACCGGACCGCTGGCTGAAGAGATGGATACCAGGCTTATGGTAGCTAGCTGTTGCCATAACAGAGATATCAAAGTGCCGACGTATATAGTCGTGCGGCAGTCCGGAACAAGCTGTAAACAAAAATGTACACCCTTATGCACACTATTATTATTATACATGGGCCAGATTCACGTAGAATCTGCGGCGGCGTAGCGTATGCCATTTACTAGGGTTGTCCCGATACCGATACTAGTATCGGTATCGGGACCGATACCGAGTATTTGCGGGAGTACTTGTACTCGCGTAAATGCTCCCGATGCCTGGCCGAATACTTTTTTTGTATTTATCAACATGTTCTGTGAAAATTCTTTGAGTTTTTTACTACTGCGTGACAAGCAAATAAAACATTTTTATTAATTTTTACTCATTTTTATTCTTTTATAATGTCTTGAGTTAGTGTTCTTCATATTTATAAAGAAAATATCCTTAGCCTGTATTGTGGTTTGAAAACTGTCACATGACATTTAAAAAAATATGGGTATTCGGTATCGGCGAGTACATAAAAAAAAGTATCAGTACTTGTACTCGGTCCTAAAAAAGTGGTATCAGGACAACCCTACCATTTACACTACGCCGCCGCAACGTACTTAATTTGCGACCACGTAGTGTAAATGGCCCGGTGTAAGGCCGCGTAATTCAAAGGGGGCGGCTTGTATTTAAATTAAGCGCGCCCCCGCACCGATCGAACTGCGCATGCGCCGGCCGTAAAAATAGCCCAGTGCGCATGCTCCAACTCACCCAGGAAAACGTCAATGAAGCCGACGTGAGCGTCATTTACGCAAAGCCCTATTCGCAAACGACTTAGGAAAACGATGTAAACGACGGAAAAAGACGACGCTGTCCCGAAGCTATACTTAACATGGCCTACAACGGAACTTCGTGAGCCTACCCCTCATATAGCAGGGGTAAGTTTACGCTTACGGAAACGACGTAAACGACGACGAGGCGGCGCAAAAACGTTCGGGAATCGGCGTATCAGGCTCATTTGCATAGTCAAATGAGAAAGCGACGTAAACGCCACCTAGCGGCCGGCGTAACATTACATTTAAGATCCGACAGTGTGTGACTTACGTCAGTCGGATCATAGCGCAAATCCAGCGTATCATGTTTTCTGGATAGAAAACAATGATATGCCGGCGGGAAATTTGAAATTAGGCCGGTGTATCTGTAGATACACCGGCGTAATTCTTTTGAGAATCTGGCCCACTGTATATAGCTCTGACATATACCGCAGTGCTGTACAGAGAACACTGAGCCAATCACATCAGTCTCTGTACCAGAGGAGCTTACACTCTAATGTCCCCCCACAGAGTCAGGCACACACTATTATTATTATACATTTATATAGCTCTAGCCAGAAGAGCTTACACTCTAATGCCCCCCCCCCCCCCACAGTCACACACTATTATTATTATACATTTATATAGCTCTGACATATACCGCAGTTCTGTACAGAGAACACTGAGCCAATCACATCAGTCTCTGTACCAGAGGAGCTTACACTCTAATGCCCCCCCCCAGTCACACACTATTATTATTATACATTTATATAGCTCTAGCCAGAAGAGCTTACACTCTAATGTCCCCCCCCCCCCCCCCCACAGTCACACACTATTATTATTATACATTTATATAGCTCTAGCCAGAAGAGCTTACACTCTAATGCAAACAGTCACACACTATTATTATTATACATTTATATAGCTCTGACATATACCGCAGCGCTGTACAGAGAACACTGAGCCAGTCACATCAGTCTCTGTACCAGAGGAGCTTACACTCTAATGCCCCCCCACCCACAGTCACACACTATTATTATTATTGTGTATATAGCTCCCAGTGCTGCAAGGCAGTCTAGATGACCATTGCTCTGCCGCAGGGGCGGACTGACAACTCATGGGGCCCCCGGGCAATAGAAGATTATGGGGCCCCCGGGATTACAGATGGCCGCCAAGCCAGGAGGCAGTGCAGAGGCGGGGCAGCTAAAATCTCGGGATTTTCACATCAAAAGCATGTAGGTTTTGGACATATCAGGGACAGATGTAAAAAAAAACACAGATCTTTACATACTGTCCCTGGTTTTTATGAGCCTGGCAACCCTGATGGGGCCCCCTAGTGGCATGGGGCCCTCAGGCAGTGCCCGGGTTCCTCAATGGTCAGTCCGCCCCTGCTCTGCCGATATTCAGCATGCAGGTCCAGTGCTCAGGATGAACCTGTCTGAGCAGAGCCGGGCATCAAGTCAATTCCAGTTTCCAATCTTTCATGAATGAAAATCAATCCAATCAGCCCCATGAATATACAGAAATGTTCATTTAATTTGTTCGTCTGTCTCTGTGGGGAATATGTGGAAAAAGCGTTTTTTTTTTTTAATGACAACCAGAAATGTCCGGCGCTGAACTCGCTCATTTGCATTGGGTATAAAAATCTGTTAAATGAAAACATGGACGGCTGACAATTTTTTGTATCCAATTAGTAGACAGATATAGAATTATTTCATCTCCAGGCGTATTGGTTCCTAATCTATCCCCGAGCCGTTTCCATTACTGTGGTCCGATGGTTTCTTCCTTATTACCTCCACAGCGTTACTGCGCGTCAGCCATTGACAAAAGTAGAAATTTGGATTCAGGAAAATGCCATTTATTGGCCAACTTCATAGATTGCTGAACACGCTCTTGATGCATGCTGGACTCTTCTGCCAGCCAGATCATTGCCCCCCCCCCCCCCCCCCAAAAAAATGGTTTAGAGATAAAATCAGACTATGGGCCTATATACACCTTGCGATCGGCTAGAAGTTGGCTGCTAAAGTTACAAGTCTCTGCCCCGCTCCTCTCTTTGCTAGAACGGTCGGTAATCCTCCTCAGGGCCGGTGCTACCACTGGGCAAACTAGGCAGCCGCTTAGGGCGCACTGGTTCCCTCCACGTCGTCCTTGTTCTGCAGGCTGCAGCATGTAACAAACTCAGTCCCAGGCAGCTGCTCCGTCCAACCGGTGGTGTAATTAGAGGCGCATCTCGGAACTGAAACCAGCGCTAGAGGAAGCCGATGCTTCCGGTATATCGCTGCCTCCTGTGACATGGGTATGGTAAAAGGGGTGGAGCAAAATTAGGTTTCGCCTAGGTTGTCAAAAATCCTTGCACCAGCCCTGATCCTCCTGCTAAGGCTGTACCCTCCACCATCCTGTGCCCACTCCATACCAAATGCTTCACCCTTACATGCCCAGCTGGTGACCTTTATATCCCATAGGAAGGGTTACTGGTAGCACTCCCGTGTCCCCAGAGACCCCTGTAACTCTCGTGCCACCAGCAACCCCTGTAACTTCCGTGTCCCCAGAGACCCCTGTAACTCCCGTGTCCCCAGAGACCCCTGTAACTCTCGTGCCACCAGCAACCCCTGTAACTTCCGTGTCCCCAGAGACCCCTGTAACTCGTGTCCCCAGAGACCCCTGTAACTCCCATGTCTCCAGAAACCCCTGTAACTCTTGTGCCACCAGAGACCCCTGTAACTCCCGTGTCCCCAGAGACCCCTGTAACTCCCGTGTCTCCAGAAACCCCTGTAACTCCTGTGTCCCCAGAGACCCCTGTAACTCCTGTGTCCCCAGAGACCCCTGTAACTCCTGTGTCCCCAGAGACCCCTGTAACTCCTGTGTCCCCAGAGACCACTGTAACTCCTGTGTCCCCAGAGACCCCTGTAACTCCTGTGTCCCCAGAGACCCCTGTAACTCCTGTGTCCCCAGAGACCCCTGTAACTCCTGTGTCCCCAGAGACCCCTGTAACTCCTGTGTCCCCAGAGACCCCTGTAACTCCTATGTCTCCAGAAACCCCTGTAACTCTTGTGCCACCAGAGACCCCTGTAACTCCCGTGTCCCCAGAGACCCCTGTAACTTCCGTGTCTCTCTCCAGCAACCCCTGTAACACTCGTGCCACCAGCAACCACTGTAACTTCCATGTCCCCAGAGACCCCTGTAACTCCCATGTCTCCAGCAACCCTTGTAACTCCCGTGTCCCCAGAAACCCCTGTAACTCCCGTGTCCCCAGAGACCTCTGTAACTCCCATGTCTCCAGAAACCCCTGTAACTCTCGTGCCACCAGTGACCCCTGTAACTCTCGTGTCTCCAGCGACCCCTGTAACTCTCGTGTCTCCAGCGACCCCTGTAACTCTCGTGTCTCCAGCGACCCCTGTAACTCTTGTGCCACCAGCAACCCCTGTAACTTTTATGTCTCCAGCGACCCCTGTAACTCCCGTGTCTCCAGCGACCCCTGTAACTCCTGTGTCTCCAGCGACCCCTGTAACTATCGTGTCTTCAGCGACCCCTGTAACTCCCGTGCCTCCAGCGACCCCTGTAACTTTTATGTCTCCAGCGACCCCTGTAACTCCCGTGCCTCCAGCGACCCCTGTAACTCCCGTGCCTCCAGCGACCCCTGTAACTCCCGTGCCTCCAGCGACCCCTTTAACTACCGTGCCAGTTGAAGCTGTTATAGCTGCAAAGGGCGGGGCCAACTCAATATTGAACCCTACAGACTAAGGCCGGGTTCACACTGGTCCGACAAACACTCCGACATTGGAAGCTCATGTCACATGACGTGTGAAATTCAACGTTTCCCTATGGGAGCCGTCTTAACTGGTCCGACACAAGTCAGTCCGACTTTAAAAATGCTCCTTGTACTACTTTGATCCGACTTTGATCCTACATCAGCTCATTGAATATCATTGAAGTCGGATCAAAGTCGGATCCTTGTCCTTACCATCCAAATTTTGACATCCGACTGTGGCCCGGATTCATAAAGCACTTACGCTGACGTATCTCCAGATAAGCTGCGTAAGTACAAATATGCACCGTCGTATCTGTGCGCCGACCCACAAACTTAGATATACACAAAAAACAGACTTCATCCCACCGACGTAACTTGCCTACGCCAGCGTAGAGTGGGCGCATATTTACGCTGGACGCATCCATCGCTCCCATTGATTTTCTATTCATATATGCAAATGAGAGAGATACGCCGATTCACGAACAGACTTGCGGCTGGCGCATGATTTAAGCGGTTTGCGTAAGTTTTACGTTCGGCGTAAAGTTATTCCCCATAGATGAGGCGCAACCCATGCAAAGGTATGGACCAGGGAACACAAGCCTGCGTAATGTACGTTGTAATCCTGTAAATATGGGCCGACTTGGGTCTGATTGGGCGTAGGTTACGTTCACGGCGTACACAGTGATCCGGCGTATCTTAGCCAGTTTTTCCGACATGGTTGTGCGCATGCTCGCGGGCATACGTCCATGTCCCGACACATGCGCAGTTCATTTTAACCACTTCAGCCCCAGAAGGTTTTACCCCCTTCCTGCCCAGGCGAAATTTCAGCTTCCGGCACTGCGTCGCTTTAACTGACAATTGCGTGGTCGTGCGACGTGGCTCCCGAACAAAATTGGCGTCCTTTTTTCCCCACAAATAGAGATTTCTTTTGGTGGTACTTGATCACCTCTGCGGTTTTTATTTTTTGCGCTATAAACAAAAATAGAGCAACAATTTTGAAAAAAAAAATGGAATATTTTTTACTTTTTGCTATAATAAATATCCCCCAAAAATATATATAATTTTTTTTCCTCAGTTTAGGCCGATACGTATTCTTCTACCTATTTTTGGTTAAAAAAAAAATGCAATAAGCGTTTATCGATTGGTTTGCGCAACATTTATAGCGTTTACAAAATAGGGGACAGTTTTATGGCATTTTTATTATTATTATTTTTTTTTACTAGTAATGGCGGCGATCTGCAATTTTTTTTTATTGGGATTGCGACATTATAGCGGACACATGGGACACTTTTGTGACATTTTTGGGACCAATCACATCCATACAGTGAACAGTTCACTCTGGGATTGTTTTGATTGGTCAAAGTCAGACCATCACAAAGTCGGATCAAAGTAGTATCCGGTTCATGAAAGTCGGATGGATGTAGGAGCGATGTTAAAGAGCAAAGAAGGATTAAAGTTGTACTACTGTCGTGTGAACCCGGCCTAAGACTGGGATGCCATTAAAGTTCATGGGCCAGATTCAGGTAGAATCGGCTTACTCTGCGGCGGCGTAACGTATTACATTTACGCTACACCGCCGCAAGTTTTACGGGCAAGTGCTTGATTCACAAAGCACTTGCCTGTAAAGTTGCGGTGGCGTAGCGTAAATCCGCCCGGCGCAAGCTCGCCTAATTCAAATGGGGCGGGGACCATTTAAATCAGGCGCGTTCCCGCGCCGAACGTACTGCGCATGCTCCGTCTCTAAAATTTCCCGACGTGCATTGCGCTAAATGACGTCGCAAGGACGTCATTGGTTTCGACGTAAACGTAAATGGCGTCCAGCGCCATTCACGGACGACTTACGCAAACGACGTGAAATTTCGACGCGGGAACGACGGCCATACTTAACATTGGCTAGACCACCTAGGGGGCATGTTTATCTTTACGACGCGTATCTCTACGGAAACGACGTAACTAGTCATTTGCATATTCTACGCCGACCGCAATGGAATCGCCACCTAGCGGCCAGCCTAGAATTGCAGCCTAAGATCCGACGGTGTGGCCGCGTACACACGATCAAATCTGTCTGCTGGAAATGGTCTGCCAGACCGTCCCAGCAGACAGATTCGATCGTGTGTACGGGCGAGCCGACGGATTTGGCCAGCCGACAGATTGGAAAGCATGCTTTGAAATCTGTCGGCTGGGAACCCGTCCGCCCGACATGTCTGCTGGTTAGTACGCTAACCAGCAGACATATTTTCTGGCACACGCGCCGAATGGTTTCGACGCATGCGCGTAAGGCGCCGTACACACGATCGGATATATCCGATGAAAACGGTCCGCGGACCATTTCCATCGGATATGTCCGATCGGGAGTTTGATCCGATGGCGTGTACACACCATCGGATCAAATTCCCCGCCGCCGGACGGCGCGGTGACGCGGCGGTGACGTTGACGCCGCCGCGACACCGCCACGTCACCGCACCAGGAAGTAAAACACTTCCGCGCATGCGCCGAATCCATTCGGCAGCGGCGCGGCGGCGGTGGGACCCGACATGTCTGCTGGTAAGTGTACTAACCAGCAGACATGTCGGGCGGACAGATTCCACCCGATAGATTTCAAAGCATGCTTTGAAATCTGTCGGGTGGAGAAATCTGTCCGCTAGCCCATACACACGAGCGGAGATGTCTGCTGAAACGGTCCATCGGACCGTTTTCAGCGGACATATCCCCTCGTGTGTACGCGGCCGAAGTGTTTTACTTCCTGGTGCGGTGACGTGGCGGCGTCAACGTCACCGCCACGTCAGCGCGCCGTCTGCCGGCGGGGATTTTGGTTTGATCGTGTGTACACGATCAAACCAATACGTCCCCAGCAGACAGATTTGTTCAAATCGGTCTGTCCGACTGATTTGAACAAATCAGTCTGCTCTTGTGTATGGGGCCTGTAAGTCACTTACACCTGTCAGATCTTAGGGAGATCTATGCGTAACCTGATTCTATGAATCAGGCACATAGATACGACCTTCGTATCTCAGAGATACGACAGCGTATCAGGAGGTACGCCGTCGTATCTATTTTATGAATCTGGCCCCATGTGCGTGTAAAGGCAGGCGTCGCAATACTTTTGACAATATTGGGCCAGATTCAGGATGGCGAACGGTTCTTTATTCCGGCGTAACGTTTCTCATTTACGTTACTCCGCCGAAACTTTACGCGTAAGTACTGTATTCACAAAGCACTTGCTCCTAAAGTTTCGACGTCATAGCGTAAACGGGTCGGCGGAATTCAAATTGGGCGGGTAGGGGGCGTGTAGTATTTCAAATAGGCGCCATCCCGCGGCGAACGTACTGCGCATGCGCCGGCCGTCAATGTATCCCAGCGCGCATGCTCCAAATTATGACGGTGTTTTCGACGTGAACGTCAATGACGTCAATCCCCATTCACGGACGAGTTACGCAAACGACGTAAAACTTTTCCAATTCGACGCGGTCACGACGGCCATACTTAACATAGGATGCGCCTGCTTTTTGTTGCTTTATCTTTACGCCGGGAAAACCCTTACGTAAACATCGTAAAGTGACTGCATCGGGCCTGCGTACGTTCGTGAATTGCCGGATCTTGCTGATTTACATATTCTCGGCGTAAATCAGCAGGAACGCCTCCGGCGGCCATTTTAAAACTGCCTTTAAGATCCGACGGTGTAATACAATTACGCCTGTCGGATCTTTGCAGCAAACCGGCGTATCTTGTTTTCTGCATACAGAAAACAGATAAGCCGGCTCAAAGTCAGAGTTATGCCGGCTTATCACTGATACTCCAGCGTAACTCTACCTGAATCTGACCCATTGAGTTACGCCGGAGTATCAGTGATTCGCCAGCATAACTCACACTTTGAACCGGCTTATCTGTTTTCTGTAGTCAGAAAACAAGATACACCAGGATTGAGTTCAGATACGAGCGGCGTAATTGTATTTCGCCGTCGTATCGGAACTGCAATTTTAAAATGGGCGCTCGGGGCGTTCCTGCTGATTTACGCCAAGAATATGTAAATCAGCGAGAAACGGCAATTCACGATCGTACGCGGGCCCGGCGCAGTGACTTTCCGACGTTTCCGTAAGCGATACGCGGCGTAAAGAAAAACATGCCCCCTAGGTGGAGTATCCTATGTTAAAGCGGAGTTCCACCCTTAAAACCACTTTCTTTCATCCCATCCAGCATACTGGCGTCAGCGCCAGTATGCTGTTATTTTTTTTTTTTTTTTTTAATCCATGTACTTACTTTATAATAGATTATTTAATTTTGGGCGCACCACGGTATGTCGCCGCTATAAGGCGTCACGCCTTCCGGAAACAGCCGATTAGCGTTCGGCTCTTCTCGGCGCCTGTGCACAGACCCAGGAGCTGACTGCGTAGGCGCCGTATATAGCCGCGTCACGCCCTCCGTAAAAAGCCGAACTAGGACCGGCTATTTACGGCGCCTGCGCAGTCAGCTCCTGGGTCTGTGCGCAGGCGCCGAGAAGAGCCGAACGCTAATCGGTATGCTGGATGGGATGAAACAAAGTGGTTTTAAGGGTGGAACTCCGCTTTAAGTATGGCCGTCGTCATCGCGTCGAATTTAAAAAGTTTTGCGTCGTTTGCGTAAAACGTCCGTGAATGGGGATTGACGTCATTGATGTTCACTAACAGAATTTGAAGCATGCGCACTGACAGTCGACGCATGCGCAGTACGTTCGCCGCGGGATCGCGCCTAGTTTAAATAATACACGCCCCCTACCCGCCCAATTTGAATTCCGCCGGCTCATTTTCGCTACGCCGCCGCAACTTTAGGAGCAAGTGCTTAGTGAATACAGTACTTGCTCCTAAAGTTTCGGCGGAGTAACGTAAATGACGAACGTTACTCCAGAATAAAGATCCGCTCTCCTACCTGAATCTGGCCCATAATGTATAGATGTAAGCTATTTGACTATAAGCACAGCATTATTTCTAGACCATAAAGAAAGGTGAAGAGACTTCCACGGTGGCGGTGGACCTGCAGATTTGGAGGTAATAAAGATGTAGGGCTAGATTCAGGAACAGTTAGGCTGGCGGATCCAGTGATCCGCCAGCCTAACTGTCACTTTGAGCCGGCGTTTTTGTTTTCTGTAACCAGAAAACAAGAAACGCCGGGTTGAAGCTCCGATGCGATCAGCGTAACTGAGTTTCGCCATCGCATCGTTACTTCAACTTAAAGGGCCAGATTCAGGTAGATGGGCGCATCTTTGCTCCAGAGTAACGCTTCTCATTTACGTTACTCTGCCGAAATTTTAGCAGCAAGTGCTGTTATTCACGAAGCACTTGCTCCTAAAGTTGCGGCAGCGTAACGAAAATGAGCCGGCGGAATTCAAATTGGGCGGGTACGGGGCGTGTAGTATTTAAACTAAGCGCGATCCCGCCGCGAACGTACTGCGCATGCGTCGAGTGTCAAAGCATCCCAGTGCGCATGCTCCAAATTCTGTGAATGAACGTCAATGACGTCACATCCCCATTCATGATCTTTTTACGCAAGCGACGTGATTTTTTTTTTTCCCGACGCGATGACGACGCCTATACCTAACATAGGATACTCCAACCCCATGTAGGTATATCTTCGCGCCGCGTATCGCTTCTGGAAACGTCGTACCGTCATTGCGTCGCGCCGGAATTCTCTCGTGAATTGCCGATTTCCGCTCATAAATTCCGCCGGCTCATTTTCGTTACGCTGCCGCAACTTTAGGAGCAAGTGCTTCGTGAATGACAGCACTTGCTGCTAAAATTTCGGCAGAGTAACGTAAATGAGAAGCGTTACTCTGGAGCAAAGATGCGCCCATCTACCTGAATCTGGCCCGTAGCATGCTTGTCATGACAGAGTGCCCAGAACTCTCTCCGAAGATCTCCAGAAAACATTAACATTACTTTGTCCTACATCATCCTCATTGTGAAAACAACAGGACGCGGATGAAGGATCCTCTCAGAAAAGCGCCGGCGAGGGATACTCGGATTTTCAGAGCCGTGTTCGGGGAAAAAAAACTACAAAGCCGGCACTTCAATTGTGTGGGGAAATTGAGAGCTTCCGTCTACAAGTCGGCAGCACTCTACATAGAGAGGAGCGGAAAATGGGATGTGAAATATCAAAGTGTCAGCTTATTAAGCTCCTGCGAAGTACAGAGGGGGGACGATAAAGGGGAGCAAGCCGCGCATTTCCATATTTGCTTTTTTTTTATGTGGAGGGGGGGCACTTACTTTATGCGCTTCTGAAGGTTTTGTGGCGCTCGGCTATCGTAGTAAAACAGAGACGCCGAGACAGGACCATTGGGGCGGCTGGCTGTGTGGCGAGAGGTGCCGGAGATGATTAACCGCTTGCTGACCGCCGCCTATATATATTTACGCCGGTAGAATGTCACGGCTGCACAAAGGGGCGTACCTGTACGCCCCTTTGAATTTGCCTGCATACGGGGAGATGCCCATGTAAACAAGGCATTTCCCTGTTCTGCCCAGTGACAGGACTGTCATTGGAGCAGTGATCACTGTCGTGTCACTCGTAGCCCATCCCCCCAGAGTTAGAATCACTCCCAGGCCCATATCCTATATGATATATACCGCAGAGTGACAGTCCTTAACAACTAGTGACATCACCCAGTCCCATTCACTTACGTGGCTGGGAATCCCCTGCTAGATAAGCAAAGGGGAAGGGTGGTGGTGACACCGCTGACCAGATATGGCCATGTGCAAAAATTCTTGCCCCCCCCCGATGCAATTTTGCCCTCCACCTGCCCTGAGACATACAATAAATATCAGATAAACTTAAAATCAGTTTACTGTATCAGATAAGGCAGTGATCTGGTTGCTAGAGGTTACAGCACACATTACAGCTCACTGGTTGGTTGCTAGATGTTACAGCATATGATTACCACTGACTGACTGGTTGCTAGAGGGTACATCACACATTATGGCTCACTAATTATTTGCTAGAGGTTACAGCACATGATTTCTTCTTGTTGATTGGTTGCTAGAGGTTACAGCACATGATTTCTTCTTGTTGATTGGTTGCTAGAGATCACTGTACAGTAATACTGCTCACTGATTGGTTGCTAGAGGTTACATCATATCATCTCTTCACTGCAGAGGGGCATCATATACATATAAATGCCGCCTTTATTTACATATGAATGTTCCCGTTATTTACATATGAATAATGGTTATTTGCATGTAAACACAGGGTCTGCGGTGAGTTATCCATACACAACAATAGGGCAGAGCTGGGCAGCATTAGTAGCAGCACTTCACACTGAGATATCAGGACACAGCACAGGACTGAAACTTCAAGGGACAAGGGAATTTAAACTGGGATAGTTGGCAAGTATGAGGCAGCTGCTTTGGGCCCCACAACAATGACAGGGCCCGGGGAAGTTTCCCCTTTTGCCCTGCCTTAAAGACGGCCCTGACCACCGTCCCTGTGCTGAGTTCCCGGGTCTGTACACCTGCTGTGCCCATTATGAGGAGTTCACACTATCCCTGTGCTGAGTTCCCGGGTCTGTACACCCGCTATGCCCATTATGAGGGGTTCCCACCATCCCTGTGCCAAGTTCCCGGGTCTGTACACCTGCTGTGCCCATTATGAGGAGTTCACACTATCCCTGTGCTGAGTTACTGGGTATGTATGCCTGCTGTGCTCATTATGAGGGGTTCCCACCATCCCTGTGCTGAGTTCCCGGGTCTGTATACCTGATGTGCCCATTATGAGGGGTTCCCACCATCCCTGTGCTGAGCTCCCGGGTCTGTACACCTGCTGTGCCCATTATGAGGGGTTCCCACCATCCCTGTGCTGAGTTCCCGGGTCTGTACACCTGCTGTGCCCATTATGAGGGGTTCCCACCATCCCTGTGCTGAGTTCCCGGGTCTGTACACCTGCTGTGCCCCATTATGAGGGGTTCCCTCCATCCCTGTGCTGAGTTCCCGGGTCTGTACACCCGCTGTGCCCCATTATGAGAGGTTCCCACCATCCCTGTGCCAAGTTCCCGGGTCTGTACACCTGCTGTGCCCATTATGAGGAGTTCACATTATCCCTGTGCTGAGTTCCCGGGTCTGTACACCTGCTGTGCCCATTATGAGGGGTTCCCACCATCCCTGTGCTGAGTTCCCGGGTCTGTACACCTGCTGTGCCCATTATGAGGGGTTCCCACCATCCCTGTGCTGAGTTCCCGGGTCTGTACACCTGCTGTGCCCATTATGAAGGGTTCCCACCATCCCTGTGCTGAGTTCCCGGGTCTGTACACCCGCTGTGCCCCATTATAAGGGTTCCCACCATCCCTGTGCTGAGTTCCCGGGTTTCAACCTCGGCCAAGTTGTAGAATTGGAACCCCAAGGACAACCCTTTAATGATAGGTGAAGCTTTCCATAGACACAATCCGGTTGCTCTACGTTGTAACCTTCTCTCAGACTCGTAAAGACACCTAAAGGTTCCCTCTAAGATGAAGAGCTTTAATTTAACCTGAGTGGCTTTTTGGGAAAGCGCCACAGAAGATGCCAAACTCCTATCGGAAAGATAAATGGCTCCGACCGTAAAATATGCGTCTCGTCAACTGCCGTTATTTTCAGTCGCTGATAAAAAAGGCGCGAGAGATTTTTTTTTTTCTGCGAGTCTCTGCCGCCTGAAGCAGGATAAAGGTCTGTAGGGTTGCAGATTACTCCCGGCGCCCCCCGTGATTGAAGAGAGGACAAAAAAATAAAAATAAAAGCAGCCAGCGACAAACATCAGCAATAAATATGTTTTTTTGAGAATTCCCAGAGCTTCCCGTCTGAGCCCCTCCCCCTCCCGATGAGAGCGCCAATTTATATCCGCTTGTTTTTTTGGGCAAGCGCCGAGTACTCCGCGTTGCATTCTGACTTTTCATATTTATCTTGCTGTCTTTTTATTTTTTTTCCCAAGTCAATTAAAAAAGGCAGACGTAAGTTATGTTGCGACTTGCCGGCACTCGCTGCGCATATGGCGTTGGCGCGCTTGGCTGCCCGTACACAAATGTTTGCACTTTTGACAATTTGACTTGCGTTTTTTTTTCTCCGGAAATGTTGCCGGGTGAGTTTGACGTATTATCAGCGGCGAACAGAGACGGGGGGGGGGGGGCCGATAGGCATCTTCCTCGGCTTCTCATCCTTCAACTCAATTTAACCACTTAAGGACCGAGCCTCTTTTTCAAATGTGTTGTTTACAAGTTAAAAACACGTTTTTTTTTGCTAGAAAATTACTTAGAACCCCCAAACAAAAAAAATCTTACAACCTAGAAAATAAAATGGCGGTCGTTGAAATACTTTATGTCACACCGTATTTGCGCAGTGGTCTTAAAGCGCACTTTTTTTGGAAAAGAATACACCTTTTTTTATTTAAAAAAATAAGACAACAGTAAAGTTTGCTCATTTTTTTTTTTACATTGGGAAAGATAATGTTACGCCGAGTAAATTGATACCCAACATGTCACGCCTCAAAATCGCGCCCGCTCGTGGAATGGCGACAAACTTTTACCCTTAAAAATCTCCATAGATGACTTTTAAAAAAAATTCTACAGGTTGCATGTTTTGAGTTACAGAGGAGGGCCGCGATTCAGATACATTGGCGTATCTTTGTGCGGGCGTAGCGTATTTTCTTTACGCTGCGCCGCCACAGCTTAGAGAGGCAAGTGCAGTATACACAAAGCACTTGCTCCGTAAGTTAGGGCGGCGTAGCGTAAATTGGCCGGCGTAAGCGCGCCTAATTCAAAGTAGGAAGGAGGTGGGCGTCATCTATTTAAATTAAGCGTGACCCCATGCAAATGATTGGCCGGTCGAGCTGGGCATGCGTGCGCATGCTCAGAATCATGTCGCTAAGATACGTCGCCGCAATGCCTACGACGTGAACGTAACCTACGCACAGCCCTATTCACTTAGTACTACGTAAACGGCGTACGTGACGTAAAATTCGACGGCGTCGTTTCCTGGCCCATACCTTTGCATTAGCTGCGCCTGCTATATGAGGGGTAACTTTACCCCGGACGTAAGCCTTACGCAAATGGCGTTTATGAAGCGGCCGGGCGCATCTACGTTCGTGAATCGGCGTGTCTTACTCATTTGCGTATTTATAATGAGAACGCCGAATGCGTCCAGCGTAACTATGCGCCCACGAGATGCCGGCGTAGGCAAGTTACGTTGGACGGCTGAAGCCATGTTTTTTGGCGTATCTCGCTTTGTGAATCGGCGCAAAGATGCGACGGCACACATTTGAAATTACGGCGGCATATCTGGGGACAAACCGACGTAAATCGTTTCTGAATCTGGGCCGAGGTCTAGAGCTAGAATTATTGCTCTCGCTCCGACGATCGCGGCGATACCTCACATGTGTGGTTTGAACACCATTTTCATATGCGGGCGCTACTCACGTATACGTTCGCTTCTGCACGCAAGCTCGGCAGGACAGGGCGCGTTTACATTTTTTATTTATTTTTTCTTATTTATTTTACCTTTTAGTTGTATTTTTTACACTGTTTTTTTAAAAAAAAAAGAATTGTGTCACTTTTATTCTTATTACAAGGAATGTAAACATCCCTTGTAATAGAAAAAGCATGACAGGTCCTCTTATATATGAGATCTGGGGGTCAAAAAGACCTCACACCTCATATTTACACTAAAATGCAATAATAGAAAAATGTCATTTGAAAAAATGCCCAAACAAATTTGACCTTTAAAGAGGTATGGGGGCGAAAGTGACGTTTTGACGTCGCTTCCGCCCTGCTATGGTATGGAGTCGGGTGGGGGCCATCTTCCTCTCGCTCGTCTCCATACCCAGCCACCAGAAGGACCTAATCGTCTCCCCCGCTACCGACGGCTCTGGTGAGCGGCGAAGGGCACGGGACAGCGGCGGGATGGGGGAAAGAAGAGGATACCGTCGTGCGGCGGGCCGGAAGTGGTTAAAAAACTGTCGACGGCGAGTTATGCCTCGCTCCCTCGTTTAGCATGCCGTCGCCACCGCCGCGGGGACGCGGCTTCTTATCAGGTGTTAGATGAAAAGAAGAGAGAAAAATGATTCCTTCATTATTCCGGGTGAGGGGGGGGGGGGGACAGGTGGAGGCGACTCTTCTGAAGGCCCAGCCTTGCCTTAATCTTAACCCCTTGTTCAACCCTAAAACAGTAATGCTTAGCAAAAAAAATAAAAAATAATCCCTGGTGGGCCAAATATACTTTGCAGGAACTTAGCATTTAGACATACACACACAGATTACCAAAAGTATTGGGACGCCTACCTTTACGCGCACATTAACTTTTTTTTTATAGCTTAGAATTTTTTATTTTATTTAAGATGTTTAAAGTATACATACAGTACAGTGCAGCCTTGGATTACGAGCATAATCCGTTGCAGGAGAATGCTCGTAATCCAAAGCACTCCCATATCAAAGCGAGTTTCCCCATAGAAGTCAATGGAAACGAAAATAATTTGTTCCGCATTGACTTCTATGGCATGCAATACCGCATGTGGCCAGAGGTGGAAGGGGGGCGCCGAGAACCTTGGGAACACTCGGAAAGGCCCAAGGACAGCTCGGCTGAACTCGGAAAACCTCGGAACGGCTTGGGAATTTCCAAGCATTTAAAGCGGAGGTCCGGTAAAAAATAAATAAAAATAAATTAAAAGTCAGCAGCTTCTAACACTGTAGCTGCTGACTTTTGATAAGGACACTTACCTGTCCTAGTCGCCAGTGATGACGGCCCCCAGCCGAGGCCGACCCTCGATCCTGGCAGCTCCAGGCGCCGCCATTCACAGCAAGGGAAACCAGGCAGTAAAGCCGCACTACTGCGCATGCGCGAGCAGCGCTGCGCTTTGTGAATGGGCCGGCTGCTTTCTGGGATGCACACAGTTCCCAGAATGCAGCGCGCCCCATTCACAAGAAGACACCGAGTGTAGGACGAGGAAGAGGATCCACCGTGGAGGATGAATAGGCAGATTCGGGACTTCCTCATAGCAGCAGCTATTTCCGGGTTTTTTTTTTCTTCATTTTATTTTTTTTATATTTTTGGAGTAAAAAGATTTTCCAGGGTGGAACTCCACTGTGACTTGAATCCTGCTCGTTATGCGAGACAACACTCGCAAACCGAGTCAGGATTTTTTTTTTTTAAGCAGTGCTGGTATTGTAAAAAGCTCCTTAACCGCGGTACTTGCAATCCAAGGTTTTACCGTATACCGCGTTTCCCCGAAAATAAGCCCGGGTCTTATATAATTTTTTTCGACAAAAGACCCAGTAGGGCTTATTTTAGGGGTAGGGCTTGCCATGTGCTGTCTTCTCTCCCCATCTCCTGGAACGGAGTTAAAAGTGCCTGTAAAATCATAGGGCCAGATTCAGGTAGAGTTAGGCTGGCGGATCAATGGATCCGCCAGCCTAACTGTCACTTTAAGCCGGCGTTTTTGTTTTCTGTAACCAGAAAACAAGAAACGCCGGGTTGGAGTTCCGATGCGATCGGGGGAATTGAATTTCGCCATCGCATCGTTACTTCAACTTAAAAATGGCGCCGGGGGCGTTCCCGCCTATTTACGCTCAAAAAATATGTTAATGAGCGGAAATCGGCAATTCACGATCTTTTTCGGGCACGACGCAGTGACTTTACGACGTTTCCGGAAGCGATACGCGGCGTATAGATAAAGCAGCCCCCTAGTGGAATATCCTATGTTAGGTATAGGTGTCGTCATCGCGTCGGAAAAAAAACAAATCGCGTCGTTTGCGTAAAACATTCATGAATGGGGACGTGACGTCATTGACGTTCACTGACAGAACTTGGAGCATGCGCACTGGGATGCATTGACCCTCGACGCATGCGCAGTACGTTCGCCGCGGGATCGCGCATAGTTAGAATACTACACGCCCCGTACCCGCCCAATTTGAATTCCGCTGGCTCATTTGCGATGCGCTGCCGCAACTTTAGGAGCAAGTGCTTCCTGAATAACAGCACTTGCTTCTAAAATTTCGGCAGAGTAACGTAAATGAGAAGCGTTACTCCAGAGCAAAGATGCTCCCATCTACCTAAATCTGGCCCATAAAATGCACTATATTACAGCCTCCATACAATGTAAAGTGTGCAGTGTACCTTCCTACAGCGCCTTCCTCGGTCCTTCCATGACCCGCCTGATCGGTCTTCCATGCTCTGAGCACTGCAGAGGGAGGGGGGTTTGAGATCCCCCGCTGAGAGCTGGCAGAAGGAGAGCAGCGGAGAATTAGCTGAGCGACGATTGGCGCGTCCATGTAATGCCTGAATGGTCTTTTCCTGCTCTGAGCACTACAGAGGGAGGGGATCCTGCGCTGACAGAAGAGGAGGAGAGCAGTAGTGATCAGCTGAGCAGCGCCGCAATGAAGGTATTCACCAAAGAAACATACACAGTCTAGACTACACAACCCAAAACTAGGGCTTATTTTTGGGGTAGGGCTTATATTGCAGCCTTTTCCAAAAATGACAGTAGGGCTTACTTTCGGGGTAGGTCTTATTTTCGGGGAAGCACGGTAGATGTAGAGCTGTATCGTTATGTAACATAAGAAAGTGAACAATGATGACATGAAGTCTGTAACGGTCAGGGGTTAACGCCCTTTACGATATTCCATTCCACCAACCCACGACAGCTTATCGACACTCCACAATTCAGCAGACGACCACGACCCATAGGATTCCCCAGAAAACGAGACACACAGCTCTGTCTCTGGCTCAAACTGAATAGACTCTTTAATGGTAAACTCAGGCTCTTTATATACAGTCAGCAACCAAATATGAACAATGACTCAACTCCATCCACAACATTATACAATGCTTCCTAACGAGCTTCCAATACACATCTTGGGTAGACTCCACAATCCACATGAGCTAGATAGCTACAGCTGACAAGTCAGACATCATGACTCCGGCTCTTCTCACCTGCTATACAATACACATTTATCATCAATAGAAATTCACACAATACAGTATTAATTAGCATCACACAATGAAAAGGTCTTTAGAATCCAGACTAAGGTTAGTTTACATGACAGTAGCAGACTTAATTACCACCTTAACAGTCTGTGTTCCCACATGAAGGAATCACTCTATTGACCGGTTGGGTTTAGAATCAACAACCTGTAATATTTCAAGATATCCTGCAATACATTGTGAATTATCATTACTGTCCCATCTCATGTAATCCGAGATATCAGTTCTCAGTCATGCTATGCCCCTAGTGGACATAGGATGACCCTAGACACAAGAGTCATTGTTGAAGCTGAAACAGGATTACCCCACACCCTTCAAGAGCCTCTGGGTCCCACGGGCCATTCCGTTACAAAGTCCAATATGCCTTATTGAATAAAAGTTCCATAGATCTACGTGTAGCCAATTGTAAGTCCGTTCAAGATGGGGAGAAGTTAATGGTACTATGAGACGAAGGTGGGTCGCGTTGGTACAGGTGAGGAAGATATACAGGATGGGCGTAGGAATGTGAAGTAATCCGTGTTAATAAGATGGTAGAGTCAGTAGAGTAAGGAGGTAATATCTGGTTGATTGTACTTGAGCCAGGGAGCCCAGTCCTTTTGGAATTTAGGTAGGTTTAGGTTTGCTTTGGCAAACATGAGCTCCAATTGTGGGTGTTGATGAAGGGTCTGAAGAATGAGTTGAGGAGAGGGTAAAGAAGAGTTGCCATTCCAGTTTCTCGATATCGAAAGTCTAGCTGCGATTAGAATGTGGGCGAGGGCGGCATGGAATTGAATGTCCAAAGCTTTGAGCCCCAGGCCTAGGAGAGCCCGTTGGGGTTTGATAGTTGTGGAGTTGCCAGTAAGGTTGGTGAAGAGAGTTTGAACAAAGTGCCATAAAGGGGGGGAGTTTGGGGCAGGACCACCAGATGTGGATATTCGATCCGACATTGCCACATTTCCTCCAGCAATTAGGTGATTGGGAGGGTGAAAAAAACGGCTAACTTTAACGGCATCCCAGTCTTAAGCCTTGTACAAACCCCACACCATTATCCCTCCTAGGGTTGCCACCCGTACGGGATTCCTCCGGAGTCCGGACAGTACGGGTTTTGAAAACTGTGTCCGGGAATCAGTCCGCCTGAGCCCCGGACACAGTGCTGAGGAGTCTCCTATATTACTGTGTAGGGTTCCCGTACAGCCGGTGTCTCTCTCCCTGCCTGCACTGTCTGCCCGACGCGCTGGCCGAGTTTCTGGTGCTGTGTAAATGTGTGCGGGGACACATTGCATGAGCGACTGTGTGCTGTGAGGGGGAGAGACACACCACTGCCTTCTCCATGCAGAGACACAGCCTCGGGCTCTTCCCCTCTCACCTCTGCAAGACGAGCATGTGACCTGTATGGACAGCACAGCGGGAGGAACAAACACAGAGCCTTCCATGTGAGATAAGGGGTCAGGACACCGACAGCTGGGTGAGGGCAGATCTGAGGGTCTTTATCTTTACTTTCCTGCAGATCAGTCCACAGCTCTCCAGTGGTGGGACTTGTCATGCTGCTCCTTCCAGGGACATGGCTGCTGATTGGAGATAACAATCTAGTTCTCCCTGCAGTCCCATCCTGGCATAATTACTATATTATCCTGTGCTCACCCAGTAGTCGTTATCTAACATCTTCTTTCTTCTGTGGATTGCTTTTATTTTTATTTTTTTGGCAATTAAATGTCCTCTGCTCTACCGTTCACTGCCCTACTGACACCGTCCACTGCTCTACTGACACCGTCCACCGCCCTACTGACACCGTCCACTGCCCTACTGACACCGTCCACTGCCCTACTGACACCGTCCACTGCCCTACTAACATCGTCCACTGCCCTACTGACACCGTCCACTGCCCTACTGACACCGTCCACTGCCCTACTAACATCGTCCACTGCCCTACTGACACCGTCCACTGCCCTACTGACACCCTCCACTGCCCTACTAACATCGTCCACTGCCCTACTGACACCATCCACTGCCCTACTGACACCGTCCACTGCCCTACTGACACAGTCCACTGCCCTACTGACACCGTCCTCTGCCCTACTGACACCATCCACTGCCCTACTGACACCGTCCACTGCCCTACTGACACCGTCCACTGCCCTACTGACACCGTCCAGTGCCCTACTAACACCGTCCACTGCCCTACTAACATCGTCCACTGCCCTACTGACATCGTCCACTGCCCTACTGACACCGTCCACTGCCCTACTGACACCGTCCACTGCCCTACTGACACCCTCCACTTCCCAGGTCTCTTACAATCCTATAGCATGCAATACAAAAAAATTGCTGTGCGCCGCTAAAGTGTTCGGGTTTGGCTTGACGAAAAGGTGGCAACCCTAATCCCTCCTCCAAATGATTTGCACCAGTGCACAAAGCAAGGTCCATAAAGACATGGATGAGCGAGTTTGGGGTGGAGGAACATGACTGGCCTGCACTGGTCTGTTTTTCAGGGGTTGGACTTGACCCCTTAGTTCCAGTGAAGGGAACTCTTAAGGTGTCAGCATACCAAGACATTTTGGACAATTTCATGCTCCCAACTTTGTGGGAACAGTTTGGGGACGGCCCCTTCCTGTTCCAACATGACAGCTCACCAGAGCACAAAGCAGCTCCTGCACCGCCACTGAATATAATACATGGATTCATGCATTGCATGAATCCATGTATTGTCACTGCCACCCACAATTCAGATGGCCGGCCCCCTGGCGAGCGCCGGCCATCTGAATAACAGCAGCTGGTTGGCTTAGGAAGTGCCTATCAAAGCCAGCGGCTCTGATAGGCTTTCCGATTACAGCCTGAGGGCTGTAAACGCCTTCCTAATAGTTAACCGGGGACGCACGGGGGGTGCATTCCCTGGCTAACACTGACGCGTCTCAGCCAATCAGGTTCACTGGTTCTGGTAACTGGTAACCTGATTGGCTGAAGCGTCATCGAGGGCGGGGAAAGACATCGAGGGACGGTGGAAGCAGGGTGGCTGACCCCAGAAAGTCAAGTTTCGGGTGGGGGGGGGGGCATTTTACAGGGCACAGTGGCAGAATTTAACAGGGCACAGTGCCGCTTATTAATGAGCACAGTGACGCTAATTTATGGGCACAGTGGCACTTATTTATGGGCACGTGGTGACAACTGATGGTACAGTAGTAACAATTGATGGCACAGTGGTAACAATTGATGGCACAGTGGCTGCGTTTGGCATGGCACAGTGGTGACAATTGATGGCGCAGTGGCTATGTTTGATGGCATGGCACAGTGGCTATGTTTGATGGCATGGCACAGTGGCTGCATTTGATGGCATGGCACAGTGGCGACAATTGGTGGCACAGTGGCGACAATTGATGGCACAGTGGCGACAATTGATGGCATGTCACAATATTCAGTCTAATGCTGCAGCTCACACATCGTTGACTATACATTGCAGGCTGAAAAATCAAAGAGATTTCTCCATCTATAAAATGCAACGTAGACGAACAATCCCAATGTAGTCCATTCCGTTTGCTCAGGCTGTCCTGGACATGTCCCCGGCAGCAGGGGCGGACTGACCATTTGGGCACTAGGGGGCCCCATCAGGGTTGCCAGCCTCAGTAAAACCAGGGACAGTATGTGGCATCGTCAATCAGTCTGGACTCACAGTACTCTTGAACCGAGCACTGCTCCTGTGTTATTAGGCATACATTGCAGGCTGAACAAAAAAAAATCTTGGAGATTCCTCCATCTATGCTCTACAGTGTAGATGGACAATGCCCAGCTTTATCCATCCTGTGAGTTCCGTCTGTCCCGGACAAGCCCCAGGTTGGCATTATCCATTAGTGTCGTCTCACAGTAGGAAAAAAACAAACACATCTCTATGCATGTTTTACATGGATGAATCTGCAGTTCCAGCTATTGGGCCAGATTCTCAGCGAGATACGCCGTCGTATCTCTGTTTCTGGCCCTGGGTATCTATGCGACTGATTCTTATGCCGCGTACACACGGTCGTTTTTTGCGATGAAAAAAAACGTCGTTTTTTAAAACGTCATTTAAATTGATCGTGTGTGGGCAAAACGTTGTTTTTTGTCTTAAAAAAAACGACCAAAAAAAAATTCCAACATGCTTGAATTTTTTGTGTCGTTTTTCAAAACGTCGTTTTTTGTTTCACAAAAAGTCACCGTGTGTAGCAAAAACGTTGTTTAAAACGACGTTTTTCAACCCGCGCATGCCCAGAAGCTAGTTATGAAGCGAGCTTCAATGGAAAAGTGTGGTGAACGTAACCTCGTTTTTTGTGAAAAAAACGATGGTGTGTATGCAACATCGTCTTTGAAAGTGACGTTTCAAAAACGTCAATTTTTACTTCACAAAAAACGTTGTTTTTTTTTTCATCGCAAAAAACGACCGTGTGTACGCGGCATTAGAATCAGTTACGCATAGATTTTGCTTAGATCTGACTTGCGTAAGTCACTTCCACCGTCGGATCTAAGTTGTAATGTTACGCTGGCCACTAGGTGGCGTTCCCGTAGATTTCTGTGTCGAATATGCAAATGAGCGTGATACGCCGATTCCCGAATGTATTTGCGCGCCGTCGTCGGAATTTACGTTGTTTGCGTAAGCTTAAGGTTACCCCTGCTATATGAGGGGTAACCTTGCGTAGGTCCGGTGATGCGTCATATTCGGCTCCCCCATCACAGACTGCTCCGGAAGTGCTGCGGCGGCCAACTGCGCATGCGCGATGCTTTCCAAACGCATCTGCGTTGCGTTCCAATGCATTTACCACACTGCACACCAGCGAAGCCGTCATTCAGAGCGACGTGGACTTAGGGGAAAGTGGCCAGTCGGCCTCATGTCCTCGCTTTGCTCGGACGGCTCGCTCCGCTCGCTCGGCCTCCTGGCTCTTTTTTTAACATCCTCCAATCCACGGGGATGTTAAGGAAAGAGCCTGGATGCCGAACGAGGTTTCGCTGGTGTGCAGTGTCGTAAATGCATTGGAACGCATCGCAGATGCGTTTGGGATGCATCGCGCATGCGCAGTTGGCCGCCACAGCACTTCCAGAGCAGTCTGTGATGGGGAGCGGAGTATGACGGTACACTGGCGTACGCCACGTTACGTATGGACATTGGGACAGCGTCGTGTTTTTCCGTCATTTCTGTCGTTTACGTAACTCGTCGCGTAGGGCTCAACGTTAATTAAGTTCAGTATTTACGGCGTACTATGGAGCATGCGCAGTGGGCTTCGTTTACGGCCGGCGCATGCGCAGTTCGTTCGGCGCGGGGGCGCGCTTAACTTAAATACAGCACGCCCCCCTCCTCCCTACTTTGAATTACGCGGCCTTACGCCGGCCCATTTACGCTACGCCGCCGCACATTACGGAGCAAGTGCTTTGAGAATACAGCACTTGCCCGTAAAAAGTGCGGAGGCGTAGCGTAAATGGGATACGCTTCCCCCAAGCCGAAATTACGCAAAAGTATGAGAATCTGGCCTATTATATTTTGTCAGCTTGCACTGGCAGATGCCAGTATACCAGAACAGCGGCTGCATCTGATTGGATGCGGCTGCTGTTCAGCCAATCATTTTCCTACTGCCTCCTTTGATTTTTCAATTGAAATTTGTCAGGTGGCAAGATGCCAACAGTGCCACCCACAAAGATAATTGTGTCCGGTTTTGCTCAGTGTATGCTGATTGCATTATCTGTCACAGACTCAGAAGTGCCCCTTGGCAGCTACAAACTGACAAATGAAATGTAAATCTTACAAATGTGCGCTCCTATAGTTATTAAAATATGAAGAAGATCTTGTGAAGAACCAATTTTGATACATTTTCCATCATCATCATCATCATCACATGATTGGCCTATTTTTCCTTCTAAAGTTTTACAAAAGTTCTAGAAGAAGAGAGAAGATTGTTCTGGAAGGACTGAAGTGTCTTCTGGAGGAAGATGTGATCTTTGCTCTGGGCCTCATTATACAAGTCTCTGGGTACACGAGATCGTCGCTATTACTAGTCATGCAGATCAGAGTTTAATTAGCACTTATCTTCATATTAATCAGATGATGTTCCTCTGGAATAGAAGGAGCTGCAAAGAACACACGGCTCCGCACTGAGGACAATCTACTTCTAATTGGGAGAGATATTTCCCACATAGAAGACCAGAGAGAGGCAAAAATATATTTGTATCATCACTGTCACAGGTTATCCTCAATCTACCGTATTTTTTGCTCTATAAGACACTTCTAGGTTTTAGAGGAGGAAAACAAGAAAACAAAATGTTCTGAACCAAAAAGTGTACTAAAATATTTACCTGTGCCAAAGAAATGCAGCCTGACCATTGCCAGTAATGCAGCCTGACCACTGCCAGTAATGCAGCCTGGCCATTGCCAGTAATGCAGCCTGACCACTGCCAGTAATGCAGCCTGGCCATTGCCAGTAATGCAGCCTGACTACTGCCATTAATGCAGCCTGACCATTGCCCGTAATGCAGTCTAACCATTGCCCGTAATGCAGCCTGACCACTTCCAATAATGCAGCCTGACCATTGCCAAAAATGCAGCCTGACCATTGCCCGTAATGCAGCCTGACCACTGCCAATAATGCAGCCTGACCACTGCCAATAATGCAGCCTGACCACTGCCAATAATGCAGCCTGACCATTGCCAAAAATGCAGCCTGACCATTGCCAAAAATGCAACCTGACCATTGCCAATAATGCAGCCTGACCACTGCCAAAAATGCAACCTGACCATTGCCCGTAATGCAGTTTAACCATTGCCCGTAATGCAGCCTGACCACTGCGAATAATGCAGCCTGACCACTGCCAATAATGCAACCTGACCATTGCCCGTAATGCAGTTTAACCATTGCCCGTAATGCAGCCTGACCACTGCGAATAATGCAGCCTGACCACTGCCAATAATGCAGCCTGACCACTGCCAATAGTGCAGCCTGCTCACTGCCAATAGTGCAGCCTGCTCACTGTCAATAATGCAGCCTGACCATTGCCAAAAATTCAGCCTGACCATTACCCGTAATGCAGTCTAACCATTGCCCGTAATGCAGCCTGACCACTGCCAAAAATGCAGCCTGACCACTGCCAAAAATGCAGCCTGACCACTGCCAAAAATGCAGCCTCACCATTACCAATAATGCAGCCTGGCCATTGCCAATAATGCAGCCTGGCCATTGCCAATAATGCAGCCTGACCACTGCCAAAAATGCAGCCTCACCATTACCAATAATGCAGCCTGACCATTGCCAGTAATGACTTGTAACGACTTGTGACTTGTAACAAGGTAAAAACTCTGGCAATCAATTTCCCCCTCCCTTAGATCCCTTAATTGGTTGCCCGTAAAAGACAGAATTACGTTTAAAGCACTATGCCTGATGCACAAATGTGTTCTATGGAGTGCGCCCCAATATCTATGTGAAAAATAGGCACTATTTTTTCCACTGACACCAACAGTAGGGCACTATTCCTTCCACTGACACCAACAGTAGGGCACTATTCCTCCAACTAATACCAATGATAGGGCACTATGCCATCTATTTCAAAAATGCGGCTTTACCAACCAGCATCTGAAAGGAAGTGAATCATGAGGCCTTCAGAAAAAAAAAACCCCCTCAAAACCCATCTATTCTGAAGGCCAAAAAAATATTGTACGAAATGGATACCAAGCGCCCTGAGGCGATTCTGTTCGCATGTGTCGCGATATACAAGCTTCTCACTCACTCACCTCAGTAATGCAGCCTGGCCATTGCCAATAATGAAGCCTGGCCATTGCCAATAATGCAGCCTGGCCATTGCCAGTAATGCAGCCTGACCATTGCCAGTAATGCAGCCTGCCCACTGCCAGTAATGCAGCCTGACCATTGCCAATAATCGTGGGGGCTCGGGATGTCTTTCCTCTGCTCTCCTGCCTCTCTTCCGGTATTAAGGTGGTGGTGGCAGCGGGGTGCATTGCCTGCTGTGGCGGGGAGTGTTGCCTGATGTACATTTGGACCATAAGACGCAGAGACATTTTCTCCCATATTTCTTGGGGAAAAAAAGTGTGTCTTATGGTCCAAAAAATAAGGTATCTATCTCTAGTTTATTTACTGTATATAGATTTTTGGACACTATCTGGTGCTCCATTTTTTTTTGGAGGGGCAGCACACAAACCACCGCCACTCCTCTCCCCATTTGGTTGGTTCCGTCATCAAACCAATCCCCCCTCCCTTATTCTGTCGGCCCGTCAAAATCCCCTCCCCCCATCGCTCGGTTGATCGGCAAAACACCCACCACCCCCCCATCACTCACCTGTCCACCCACCACCCCTGCACTTATCCCATCTAGGTCGCAGGCAGCTTCGACAACTTCCTCCTCGACAGCCAATACAGTCGCTTCTTCTTTCAGCTAATCATACCTTTTAGGAGAAGCAGGAAGACACTAGCGAATAATAATTTGCCATTTGTCACCAAACTGGGTGGGCTTGGGGCCACCCTTTTGTGGAGCCAAATAGAGCCTCAAGCTCTAATCATGTGCTTATCGGAGCGCACACTCTGTGACTCGAGCCTACCCTATATTGGAGCCTATTAGAGTCTCTGGCTCTAATTGGTGCTTCAAAAAAAACACCCCCCCACCTTGGAATCCATGCGCCGGTGTCCTAAAAGGGGCTGATCAAATGGATAGGGGAGGTGACGATGCACGGGGGGGGTGGCACCCATGCTCCCTTAATGGACAGGCCACCCCTGTCCAAAAGGTGTTCACTAGGGTTGAGGTCAGGGCTCTGTGCAGGATATCCCAAAGTACTCTATATAGTCCCAGTAACCTATTGGTAAGTACTCTGGTATACTGTCAGTAGGTACTCCAGTATAATGCTCTGTCTGTCATTCCTAGACCATCCTCATAGGGTAATACCAGGTCCTCATGGGGGTAGTACCAGGTGGAGTAGGGGATTGGTACTCACAGGACAGGATGAGGTCCTGGAAGGCGGCGCGCTCTGTCCGGTCCCATTGGTGGATGATGTGTGGCTTCCATGGGATCCTGGTGCAGGGGCAGAGGCCAACACTGGGAGAAATCTGGCCAGGAACAGAAGAGTGCAGGGAGACAGAAGAGTGCAACTTCCCCCTGCGTCTCCTCCTCTGCGACTTCCACCTGCCTCTCCTCCTCTGGAGCTTCCCCTTGTGTCTCCTCCTTGGCAGCCTCCCCCTGCGCCTCCTCCTCCGCGACTTCCCCCTGCCTCTCCTCATCGGCAGCTTCCCCTTGTGTCTCCTTCTCGGCAGCTTCCCCGAGCGTCTCCTCCTCCGTGACTTCCCCCTGCCTCTCCTCCTCGGCTGCTTTCCCATGCATCTCCTCCTCAATGGCTTTCCCCTGCGTCTCCTGCTCGGCGACTTCCCCCTGCGTCTCCTCCTCGGCAGCTTCCCCTTGCATTTCCTCCTCGGCAGCTTCCCCTTGCATCTCCTCCTCGGCAGCTTCCCCCTGCATCTCCTCCTCGGCAGCTTCCCCCTGCGCCTCCTTCAAGACGGCTCCCCCCTGCCCTCCTCCTCGGCGACTTTCCCCTACGTCGCCTCCTCGGAAGCTTCCCCGAGTGTCTCCTCCTCTGTGGCGTCCCCCCTGCGTCTCCTCCTTGGCAGCTTCCCCCCTGCATCTCCTACTCGGCGGCTTCCCCCTGCGTCTCGACCTCGGCGGCTTCCCCCTGCGTCTCCTCCTCGGCAGCTTCCCCCTGCGTCTCCTCCTCGGCAGCTTCCCCCTGCGTCTCCTCCTCGGCAGCTTCCCTCTGCGTCTCCTCCTCAGATGCTTCCCCCTGCGTCTCCTCCTCGAATGGCCAATACGGTCACTTCTCCTCTCGACCAATCGGGTCTTAAGACCCGCTTCCTGATGGCTGGGAGTAGAAGCAGGAAGACAATATCGAATATTAATTAAAAAAAAAAATAGATCCATTGTAATCCATGCGTCCGGCGCCCTGCATGTAGATTAGTGGTCAGGTGCATGGATTAGGAGGTCGGCACCCCTGCGCCCCTAATGGAGCGACCGCCACTGAGTGATATATGTATAGGCAGAGCCACCTTGTTTTCGGCAGTGTCCAAGTAATTATTGTCCCATTTCTATTTCTGCAATCGCAGTTACCAATCTGGAGAAAATACATAATAAAATGATCTTGAAAACGTTGGCAACAATCTCACATTTATTTCTCTTGGCGGGAGTCGCTTCATGTCCTGAAATTGTGACCGGCCAATAATAGAAAAAAAAAAGTATCGCGAGTAAAAAATAGAAACTTGAGAGCGTTTGATGGTCCGTTTCCCTGATGTATGACGTGCGACTTTTAATCGTACCCCATGGAGCGCGCTTGAACTTTTTCTTCCCATCAGGAAGCCAGTTCCAAGCAGCAAAGAGTTAAAGACGGAGGATATTTTTAGAGTCATGTGGGAGGCAGAAGGTGACGTCCGTCCGCGCGGGATCAACAGGGTTAGAGCACAAGTGGCTTTTAAGTAAGAGCGCGATCAAAACAGTAAGTGGCTTTTTTCATCAAAGCTTCCACACCGAGCGACACATGGAGTCTGCGGGTTGCTTGCCAGTTCGATTAACAAAATTCAGGAAACCAAAAAAAAAAACATCCGTTCATCAACCAGAAAATAATACGTTTTTGGATAAACAGGTCGGGTCGTTCGGGGACTTTTGAAGATAAAAATCAATTTTCATATTTTTTTCTTGAAGCTGCGAGATTCAATTTACGAAGATTTAACACTCAAGGGTCGAGCCTCTTTTTCAGATAAAAATATATATTTTTTTGCTAGAAAATTACTTAGAACCCCCAAACATTATAATTTTTTTTCTAACACCCTAGAGAATAAAATGGCGGCCATTGCAATACTTTATGTCACACTGTATTTGCGCAGCGGTCTAACAAGCATACGTTTTGGGGAAAAAAATACACTTTTTGGGGAAAAAATACACTTTTTGGGGAAAAAATACACTTTTGGGAAAAAATACAATTTTTTGAATAAAAAAATAAGATAACAGCAAAGTTAGCCTAATTTATTTTTTACATTGTGAAAGATAATGTTACGCCGAGTAAACTAATACCCAACATGTCACGCTTCAAAATTGCGCCCGCTCGTGGAATGGCAACAACCTTTTACCCTTAAAAATCTCCATAGGCGACGTTTCAAAAAATTCTACAGGTTGCATGTTTTGAGTTCCAGAGGAGGTCTAGGGCTAGAATTATTGCTCTCGCTCTACCGATCGCGGCGATACCTCACATGTGTGGTTTGAACACCGTTTTCATATGCGGGCGCTGCTCACGTATGCGTTCGCTTCTGCACATGAGCTACGCGGAACCGGGCGTGTTTAATTTTTTTTCTTATTTATTTTACCTTTTATTTTTATTTTTTACACTGTTCTTCTTAAAAAAAAGTCACTTTTTTTTTTTTATTACAAGGATTGTAAATAGAAAAAATCATGACAGGTCCTCTTACATATGAGATCTGGGGTCGAAAAGACATATTTACACAAAAATGCAATAAAAAATGAAAAATAAATAAAAAAATGTCCCTTTAAGAGCTATGGGAGGAAGTGACGTTTTGACTCCGCTTTCGCCCCGCTCACTTCCCTCACTCGTCTCCAGACCCAGCCATTAGAAGGACCCGATCGCCTCCACCACTACTGACAGCTCTGATAAGCAGAGGAGGGCACGGGTGGATCCTCTCCCGCGGCCGATAACGGTGATCTTGCGGCGAATCCGCCGAGGAGACCACCATTATCGGAAAACTGGACCGCCGCCTGAAAACAAGGATATCTGGGTTATGGCAGCTAGCTGCTACAATAACAGAGATATCCCTCTTCAAAGAGATGACGTATATCAGCGTGCGGCGCCCCGGAAGTGGTTAAGACCCTGAAGAATGGTTTAAAGGGGACACTGGCTTAGACTCTGAGTGTTTCAAGCAATACAACTTACACTGAGAACGACTACACTGAAATAGAACATTTTAATTATAAAGTCATATAATCATGTAAAGGTTGGCAGGTCCTTTTTGGAGGCTTGAATCTTTGGGGCTGGTGGTGGGTTCCAAATTATGGAAAAACTCTTCAAGGCATTGGTGTGGTTATACTTCTGGAGTCAAAGTTCAGGCTCTTGGTATACAGAACTCCATGACCAGCATCTGTAGACCCTTACCAGCATCTGTGGACTCTTACCAGCATCTGTGGAATCTTACCAGCATCTGTGGACTCTTACCAGCATCTGTGGACTCTTACCAGCATCTGTGGACCCTTACCAACATCTGTGGACCCTTACCAGCATCTGTGGACTCTTACCAGCATATGTGGACCCTTACCAGCATCTGTAGACCCTTACCAGCATCTGTAGACCCTTACCAGCATCTGTGGACCCATACCAGCATCTGTAGACCCTTACCAGCATCTGTGGACCCATACCAGCATCTGTGGACCCTTACCAGAATCTGTGGACCCATACCAGCATCTGTAGACCCTTACCAGCATCTGTGGACCCATACCAGCATCTGTAGACCCTTACCAGAATCTGTGGACCCTTACCAGAATCTGGGGACCCATACCAGCATCTGTGGACCCTTACCAGCATCTGTGGACCCTTACCAGCATCTGTGGATTACAGACCCAGATGGTTAAACTGATCCTCATGATACTGTACTTCAGTATTATAATGAATATAGACTCACCGGCCACTTAACCACTTCATTACCCACGTCTAGTCATATGATGCCCCAGGTGGGATCTATCATCCTGGGCAGGTGTTGTATGACGTCCTCAGCTTTAGGGGGCAGGCGAGCACGTTCGCTGCACCACACGGTGAGCCGATGCGAGTGCCCGGCGGTAGTGATGTCTGCCAGCCACCCGCAATTGCTCGTCACAGAGCAGGAACGTGAATCTGTGTGTGTAAACACACAGATCCATATCCTGTCAGGGGAGAAGAGAGACAGATCGTGTGTTCCTAGCATATAGGAACAATTCTGATCATTGGAGAGCAGGCTGAGTTCCCAGCACAGCCAGAGAACTGACCACGCTGTGCTTTTATGTCTACTGTGGTCAGTTTTTAACAAGGAAGCAGAGGGACTGGCAGGAATTCCACATAAAGGAAGCAATACAAAGAGAACAGGAGCCTTTCCTATACAAGTACATGGTGCAGTAGGCATATATCAGGAATATGACATTTTGGGCTTTCATATTCTATAAAGAACTAGAAATATATATTTTTTGGCCCCATCCACCACTTCATTCTCATCCCGGCTCCATCCACCACCCTGATCCCATCCCTGCTCAATCCCCCCCATTCCATCCTGGCTTTATCCTTACCCCCCAAATCCATCCCAACTCCAAACTCCACCCTTGATCCCATCCCATCTCCATCCACCACCCTGATCCCATCCCGGCTCCATCATATCCCCCCATCCCATCCCGGATTTATCCTCACCCCCCGATTCCATCCTGACTCCAAACTCCCCCCTTGATCCCATCCCATTTCCATCCACCACCCTGATCCCATCCCGGCTTCATTCATCAGTGGTTACTGATTCTTACTCTGAATGGTCTAAGGTTATCAGTGGTGGTACCAACCTGGCTCCATCCATTGCATTTGCTCCAATCTCATCCCAGCTCCAGCCACCACCTCAATCCCTTTGTGGTTTTAGCCACCACCCCGATCTCATCCCGACTCCCTCCACCGCTCCGATCCCTTCCCGGCTCCATCCTTCCCCCCAACCCTGATCCCATCCCATCTCCATTCTTCCCCCCAATCCCATCCCGGCTCCACCCTCCCATTCCATCCCAGCTCTATCCACCACCCTAATCCCATCCCAGGCTGCATACATCCCCTGATCCAATTACGGCTCCATACACCACCCCAATCTCATCCTGGCTCCATCCACCACCCCGATCCTATCCCGGATCCATCATTCCCCCCAAGCCCGTCCCGGCTTCATACCCTCCGATCCCATTCCAGCTTCATACACCCCGATCCCATCCCAGCTCCTTCCACCACCCCAATCCTGTCCCGGCTCCATCGATCCCCTGATCCCATTTCGTCTCCATCCACATCAGGTGACACCAACTCTAGTGACGCCACTAAGGACAATGCAACTGATAGCAGTGCATCCTAGGCAGAGAACACAGGAAGTTATTAGCTGACCAGATTTTTGGCAGGATTAACAGGTATACTTTGGTACTTATAAAACAGAAATTACAAAACTCTTTCAATGGTTTATTGAACAGACAAAATATAAACATTTTTTTTTAGAACAATCAGTTTTTTACAGGAATCATGTTACATTGGTGTTTCTTGTAGCACCAATAATCTTGAATTTAGTTTTTACATATTGTATGTAATATAAGCAAGACAATCTTAGGTAGTAAACATAAAAACAGTGCAAAATATAACAAATATCACAGCTAAGTTACAACATTTTACTGGGGAAAAAAATTGAACCTGTGGTCAAATATGTTATATCCCAATCAGGGCCGTCTTTAATATTGATTGGACCCTGGGCAAAAAAAAATCTTGCCCCCCCCCATGCAATTTTACTCTCTACCTGCTCTAAGACATACAATAAATATCAGATAAACTTAAGTTTAGTTTACTATATCAGATCAGGCAGGGATTGCAATTGGTTGCCAGAGGTTACAGCATATCCTTATCACTTACTGACTGGTTGTTGAGGTTACAGCACATGATTTCTGCTTGTTGCTAGAGATTACTGTACAGTAATACTGCTCACTGGTTGGTTGCTAGAGGTTACAGCACATCATCTCCTCACTGCAGAGGGGCATGATATACATATGAATGCCGCCGGCCTTAGCTATTTACCGTATATACTCGAGTATAAGCCAAGTTTTTCAGCAATTTTTTTTGTGCTGAAAATGACCCCCTCGGCTTATACTCGAGTCACCTTTTTGCGCCTGATCTCCCGGATTTGGGGACCCACTACCAGCCGGCCGTAGATCCCCTGGATCACATGTAGCCCCACTCTTCCTCTACAAGTGTGCAAACTTTGTTGTCTGGGGGACCTACAGCCGGGGAGCACCAATTTTCCGAAACCAGGCACCCCTTCCATAGACTCCCATGTTAAACAGTAATTTCTCCAGTGAATTTGGGGACCCGGTACCGGGCGGTCGTAGATTCCCTGGACCCGAAACTTGGCACAAATGCAGCACCATTTCTTCTCTACAAGTGTACAAAGATTATGGTCTGGGGGACCTACAACCGGGGAGCACCAATTTTTCGAAGCCAGGCATCCCTTCCATAGACTCTCATGTTAAACGGTAATTTCTCCAGTGAATTTGGGGACCCGGTACCAGCCGGTCGTACATCTCCTGGACCCGTGCTCGCGACCCGGTCCGAAGCTCCATGACCACACCCGCGATCGGTCACAGGAGCTGAAGAACGGGGAGAGGTGAGTGTAAACAAACCTTCCCCGTTCTTCACAGTGGCAGTGTCAGTGATCGTCTGTTCCCTGATATAGGGAAAGACGATCAATGACTTCACACATCCAGCCCCGCCCCCCTACAGTTAGAAACACATATGATGTCACACTTAACCATTACAGCGCCCCCTAGTGGTTAACTCCTAAACTGCAATTGTCATTTTCACAGTAATCAGTGCATTTTTATAGCATTTTTTGCTGTGAAAATGACAATGGTCCAAAAAATGTGTCAAAAGTGTCCGATGTGTCCGCCATAATGTCGCAGTCACAAAAAAAAAAATCGCTGATCGCCGCCATTAGTAGAAAAAAAAAAAAAAGATTAATAAAAATGCAATAAAACTATCCCCTATTTTGTAAACGCTATAAATGTAGCGCAAACCAACTGATAAACGCTTATTGCAATTTTTTTTATACCAAAAATAGGTAGAAGAATACGTATCGGCCTAAACTGAAGGAAAAAAAAAACTTTTTTTATATATATTTTTGAGGGATGTTTATTATAGCAAAAAGTAAAAAATATTACATTTTTTTCAAAATTGTCGCTCTATTTTTTTGTTTATAGCGCAAAAAATAAAAACCACAGAGGGGATCAAATGTCACCAAAAGAAAGCTCTATTTGTGGGGGGAAAAAGGACGCCAATTTTGTTAGGGAGACACGTTGCACGACCTGGCAATTGACAGTGAAAGCGACGCAGTGCCGAATCGCAAAAAGGGGCCTGGTCCTTAAAGGGGCTTTCCAAGCATTTTTACTGTGTATTAAAAGTCAGCAGCTACAAAAAGTGTAGCTGCTGGCTTTTAATAAACAGACACTCACATGCTCCACGTTCCAGAGGCGCACCGGCCAGGGCTCCGCTCCTCTCCCCCCCCCCTCTCCGGCCGGCGTCTTCATTCTAAGTGTGGGCACCCGGCCGTGAAGCCGAAAGCTTTCACGGCCGGGTGCCCACACTTAGAATGAAGACGTCTGCCGGAGAGGGGGCGCCGCGCCATCTGATTGGACAGGCGATCGCCTGGGACCTGTCACGTGTCCCAGGCGATCGCCTACAAGGAGGGGCTGCCAAAAGGCGATATGACGTATCGCCTTAGCAGCCCCTCGGCGAAAGGAGGAAGTGGGACAGGATGTCCCACTCCTCCTGAAGCCCCCAAAATTACATGCCAAATGTGACACGTAAAGGGGCGAGGAGTGGATTAAGCGGAAGTTCCAGTTTTGGGTGGAACTCCGCTTTAACCTGCATAATGGTCCGGGTCTTAAAGCGGGGGTTCACCCTAAAAAAAATTCTAACATTACATTGATCCGACTTATCTGACTGGTGGTTGATTTATTTTTCCGTACATTCCGTACATACCTTTTTAGGGCTATTTTCACCGCCGGCTTCTGGGTAGGTAATCCTGCAGGACTGGGTGTTCCTATTCACAGGCTGTGATTGACGTTCTTCCGACCGGCGCAAACTGCGCGTCACGACTTGCCGAAAGAAGCCGAACGTCGGTGCGCAGGCGCCGTATAGAGCCGCACCGACGTTCGGCTTCTTTCGGCAAGTCATGACGCGCAGTATGCGCCGGTCGGAAGAACGTCAATCACAGCCTGTGAATAGGAACACCCAGTCCCGCAGGATTACCTACCCGGAAGCCGGCGGTGAAAATAGCCCTAAAAAGGTATGTAGGGGGAAAAAATAAATAAACCACCACCATACTGTTGGTCGGATAAGTCGGATTATTGTAATGTGAGGCGGCGTACACACGAAGCTGCATTCCAGCGAGAACCTCGGCCGTGTGTACGCTCCTGGCTCGCCCCGCCCGTCGGGAATCCCGTCGAGCGAATAGAGAGCACGCTCTCTTTTTGCTCGACGGCCCGCCTGGATGAATGGCTGGTTGCCATTCCCGACGAGCGGGTCGCCGATTTCGACGGTCGGCAGAGAACCTCGACGGGCGGAACGATGTGTTCTGCCCGTCGAGGTTCTCTGCCGTGTGTACGCGGCTTTAGAATTTTTTTTAGGGCGAACCCCCGCTTTAAGTGGTTAAAGACGGCCCGATCCCAATTGAGCTACCTAATATTTAGGTGTTGTGTTGGAAAGTCAAAACGGAAAAGATTCTGGAAATTGGTTCCACCAGTCTACTGTTCCCTTTGATTGCGTTCAGAACATTTAAAACATGGCAAAGAGATGTTAAAACTGAGATGTATTCAGTCCAAGATCCATCAGTTCCTTTGAACAAAGTCAGTAGGATAGCTAGGAAGAAGAGTAAATTACCGAGAAGCAAGAAGGATATGGTTCTGACAGCCCGTAAATGAACATCAACGTTGGGACTTCTGAATTCCCCAGCCGTGCTTTGCATGTTCTTCATATGACTATAAAGAGAGGTGATAATGGCCACCAAAGATGCAGTAGACAGCAGAAAGCCCAGGAGAGACTCGGAAATAAAGGCCTGGCATACCAAAGAACATTCCAAACCCAACCCATAACTGGAGGACACGTTTCCATCAAAGACCCCAAGGCTTAAATTTAGGAACGGCTTAACTGGAACCCCAAATCCAACAGCCCAGCTTAGTAGGGAATATCCGAGTAAACACAGAACCAAGAGCCACCAGACGTTCTTGGAGAAGGTCTTCTGCAAGTAGATATAGAATTCTTGGTTAACGTTCACGATCTTCAGGCAGAAGTTCACACAAAGCCAAGTGGACAACCAGAATCGGCAAGAGAGGATGGTCAAGGCGACCACCAAGCTAACCCTTGTGTCCACTCGAATGTTAACTTCCGGCATCTGGAAGATAAATCCACAAGCTTTCAGGACTTCATATAAAGCTTCAGACAGACAAATCCCACTGGTCAGCCGATCGGAGACGTTCAAACTTTTATTCCTGACCCAAACAAGCACGTTCATCATAAAAAGGATAAAACTATTTCCTGAGAATGAACAAAACAAGAGGACGCAGTCAACGCACTTTAGAACCTCTTCCAACATTTCGGATTTTTTTCTACTTTGATCAAAGCTTTATTAATGCGTCTTGCTGCTTCCCAATCTACAAAAAAATACTGTCTTCTCCAGAGCAGGACAAATGTGTCAAATTTGAATAGCCAGACATACGATATATGCAAAATTGTGTGCGTATTTTGAAACATTTAACCATTGCAACATTTTTTTTTCCCTTATGTAAATAAGTCGTCTGGGTCACTGTGAATGTTAAGGACTTAAAGGGGTTGTAAAGAATTTTTATTTTTTTTCATAATAAGCATCCTTTACCCGCAGACATTCCTCTTTTCACTTCCTCATTGTTCGTTTTTGCTCAGAAGTTGCTCTATTTCTTCTCTGTTCTGTTCACTTCCTGCTTGTTTGATTGGTACTCACCACCGTGAAGGGAGGCTTTACTGCGGTGGTCAGTGACGTGCTCACCCTCTCCTGGGAACTACATCTGTGCGGCAGGATGCTCTCTACGTGTTAGGCCGCGTACACACGATCGAATTTGTCTGCTCAAACTGGTCCGACGGACCAGTTCAGCGGACAAATCCGATCGCGTGTACGGGCTCGCGGACATGTCTGACCGGCGGACAAATTTTAAAACATTTGTCCGCCGGGGACATGTTCGTCGGATATGTCCGCTGGTCAGTACACTCACCAGCGGACATATCCTCCCGCACAAGCGTCGTATGGATGCGACGCATGCGTGGAAGTTGTTTACTTCCTGGTGCTGTGACGTGGCGGCGTCAATGTCACCGCGCTGTCTGCCGGCGGGGATTTTGATCCGATGGTGTGTACACGCCATCGGACCAAAATCCGGAGGAGACATGTCCGCTGGAAACGGTCCGTCTTTTGACTTAGCACACCCCCATTAATTTGCTCGAACCCTCCCGTGACACATCAGAAGCCCAGTGAGTGTATTGTGACCCCTGTTGGATGGGATCACAATAGGGATGAGCTCCGCGTTCGATCCGAGCGTATGTTTGACTCGAACATTGTCTGTTCGTATGTTCGACAAAATTCGAACAAAACGGGTAGTTCGCGCCAAATTCGAGTGACGCACAACGGCCCATAATTCACTGCGGCATTGCGCGCTGATGATTGGCCAAACATGCACTATGACCCCGCATGCTTGGCCAATCACAGCGCGCAAAAAACGGAGAGCCATAATTTGCCAAAGCCAGGGTGGCTTTGGTCAATTATGGCTCAGGGCTTTAGCACACGCCCCACACTATAAAAGGCCGCCTGCTGGGCGGCCTCGTGTAGTGTGTTCCAGCGCTAAACAGAGATCAGTCAGAGAGACAGAGAGATTGTCTTTTTATATAGCTAGATAGAGCAGGCAGGCTAGTCAGTTTAGCTTAATTTAGAGTGTGTAGAGGATATATATACATCCCTAGGAGTTGTACATATATTTATACATTGTATAGCTTAGCTAGATCAGTTCTTCCTAATTTACTGGCAGGCAGGTGATTGTGCTATTTAAAGACGTTATCACAGGTATAGACACCCAGCAGGTACAATATTTAAAGGAATTTTTCACTTTTTTTTTATTTAAGCATCATTAAAATCACTGCTCCTGGAGCAGTGATTTTAATGATGCCTAAATAAAAAAATAAAATAAAAATAAAAATTCCTTAAAATATTGTACCTGCTGGGTGTCTATAGTTTGCCTGTGAAAACGTCTTTGAGAACCCGGGTGTTGCCCGAGGGAACATGTATCGATGGAAAAAAGTGAGTCCTGCTCCTTAAAAAAACAACCGTTTTTAAAACTTTTTCCCATTGATACATGTTCCGTCGGGCAAGACCCGGGTTCTCAAAGACGTTTTCCAACAATGACTTGTACATTGGGCTGTAAAATGAGCACTTTTGAATTTGAACGTTCGAGTCCCATAGACTTCAATGGAGTTCTAAATGTTGGCGCGAACGGTCGGTCTGTTCGAACGTTCTGGTGCGAACCGAACGCGGGGGTGTTCGGCTCATCCCTAGATCACAATAGCAGGTGTATAGCATGAAATAACAGTGGAATGACAATATTACCTGCTCCTGGGCGGCCCCTCAGATGAGAAAAACACACTTCACACAAGTAGTATATTTAAACCAAAAAAGAATGAATTTACTTCAGGTAGACTAAAGAGAGTAGATATGGATTTAAATGGTGAGTCAATAACTTGTTATACAATAACATACAATAATACTGCAAGAGCCCTTGCTGAAAACAGTAAATAGCATTAACACAGGAATCTAATACTAGAGAATGGTACCATTCAGTTAAACTAAACCGGCAGGCTATGCTTGCGAGCGCATACTTGCCAACTGTCCCATTTTTAACGGGACAGTCCCGTCAAATAGGACCTAGTCCCGGCTAATTTAGCCTGCCGGGACTTGTCCCGGCTAGTGCAGGGCCGTCTTACTGAGCGGACTGGTTCCAATATGGGGGAAGTAGTATGTACTGCGCATGTGTCGTTTCCGGCCGGAGCCGACAGAGACCGAGAGTCTGATGACATGAGTGAGTGCAGTTACTTGTACCCTCCCCCTTTCTCTCAGCGCGCCTTATTCAAGTTCCTCACAGGAGACGCTGAGAGGGGGAGGAGTGGAGTCATGCAGCCTGCAGTGGAGGACAGAGTTCAGCCTAGCCTAATGTAAGCTAGCTGAACAGCATGCAGACAGTCCTGGTGGCTTATCTTAGTGGGCAGGAGGAGGAGGGGGAGAGGAGGATGGGCTCTGTGTAGCAGGCTCCAGTCTCATGCTGTAAAGTAGATAGTTTTTCTGTGTGGCTGTGAACTGGTCTTCTTCTAAAGGGAGCGTGTTTTCTGATTCCCCTCCCTCCCCCCAATCTCTATTACACCTCCCTGTCTCTGTAGTGGAGTGATGGAGGAGGTGGACGGAAAGAGTAGTGGAGTGATGGAGGAGGTGGACGGAAAGAGTAGTGGAGTGATGGAGGAGGTGGACGGAAAGAGTAGTGGAGTGATGGAGGAGGTGGACGGAAAGAGTAGTGGAGTGATGGAGGAGGTGGATGGAAAGAGTAGTGGAGTGATGGAGGAGGTGGATGGAAAGAGTAGTGGAGTGATGGAGGAGGTGGATGAAAAGAGTAGTGGAGTGATGGAGGAGGTGGATGGAAAGAGTAGTGGAGTGATGGAGGAGGTGGATGGAAAGAGTAGTGGAGTGATGGAGGAGGTGGACGGAAAGAGGTAGTGGAGTGATGGAGGAGGTGGACGGAAAGAGTAGTGGAGTGATGGAGGAGGTGGATGGAAAGAGTAGTGGAGTGATGGAGGAGGTGGATGGAAAGAGTAGTGGAGTGATGGAGGAGGTGGACGGAAAGAGGTAGTGGAGTGATGGAGGAGGTGGACGGAAAGAGTAGTGGAGTGATGGAGGAGGTGGATGGAAAGAGTAGTGGAGTGATGGAGGAGGTGGATGGAAAGAGTAGTGGAGTGATGGAGGAGGTGGATTGAAAGAGTAGTGGAGTGATGGAGGAGGTGGACGGAAAGAGTAGTGGAGTGGAGGAGGTGGATGGAAAGAGTAGTGGAGTGATGGAGGAGGTGGACGGAAAGAGTAGTGGAGTGATGGAGGAGGTGGACGGAAAGAGTAGTGGAGTGATGGAGGAGGTGGATGGAAAGAGTAGTGGAGTGATGGAGGAGGTGGACGGAAAGAGTAGTGGAGTGGAGGAGGTGGATGGAAAGAGTAGTGGAGTGATGGAGGAGGTGGACGGAAAGAGTAGTGGAGTGATGGAGGAGGTGGACGGAAAGAGTAGTGGAGTGATGGAGGAGGTGGACGGAAAGAGTGGTGGAGTGATGAAGGAGGTGGACGGAAAGAGTAGTGGAGTGATGGAGGAGGTGGACGGAAAGAGTAGTGGAGTGATGGAGGAGGTGGATGGAAAGAGTAGTGGAGTGATGGAGGAGGTGGACGGAAAGAGTAGTGGAGTGATGGAGGAGGTGGACGGAAAGAGTAGTGGAGTGATGGAGGAGGTGGACGGAAAGAGTAGTGGAGTGATGGAGGAGGTGGATGGAAAGAGTAGTGGAGTGATGGAGGAGGTGGATGGAAAGAGTAGTGGAGTGATGGAGGAGGTGGACGGAAAGAGTAGTGGAGTGATGGAGGAGGTGGACGGAAAGAGTAGTGGAGTGATGGAGGAGGTGGACGGAAAGAGTAGTGGAGTGATGGAGGAGGTGGACGGAAAGAGTAGTGGAGTGATGGAGGAGGTGGACGGAAAGAGTAGTGGAGTGATGGAGGAGGTGGACGGAAAGAGTAGTGGAGTGATGGAGGAGGTGGACGGAAAGAGTAGTGGAGTGATGGAGGAGGTGGACGGAAAGAGTAGTGGAGTGATGGAGGAGGTGGACGGAAAGAGTAGTGGAGTGATGGAGGAGGTGGACGGAAAGAGTAGTGGAGTGATGGAGGAGGTGGACGGAAAGAGTAGTGGAGTGATGGAGGAGGTGGACGGAAAGAGTAGTGGAGTGATGGAGGAGGTGGACGGAAAGAGTAGTGGAGTGATGGAGGAGGTGGACGGAAAGAGTAGTGGAGTGATGGAGGAGGTGGATGGAAAGAGTAGTGGAGTGATGGAGGAGGTGGACGGAAAGAGTAGTGGAGTGATGGAGGAGGTGGACGGAAAGAGTAGTGGAGTGATGGAGGAGGTGGACGGAAAGAGTAGTGGAGTGATGGAGGAGGTGGACGGAAAGAGTAGTGGAGTGATGGAGGAGGTGGATGGAAAGAGTAGTGGAGTGATGGAGGAGGTGGACGGATAGAGTAGTGGAGTGATGGAGGAGGTGGACGGAAAGAGTAGTGGAGTGATGGAGGAGGTGGACGGAAAGAGTAGTGGAGTGATGGAGGAGGTGGATGGAAAGAGTAGTGGAGTGATGGAGGAGGTGGATGGAAAGAGTAGTGGAGTGATGGAGGAGGTGGACGGATAGAGTAGTGGAGTGATGGAGGAGGTGGATGGAAAGAGTAGTGGAGTGATGGAGGAGGTGGATGGAAAGAGTAGTGGAGTGATGGAGGAGGTGGATGGAAAGAGTGAGGAGTGATTTAGGGTCCTTTCACACGTTCAGGTCTGTGTGACAGTTTTTTAGGCGGACCTGATCAGACGCTCCATTCACCTCTATGGAGTGACGGATGTCAGTGGTGACATGTCCGCTGGCATCCAATCTACTAATCCAGGTGGATGGAAACCCCTATTTTCCATCCGTCTGGCAGATGGGATGAAAACTGACAGGCGGATCTGTTTTCATCCCATCCCCCATAGAGGAGTGCGGAGCTCTAAAAGGTCCATTTCTCCATTGTGAGCAGAGACGGACCTGTCATCTGTCGGCAAAGCGGGGGGCTCAACGGAGCAATCCCCTTGTGATTGTGATGAGAATTTTAAACTTTAAAATGAAGTTTCCCCTAAAAATAAACTTTTAACATTGCATTTATCATATTAATGACATCTAGAATCGGCTGTTTTTTTTTGTTTTTAAATCCGTCCGTACGTACCGTTTCCTACAGGTAGTCTCACCGCCGCTTCCGGGTATGACGGTCGGGGATGGGCGTGCCTACTTGATTGACAGGCATCCAATCGACGCATACAGCGCGTCACGAGATGCCGAAAGAAGCCGAACGTCAGTTTTTTTTTTTAAATAAACAGCCGATTCTAAATGTCATTAATATGATAAATGCAAATGTTATAAGTTTATTTTTAGGGGAACCTCCACTTTAAAGCGGAGTTCCACCCTTAAAACCACTTTGTTTCATTCCATCCAGCATACTGGCGTCAGCGCCAGTATGCTGTTTTTTTTTTTTTTTTTTTAATCCATGTACTTACTTTATATAAAATCATTGAATTTCAGGCGCACCGCGGTATGTCGCCGCTATAAGGCGTCACGCCTTCCGGAAACAGCCGATTAGCATTCGGCTCTTCTCGGCGCCTGCGCACAGACCCAGCAGCTGACTGCGCAGGCGCCGTATATAGCCGCGTCACGCCCTCCGAAAAAAGCCGAACTAGGACCGGCTATTTTCGGCGCCTGCGCAGTCAGCTCCTGGGTCTGTGCGCAGGCGCCGAGAAGAGCCGAATGCTAATCGGCTGTTTCCGGAAGGCGTGACGCCTTATAGCGGCGACATACCGCGGTGCGCCTGAAATTCAATGATTTTATATAAAGTAAGTACATGCAAAAAAAAAAAAAACAGCACACTGGCGCTGACGCCAGTATGCTGGATGGAATGAAACAAAGTGGTTTTAAGGGTGGAACTCCGCTTTAAGGAGAAGTAGTGCAGCTGAATGGGAGAATTATTCCAACTCTGCTACATTGGTCTAAAAATTTGAAATTCCCGTTTCAATTTCCTGTAATTTTCTCTTTATTGAGTAGACCCTATAATCTGATAAGTAGGCGAAGATTATGCGGAGTGGGTGGAGCTTCAGGGAAGTGGGTGTGGTAATTAATTAAAAGCTGTGCTGCAAAGTGTCCCTGGAATTTTTTTTTCTTCAAATGTTGGCAACTATGCGAGCGCCCTCTAGCGGGCAGCTAAAATCACGTTGCGGCCGGATGGTGCACTTTTATAATTGTCATCCATGGGTAATAGGAGATAAGGTGAAGTTAAAGCGGATCTCCACCCTAAAGTGAAGATCCGCTGATCGGAACCCTCCCCCCCTCCGGCGTCACATTTGACACCTTTCGGGGGGGAGGGGGGTGCAGATACCTGTCTAAAGACAGGTATCCGCACCCACTTCCGGCCCGCAGTCTCGGGCAAAAGACGGGCTTTTCCCGTTGTGTGCTGGGAACTCTCGGCTCCCAGCACACAGCGGGAGCCAATCGCCGGGCGCAGCGCGACTCGCGCATGCGCCGTAGGGAACCGGGCAGTGAAGCCGCAGCGCTTCACTTCCTGGTTCCCTCACCGTGGATGGAGGGGGGAGCAGCAGGGTGACGAGCGATCGCTCGTCCTCTGCTGCGGACGCCGCTGGACTCCAGGACAGGTAAGTGTCCTAATATTAAAAGTCAGCAGCTGCAGTATTTGTTGCTGCTGGCTTTTAATATTTTTTTTTTGGTGAACCATCCGCTTTAATTCCAACAAAGGATGGTCAACCTCAAACGTTGGTGAGCTGATCGCTAGCCAGCGTCAGTCACTTCTGTACAACCACTATAGATAGTGAAAGGGGTATAAGTTCAGGCTGAAGGCCAAACAGGGGGGCGGGAGGTCTCTGAGATGGCACTAAAGTGTCTGTCTAAAGAGAGAACTAAGATCTTAGAAAGCGCGTCAGTGTGAATCACTGCTCCGCGGTACGAAGATCCCGGACGGGGGTATTCCACTGTTTCACTTTTCTTGTGGGCTTCCTCTCCGATCTCCGGACACACAGGCTGGATGCAGGAGTCTTGCTTCCTTCTGGGTGGCTGGCCTCTCAGGAAATTTAGGCCCAGGCTTCTGGGCCTAGCAGCACGGCTGTGGGCTGTCAGTAACTCTGCAGAGGAGAAGAGGCTGGTCCCCAGAGAAAGAAAAAGTGCCCCCTCCCTCTTCTTAAGTAGCCTCTCCCACAAGTCTGTGCGGAGGCGTCACATGTTCCATCAGGGCAGGGCATTGTGGGAAATGTAGTCTGTTCTCTCATGAGAGTCTATGGAGTCCATATCTCCTAGCACTCGCAATCCCACAATGCATAACTTCGTAAAGGTGTTTCAACATATGTACAAACGTGAATATAGTTCCAGCGTGGGTTCAGGCCTGTCATTAACTCCTTACAGGATGACCCCGCTACAGGGGCAATCAAAAAAAAAAACAGTAAAAAAAGGGCAGTAAAAAAAAAAAGATGCCAGTCAGTGCCCACACATGGGCACTGACTGGCAACATGGATTCATCAGTGCCACCCTCAGTGTCCATCAGTGCCACCCCACAGTGTCCATCAGTGCCACCCCACAGTTCTAATCCATGCCCAGTGCCCACCTATCTGTGCCCATCTGTGCCACCCATAAGTACCCATCAGTGCCACCCCACAGTGTCCATCAGTGCCACCCCACAGTGCTAATCCATGCCCAGTGCCCACCTATCTGTGCCCATCTGTGCCACCCATAAGTACCCATCAGTGCCACCCAACAGTGTCCATCAGTGCCACCCGACAGTGCTAATACATGCCCAGTGCCCACCTATCTGTGCCCATCTGTGCCACCCATAAGTACCCATCAGTGCCACCCCACAGTGTCCATCAGTGCCACCCCACATTGCTAATACATGCCCAGTGCCCACCTATCTGTGCCCATCTGTGCCACCCATAAGTACCCATCAGTGCTACCCATAAGTGCCACCCATGAGTGCTCATCTGTGCTGCCTATGAGTGCCCATCAGTGCCGCCTATGAGTGCCCATCAGTGCCGCCCATGAGTGCCCATCAGTGCCGCATACCAGCGCCGCCTATCAGTGCTCATCAGTGCCACTTCATCGGTGCCTATCAGTGCCACCATATCAGTGCCCGTAATTGAAAGAGAAAACGTACTTATTTACAAAAAAATGAAACAGAAAAAAATAAAAACATTTTTTTTTTTTTCAAAATTTTCAGTCATTTATTAGTTGTTAATAAATATTGATTTATTTTCAAAAGTGTCGCTCTTTTTTTATTTATAGCGCAAAAAATAAAAACCGCAGAGGTGATCAAATACCACCAAAAGAAAGCTCTACTTGTGGGGAAAAAAGGACGGCAATTTTTTTTTGGGTGCAGTGTAGCACGACCGCGCAATTGTCATTCAAAGTGCGACAGCGCTAAAAGCTGAAAATTGGCCTGGGCGGGAAGGTGCGTAAGTGCCCCCCCGGTATGGAAGGGGTTAACAACCAGCTATAGACAGGTAAAAAAAAAAAAAAACAAAGAAGCCTAAAGGAGGAGCGGCGGTTGTCTATGATTTCATTTCTAAGCCTCGTGGTGCATTGTATTCACACAATATCATCACAGTGCGTATTTTCAATTCCAAACAGAGAGCACAAGACCTGGCTGCGCTATTCTCAACCAAAATGCAAATGTCTATTTGCATGAAATGAAGTCCCAAAGCTCGGCATGTTTAACCCCTTAAGGACCGTCTAACGCCGGTATACGTCGGCAGAGCGGCACGGCTGGGCATTTGCACGTACAGGTGCGTTGCCCTTTAACCACTTCCCGCCCGGCCAATAGCAGATTTAAGGGAAGTGGTTATGAAATCGTGACTAGACGTTCTCAAACGTCCTGCACGATTTCATGCCGCGCAGCGCGCCGATCGCTGATGCGGGGTGTCAGTCTGACACCCTGCATCACCGATCTCGGTAACGAGTCTCCGGCGGAGGCTCGCTACCACGTGATCAGCTGTGTCCAATCACGGCTGATCGCGATGTAAACAGGAAGAGCCAGGACAGACGCTAGTACAGGAGAGCCGATCGGCGGCTCTCCTGACACGGGGGGTTCACGCTGATTGTTTATCAGCGCAGCCCCCCCTCGTATGCCCACACTAGACCACCAGGGATGCCCACACTGGCAGGGCCAAAAAACGTAGAAAAAAAAAAAATACAGGTAAAAAAAAAAGAAAGATGCCAGTCAGTGCCCACACATGGGCACTGACTGGCAACATATAACTTCAGTGCCACCCCTCAAAGTACATCAGTGCCACCCCACAGTGTCCTTCAGTACCACCCCTCCGTGCCAATCCATGCCCAGTGCCCACCTATCAGTGTCCATCTGTGCCACCCATAAGTACCCATCAGTGCCACCCATAAGTGCCACCCATGAGTGCCATTCTGTGCCGCCTTTGAGTTCCCAGTGCTGCCCATGAGTGCCCATCAGTGCCGCCTATGTGTGCCCATCAGTGCCGCCTATGAGTGCCCATCAGTGCCACCTATGAGTGCCCATCAGTGCCGCCTATGAGTGCCCATCAGTGCCGCCTATGAGTGCCCATCAGTGCCGCATACCAGCGCCGCCTATCAGTCCCCATCAGTGCCACCTCATCAGTGCCCATCAGTACTACCTCATCAGTGCCGCCATATAAGTGCCCGTAATTGAAAGAGAAAACATACTTATTTACAAAAAAGTTAACAGAAAAAAATAAAAATGTATTTTTTTTTCTAAATTTTCAGTCTTTTATTAGTTGTTGCGCAAAAAATAAAAACCGCAGAGGTGATCAAATACCACCAAAAGAAAGCTCTACTTGTGGGGAAAAAAAGGACGCCGATTTTGTTTGGGTGCAGTGCAGCATGACCGCGCAATTGTCATTCAAATTGCGACAGTGCTGACAGCTGAAAATTGGCTTGGGCGGGAAGGTGCGTAAGTGCCTGGTATGGAAGTGGTTAAAAACCCAGCCGCGGGTCGCCTGCGCCACGCTCGCAACCCGGTCCTGAGCTGCGGGACCCGATCGGCACCGGTGTCCCGTGATCGGTCACAGGAGCTGAAGAACGGGGAGAGGTAAGTGTAAACAAACCTTCCCTAGTGAGCCTGTCATAGGGAACGACGATCAGTGACATCACACGCCCAGCCACGCCCCCTACAGTAAGAATCACACATTAGGGAACACTTAACCCCTTCAGCACCCCCTACAGGTTAACCCCTTCACTGCCAGTGTAATCTTCACAGGAATCAATGCATTTTTATAGCACTGATCGCTGTATAAATGACAATGGTCCCAAAAATGTGTCAAAAGTGTCCGGAGTGTCCGCCATAATGCCGCAGTCACGATAAAAATCACTGATCGCCGCCATTACTAGTAAAAAAAAAAAATGCCATGAAACTATCCCCTATTTTGTAAACACTATGGGCCGGATTCACAAACATCAGCGCACATTTATGCCGCCGTAGCGTATCTCTTTTACGCTACGCCGACGCAGCGCAGAGAGGCAAGCATGGAATTCACAAAGCAAATGTTTCCAACTCTGCGCCGGCGTAGCGTATATTTCGTAGGCACAGGCCGGCGTAAGTGGAAGTGGGCTGGAAGTGGGCGTGATCCATGTTAATGAAGCGTGACCCCATGCAAATGATGGGCCGGGCGCCAGAAAAGTACTTAAAATGAACTGCGCATGCTTCGAGACGTGGACGTATCCCCGTGCGCATGCGCACAACCACGTCAAAACAACTGCCTAAGATACGCCGGATCACTGTGTACGCCGTGAACGTAACCTACGCCCAGCCAGACCCACGTCGGCCCATATTCACAGACGTCCAACGTACAATACGTAGGCTTGTGTTCCCTGGTCCATACCTTTGCATGGGTTGCGCCTCCAATATGGGGAATAACTTTACGCCGGACGTAAAACTTACGCAAACCGCTTAAATCATGTGCCGGGCGCAAATACGTTCATGAATCGCCGTATTTCCCTCATTTGCATATGTGAATGCCTAATCAATGGGAGAAGCAACATACGTCCAGACCATATTTGCACCCACGCCACACCAATACGTCGGAGCAGAATGGCATATCTTGGTTTTTGACTCTGGCGCACACATACTCCGGGCGCATATTTACGTTACGCCAGGAAAAGGTGAGTTACGTCAGTGTAACTGCTTTGTGAATCGGGGCCTATAAATTTTGCTCAAACTGATCGATAAACGCTTATTGCGATTTTTTTTTAACAAAAATATGTAAAAGAATACGTATCGGGCTAAACTGAGGAAAAAATGTATATTTTTTGGGGGGATATTTATTGTAGCAAAAAAATTAAAAATATTGGGCCAGATTCAGGTAGATGGGCGAATCTTTAATTTGGAGTAACTTTTCTCATTTACGTTACTCCGCCGAAACTTTAGGAGCAAGTACTGTATTCACAAAGCACTTTCTTCTAAAGTTGGGGCGGCGTAGCGAAAATGAGCCGGCGGAATTCAAATTGGGCGGGTAGGGGGCGTGTATTAATATAACTAGGCGCGATCCCGCGGCGAACGTACTGTGCATGCGTCCACTGTCAGTGCGCATGCTCCAAATTCTGTCAGTGATACTCCCGAGTAACTCTACCTGAATCTGGCCCATTGAATTTTCTTTCAAAATTGTCGCTCTATTTTTGTTTATAACGCAAAAAGTAAAAAACCGCAGAGGCGATGCATACTAGCCCATTATTCTGTTACTTTGCAGGGAACAAAAAAGGAAGTAAAGCCCGTCGTGGTTTATTTCCTCTTTAACTGCTTGCCGGCCAGTCGTCGTCATTATACTGCGGCAGGTTGGCGCGGCTGCGCGAATCGGCGTAGGTGTACATCGGCTGCTTTAAGAGCTATAGGGCCTATACATTTTGCGCAAACCAATCAATAAACGCTTATTACGCTTTTATTTTTTACCAAAAATATGTAGAAGAATACGTATCGGCCTAAACTAATAAAACCATGGGGTAGATTCACCTACCCGGGCGTATCTTTGTGCGGGCGTAGCGTATCTTCTTTACGCTACGCCGCCGCAACTTAGAGAGGCAAGTACTGTATTCACAAAGCTCTTGCTCCGTAAGTTACGGCGGCGTAGCGTAAATGGGACGGCGTAAGCCCCGCCTAATTCAAAGTAGCAAGGCAGTGGACGTGTTTTATTATAATGAACCGTGACCCCATGCAAATGATTGGCCGAACGAACGGCGCATGCGTCGTCCGTGGACGTATCCCAGTGCGCATGCTCAGAATCACTAAGTGACGTCGGCGCGCAATGCCTACGACGCGTGAACGTAACCTACGCCCAGCCCTATTCACGTACTATGTAAACGGCGTAAACGACGTCAAATTCGCCGGCGTCGTTCCCTGGCCCATACCTTTGCATTAGCTGCGCCTCCTATATGAGGGGTAACTTTACACCGGACGTAAGCCTTACGCAAAGCGCATTTATGAAACAGCCAGGCGCATCTACGTTCGTGAATCGGCGTATCTTACTCATTTGCATATTTTTAATGGGAACGCCGAATGCATCCAGCGGAACTATGCGCCCACGATACGCCGGCGTAGGAAAGTTACGTCGGACGGCTGAAGCCATGTTTTTCGGCATATCTCGCTTTGTGAATCGGCGCAAAGATGCCACGGCGCACATTTAAAATTACGGCGGCGTATCTTTTGATACGTCGGCGTAAAGCCTTTGTGAATCCGGGCCCATGTGTCTTTTTTTTGGGGGGGTGGGGGGATATTTATTATGGCAAAAAGTAAAAAATATTGGGTTTTTATGAATATACGCTAATTGCAATTTTTTACCAAATAAATGTAGAAGAAAATATATTGGCCTAAACAGATGTTAAAGCGACGCAGCGCCGTATCGCAAAAAATGTCCTGGTCATTAAAGGGGGTTAATCCTTCTGGGGCTGAAGTGGTTAAGAAACAAATAGTAAAAAAAAAAAAAACTTTAATCTTAACCACTTGGCGCCTCCGCGCCATAGGCGAACGACGGCTACAGCGCGGACCCCAAATGCCAGGAGGACGTCAATAGACGCGCTGTGATCACTGTGATCACTGGGTCACTGAGACTCGGGTGACCACAGATCCGAGTAAGGGGCTGGTCCCGACCCCTTACCACGTGATTAGCTGTTAGCCAATGACAGCTGATCACGTGATGTAAAAAAAGCCTGTAATCTTTTTTTTTCTCCTCACGCTGACAGCATGAGGGAAAAAAAAAGCCGATCACTGGCTTGTGTGAAAGGGACATCGGTCCCAAGAAGAAGGAGGCACATCTGCCTCGTGTGCCAGCAGTAAACCCTTGCCAGTACCCCCTGCTAGTGGCACCTCCAAGTGCCCACAGTGCCCACCTATCAATGCCACCTAGCAATGCCTCCTCAGAGCCATTTAGCAGTGCTGCCTATCAGTGCCCACTACTGCCACCCATTAGTGCCCATCACTGCCACCCACCAGTGCCCAGCACTGACAGCTATCAGTGCCACCCTTTAGTGCCACTACTCAGTGCCCACCAGTGCCACCTATCAATGCCCTTCAGTGCCACCCATCAGTGCCACTTATCAATGCTCAAGAGTGCCACCTATCAATGCCTCCTCAGAGACATTTAGCAGTGCTGCCTATCAGTGCCCATTACTGCCACCCATCAGTGCCCATTACTGCCACCCATTAGTGCCCATCACTGCCACCCACCAGTGCCCATCACTGACAGCTATCAGTGCCACCTATCAATGCCACCTTTTAGTGCCACTACTCAGTACCCACCAGTGCCACCTATCAATGCCCTTCAGTGCCACCTATCAGTGTCACCTCTCAGTGCCCACCAGTGCTGCATATCAGTGTCCACCAGTGCCGCCCTATCGGTGCCCACCAGTGCTGCCTTATCGGTGCCCATCAGTACCCATGAGGGCAGCCTCATCAGTGTACGTCAATAAAGGAGAAAAGTTACCCGTTTGCAAAATTTTATAACAAAATATAAAAAATATATTTTTTTTTATTTAAAAAAATCTGTATTTTAATTTTTTTAAACAAAAAATAAAAGCCGCAGAGGTGATCAAATACCACCAAAAGAAAGCTCTATTTGTGGGGAAAAAATGATAAAAAATTTATTTGGGTGCAGTGTTGTATGACCGCGCAATTGTCATTCAAAGTGCGACAGCGCTGAAAGCTGAACATTGGTCTGGGCAGGAGGGGGGTTTAAGTGCCCAGTAAGCAAGTGGTTAAATACAATTTGTTCCTATTTATATATATATATATATATATATTTGTACCCCTGTCAGCCCTAATTAACCCCCTCCCATCCCCTCCCCTTCTCCTCTTATCTATTAACCCATAGACGCTGACAGTATGCAAATAAGCAGCCTCTTGGTGGCTGGGGCACATATTTGCGTACCAATTAGCCGACACAACTGGACGTTTCTACTACAGTTACAGTAATGGAAAGCTTCTTGCTGCTTTATTTTTTTCTTATTTATTTCTATTTTTTAAAACTATTATCAATTTTTAACTATGTGCATTATACACAGTTGTATGTTATGCTACAGTATGGTATGTGTATTTTTATTTTATTAATTTTTTTCATAAAAAATTAACAATAAATTGTTATATATTTTATTTAAGTTTTTCTTTCAAAGTACAAAAGAATACTTTTGTGTTCTGAAAGAAAAACTTAAATAAAATATGATATATATATATATATTTTTTTTTTAAATGAAAAAATAAATAAAAAATAAATAGGCATATTCCTATGCCATGGAACCTCTCTGAATCACGACGGGTCTGTAGAGCGGACATTAAATACTATAGAGAGTGAGATCCGGAAACACGGTAAATATTTAAAAAGTCACTTATAATAATCCTTTTTAAAATTTCAGGGAATAGCAAAATATCACAGAAACATACCCCGGGGGCGCCCAGCGGATATATTGTAAAGAAATAAAAGTCACGTATAAAGTAGGAAATATTCGTTTTTATAATTCCCCAAGGATTGTCATAGACTGTGCAATGTCTATAATACTTATATTTATTTCAGATATTATAGAAATTGCACAGACTGTTGATACTTTTTGTCTCCCCCCTACATGGGGACACGGCATTAAGATCACAAAAATGAATATTTCTTCTATATCTGTGACATTTATTGCTTTTGAATATATCTGCTGGGGGCCCCCGGGGTATGTTTTTTGTACTATTTTGCTATTCACTTACATTTTAAATATTATTTAGAGGGATTTTTAAATAAATATTTATGTGATTCCAGTTTTTTCATTCTCTATAGTATTCTGCTCAATAAATATTTTAAGGTTTCTTTTCATTTTGTTTGTTTATTTTATAATTATTTATTGTTTTACTTTGGCTTTAAAAAAAAATTGTAAAGTAAAAAAAAAAAAAAAAAGTTAATATTTAAAAAAAAACCTTATTCCACAATATTTTATTTGTAAAGAAAAGAAGATTTACAATGCTCTCGTAAATATTTTTTTCAATAATTTGCATCTTAACCGTTTGCTAACCGGGCACTTTTACCCCCTTCCCATGCTGTCACACTTTGAATGGCAATTGAGCAGTCATGCAACGCTGTACCCATATGACATTTTTATAATTTTATAACCTGAGAAGAAGAGGATCGGGGCTGCTCTGTGCAAAACTATTTAATATCACTTTTTATTTAATAACCATTTAGTATCACTTTTTATTTAATAACCATTTAATATCACTTTATATTTAATAACCATTTAATATCACTTTTTATTTAATAACCGTTTAATATCACTTTATATTTAATAACCATTTAATATCACTTTTTATTTAATAACCGTTTAATATCACTTTTTATTTAATAACCATTTAATATCACTTTTTATTTAATAACCATTTAATATCACTTTTTATTTAATAACCATTTTAATATCACTTTTTATTTAATAACCTTTAATATCACTTTTTATTTAATAACCTTTAATATCACTTTTTATTTAATAACCATTGAATACCTTTAATATCACTTTAACTAACAGAAGTCAAGGTAAAAAAAAAGTCTGTCTGTGGTATTAGCAATGGCGGCCTCTAATGCAGGGTGCACAGGCACAGCCCCCCCCCCCCCTATCCATGTGTCCGGACCCCTAATCTACATGCATGGTGACGAACGCATGGATTCTAATCAGGGTTTTTTTTTTTTTTTAACCATGTGATTAGAGCCAGAGCCCAAAAAAAGATGGTCTCAGGGCGCAGAGCATAATAACCTTTTAATATCACTTTTTATTTGATAACAATTTAATATCACTTTTTATTTAATAACCATTTAATATCACTTTTTATTTAATAACCATTTAATATCACTTTTTATTTAATAACCATTTATCATCACTTTTTATTTAATATCCATTTAATATCACTTTTTATTTAATAACCTTTAATATCACTTTTTATTTAATAACCGTTTAATATCACTTTTTATTTAATGACCATTTAATATCACTTTTTATTTAATAACCATTTATCATCACTTTTTATTTAATATCCATTTAATATCACTTTTTATTTAATAACCGTTTAATATCACTTTTTATTTAATGACCATTTAATATCACTTTTTATTTAATAACCATTTATCATCACTTTTTATTTAATATCCATTTAATATCACTTTTTATTTAATAACCTTTAATATCACTTTTTATTTAATAACCGTTTAATATCACTTTTTATTTAATAACCATTTAATACCTTTAATATCACTTTAACTAACAGAAGTCAAGGTAAAAAAAAAGTCTGTCTGTGGTATTAGCAATGGCGGCCTGTAATGCAGGGTGCACAGGCAGAGCCCCCCCTCCCCCTATCCATGCGTCCGGACCCCTAATCTACATGCATGGTGCCGGACGCATGGATTCTAATCAGGGTTTTTTTTTTTTAAAGCATGTGATTAGAGCCAGAGGCTCTAATTGTCCCAAAAAAGATGGGCTCAGGGAGCAGAGCACTGTGCCCTGAGCCCACCCAGATGTGTGACAATGGTGAATGAATATTCACTATTGTCCTCCTTAATCTTCTCCCGGCAGGGGAGGCCCGTGCATTGTCCCTGACCATGCCCCACCACCCTCCCTATCAATATGTCCCTTACAGGATGCAGAGCACATTAATTCCTATGTCGGGGATGGGCGGGGGGATGTTTTATGAAGCACTGATTAGAGACAGAGGCTCTAATAGGCTTTAAAATAGGGTGGGCTCGGGGCACATAGCATTGCAACACTAATCCTCCTCCCGGGCCAATCAGGAAGCTTGGTCAGCTACCAGTCACCCAATTGGCTGAAAGGACAGTTGATCCTATTGGACGCCTAGGAGAAGAAGGGAGGAGCCGGACAGAAGACACAGGAGCCAGCCCGCCAAAGTCACCAGAGCCCGCCGCTGCCACTGGAGCCTGCCAAAGCCCGCTGCTGCCTCCCAGAGGGGACTGCTTGGGTAAGTGCGAGGGGGGGGTGCTGACTGAGATTTCACTGACAACGGGGGGGTTGTTTGCCACCCCCCCCAAGAAAAACCACCGGCCCGTTTCCGGATTGGCCGAAAAGAGAGACATTCCAATTGGTCTAGAAGGAGGAGGGAGGAGACACATGGCGGAAGCCGCTGTGATGTCGAGGAGGAGACGCAGGGGAAACCACCGCCCGTCACCCCGAAGAGAAGAGCTGCCCCGCCATAGGTGGGGTAAGTGCCGGGTTGGTTACAGTCCGACCGACTGAACGGAGGGGAGGGGGTGCGGTTATCCCAACTGATTAACCAGACGGGGGGGGGGGTGTGGTTGCGAGTGCACTGTGTGCCGCTACCCCCACCCTAAAAAATGTACCACCTGGGTAACACCAAGAGTACCTGCGCCGCCTCGGATCATTTTAACGACAGACATCGAGCTCAGCCATTATACAGAATGACGGGGAGCAAAACTATTAATTTCCGCCCGGCTGGGCTCCTCACTTTAATGTTAATTGGTGGAAAATAAATATCTTTTGATGATATTTTCTTTTAATTAATCTTGTAATTGGTTATATCTTCAGACGCGGCTCCTTCCCGCACACAAACATGAACTTTTATTTTTTTATTTCCAGTGACTGTCACTCCAAACTTTTCCGGCATTTATTCGTTCGCCGCGTCTCATTCCGGGCTGAACGTGCGTTCCATCCGATCCCGAGTAATTAAATAAAAAGTTATAGATAATCCTCACAGAGTATATATACAGTGATGTGTAAAAGTTTTGGGGAGGTGTGGAAAGATGCTGTAAATGAAGAAAAAGAAGGGTTAACCACTTCAATACCGGGCTCTTTCACCCCCTCGGTGCCAAGGCCAATTTTCAGCTTTGAGCACTGTCACACTTTAAATGGCAATTGCGCGGTCATACTACACTGTACCTATAAGACATTTTTTTATAATTTTGTTCCTTTGGTGGTATTTATTCAGCACTAGGTTTTCCTTTTTTTTACAAAATAAATCAAAAATTACTGAAAGATAAAAAAAAAAAAAAAAAGTGTTTCTTTGTTTCTGTTATAACAATTTGCAAATAAATAATTGTTCTTCATAAATTTAGGTCAAAATTTATTCTGCTTTTCCAAAAAAATTGCATTTGAAAGACCGCTGCGCGAATACAGCGTGACATAAAATATTGCAACAACCGCCATTTTATTCTCTAGGGTCTCTGCTAAATATATATATATATATATATATATAGGGCCAGATTCATAAAGAGTTACGACGGCGTATCAGTAGATACGCCGTCGTAACTCAGAATCCGCGCCGTCGTATCTTTAAGCATATTCTCAAAGTGAGATACGCTTAAATTTTGCTAAGATACGACCAGCGTAAGTCTCCTACGCCGTCGTATCTTAGCTGCCTATTTACGCTGGCCGCTAGGGACGATACTTTTTTTTAAATGTGTCCACAAAAGCAGCCATGTCCCCCACATATGCAGCCATGTCCCCCACATATGCAGCCATGTCCCTCCAGCCCTGTCCCCCACATATGCAGCCATGTCCCTCCAGCCATGTCCCCCACATATGCAGCCATGTCCCTCCAGCCATGTCCCCCACATATGCAGCCATGTCCCCCCACATATGCAGCCATGTCCCTCCAGCCATGTCCCCCACATATGCAGCCATGTCCCTCCAGCCATGTCCCCCACATATGCAGCCATGTCCCTCCAGCCATGTCCCCCACATATGCAGCCATGTCCCTTCAGCCATGTCCCTCACATATGCAGCCATGTCCCTCCAGCCATGTCCCCCACATATCTTGCAGCCATGTCCCTTCAGCCATGTCCCCCACATATGCAGCCATGTCCCTCCAGCCATGTCCCCCACATATGCAGCCATGTCCCTCCAGCCATGTCCCCCACATATGCAGCAATTTTCCCCCAGCCGTGTCCCCCACATATGCAGCCATGTCCCTTCAGCCATGTCCCTCCAGCCATGTCCCTCCAGCCATGTCCCTCTAGCCATGTCCCTCCAGCCATGTCCCTCTAGCCATGTCCCTCCAGCCATGTCCCTCTAGCCATGTCCCTCCAGCCATGTCCCTCCAGCCATGCCCCCCCATACCTAGCCGCCGAAAGCCGCCGCCGCCGCCGCACAGAGAACATCACAGCATTCATTTGAATAGCTGTTTTGCCTGCGCGTATAGACACTCCCCCTTGCTCGGGATTGGACAGATCACGATCATCCATCCAATCCCGAGCAAGGGGGAGTGCCTATACGCAGCGGGAACACTACAGCTATTCAAATGAAAGCTGTGATGTTCCCGCACGCCGTTTAACCCATGCGGCGGCTTTCGATGCGGCGGCGCGATGCGGCGGCTTTCGATGCGGCGGCGCGATGCGGCGGCTTTCGATGCGGTGGCAGCGGCGGGGGGGGGTATTCTATTTAGGTATCGGGGGTATTTGCGGGAGTACTTGTATCGGTATCGGGACAACCCTAATTGTAACTGTACCCCCCCCCCCCCATGTTGTAAAGCGCTGTGCAAACTGTTGGGACTATATAAATCCTTTATAAATATGAAAAATAATATTAAAAACCTACCTGCAGAGTTCCTTCAAAAACTGTGTGGAAGTCTTCCTAGAAGATTTGATGCTGGTTTAAAGGCAAAGGGCGGTCACACCAAATATTGATCAGGTTTGGATTTTTCTTCTGTTAATTTAGTTTCCATTTTGATAATTGATAAAAAAAATAAACAATACTATTCTATAGTACATAGTCTGGCACCCTGGCCCTGCTGTAGTTTGGTCACCGTGACTGGCAGGCTCCTGTGGGTTGCTTGCTGGCACCCTGCTGTGGGTGGGTCACAGCGGGTGGCTGGAACCCTGGCCCTGCTGTGGGTGGGTCACAGTGGGTGGCTGGCTGGCACCCTGGCAGGGCTGTAGGTGGGTTACATTGGGTGGCTGGCTGACACCCTGGTCCTGATGTAGGTGGGTCACCATGGGTGGCTGGCTAGCTGGCACCCTGGCACTGCTGTGGTGGGTTACAGTGGGTGGATGGCTGGCACCCTGGCCCTGCTGTGGGTGGGTCACTGTGGGTGGGTGGATGGCTAGAACCCTGGCTATGCTGTGGATGGGTCACCATGGCTGGCTCCTGTGGGTGGCTGGCTGGCTCCCTGGTCCTGCTGTTGATGGGTCACCATGGGTGGCTGGCTGGCACCCTGGCCCTGCTGTGGGTGGGTCACTGTGGGTGGGTGGATGGCTAGAACCCTGGCTATGCTGTGGATGGGTCACCATGGCTGGCTCCTGTGGGTGGCTGGCTGGCTCCCTGGTCCTGCTGTTGATGGGTCACCATGGGTGCCTGGCTGGCACCCTAGCCCTGCTGTGGGTGGGTCACCGTGAGTGGCTGGCTAGTACCCTGACTCTGCTTTGGGTGGGTCACCATGGGTGCCTGGCTGGCACCCTAGCCCTGCTGTGGGTGGGTCACCGTGAGTGGCTGGCTAGTACCCTGACTCTGCTTTGGGTGGGTCACCATGGGTGCCTGGCTGGCACCCTAGCCCTGCTGTGGGTGGGTCACCGTGAGTGTCTGGCTAGTACCCTGACTCTGCTTTGGGTGGGTCACTGTGGGTGGCTGGCTGGCACCCTGGCCCTGCTGTGGGTGGGTCACGGTAGTTGGGTGGCTGGCTGGAACCCTGGCCCTGCTGTCGGGGGGTCACCGTGAGTAGCTGGCACCCTGGTCCTGCTGTGGATGGGTCACCATGGGTGCCTGGCTGGCACCCTAGCACTGCTGTGGGTGGGTCACCGTGAGTGGCTGGCTAGCACCCTGACTCTGCTTTGGGTGGGTCACTGTGGGTGGCTGGCTGCCACCCTGGCTTTGCTGTGGGTGGGTTATCGTGGGTGGCTGGCACCCTGGCACTGCTGTAGGTGGCTGGCACCCTGGCCCTGCTGTAGGTGGGTCACTGTGGGTGGCTGGCTGGCTGGCACTCTGGCTATGCTGTGGGTGGGTTACCATGGCTGGCTCCTGTGGGTTGCTGGCTGGCACCCTGCTGTGGCTGGCTGGCTCCCTGCTGTTGGCGGGTCACCGTGAGTGGCTGGCCAGCTGGCACCCGGGTCCTGTTGTGGATGGGTCACCATGGGTGGCTGGCTAGCACCCTGGCTCTGCTGTGGGTGGGTCACCGTAAGTGGCTGGCTAGCACCCTGGCTCTGTTTTGGGTGGGTCACCATGGTTGGCTGGCACCCTAGGCCTGCTGTGGGTGGGTCACCGTGAGTGGCTGACTGGCATCCTGGCAATGCTGTGGGTGGCTGGCTAGCTCCTGTGGGTTGCTGGCTGGTACCCTGCTGTGGCTGGCTGGCTCCCTGCTGTCAGTGGGTCACCGTGAGTGGCTGGCCAGCTGGTACCCTGGTCCTGCTGTGGGTGGGTCACCAAGGGTGGCTGGCTGGCACCCTGACCATGCTGTGGGTGGGTCACCATGAGTGGCTGGCTAGCACCCTGGCTCTGCTTTGGGTGGGTCACTGTGGGTGGCTGGCTGGCACCCTGGTCCTGCTGTAGGTTGGTCACTGTGGGTGGCTGGCTGGAACCCTGGCTATGCTGTGGGTGGGTCACCATGGCTGGCTTCTGTGGATGGCTGGCTAGCTCCTGTGAGTTGCTGGCTGGTACCCTGCTGTGGCTGTCTGGCTCCCTGCTGTCAGTGGGTCACCGTGAGTGGCTGGCCAGCTGGTACCCTGGTCCTGCTGTGGGTGGGTCACCGTGAGTGGCTGGCTGGCACCCTGGCCCTGCTGTGGGTGGTTGGCTGGAAACCTGGGTGGGTCACCATCACTGGCTCCTGTGGGTGGGTGGCTGGCTGGCTCCTGTGGGTTGCTGGCTGGTACCCTGCTGTGGCTCCCTGCTGTCGGTGGGTCACCGTGACTGGCCAGCTGGCATCCTGGTCCTGCTGTGGGTGGGTCACCATAGGTGGTTGGCTGGCACCCTGGCCCTGCTGTGGGTGGCTGGCTGGAACCCTGGGTGGGTCACCATCACTGGCTCCTGTGGGTGGGTGGGTGGATGGCTGGCTGGCTTCTGTGGGTTGCTGGCTGGTACCCTGCTGTGGCTGTCTGGCTCCCTGCTGTCGGTGGGTCATCATGAGTGGCTGGCCAGCTGGCACCCTGGTCCTGCTGTGGATGGGTCACCGTGGGTGCCTGGCTGGCACCCTGGCCCTGTTGTGGCTTCCATCTCTTCTATAGTACATAAGATGACATACATTTATTCCAGTATGCAGAAGATGAAACTAATGGTGCAGCTGACTGCCTCCGAAGACCAGTGACATTTATAAGGCAACAATTTACACATTTTCCAAATGATCTGGCAGCGGCACAGTTGCGGGGTCTGAGCGTTATTTGTGCGCGGGGGTCATGTCAGAACCCCCGGCGACGAGCCGTTCCGCATCAGAACGCACATGCTTTAATTCGGGGGCCGTTTGAAGTTGACTCTTTTATAGAAGCAGTTATTGCTGATGAAGAAAATAATTTATTGTATCAATGAGAAGAACGCGGGGATCAAGGTGAAGGCTTTGTATCGTCGGCCCCGTGATTGCTTCTGCTGGAGGCCGTTTCTGCAATTATTCCACCGAGCCGAAAAATCAGAATAATTGCTGCGGAGTTAATGTTTGAGGTCAGCGCTGTCATCGCTTTTACAGCTCTGACGAACCGCCTTCCTTACGCCGCTAATTCATATTCCTGTTGACTGAGTCAGAGCTGGAATGTTTCACTAACTGCCGTACACAACGCTGACCCGGGACCCACTTCAAGACATAAGTGGACGCAGGGAAAGATCACTGGAAGAGGTCCCAACCACTCCATTAAAACGGAACTCTAGGCAGCAGTAGCGGCTGGTGCTCAATATTGCTTGGAGGGGAGCGAACCAACGCCACCCCCAGCGGGAGATGGACATGAAGCAGCGATCCCCAACCCCACCCATGCATGGGAGACGAACGGAAAGGCAGTGATCAACCCCCCGCGAGAGACGTACGGACAGGCAGTGATCAACCCCCTGCGAGAGACGTACAGAAAGGCAGTGATCAACCCCCCGCGAGAGACGTACGGAAAGGCAGTGATCAACCCCCCCCCCGCGAGAGACGTACGGAAAGGCAGTGATCAACCCCCCCACGAGAGAAGTACGGAAAGGCAGTAATTAACCCCCTGTGAGAGACGTACGGACAGGCAGTGATCAACCCCCCGCGAGAGACGTACAGAAAGGCAGTGATCAACCCCCCGCGAGAGACGTACGGAAAGGCAGTGATCAACCCCCCGCGAGAGACGTACGGACAGGCAGTGATCAACCCCCCGCGAGAGACGTACAGAAAGACAGTGATCAACCCCCCACGAGAGAAGTACGGAAAGGCAGTGATCAACCCCCCGTGAGAGACGTACAGAAAGGTAGTGATCAACCCCCCGCGAGAGACGTACGGAAAGGCAGTGATCAACCCCCCCCCCGCGAGAGACGTACGGTAAGGCAGTGATCAACCCCCCCACGAGAGAAGTACGGAAAGGCAGTAATTAACCCCCTGTGAGAGACGTACGGAAAGGCAGTGATCAACCCCCTGCGAGAGACGTACGGAAAGGCAGTGATCAACCCCCCGCGAGAGACGTACGGAAAGGCAGTGATCAACCCCCTGCGAGAGACGTACGGAAAGGCAGTGATCAACCCCCCCGCGAGAGACGTACGGAAAGGCAGTGATCAACCCCCCCCGCGAGAGACGTACGGAAAGGCAGTGATCAACCCCCCCACGAGAGAGACGTACAGAAAGGCAGTGATCAACCCCCCCCGCGAGAGACGTACGTAAAGGCTGTGATCAACCCCCCCGCGAGAGACTTATGGAAAGGCAGTGATCAACCCCCCCGCGAGAGACGTACGGAAAGGCAGTGATCAACCCCCCCGCGAGAGACGTACGGACAGAGGCCTCCTTATCTTCGGAGACAATTGACAGGAATCTTGCTCCTCGCTCCGGGGTCCATTGCTTCTCCTCCCAGCCCGAACAGGAAGTGGACACAATTGGCCGAGAGTCCTAAGACTCCCTGGCCAATCGGGTCTCAGGATCCGCTTTCTGATTGGCCAGGAAGGGAATCAGGAATATTAATTCTCTGTTGTCACACAATTGAGTGGGCTCAGGGCACAGTGCTCTGCGCCCCGAGCCCACCCTTTTTTTCAGCCAATTAGAGCTTCAGACTCTAATCACATGGTTAAAAAAAAAAAGAAAACCCAGTTGAAATCTATTGGCTAGATTCACGTAGAACAGTGTAATTTTATGCGGGCGTAACTTATCTCAGATACGCTACGCCGCCGTAAATTAGAGAGGCAAGTGCTGTATTGCAGCGTCCCACTCAGGACATGTGGGAACTGCAAAAGTATTATTTCTTTGTTATTGCTATATTGCATGTCATTTTGCATTTCTACATCTGTGAGATCCCTGTTCATATGCTGGTCAGGTGTGCTTCATACTTCCCACCACAAGATGGGGATAGCACCACTCTGGGATATCTATCCCAGCTCAGGTTATCTGTGGTCGGTAGTTAAGTTCAGGAAGTGTGTGTGTGCAGAAGGAAAAAGGTGAAGGAGAGAGAAGGTCAGTCCAGAGAAGGGACAGATTGGAACTGCTTAAATCAAAAGGTGAAAGCCATTAATCGGCAGCAAAGACCTTTCTGAACATAAAGGTGAAGGATTTCTTAGCCTCCGGCAACCTCACCAAGGTCACTGGATTCAAAAGGGACCAGTAACAAGCAAGCATAATACTGAACCACAGCCTGAGTCCAGGATTACTAAAGCCTATTAACAGTGGATCAGCAGAATTCTCTCTCTACCCAGATACTGTATTTTAACTGGATGTCTGTATTGCAATAAAAAAACAGTCACAGTAAAAATTGTGAGTTGTATCCTACTTCTGTCTACCTCATTCTTCAACACTGCAAATGGTCGTACCACCATTAACGGTACTGGCGTCACGACAAATACCATCAAGGGACCCAGCCGCCACAAGCACTTTAAACACCCCTGTCATCACGGGCACCTCAACCACCATCTTGGCTGGCGTTTCCCTATCACAGAGCGTGCCCCGGAGGATTTTGTGCTGTCTTCCCCATCTCTGTGCGACCGGCCCAGGGAGGCTTTCTGCTAACCGTGAGTAAACCGATGAACTGTATTATTGCTGTCTCCCATCGGCCCACTGTGCACCTCACGTGTCGCCCCTGCGGTTCTGGCTCGTCGCAGTATTCAGCAAGCTAAGTTACGGCGGCATATCGTAAATGGGCCGGCTTAAGCCCGCCGAATTCAAATGTGTTTAATGTGGGCATGTTTTATTTAAATTAAGTGTGACCCCACTTAAATAACGTTTTTTACTAACAGCGCATGCGCCGTCCGTGGACGTATCCCAGTGCGCATGCTCCAAATTACGCCGCTAAGACTCATTGGTTTCGACGTGAACGTAATTTACGTCCAGCCCCATTCTCGGACGAGTTACGCAAACAACGTAAAATTTGACGCGGTCCCGACGTCCATACTTAACATTGGCTGCGCCATCTTGTTGCAGCTTTATCTTTACGCCTGAAAAAGCTTTACGTAAACGGCGTACCTTTACTGCGACGGCCGGGCATACGTTCGTGAATAGGCGTATCTCGCTGATTTACATATTCTAGGCGTAAATCAGCGTACACGCCCCTAGCGGCCAGCGCAAATAGGCAGCTAATATACGACGGCGTTGGAGACTTACGCCGGTCGTATCTTAGCAACATTTAAGCGTATCTCACTTTGAGAATACGCTTAAAGATACGATGGTGCAGATTCTGAGTTACGACGGTGTATCTACTCTCTTCTGAATCTGGCCCTCTGTGTCTGGCACCCTGCATGTAGATTAGGGGCCGGGCTCATGGATTAGGGGGGCGGAGCCCCTGAGCATCCAAGGCCTTTTTTATAATTGATTGGGCAAACATTTTCTTGGGCCCTCTTCTTATCAACTGTTTGTGGGCAGTGTAGGCTCAAGAGGAAGCTGCCTTGGGCCCCACAACAATGATTGGGCCTAGGGCGGCTGCCCTTTTTGCCCTGTGGTAAAATGGCCCTGTGTGCATCGTATGGACGGCCCACCACTGCTATGCAGATATAGGAAACAAATAATTACGCCTTTTCTTAATTAATTTATCATTATTTTTTACATGTAAGTCTAAGTGCCTGAATATAAGTTAAGCCTCTTGCAACACCTGTATAGCTTAGACTGGGAGAGGGAGAGGCAGGGCAAGGAGCCATAAGTTGTGCTGCAGTGCAAGGGGCATGCTGATAGGAGAAGAGATGAGCTCATCAGTCTGCAGCTTCCCTTGTCCAGTCATAGGGTGTTAGTGAGGAGGATTTTCTGTGTGCTACAGGGCAGTACTTCCTCCATTCTTGTCTAGGTGAGAATTGTGCTTTGTTTGTGGCCCCTGACATCACCAAAGGGCCATATATATGTAATGTTTGAGAGGACTGTCAGAGACTGCAGACCTAATAGAGGTAATGAGGGTCAGAGAGTGAGGACCGGATACATTTCAGGCTGGGGAGATGCTGCAGAGGATAATACAAGATGGGGAACATGGTACATGAGACTGGTAGAGATCAATGATGTTACCCCAATCAATGTTTCCACTATAGACTGCTGAGGGTCCAAGCAGGGGTGGACAGACAACTCATGGGGCCCCCAGGCAATAGAAGATTATGGGGCCCACGGGCAATAGGAGATTATGGGGCTCACGGGCAATAGGAGATTATGGGGCTCACGGGCAATAGGAGATTATGGGGCTCACAGGCAATAGGAGATTATGGGGCCCACGGGCAATATGCGATTATGGGGCTCACAGGCAATAGGAGATTATGGGGCTCACTGGCAATAGGAGATTATGGGGCTCACAGGCAATAGGAGATTATGGGGCTCACAGGCAATAGGAGATTATGGGGCTCACAGGCAATAGGAGATTATGGGACCCACAGGCAATAGGAGATTATGGGACCCACAGGCAATAGGAGATTATGGGACCCACATGCAATAGGAGATTATGGGGCTCACAGGCAATAGGAGATTATGGGGCTCACAGGCAATAGGAGATTATGGGGCTCACAGGCAATAGGAGATTATGGGACCCACAGGCAATAGGAGATTATGGGACCCACAGGCAATAGGAGATTATGGGACCCACATGCAATAGGAGATTATGGGACCCACAGGCAATAGGAGATTATTGGGCTCACGGGCAATAGGAGATTATGGGACCCACAGGCAATAGGAGATTATGGGACCCACAGGCAATAGGAGATTATGGGGCTCACGGGCAATAGGAGATTATTGGGCTCACGGGCAATAGGAGATTATGGGGCTCACAGGCAATAGGAGATTATGGGACCCACAGGCAATAGGAGATTATGGGGCCCACGGGCAATATGCGATTATGGGGCTCACGGGCAATAGGAGATTATGGGGCTCACGGGCAATAGGAGATTATGGGGCCCCGGGCAATAGGAGATTATGGGGCTCACGGGCAATAGGAGATTATTGGGCTCACGGGCAATAGGAGATTATTGGGCTCACGGGCAATAGGAGATTATGGGGCTCACAGGCAATAGGAGATTATGGGACCCACAGGCAATAGGAGATTATGGGGCCCACGGGCAATAGGAGATTACGGGACCCACAGGCAATAGGAGATTGTAACGGAATGGCCCGTGACAGACTGAGATATTCCTATGTCTAGGGTCACCTTATGTCCACTAGGGCCATAGGGTGACAAAGAATCATAATTCATATATTACAGAAGACATTAGTAAGGGACATTAATAATAATTCATGTTTGCAGGATGTCTTCAAATATCAAAAGCTGTTAGCTATTCAATCTGGGCACACATGCTTTTGAAAGGTGTTAATTCAGGTCTACAAGACCAGAGTGAGTCATACCTTTGTATAATAGGCTATTGAAATATCTTAAGGTGTTGGCTATTCACTGTAAAGACATTCCGTTGAAGGTGTTGATTGCACCCACTCTCACAAGACTCTGCCATTGTGTGATAAAGCTGTCCAGATAACTTATTCAACTAGATGTCTGTGTTACTATTCAAGGTTAATTGAACCCTATTGAAGATACGGTGCCGACAAGTCTACATGGTTAGCTTACCTGAATGCCTTTTAGAGTGTGATTGAAGCCCCCCATGGTGTGAAGGGGGGTGGAGACTACATTGTCCTGTGACTAACTGCATTATGCTTGAGACTGTATAAGAAGCTGAGAAAATACCAATAAATTGTCTTATCTTTGAAAGCAAGTGCAGAGCTTGAGTCTCGTCTTGTTTATGGGAATGGATATGGATCGTGTATGCAAGATTGTCACAGTGTGTCAGATAAGCTTGTCGTGGATGGATGGAAGGTCGTAAGTGGTGGTGACCGTTACATTTGGTGGCACAGCAGTGGGATGATTCCATCTTCAGAAGGACGGCTACAAGGACACATGACAATGGAGACGGTGTATGAACGGATGAAGCTCTCTTCCCTCATGGACTTACTGGAGAGCCGGGGCAGACCGGCCAGCAACCGTAAGAAAAGGGACATTATCGCAGAACTTGTCGAAATGAATAGAGCTAAGAGGCCCAGCGTAACAGACAGGACACCCGAGGAAGAATTTTTTGATCGGGCTGTTAAACATGGACTGGCACAATATGGTCCTAATCGTCCGCCGGAGATCATAGACCGGGTTATAGCGGCTGTGGATGCCACCTTGCGACAGCTAAGAAGTGCTGCAGCAGCTGAAGAGAGAGGAGAGGTGCAGATACTAGTCTCCATGGAAGAAGAATTCCAAAGAAGGTTACAAGAGATGCGGATACAGCATAGAGGACCAGTATCAGAGGAGGTCCTGTTGGGATGGTCGGATGTGATTCGGTGCCAACTCTGGAAGGAAGTGTTAGCTCTGGAGCAGCAACACCAAGGAAAGGTCCTGCCGTCCATCTATGCAAGGTACTGGCCGCAGTATGACGTACAAATGCTGTTGTTGGGGAAACAACCGAAGCAGGAGTGGACAGCTGAGTTAAGCAGGCTGATCCGGGCAGAGATGCAGCTGGATGAGAGCTACAGAGCCCTCCGGTGGTATGTAGCCCAAGAGTGCCCGTGGCCAGCAGATGACAGCCCCACAGAAGGCTATGACTATGATGGCCTGGGATTATTGTATTGGAGGATGTCCAGTGATCCAGACTTCGGGGATGATCGGGAGTGGCGCTTGGAGGACATAATGGAGCACAGAGAGGAAAAATTAAATATCTCGGGAGGCCACTGGTCCCAGGAAGATTTAGAATTTCTGGCCATTCAAGAATGGGAGCTGGAGGTTGCCTACAGACAGCTGCTAGACTCGGCTCAGCAGCAGGGTGGGGCTCCCATTGCCTGGGACTATGAGGAAAGGTCAGATAACTGTGAAATCATGGCTGATGAATCGGCAGTGGAAAATATGGAGATTTTCATCCCTAAAGCCGAAGCGGATGGTGTGGAGTTCCAGAGAGCCGGGGCGGTTGGCCCCTCTCTCCAACAACAAGCTGAGGTGGTAAAGCTTTTACCCCCAGCTGAATCACTGGCAACAGAACAGAGGGTCACGGACCTCTGCTCTTCACTAACGGAAGAGGGGGACCCTGTGGTGGTGGATGGGACTGTGGTCTCCACTCACAGCAACCTAGCGGAAGAGCTGGCAACAGAACAGAGGGTCACGGACCTCTGCTCTCCACTAACGGAAGAGGGGGACCCTGTGGTAGTGGATGGGACTGTGGTCTCCACTCACAGCAACCCAGCGGAAGAGCTGGCAACAGAACAGAGGGTCACGGACCTCTGCTCTTCACTAACGGAAGAGGGGGTTCCTGTGGTAGTGGATGGGACTGTGGTCTCCACTCACAGCAACCCAGCGGAAGAGCTGGCAACAGAGCAGAGTGCCCCAGGCCTCTGCTCCTCACTAACAGAAGAGGGGTTCCTGGGGTAGTGGATGGGACTTCAGTCTCCACTGGCACAACCCCAGAAAATGGTACAGGACTGGGACAGGGGATGTCGGCTTTGCTTTTCAAGCACCGGGGGGTTTTCACCAAGCACCAGTGGATGGGACTTCAGTCTCCACTGGTATACCCCAGGACGGGGGGGCAGTTGGCCCAGACCCCCAACAGCATGATGGACTGAGCCCAGCCACCCTGCCTTCTCCCCAGCGGCAGGCGTGTTCTCTGAGCGAGGCAGAGGTTGGCGGGTGAGTAATGCTCAGTTTGGAGCCATTTATTTGGGGTACAGTATGGATACCAGCATTGGAGGACGGGAACTACTGACGGACTTCGGAGTCAACCCGTTTGGGGTTACCACCTGTGTCCGTCTCCCACCGAAAGGGGAGAGATGTAACGGAATGGCCCGTGACAGACTGAGTTATTCCTATGTCTAGGGTCACCTTATGTCCACTAGGGCCATAGGGTGACAAAGAATCATAATTCATATATTACAGAAGACATTAATAAGGGACATTAATAATAATTCATGTTTGCAGGATGTGTTCAAATATCAAAAGCTGTTAGCTATTCAATCTGGGCACACATGCTTTTGAAAGGTGTTAATTCAGGTCTACAAGACCAGAGTGAGTCATACCTTTGTATAATATGCTATTGAAATATCTTAAGGTGTTGGCTATTCACAGTGTAAAGACATGTATGTAAAGACATACCGTTGAAGGTGTTGATTGCACCCACTCTCACAAGACTCTGCCATTGTGTGATAAAGCTGTCCATATAACTTATTCAACTAGATGTCTGTGTTACTATTCAAGGTTAATTGAACCCTATTGAAGATGCGGTGCCGACAAGTCTACATGGTTAGCCTACCTGAATGCCTTTTAGAGTGTGATTGAAGCCCCCCATGGTGTGAAGGGGGGTGGAGACTACATTGTCCTGTGACTAACTGCATTATGCTTGAGACTGTATAAGAAGCTGAGAAAATACCAATAAATTGTGATATCTTTGGAAGCAAGAACGGAGCTCTGTCTCGTTTTATTCTGGGAAAGGATATGGATCGTGTATGCAATATTGTCGGAGTGTGTCAGATAAGCTTGTTGTGGATGGATGGAAGGTTGTAAGCGGTGGTGACCGTTACAGAGATTATGGGACCCACGGGCAATAGGAGATTAGGGGGCTCACAGGCAATAGGAGATTATGGGGCCCACGGGCAATAGGAGATTACGGGGCTCACAGGCAATAGGAGATTATGGGGCCCCCGGGCAATAGGAGATTGCTCCCAGGCAATAGATTATGGGGCCACACAGTGTACACACACACACATTCAGTATACAGTACATACACTGAGAAGGTACTGGAGAGACGGGGCAGCTATAATCTTGGGATTTTTAGACCAAAAGGATGTCGGTAAGGGACAATTTAGGGACAGATGTAAAAAAAAACACAGATTTGTACATACTGTCCCTGGTTTTACTGAGGCTGGCAACCCTGATGGGGCCCCCTAGTGGCATGGGGCCCTCGGGCATTGCCTGAGTGCCAAATGGTCAGTCCGCCCCTGTGTCCGAGGGCCGCACATCATATACCAAAGGGCTGCATGTGGTCCTCTGGCCGGAGGCTGGGCACCAGGGTACTAGCACATACTGGTAGCCTAATGTGCTTCAAGCTAAGCTCCTGTAAATGTTAATGTATGGAGAGATTACTAAAGTGCTGTCCATGGTGCTGAAATACTCGGTGCTCTCCGCTGCCTATAGACTTTCACAGGAGCAGCGCAGCCTCTCCATTCTAAATAATCTTATTTTTTCATCTAGATCCCAATCAGAAATATAAATTAACCACTTAAGGACCGAGCCTCTTTTTCAAATTTGTTGTTTACAAGTTAAAAACAAATTTTTTTTGCTAGAAAATAATTTAGAAACATTATACGTTTTTTTTCACCTTAGAAAAAAACAGTTACAATACTTTCTGTCACATTGTATTTGCACAGCGGTCTTACAAGCGCATTTTTTTGGGGGGTCAAAAAGACATCACATCTCATATTTACACTAAAATGCAAAAAATTAAATAAAATTGGCATTTGAAAAAATTACAAAAAAAATTGACCTTTAAGAGGTGTGGGTGGAAGTGACGCTATGCCCTGCTATGGTATGGAGACAGGTGGGGGCCATCTTCTCCTCACTCGTCTCCATACCCAGCACAAGAAAGGACTCAATCGCCTCTGGAGGGCGACGGAGGGCACGGGAAAGCCTTGGGAGGGGGAGGTCCCTCTCCCGCCACTGATAATGGTGATCTTGCGGCGAATCCGCCGCAGAGGCCACCATTATCGTAAACCAGACTGCCTCCTGAAGACAAGGATATATGATATAAAGATCTATATAGAGGGATCAGGACCTCCTTCCTCCTGCTAATGACCCCTCTAGTGATATAAAGATCTATATAGAGGAATCAGGACCTCCTTCCTCCTGCTGGTGACCCCTCTAGTGATATAAAGATCTATATAGAGGAATCAGGACCTCCTTCCTCCTGCTGGTGACCCCTCTAGTGATATAAAGATCTATATAGAGGAATCAGGACCTCCTTCCTCCTGCTGGTGACGCCTCTAGTGATATACAGATCTATATAGAGGAATTAGGACCTCCTTACTCCTGCTGGTGACCCCTCTAGTGATATAAAGATCTATATAGAGGAATCAGGACCTCCTTCCCCCTGCTGGTGACCCCTCTAGTGATATAAAGTTCTATATAGAGGAATCAGGACCTCCTTCCTCCTGCTGGTGACCCCTCTAGTGATATAAAGATCTATAGTGAGGAATCAGGACCTCCTTCCTCCTGCTGGTGACCCCTCTAGTAATATAAAGATCTATATAGAGGGATCAGGACCTCCTTCCTCCTGCTGGTGACCCCTCTAGTGATATAAAGATCTATATAGAGGAATCAGGACCTCCTTCCTTCTGCTGGTAACCCCTCTAGTGATATAAAGATCTATATAGAGGAATCAGGACCTCCTTCCTCCTGCTGGTGACCCCTCTAGTGATATAAAGATCTATATAGAGGAATCAGGACCTCCTTCCTTCTGCTGGTGACCCCTCTAGTGATATAAAGATCTATATAGAGGAATTAGGACCTCCTTTCTCCTGCTGGTGACCCCTCTAGTGATATAAATATCTATATAGAGGAATCAGGACCTCCTTCCTCCTGCTGGTGACCCCTCTAGTGATATAAAGATCTATATAGAGCAGTGGTTTCCAAACTTCGGCCCGGGGGCTGGATGTGGCCCTTTGCTTGTTTTTTTTTATATGGCCCTTGGGGCACTATTTAATTCACTGACACCAATAATGGTTCACAATTCCTACCAATGACACCAACTTTAGGGCCAAATGATGAGGCACAATTCCTTCCAATGACACCAACTGCGGGGCCCAATGATAAGGCACAATACCTTCCAATGACACCAATGATGGGGCACCATTCCTACCAATGACACCAACTACAGGGCCCAATGATGAGGCACAATTCCTACCAATCACACCAACTTCGGGGCCCAATGATGAGGTACAATTCCTTCCAATGACACCAACTTCGGGGCCCAATTATGAGACACAATTCCTTCCAATGACACCAACTACAGGGCCCAATGATGAGGCACAATTCCTTCCAATGACACCAACTGCGGGGCCCAATGATGAGGCACAATTCCTACCAATGATCCCAACTACGGGGCCCAATAACGAGGCACAATTCCTACCAATGACACCAACTACAGGGCCCAATGATGAGGCACAATTCCTTCCAATGACACCAACTGCGGGGCCCAATGATGAGGCACAATTCCTACCAATGACACCAACTACGGGGGCCCAATGATACCCATAATGTGGCACAATTCCTACCAATGACACCAGCTACGGGCTCAAATATACCAATGATAGGGCCCAATTCCTTCCAATGACACCAGCTACGGGGCTCATTGATGGGGCAAAATTCCTACCTATGACACCAACTACAGGGCCCAATGATACCAATAATGAGGCACAATTCCTATCAATGACACCAGCTATGGGGCCCAAGGATACCAATGATGGGGTATTGTTTACTCCACCTGATGCTGGGACATTTTCTATTCCTGATAGCCTCAGTCCGGCCCCCCTAAAGTCTGAAGGACAGTAAACTGGCCCTTTGTTTAGAAAGTTTGGAGACCCCTGATATAGAGGAATCAGGACCTCCTTCATAATGCTTGCTGTCCCTATATATGATCGGGTTTACTGTGTCAGATGCAAAACTTTTCAGCGCTCAGCTGTGCATGAAATTTTTAATTGCTTATTTGCATGAAAATAACTCCTACTGACAGCTGTCGGCGGCGTCTCAGAACACGGGATTCATGGTGTTCCAAGAGAGATGAGGGCTATTCCCATGATATTAAGGGATTATTAACTCCACATGTATCTCTAGCCATGGGCGTCCGCTTACATTTTTTCAGAGGGGGGCGCTTTGGCAGCGGCGATACACAGTCGCATTTTACCCTTTCTTCGACCGCTAGTGGGGGGTTAAAATCGCCCCCCACGTTAAAATGTAAAAACACCCCACTGTGCCCCCTGCATCTTTCAATATCTCTTTGTCACTACTGTGTACCCCCTCGCCACAACTGCACCTCTGGAGCCCTTTACATTACACAGCACCTCACAGCTCTGGACCCCTTTACATTACACAGCACCGTGCATCACTGGCCCTCTTTACATTACACAGCACCCTGCATCACTGGCCCTCTTTACATTACACAGCACCCTGCATCACTGGACCCCTTTACATTACACAGCACTTTGCATCACTGGACCCCTTTACATTACACAGCACCCTGCATCACTGGACCCCTTTACATTACACAACACCCCTTTCCCTTGACTGAAACACTACACTATATTGACAGTATATTTATTTCAGGTCTAAAAGAGGAACCTTTTGGAATGAGGGACAAATGGATTTAATTTCAAAATAGGGCCAGGCACTCTAAATAAGGGACAACTTGAGGGGAGGGGGCTCTGCAGTCATCGCTTAAATTGGCCCCAGGGCCAGTTCGGCCCTGCTCCTGACTCTCCCTGGTGAGTCCAGGGGGGGGCAAACGACCCCCCTTGCCCTATGGAGCGGACGCCCATGTCTCTAGCTACATGCTACCTGGGTAATGATACTAATAAGCCAAAACTGCCGTCCTTTTTTTCCCCACAAATTCAGCAGCGTGTACAGATCTCCTGTAACATGTTATAAGTAGCAGCACACAGCATAGAAAGAGTTCTGTGCAACAGTCCCTAATGATGAACTCCAGGAATTACAAAAACAGCCCCCCCCTGCAAGATTTAAATGCTCATTTAGACTCGTGGGAGCTTAAAGTGGTACTAAAGACCAGTGGCGGTGCGTCCACAAAGGACGCAGGAGCGCCGCCCCCTCTCTCCTGCACCTCTCTTTCACCATAGATAGATTCATGCATTGCATATATCTATCTATGGTCGCCGTTGACACCCCCTATTCAGTTGTCCGGCCCCTTTTCCGGCACCAGGAGCCTGAATTTCAGCGGTGGGCAGGGCCGTTTGAAGGAATTTGGGGGCCCCAAGCAAAATGGGGGCCCCCAAGCACCCCCCCCCCCCAATGCAAAGCTTACGTTAGTGCTACACTAATTTTTTTCACCCATGTTCTTACTCCTCCCCTCCTCCCTAGTCCCTATGTTTTTCTATTCTCACCTCCCCTTCTTCCCTGTAGGCTGCCGCTGTAGCGTGGCTGAGCTCCTCTTCCTCCTGTAAGTCCAGTGTTCTATTATTATGGGCCCCCAGTCCCCTATCAGATAGTGCCCGGGCCAGGTACCACGCAGTACAGGAGATTCCGTTTTTTGTGTTCCCGGCCGGACTGACAGGAAGTGAGCACTCAGTGTGCACTTCCTGTCAGTCTGGCCAGGAAGAGGAAACTGAATCTCCTGTACCACTTGTGGTACCCGGCCGGACTGACAGGACTCCAGGTGGAAGGAAGAGGAGCTCGGCCAAGCTACAGCCTGGGAAGGGGAAGTTGGGGGCCCCTGGCCAGCTCGGGGCCCCAAGAAATTGTTTGTTTTGCCTGTCCTGTAGCGACGGGCCTGGCGGTGGGGGTATTTTTTCACACCTGATTAGAGACGTGGTCTCTAATGGCGCCCAAAGATGTGATCAGTGGGCGCCATGCTGGGCGTTCGCTGTTCACTCAGCTGTGTGTTAGAAAAGCAAAGGAATTTGCTTTGCTGACACTGAATCCGCCTCTCAGCCAATCAAGTTGCCGGGTCTGTTACCTGTAGGGCAGGAGTCTCCAAACTATGGCCCTCCAGGTGTTCTGGAACTACAATTCCCATCATGCCTAGTCATGTCTACGAATGTCAGAGTTTTACAATGCCTCATGGGAAGTGTAGTTCCACAGCAGCTGGAGGGCCGTAGTTTGGAGATCCCTGCTGTAGGGTGACCACATTTTCAAACTACCATTGAGGGTCACCCCCCCCCCCCCCCCCCCCACTTCCCAAAAATCAGCTTGTGCTGTAACGAATCACAGCACAGTGATTGGACACAAGAGGCGGGATTTATGATTTCTCCAATCACAAGCAGGGGGCGGGGATTGTGCTCCTCCAGGCACATTCCCGGCCAGGACAAGTACTGTCAGTGAGTAAAGCGGTGATGTGGCGGCCTTATTGGGGGCATCAGATTGGCCCGGGGGGGGGGGGGGGTATGGCTGTGTCAGTTTCATTCCGGGATACTGTATTATCCTGGCATAAGGGTACCCGGGACAGACCCGGGACAGACCTGCAAAATGCGGGCAATGTGGTCACCCTAGTTACCTGTCACCTGATTGGCTGAAGCGTCGGGCGCTGTGATTGGATGCCTGAGAGAGGACGGAAGAAGACATGGAGGTAGTGCATGAGACAGCCACTGACCCACTCCGCTTTCTTAAGGCCGGGTTCACGCTATTGCGAATTGAATGCGGGATTCCCACATGTAATACTCAATAGCAGGAGATGGTGAATGCCTCGCTATGGAGCTGGTTCACATATCTCGGGTGCGAATTTGCACAGGAGCCCTGTGCTTCTTTTGGTCCGTTTTAGGTCCGAATTCAGCCTGAAACGGTCAACCAGGGCGCACTTGACCCCTGCTGGGAGACACATCGGCATTAGGTGTGAACAGGGCCTAAATCATACTTACCTAGGTGGATACAGCATCAGTCTGGTGCTGCATGCATTTCTTCCCCAGTGGCTCTAACGCTGCAAACCGAGTGATCATAACACCACCGATCGCTTGGTTCTCAGAGCTCCCTGAGCAGAGAGCCGGTGACTGTCAGTCACTGTCTCTCTACTCTGCCTCCCTGCGCTCACTGGGACGCTGGGCAGTGAAGGGGGTGGGAGTGGCCAGCTCAGCCTCTCAGCCTCTCCCAACATTGTGAAGTCAGCCGACAACGGGCTTCGGCCTGCTGTCTGCTGAAAATGGGTCACAGGGGTGCAGAACGAACGGTACTCCTGTTATCCATGGGAGAAGTACAGCCAAACAAGCTTTCCCCGTACTTCTTCTTTAAAGAAGGCTTAGAACTTATAACCATATATACTTGAGTATAAGCCGACCCGAATATAAGCCGAGGCACCTTATATTACAACAAAAAACTGGAAAACTTATTGACTCCAGTATAAGCCTAGGGTCTCCATGTGCACGCATCACTGTGTCCATGTGCATGCCTCACTGTGTCCATGTGCATGCCTCACTGTGTCCATGTGCACCCCTCACTGTGTCCATGCCTCACAGTGCCCATGCCTTTACGGTGCCCATGACTAGACTGACGTTTAACATGGGAGTCTATGGAAGGGGTCTGAAAAATCAGTGCTCCCCAGCCGTAGGTCCCCCAGCCAACAAACTTTACACACTTGTAGAGGAGAGATGGGGCTACACATGTGTGCCAAGTTCAGGGGACCTACGACCGGCCAGTACCTGGTCCCCAAAATCACAGTAGAAATGAATGTTTAACATGGGAGTCTATAGAAGAGGTGCCCAGCTTTGAAAAATCAGTTCCACCAGACGACAAACTCCCGCGGCCGGTACCGGGTCCCCAAAGTCCGGGAGATGAGGCACAAGCAGTTGACTTGAGTATAATCCGAGGTGGGCATTTTCAGCACCAAAAAATGTGCCGAAAAACTCGGCTTATACTGTATACGGTATTTTAAAATGAAATGTATTCCTAATAAACCCCTAATTAGCCCTAATTATTTCCTCTCCTTCCCCCTATAGCTATTATTGTCTGCTGTTTTTGTTTTTTTCACCATTAATATTTTTTTCATACAGTTTATTTTTTTTTCAGTGTCGCAGAACAAGAAATGCGCAAAACTTAAAAGTCAAACCTTTTTATGCAAATATCTTTCCTTTCCTTCACACCAGAAACATTATTTTTGTGGCATTTTAGGTGAGATAAATCGTAGAATAAAATGTTATTCTTTTTATTTAGAGTAAAAATACTTTTTTTTAAAAAAAGCTAATGCATTGTTTTTCATTTTTGTACATCTTTTTGTCTATAGATTTCATAGAAAATACAATAATTTATACAAAACAATTTTGCCAGAAGAAGTCCTAGTTTTTTTTTTTTTTCTTTCCAAAAACCCATTACTAAAACGGGAGAGTGCAAAATCTGGTGCAGCCGTGCATGGTAGCCAATCAGTTTCCAGTTTGTTTTTTTGTCAAAAGTTAACCACTTCAGCCCCGGAGGATTTGGCTGCCCAATGACTGGGCCACTTTTTGCGATTCGGCACTGCGTCACTTTAACTGACAATTGCGCAGTCATGAGACGTGGCTCCCAAACAAAATTGACGTCGTTTTTTCCCCACAAATAGAGATTTCTTTTGGTGGTATTTGATCACCTCTGCGGTTTTTATTTTTTGCGCTATAAACAAAAAAATAGCGTCAATTTTGAAAAAAAAAATCAATATTTTTTACTTTTGCTGTAATAAATGTCCCCAAAAATATATATATAAAAAATTCCTCAGTTTAGGCCGAAACTTATTCTTCTACATACTTTTGGTTTTAAAAAAAATCGCAATAAGCGTTTATTGATTTCTTTGCGCAAAAGTTATAGGGCTAGATTCACGCAACGCGGTTTAAATTTTCGTGGGCGTAACGTAGCTCTGATACGCTACGCCGCCGTAAATAAGCGAGGCAAATGCTGTATTTACCAAGCTAAGTTACGGCGGCGTAGCGTAAATGGGCTGGCGTAAGCCGGGGTAATTCAAATGTGGATGAGGTGGGCGTGTTTTAATTAAAAGTGTTGTGACCCCACGTTTTTTACGTTTTTTTTTTTTAACTGCGCATGCGCCGTCTGTGGACGTATCACAGTGCGCATGCTCCAAATTACGACGCTAAGACGCATTGGTTTCGACATGAACGTAATTGACGTAAAGCTCCATTCACGGACGAGTTACGCAAACGACGTAAAATCTGAAAAATTTGACGCTGTCCCGACGTCCATACTTAACATAGGATGCACCATCTTTTTGGTGGTTTATCTTTACGCCGGAAAACGGCCTCACGTAATTGGCATAAATTCACTGCGTCGGGCAGGCGTACGTTCGTGAATAGGCGTATCTCACTGATTTACATATTCTAGGCGTAAATCAGCGTACACGCCCCTAGCGGCCAGCATAAATAGGCAGCTAAGATACGCTGGCGTAGGAGACTTACCCTGGTCGTATCTTAGCAATATTTAAGCGTATCTCACTACTATCTACTGATACGAGAGCCGACACATTTCGTGCACAGGTGAGAGTCACCCCCCGCTCAACAACTTCAATGCCCCCCCCGCTCAACCACTTCAATTCGCCCCCCCCCTGCTCAACAACTTTAATGCGCACCCCCCCGCTCAACATCTTTGATCCCCTTCCAATTCTCGGCTCCAGGGGGCCCCTTCAACACTCAAGCCCAGGGGCACACACCACCCTAAGCCCTGCCTTGCCTGGGGGCCCCATAATCTCCTATTGCCTGGTAGCCCCATAATCTCTTATTGCCCGGGGACTTTGAGAATACGCTTAAATATACGCTGGCGCAGATTCAGAGTTACGACGGCGTATCTACTGATACGGCGGCGTAACTGTTACTGAATCTGGCCCAATGTGTCTACAAAATAGGGGATAGATTTATGGCATTTTTATTAATATTTTTTTTTTACTAGTAATGGCGGCGATCTGCGATTTTTATCGTGACTGCGACATTATGGCGGACACTTCTGACACTATTTTGGGACCATTGTCATTTATACAGCGATCAGAGCTTTAAAAATGCACAGATTTCTGTGTAACCACTAAGTGTTGCACTGAACCGTTTAAGTGTGTCCTAGGGATGTGTTCTAACTGTGGCATGACACTGATCACCGCTCCTGATCACAGGGAGCAGTGATCGGTGTCCTGTCACTAGGCAGAACAGGGAAATGCCTTGTTTACATCAACATTTCCCCGTTCTTCCTCTCCGTGAGATGATTGTGGGACTCCTGGCGGACATCTAGTCCACGGGACCAGCAGTCACACTCACGGAGCTTGCGGTGGACGCGCACGTGCCCACAATGCCACGTCTTAAAGGCGACGTATATATACGTTGATATGCCCAGCCGTCAGGGGCGGACTGACCATTCGGGGACTTCCTGGGGACCCCATGCCACTAGGGGGCCCCATCAGGGTTGCTAGCCTTAGTAAAACCAGGGACAGTATGTAAAAATCAGTGTTCTTTTACATCTGTTCCTGAAATGTCCCTTACTGACATTCTTTTGGTCTAAAAATCCCAAGATTATAGCTGCCCCGCCTCTCCAGTACCTTCTCAGTGTGTGTATTCTGTGTGTATATATTGTGTGTATATACTGTGTATGTATACTGTGTGTGTGTATACTCTGTGGCCCCATAATCTCCTATTGCCTGGAAGCCCCATAATCTATTGCCTGGAAGCCCCATACACTACTATTGCCTGGGGGGCCCCATAATCTCCTATTGCCCAAGAGCCCCATAATCTCCTATTGCCTGGGGGCCCCATAATCTCCTTTTGCCCGGGAGCCCCATAATCTCTTATTGCCCGGGGCCCCTATAATCTCTTATTGCCCGGGGGCCCCATATTCTCCTATTGCCCGGGGGCCCCATGCCATTCTGCCAATGTATATCGGTGTGACACGATCCTTAGGTGGTTAAGCAATGGCAAAGATATCACCAAAAAAAATAAAAAATAGGCCCATTAAATAACAGTAAAAAAATGCTTTCCTCCATAAGGGGTATATAGGTACCAGAGGTGAAGTGGGTACGGATTGCTACAAGTAGGTGGAGCTTTGCAATGCTATATATTGGATGTTTGGTGAGAAGAGCTCAACACTGGAAATCCTGAGAGATTTAAGAATTGTATTTTTTATTTTTTTGTTTTTTTCTAAGAATATTTTTCATTTTTTGGGCAATTCAGAAAATCATGACTGGCTGCAAGTTGTAATGTAAAGGTCGTGCCTAATAACATTACATTCTAAAACGGCTTGTACAGAGATTATATTATATCATTTTTTATTATTTTTTATCAAAAGTGGAGATCTTACCTTGAAAGGGGAACTCTATAAAGGTTTAATGGGAAGAGTTATAAAAGAGCCACTTCATCACAACCAATTATCACTTTACCGTCCTTTCCCGGCAGTGGCAGAGCAGATAATACGCAGGTCGGTACCTCCTGACAAATAGGGAGGAACAAGACAAGTCAGAACACAGGTTTGGGCTGAACTTTGACTGCTTAGGGCAGTGATGTTTTGGAACTACATTTCCCATGATGCTCTTGCACTCTGCAGTGTAGTTTAGCATCATGGGAAATGTAGTTCCAAAACATCTGGGGTGCCAAGGTTCGCCATCACTGGCTTAGGGGCTCCAGCCCCTGTGAGGCCTTAGGCAAAACTTGACATGGGGCCCCACTCATGCCCATGATTGTAAAAATAATTCAAGGACAAGAGCCTCACTGGCCAGGGTTGTGGGGGTCTGCGGGCAGGGGGCTTATCGGAAACTGCACTTTAATAAGTAATGGGCGGGGTGAACCCGCCCCCCTTGTGACATCATTGACTGAAGGCATGCTGGGTCATTGACGTCACAAGGGGTGGTGTCACCATTGGATATTCACTGGTTGTTAGGGACGCTGGCGGCCCCCGCTCTTGAGTCAGGGCTCTTAACGCTGCCTGAGCACAGCAGCATTAAGGTCCCCTCAAAACTGCATTGGGCGAGTGTGCGAGGCCTTAGGCGGCCGCCTAATTTGTCTAATTAAAGAGCCGCCTCTGCTTAGGGGCATTCATGCCTGACTGTTGGCACCTCTGAAGGGAGACATAGGCCCGGATTCACGTAAGACTTACGCCGACGTATCTAGAGATACGCCGCCGTAAGTACAAATGTGCCCCGTCGTATCTATGCGCCAATTCACAAAGGTAGATACATCAAAAAATAAGGCTTCAGCCGCCCGACGTAACTTGCCTACGCCGGCGTATCGTGGGCGCATAGTTACGCTGGACGCATTCGGCGTTCCCATTTTAAATATGCAAACGAGTAAGATACGCCGATTTACAAACGTACTTGCGCCCGGCGCATGTTTTAAGCAATTTGCGTAAGGGTTACGTCCGGCGTAAAGTTATTCCTCATATAGGAGGCGCAACCCATGCAAAGGTATGGACCAGGGAATGGACGCCGTCGATTTTTACGTGGTACGTGAATTGGGCTGTGCGTAGGTTACATTCACGTCGTAGGCAGTGTATTGACGTATCTTAGGCAGTTATTTTGACGTGACTGTGAGCATGCGCACTGGGATGCGTCCAAGAGACGACGCATGCGCCGTTCATTTTTTGAAGCTCAGCCCATCATTTGCATAGGGTCACGCTTCATTATAATATATCACGCCCACTTCCAGCAAACTTCCACCTACTTTGACTTACGCCGGCTTACGCCACCAACTATACGCTACGCCTGGTGCAACGCTGAGCGCATTTTCTTTCTGAATACCATGCTTGCCTCTTAACGTTGCGCCGGCGTAGTGTAAAGAAGATACGCTACGCCTGCACAAAGATGCGCCGATGTACGTGAATCTACCTGATTATATATAGCGGTATTTCTACCTCTACTATATATGACAATTTCCCATCTGTCAATGGCTGCTGAGGTTGATTAGCAACCAATGACATCGCCCATCCCCATCCATTTACTGCCTTGGAAGGTTGTAAAGAAAAAAGGCAGTGACATCACTGACAAAATATGGCCACATGGACTGAGGACACTGATTTAAAGGGGGGGGGGTTATAAATGTAAGGGGGCTTGATGTGGGGGGGGGGGGGGTTTGGTGTGATATGTAAGGTAAGAAGGAGGGCTGTGATGGGATGTGACGTGAATTGGGATATAAGTGGTGGGCATGGGCATCTGCTGAAATTTTTCTCAGGGGGGGGGGGGGCACTTCGCCAGCAGCAAAACAGTCGCATTTAATCCTTTCTTCAAACACTAGCGGGGGTTAAAAGTGCCCCGCTAACGGCCGAATAGCGCAGCAAAAACGATGGTAAAATGGCGCTTTTTCTGCTTCACTCAATACCCATATAAATATAGCCTAGAGAATGTACAGACCCCCCTTCAGCATAGAACCTCCATTCTGCACAGATGGACCCCCCTTCAGCACAGACCTCCCCATTCCGCACAGACCCCTCTATTCAGCACAGACCCCCCCTTCAGCACAGACGGACCTCCCTCCCCCATCCCATTCAGTACTTCAGGCAGCAGGTTCCTTCCCCCTGTGTACACATAAACACTGGAGGGGGAGGCGGCTTCACTCTGCTCGCTGTGCCTGTGTGACATCCAACCCGGGACTGCTCAGATAGCCCACGGCCGTGAGACTCTTCAACACCTTCTTGATTTTCCAGGGGGGGTCATTTGCCCCCCCTTGCCCTATGGAGCGGATGCCCATGGTGGTGGGGCTGTGATGTAGAGGGGGACTGTAACTTGAAGGGGCTGGCTGAGGAAAGTACTGTAAAAGGAGGGGGGGTGCAAAGGGGGACTGAGGCCACTGCTGCAAAGGGAGACTGTGATATGAAGTGGGGCTGATGACACTGATGTAAAGGGGGGGGGCTGTGATGTAAAGGGGGAACTGTGATGTGAAGGTGAGCTGAGGATACAGATGTAAAGAGGGCTGTGATGTGAAGGGGGGAGCTGTGATATGAAAAGGAGGCTGAGGACACTGATGTAAGGAGGAGATGGGGACCATGATGTAAAGGGAGAAACTGTGATGTAATTTGGTACTGTGATGTAAAGGGAAGGGGGAGCTGTGATGTGAAGGGGGGCTGTGATGTGAATAGAGGAGTTGTACTGTGAAGGGGGTACTGTCAGGGCTGTCTTAATGAGGGGGCACACCTGGGCATTGCCCAGGGGCCCCAGCTGCATGAGGGGCCCCTGCATTTTCCCCAAAGCAACTGGTCTTTGAGCCCACGCTGCCCCGAAATAGGGGGGCCCATGATGGTTCTGAGAGTGATAGATACACAGGGGAGGCAATCTGCCTCCTACCTACTTGATGTCTGTTTACCTGCACTGTCATCGTTGTAGGGGCCCCAGAGCATTACTTTGCCCAGGGGCCCATGATGCAATTAAGACGGCCCTGGGCACTGTGATGTGAAGGGGGTACTGTGATGTAAAAGGAGGGGCTATGATGTAAAGGAGAAGCTGTCATGTGAAGAGACTACTATGATGTAAAGGGAGAGCTGTGATGTCAAAGGGGATACCGTGGTGTATGGGGGGTGCTGTGATATGAAGGGGGGCTAAGAATAATCATGTAAAGGGGGGCTGTGAATGAAGGAGCTATGATGTAAATGGGGTACAATGATGTGAAGGGGGGCTGTGATGTGAATGAAGGAGCTGTTATGTAAAGGGGGGCTGTGATGTAAAGGGGGTACTGTGATGTAAGGGGGGGGGCTGTAATGTGAATGAAGAAGCTGTGATGTGAAGGGGGGCTGTGATGTAAAGGGGGGGCTGTGATGCGAAGGGAGTACTGTAATGAGAAGGGGGGCTGTGATGTGAATGAAGGAGCTATGATGTAAAGGGGGTACTGTGATGTAAAGGGGGTACTGTAATGTAAAGGGGGGCTGTGATGTGAATGAAGGAGCTATGATGTAAAGGGGGTACTGTGATGTAAAGGGGGTACTGTAATGTAAAGGGGGGCTGTGATGTGAATGAAGGAGCTTTGATGTAAAGGGGGTACTGTAATGTAAAGGGGGGCTGTGATGTAAAGGGGGGGCTGTGATGCGAAGGGAGTACTGTAATGAGAAGGGGGGCTGTGATGTGAATGAAGGAGCTATGATGTAAAGGGGGTACTGTAATGTAAAGGGGGTACTGTAATGTAAAGGGGGGCTGTGATGTGAATGAAGGAGCTATGGTGTAAAGGGGGTACTGTAATGTAAAGGGGGGCTGTGATGTAAAGGGTGGTACTGTGATGTAAAGGAAGAGCTATGATGTGAAGAGGGGGCCTGAAGACATTGCAGTCAGGGGGTGACATGATGTAAAGGGGGAGCTGTGATGTGAAGGGGTGCCATAATGTAAAGGAGGGTCTGTGATGTGAAGGGGGGGGTGGACTGAGGACACTGCTGTAAAGGGGGTGTGTAAAGTAATTAAGAGACGGTAATGTAAAGGGGGGGGGGCTGTGTTGTGAAGAAGGGGGACTAAGGAAACGGATGTAATGGGGGAAGCTGTGCTGTGAAGGAGGTACTGTAATGTAAAGGAGGGCTTGTGATGTGAAGAGGTACTGAGGACACTGATGTAAAGGGGGGCGCTGTGATGTGAAGGGGGACTGAGGACACCGATGTAAAGGGGGGGAAGCTGTGATGTGAAGGGGGACTGAGGACACTGATGTAAAGGGGGGCGCTGTGATGTGAAGGGGCACTGAGGACACCGATGTAAAGGGGGGGGAGCTGTGATGTGAAGGGGGACTGAGGACACTGATGTAAAGGGGGGCGCTGTGATGTGAAGGGGCACTGAGGACACCGATGTAAAGGGGGGGGAGCTGTGATGTGAAGGGGGACTGAGGACACCGATGTAAAGGGGGGGGAGCTGTGATGTGAAGGGGGACTGAGGACACCGATGTAAAGGGGGGGGAGCTGTGATGTGAAGGGGGACTGAGGACACTGATGTAAAGGGGGGGAAGCTGTGATGTGAAGGATGACTGAGGACATTGATGTAAAGGGGGGGAGCTGCTATGTGAAGGGGGACTGAGGACACTGATGTAAAGGGGGGCGCTGTGATGTGAAGGGGGACCCCCCCTTTTCTTCAGGTTGAGAATCCCCCATGTGATTTCAGGTATATAAAGTAAGGTGAGTATACAGAACAGGGGGGGGGGGGTCCACAACGGCATTCAAAACTCTACGTCAGTAAATAAGTAAATAACTAAGGGTTATCCTCAGTGATAGTGTTTGAAGCGTTTGTATTATTTAGCGGCGTTTCTCTTTAAACACAATAAATGACCTCCGATGCCCAATCACGACAAGCGGCACGGATCACCACGACCTCTCTCGTGTTTTCTGCTAATTGCCGAACGCATTAAAATTCCTGCGGAAGAAAAAGGGTGTTGGAGGAACGCGCCGAAAAATGGATCTGCGATGCTCCCCTGTAAGAAATCTGCACTCGCAGCCTCCGCGTTCACCGCGCCGTAATAACACGCGCATTTCAATGAGGCCTCAGAAGAAAAGGTTCAAAAAGAGCCCTTGTGAGAAAGCGCTTTGTTTTGTTTGTGTTCTGAGCTGCAAAAAAATAAAAAAAATCCTCTTTATTCATCTCTCGGTTACGCCGAGCATTTTAATTACACGTTTGTCAGATGTACGGTATTAATTAGCTGCGCCGCTGACTGCCGGCAGTTTCCAACGCCGAAGCATCTCGGTGAAAGCTAATGACGAGAGCTCCGAGGTTGATGAGGAAATGTGCAGCTTTTTTTTTTTATTATTTTTTTTTTTTGTGTGAATTTGTTACTGATTGTATCTGCAGTAAATTGTATCAGTGCAATTTCCTGGGCTGCTACGGCTCCGCTCTTCATATTTCAACTTTATGAACCCGTCCAGGAAAGGAACAATTTTTTGCAGTTTGGGCGGCATTGACTATAAACCATGTTCAGGTTCTGAGAGTTTATAAAGAACATATTGGAGAAAATTAAGGGGAGGCACCAAAAAAAAACAACTGAAATATCTCAGGAAACTGACCTCTTTCTTTTATGCCCAGAAGTGGCGGCTGGTGCTCAAATTTTTTTGGGGGGGTGCAAACTGAAAAAAAAACATCAATTGCAGCCTCATTGTGCCCATTAAACACAGCTAATGTGCCCATCAATTGCCGCCACTGTGCCCATCAAACGCAGCTACTGTGCCCATCAAACATAGCCACTGTGCCCATCAAACACAGCCACTGTACTATCAAACGCAGCTATTGTGCCCATCAATTGCCGCCACTGTGCCCATCAATTGCCGACACTGTGCCCATCAAACGCAGCCATTGTGCCCATCAAACGCAGCCACTGTACCATCAAAAGCAGCCACTGTACCCATAAATTGCCACCACTGTGCCCATTAAACACAGCTACTGTGCCCATCAAACATAGCCACTGCACCATCAAATCAGCCACTGTGCCATCAAATCAGCCACTGTGCCATCAAATCAGCCACTGTGCCCATCAAACGCAGGATGATCTCACCTTTACATAAGTGTCCACAGAGTGCCTCCCCTTAAATCAGGGTCCCCAGAGAGCCTCCACTTTACATCATGGTCCCCAGAGAGCCCCCCCCTACATTAGGGTCCCCAGAGAGCCGCCCCCCTACATCATGGTCCCCAAAGAGCCTGCCCTTACTTTAGGGTCCCCAAAGAGCCTCACCTTACTTCAGGGTCCCCAGAGAGCCCCCCCTTACATCAGGGTCCCAGAAAGCCTCCCCTTACATCAGGGACCCAAGAGAGCCCCCCTTACAGCATGGTCCCCAAAGAGCCTCCCTTACTTCAGGGTCCCCAGAGAGCCTCCCCTTACATCAGGGACCCAAGAGAGCCCCCCTTATATCATGGTCCCCAGAGAGCCCCCCTTACATCATGGTCCCCAGAGAGCCCCCCTTACATCATGGTCCCCAGAGAGCCTCCCCTTACACCAGGGACCCAAGAGAGCCCCCTTACATCAGGGTCCCCAGAGAGCCTCCCCTTACATCAGGGTCCCCAGAGAGCCTCCCCTTACATCAGGGCCCCCAGAAAGTGTCCCCTTACATCCTGGTCTCCAATGAGCCTCCCCTTACTTTAGGGTCCCAAGAGAGCCTCTCCTTACATCAGGGTCCCCAGAGAGCCTCCTCTTACATCAGTATCCCCAGAGAGCACCCCTTACATCATGGTCTCCAGAGAGCCCCCCCTTGCATTAGGGTCCCAGAGGGAAGCAACAGGACTGCTTAACCCCTCAGCTCAAGTGCTTACCGCTTGTGGTGATCCAGACCGGACTGTGGCTCTGGGCTCCATCTGCTCAGCTGGTGACTGGGGGAGGAACATGACTAGTTAATGTTATCGGGTACAAGTTCTTATCTATATTCAGCAGTTCTGACAATTTATTCATTGTCCCGACATCCACCTCTATACCAATCTGCCGGGCAACGTAATTGCCAAAAACCGCAGCACAAGGATTACTCTGCCTGAGCCCGAAAATCATCAAATAGTCCCGGCGGAGTAATCCTTGTGCTGCGGGTTACTGGCAATTACATTAACTAGTCATGTTCCTCCCCCGGCCACCAGCTGATGGAGCCCAGAGCCACAGTCCGATCTGGATCACCACAAGCGGTAAGCACTTGAGCTGTGGGGTTAAACAGTCCTGTTGCTTCCCCTGGCCACCACACCAGTTGAGCAGATGGAGCCCGGAATCAACCCTAGGTAACGGACTTGGGTCTATGGGCCCCTAGTAGCCACCCCCCTAGAGGCCCACTGGCTCCCACTGTGGAGACTCTCATAAATTTAGCGTTAGGACTGCAGGTAATCAGGGTGCCGTAAAGGGGCCCTGCAGCTTACGCATGCACAGCCCTGGATTTCGCACAAGGCCACTGAGGCCAGGCCTCGGGATGGCAGCGTCCCGAGGAGCGGCAGTGGCATGGAGTCCCCTGATGCCCGGAACATACAGTTAAGGGTGGTACGTTTTGGGGGAATCTGCTTGCTCATTGCACTTGTAAAATGTGTGCTCCCGTCCGTCCTCCCCTCTCCAACCCAACATGCCTCTCTCTGCTGGCTCTGTCTTCGGGGACTCCCCCCGGCCACCGTGTCTGTCTCCTGTCCCTGCCGCCGATGTACACAGTGAGAGGGGAGAGCTGTGCTCTCCCCTCTCATCTGAGACAGGAGTTCTAGCACAGTGCTAGGACTCCTGTTTTGGAGGTGACAGGGTCAATAAAGAGAACCTGTCACCTCCAATTACAATCACTCCGGGAATTATTTTATCCTGTGTGATAGCAATAAAGTTAAGTGAAAAAAAATAAAAAAATAAAAGATACATAAATACATAAATAAATAATAAGATATAATAGTTAATTTAATAAAATGAAAAAAAGTAATTAAAAAGTAAAGAATAATAAAAATAATATTAAAAATAATAAGAAAATTATCCAAAAATAAATAAAGTAAACGACAAGCTACAAAAAAAAGTGATAAAAAAATAAAGAATAATACAAATAATATTAAAAATAATGAGAAAATTATCCAAAAATAAAAAAAGTAAACGACAAGCTACAAAAAAAAGTGATAAAAAAATAAAGAATAATAAAAATAATATTAAAAATAATGAGAAAATTATCCAAAAATAAAAAAAGTAAACGACAAGCTACAAAAAAAAGTGATAAAAAAATAAAGAATAATAAAAATAATATTAAAAATAATGAGAAAATTATCCAAAAAAAAAAAAAAGTTAACTACAAGCTAAAAAAAAAAAAGTGATAAAAATGTAAAAAAAAAAAAAAAGAGGAAAAAAAAATGTTTAAACTAACCGTGCCCCCCCCCTGCCATTCGGTTGCCATTCGCCATTAATTTGGCGTGAGGGGGGGGGGGGTGGTTCGGTTGGCGGGGAGGGGGGGCATTGCAGAACCTGGCCTTGGGGCGGCAGGGAGAGCAAATCCGGCCCTGCGCATGCATTTGCAAATGTGTGATAAACTAAACCCCTGTTTTTCACGCATTCTCTTAGACAGGTTCATTTGTAGTTAGTATGCAGGCTGGTTGGTGAATCGAGCTGGGAATTTTCTCTGGTCTTGTCCTGCAATGTTCTGTCGTTAATTTGTAATTTTTTTTTTTTTAGTCAAATGTCTCTGAGGATGCTTTGGTTGGCCGCGCTCTGGGATTTAATAAGCTCTTTAGCTTCATTTCCACCTTCACTTTCTTACATGGCTTCAGCTATGAAAATGTTTTATTGTAATGAATTGCCGTCTTCTAATAAACCTGGGCAGATTTTACAATAATTATCAGTCGTGTGTTTCCCTGTAAACACGGAATTAGTGACAAATAACACAAAGCGACCCGCTAAAGCCTGACCGGAGAATTGATTAGCCGCTCTGAGATGGCACCGCTCACCGCTGCCATATTGGCTGATCTTTTCCTGTAGAATGGGGGGGCAGATAAACAAATTTCTTCCCCCCCCCACCACCTTTTGCACAGCAAATTTATACATTAAAAAACATTTCCAGACCACCCACCGTGGACATACGCCGCTACTTTGCCTTTAAATACTGGGATTATGTCAGGATTCGGCGCAAGATCACTTTTATGGACGGCGGGATAGGTGACCCCTCCCACCACATCCCAGTAGTCTGCGCCACTTACCAGAGCGGCAGAAATGATCCGAACCCGATATGAATGGGCAGGAAGTTTTCTATGCCCTTGGAGGACCGAAGCGACGTCAAATGTCTCTTTCGCCCTCCGGCCTTAAAGGGCCAATTTTTTTTTAAATACTTTTTTTTTTTTATTGCTTTTAAGTGTTAATGTGAGATCTGAGGCCTTTTTGACCCCAGACCTCACTTTAACCACTTAAGACCCGGACCAACATCATATGGCCATTTATGTTCCATACTTCTAAGCTGTCATCTCATGTATGTAGTAGTAGTAGTTATTAGCCCATACTATCATTGGCCTTCATACATCTGTGTGTTTTAACCATTTCAGCCCCGGACCATATTGCTGGTCAATGACCGGGCCACTTTTTGCGATTCGGCACTGCGTCGCTTTAACTGACAATTTGCGTGGTCGTGCGACGTGGCTCCCAAACAAAATTGGCGTCTTTTTTTCCCCACAAATAGAGCTTTCTTTTGGTGGTATTTGATCACCTCTGCGGTTTTTATTTTTTGCGCTATAAACAAAAATAGAGCGACAATTTTGAAAAAAATTCAATATTTTGTAACTTTTTGCTATAATAAACAATCCAAAAAAATATAAAAAACATTTTTTTCCCTCGGTTTAGGCCAATAAGTATTCTTCTACCTATTTTTGGTAAAAAAAAAATCGCAATAAGCGTTTAGGCCCTTTTTACGCTGGGGCGTTTTTCGAGCATTATTACAGAGTTATTACAGCGTTATTCGAGCAAAGCCTCATCTGCAATCCCAAAATGTTGGTAAAGTTTTAGGGCATTTTTGCAGTGCCTCGATGTGAAAGGGTAAGGCGTTTTTACAGCGCTTTTCAATTCATTTCAATGGAGAGGGGCGTTTTTGGAGCGTTATTTTCCGCGCTCAAAAGCTGCTCCAAAGATGCTGCTTGCAGAACTCAGTGTGAAAAGGTCCATTGAGATGCATGGAGAGCGTTTTATGAGCGTTTTAAGAAGCGTTATTTTTAACGATAAAACACTGGCAAAATGCTTCAGTGTGAAAGGGGTCTTAACGATTGGTTTGCACAAAATTTATAGCATTTACAAAATAGGGGATAGTTTTATGGCATTTTTATTAATTTTTTTTTTTTTTTACTACTAATGGCGGCGATCAGCAATTTTTTTTCGTGACTGCGACATTATGGCGGACACACCGGACAATTTTGACACATTTTTGGGACCATTGTCATTTTCACAGCAAAAAGTGCTATAAAAATGCACTGATTATTGTGAAAATGACAATTGCAGTTTAGGAGATAACCACAAGGGGGCGCTGTAGGGGTTAAGTGTGACCTCATGTGTGTTTCTAACTGTAGGGGGGCGGGGCTGGACATGTGACGTCACTGATCGTCGTTCCCTATATCAGGAAACAGATGATCACTGACACTGCCACAGTGAAGAACGGGGAAGGTGTGTTTACACTCCCCTCTCCCCGATCTTCAGCTCCTGTGACCGATCGCAGGACACCGGAGCTGAAGAACGAGGAGATGTCAGTGTAAACTCAACATCTCCCCGTTCTTCCTAGTGACATGTCACTGATCGAATGCTCCCTTTCATCGAGAGCAGCAATCAGTGACGTGTCACTTGTAGTCACGCCCCCTAACAGTTAGAATCACTCCCTAGGACACACTTAACCCCCTTCAGCGCCCCCTACAGGTTAACCCCTTCACTGCCAGTGGCATTTTTACAGTAACCAGTGCATTTTTATAGCACTGATCGCTGTAAAAATGACAATGGTCCCAAACAAAGTGTCTGATATGTCTGCCATAATGTCGCAGTCACGATTAGAATTACTGATCACCGCCATTACTAGTAAAAAAAAAAAATTAATAAAAATGCCATAAAACTATTCCCTATTTTGTGGACTCTATAGTTTTTGCGTAAGCCAATCAAATAACGCTTATTGCAATTTTTTTTGAACAAAAATATGTAGAAGAATACGTATCGGTCTGAACTGAGGAAAAACATGTTTTTTTGTATATATTTTGGGGATATTTATTATAGCAAAAATATATTGCATTTTTTTTAAATAGTCGCTCTATTTTTGTTTATAGCGCAAGAAATAAAAAAACGCAGAGGTGATCAAATACCACCAAAAGAAAGATCTATTTGTGGGGAAATAAGAACGTAAATTTGGGAGCCACATCGCACGACGGTGCAATCGTCAGTTAAAGATACGCAGTGCCGAATCGCAAGAAGTGGCCTGGTCTTTGGCTAGCCAAATGGTCCGGGGCTGAAGTGGTTAAGGTGTTATGTGTTTATCGTAAGTATGTCTCTCCCATTGTGTGTCTCCCAGGTGTGCATTCCCTTTGTTAATTGAGTTACCTATTGTTTCTGTCTGTCTGCTCATTTCTTGGGGATGTAATTAATATTGTGACAACTTTACCTTGCTATCGAACTATTGTGGGGTGTTATGTGTTATGCTTATGATAATGTGTAATGTTTACCAAGGGTTGTGGGCTGGGTGCCGAACAGTCTGGACACCTAGGCTTGTTTAAGTGACTAGTTGTTTAATTAGCTTTATGGTGGCTCTTCCTCAGCTATGTTAATTATAGTGCTATTTACAGTTTGCATTGTACAAGATAATGTGATCAAACTACCTGATCTTGCTGTGCTATATATTCGGTGTGAATTTTCAATAAAGTGAGTTCCAGTTTGCACCTAAGCTAGTGTCATCTAGATATTGGGTGCTCGGCTACAATACCCAGTTCCTGGGTCCAGACTGGTGGAAGCTGTATCTTAATGGAGGCACCCAAACTGGGTGCTCGATGTTCCGTCACAAGAAGCCCCCACCGACCAGCAGGAAAAGTAAACAGGCAGGTCACCCTAGCCGCCTAGCGGATGACACGGTCTCACCTAAAGGTGCAGGGTCTAAGCACTAACCGGTATTCACCGGAGCTCCTGATGGTGGAGATGCCCTGCCCCTTCACAGCTCCCGGTGGAGGAATAAGTGGACCTCCTGGTAAACCTTTTTTTGGTCGCTGTCATCATATATAGTTACATATTCAGCTTGAATCCATTCCTTAGCCTCCCCTTTACTTGGGTGAAGTGGGCTAATCACTTTGCAACCAACTGTAAGTTGATTATGTGATATTTTATGTTTATTGGTTTTATTTATATATACTGTATGTACATTTAAAATGTATAAAAAATGATATTTATTTATTTATTTTTTCCTTTGTGGTTATCCTTACATGTGTTCTTTATCTCCAGATACCCTCCTGTGCCTCTCCTAAAAAAGCGAGCCTCTTCTCATGAAACGCGTCGAGATTAGTACCAACGTTTTTTTAGATTTGTTGTTGATCATCTTTATGGACTATATAGGTTCCATGGAAAGGTTTCTTTCTTGATCCTAGTTGAATATTATATACAGTACAGACCAAAAGTTTGGACACACCTTCTCATTCAAAGAGTTTTCTTTATTTTCATGACTATGCAAATTGTAGAGTCACACTTAAGGCATCAAAACTATGAATTATCACATGTGGAATTGTATACATAACAAAAAAGTGTGAAACAACTGAAAATATGTCATGTTCTAGGTCCTTTTGCAGCAGACACATCTCTAGAAGAACTGATAAGAGGAGACTGTGTGAATCCGGCCTTCATGGTAGAATATCTGCTAGGAAACCACTGCTAAAGAAAGGCAACAAGCAGAAGAGACTTGTTTGGGGTAAAGAACACAAGGAATGGACATTAGACCAGTGGAAATCTGTGCTTTGGTCTGATGAGTCCAAACTTGAGATCTTTGGTTCCAACCACCGTGTCTTTGTGCGACACAGAAAAGGTGAAGGGATGGACTCTACATGCCTGGTTCCCACCGTGAAGCATGGCGGAGGAGGTGTGATGGTGTGGGGGTGCTTTGCTGGTGACACTGTTGGGGATTTATACTGAACCAGCATGGCTACCACAGCATCTTGCAGCGGCATGCTATTCCATCCGGTTTGCGTTTAGTTGGACCATCATTTATTTTTCAACAGGACAATGACCCCAAACACACCTCCAGGCGGGGGAAGGGCTATTTGACCAAGAAGAAGAGTAGTTTTGATGCCTTCAGTGTGAATCTACAATTTTCATAGTCATGAAAATAAAGAAAACTCTTTGAATGAGGTGTGTCCAAACTTTTGGTCTGTACTCTATGGGCCAGATTCAGGTAGATGGGAGCATCTTTGCTCTGGAGTAACGCTTCTCATTTACGTTACGCTGCCGAAATTTTAGGAGCAAGTGCTGTTATTCATGAAGCACTTGCTCCTAAAGTTGCGGCAGCGCATCGCAAATGAGCCGGCGGAATTCAAATTGGGCGGGTACGGGGCGTGTATTATTTAAACTAAGCGCAATCCCGCGGCGAACGTACTGCGCATGCGTCGAGTGTCAATGCATCCCAGTGCGCATGCTCCAAATTCTGTCAGTGAACGTCAATGACGTCACATCCCCATTCATTAAATTTTTACGCAAGCGACGCGATTTCTTTTTTTCGACGCGATGACGACGCCTATACTTAACATAGGATACTCCACTAGGGGGCTGCTTTATCTTTACGCCGCGTATCGCTTACGGAAATGTCGGAAAGTCACTGCGTCGCGCCCGAATACGATCGTGAATTGCCGATTCCCGCTGATTAACATATTTTTTTCAGCGTAAATCAGCAGCGCCATTTTTAAATTAAAGTTGCGATGCGATGGCGAAATTCAATTGCGCTGATCGCATCGGAACTCCAACCCGGCGTTTCTTGTTTTTCTGGTTACAGAAAACAGAGAAACGCCGGGTTAAAGTGACAGTTAGGCTGGAGTATCACAGATACTCCAGCCTAACTCTACCTGAATCTGGCCCTATGGGCCAGATTCAGGTAGATGGGAGCATCTTTGCTCTGGAGTAACGCTTCTCATTTACGTTACTCTGCCGAAATTTTAGGAGCAAGTGCTGTTATTCATGAAGCACTTGCTCCTAAAGTTGCGGCAGCGTATCGAAAATGAGCCGGCGGAATTCAAATTGGGCACGGGGCGTGTATTATTTAAACTAAGCGCAATCCCGCGGCGAACGTACTGCGCATGCGTCGAGTGTCAAAGCATCCCCGTGCGCATGCTCCAAATTCTGTGAATGAACGTCAATGACATCACATCCCCATTCATGAACTTTTTACGCAAGCGACGCCATTTTTTTTTTCCGACGCGATGACGACGCCTATACCTAACATAGGATACTCCACTAGGGGGCTGCTTTATCTATGCGCCGCGTATCGCTTCCGGAAACGTCGTAACGTCACTGCGTCGCGCCCGAATTCGCTCGTGAATTGCCGATTTCCGCTCATTAACATATTTTTTGAGCGTAAATCGGCGGGAACGCCTCCGGCGCCGTTTTTAAGTTGAAGTAACGATGCGATGGCGAAATTCATTTACGCTGCTCGCATCGGAACTTCAACCCGGCGTTTCTTGTTTTCTAGTTACAGAAAACAAAAACGCCGGCTTAAAGTGACAGTTAGGCTGGCGGATCACTGGATCCGCCAGCCTAACTGTACCTGAATCTGGCCCTATGTGTATATATATATATTTCGAACAAAAACGATCGTTCGCGGCAAATTCGAGTGAAACGAAACAACCGTTTTTAAGACTTTTTTCCATTGATACATGTTCCCTGGGGCAAGACCCGGGTTCTGAAAGACATTTTCCAACAATAACTGGAAAATTGGTCTTTAAAACGACCGTTTTTTAATTCGAACGTTCGAGACTTTCGTGCGAACGATCGGACCGTTCGACGGTTCTGGTGCGAACCGAACGCGGGGGTGTTCGGCTCATCCCTAATATATATATATATATATATATATATAAAAATTTTTTATATTCAACTAGGATCAAGAAATAAACATTTTAGCCCAGATTCACAAAGCACTTAAGCCGACATATCTGCAGATACGCCAACGTAAGTACAAATGTGCGCAGTCGTATCTGTGCGCCGACCCACAAACCAAGATACGTCGAAAAATAGGCTTCAGCCGCCCGACGTAACTTTCCTACGCCGGCGTAGAGTGGGCGCATATTTACGCTGGACGCATGTGGCGCTCCCATTGATTTTCGATTCAAATATGCAAGTGAGGCAAATACGGCGATTCACGAACGTACTTGCGCCCGGCGCATAATATACGCGGTTTGCGTAAGTCGTACGTCCTATGTAGGAGGCGCAACTCGTATGAACTGTCGAATTTTACGTAGTTTACGTTGTACGTGAAAAGGGCTGGGCGTAGGTTACGTTAACACCGTAGGCAGTGATTCGACGTATCTTAGGCAGTTGTTTCGACGTGATTGTGAGCATGCGCACTGGGATGCGGCCACGACACGACGCATGCGCAGTTCGTTGTAAGTACTTGCCTGGCACTCGCCACATCATTTGCATGGGGTCACGCTTCATTACCATGAATCACGCCCACTTCCAGCCCACTTCAACCTACTTCCACTTACGCCTACGAATATACGCTACGCCGGCACAGAGTTGGGAGTATTTGCTTTGTGAATTCCATGCTTCCCTCTCCGCGCTGAGCCGGTGTAGCGTTAAAAAGAAAGCTTGTGTGCGAATCTTCTGTCTTCCGCCGTAGTCTGGATCTTGTACTCCCCGAGCACCGGGAGGGCACAGTTGGCCTAGCATTGACACAGACACATAAGAAGATTGGGTAATGACGGGTGACATTCCAACAGCTTGCTGACCCTCTTCTCAGCCACCTCAATCTAAAACTCCGCCGCAAATTGCTAAAAACTCTGCGTACTCCACCAGCTCGGCTGCAGATTTAAATAGTAATAATAATATTTTATTATGGAAATGTTTCCTGTGCTCACACTGCGAATCTTTGGAAACAGGATTAAAATGATGTAACTCAGCCAGACAATATTCCTCCCTGAAATATTAACAGCGCTTCTCCCTGTAATAATTCCACCCGCAATGCAATAAGCGTAGATCAAGCAATTTTCATTAAATCTGTTTCTAAGGAAACCTGTCTATCCAGACATATGAGCTAAATGTCACCTTTATTTCATTTTTATTTTTTCTTCTTTTTTTAGCATTGCAGAAATAGTTTAGTGTGAGAGTTTAGCGAGGAGATATTAAAAAGATGGTGGACATTAGTTTTATGGCATCTTTATTGCAAAGAAAGTGAACGCTTGGTTTATGCAGAAAGGTCGGACATTGGCGATGCCTGACCTCTTTTTAAATTGTTTCTTATGCCGCGTACACACCACCGTAGCGCACCTCCTTTACGTTAGACTGCCGCAATGTAGAGGCGCAATCACCCTATTCTCGTTCGATTTGCGCAGAAATTTGCGCCGGTGCAACGTAATTTCAGAGGCGTAAGGCGGAGTAATTCAAATTGGGAAGGACGTGGGCGTGTTACATTGAAATGAGCCGTGACCCCATGCAAATGAAGGGCCGGCCGGCTCGCGCATGCGGACATGAAGCAGACCGTGGTCAGCTCCGCTGTGCGCATGCTCACAACTCGGGAACGGCGCAATCAGTGAAATTGGAAGTGGACCCGGGCAACTTAGTGAACTACGCAGACAGCATAAAAAGACAGAGACAAACGCACTTCCTTTGCAAAAGTACATCCCTTTGTATCCCTCCCTATACAGCAAGGTGCTTTTGTTCTGTTGTTTATTAGTGTTTGTTTGTTTGTTTGTGACGTGTCTTTGAGATATTTGGGGACTGTTTTGCTGAGTGATTTGTGTCTTTTATGTGTTTTCTTTGTTGTTATATTTTTTAAATTATATTTTTGCTGGTCAATTTTTGTTTTAGTTTGGGTTCTGTTTGTGAATGATTTTGGAATGTGGGGGTGACATTCCTGCCGGAAAAGGGGTGTCACCCTCATTTGTGGTGGAGAAGTGATCCCCAGGTCTGTGTGAATGGTGTATGAATGTACAGTGACATAATTGGAGCCGTGGCGTGGCGTTGCTGCTCACAAGTCCTGCATGGTGGGCTTGTGCCAATCCAATGTGATGAGGATGTGGGGTGTGTGTGCTAGGGACCACAGTGGTGTGCATGCATGCATTCTCATTGTGCCATGATTAATGTGTGTGTTTAACGTGCAAAGATGCCTAATGTGAGCTGGCTCCTGGCTGCTCTTCCCTCAGAAGACGGGGTAGCCTCGGTTAGGGGGGGATTGTCTGGTTCAGGGGTCAGGTCATCACTTATGTCAATCTCCAGGCCCTTTCTCACTGCGAAGTTGTGCAACATGCACCGATGATCTGGCATACAAAGTTTGGGGAATACTACAGGGTACCATGGGGGGTTCCGTATAGGAGTCATGAGATGGGGTCCCAGTCCATATGCAGAGTCATCCTGAAGGGATAAGACAGGAGGATGTTAGTATTGCATGTGCCCCTTGTGATTTCAGCATCATGGGGGGGGGACAGTCATGCCTGCCACCCATGTCACTCACCAACCAGCCAGCTGTCCCCATAAATGTTCTGTTCGAAATCTGTGGGGATGGGGCTAGGATTGTACTGTATATGTAGCTGTCATGGGTGTTATGGGTAGTGCCATGTGTTGGGCTGGTGATGTCCTCCTGCAGGGTTGTGGTTAATTCCAGGATGGCATGAGGGGTGAATCTGAAGATGCGAGACACCTCAGAATCACTCATGCCAAAGATGTCTATGCGTGTGTGATATATCAAGTGAAGAGCTTGTATCAGATTCGATTATTATATCCATCAAGGTTTTAAAGGGCAATTGAAAGATAGTGAGACCGTGTTTGTAATTTGTATGTATGTTATGTATTGATGTATATATGTATGTATTTTTTTTTGTAAAAATGTTTATAAAAGCAAAGAATTTTTTTTTGGAAAACCTCTCCCGTGCCCTCCTCCTTCTTTGCTCATCTAAAGTCAGTAGTATAGCTATGAGCATGGATGCCCCTGGCATCTTGGCATAAAGTTGGTTGTCCAGCAAGTGTGACTGCTCAGCTCCTCACTAACGGTGTTGCTTTAGCTGACATGTAGACGAATTGTCTAATTTTATACCACCTTTTATATGGTCTAGTTTTAGACAGGCCGTGCAGCTGTTGCGCACAGCGCGTAGCCTTCCGCTGCAACAACGTTATTTTGTGGATCCCCGTAACTCCCTCATTAGCATATTTGAATAGAAAATCAATGGTGTGTCTAGCGCAGTTTTGCGCGGACGGATGCGCCTGTCTATCGAAATTACGCCGCACAAAAAAAGTAGATTTTTTGCGTATCTCGTTTTAGGGATGCGGAGCATCGAAACGCATGCGCAAATTTAGACTTATGCCACGCATCTCCTGTTACGCCGGAGTAATCGCTCTGTGAATCTGGCCCTAAGTTTTTAACCACCTAAGCTGCATTCACACCTATGCGTTTTGTCGCCCTACGCCCGACGCTGTAGCAGCCTGAAATACGCTGGAGGGGCGAATTTACATTGTCGGCTATGGAGACGGTTCACATCTCTACGCCGAACGCCGAATCGCCGTACGCCTGAAGCTTGAAACAAGTCCCGGACTCTTTTTTTCAGGTAGATAATATAAAGTGATAAGCGCTAAAGTGTATGTGTAAAGTGCACAAAAAATAAATAAATGAATAAATACAGAAATGTGTAATAAATCAAATTGGACAAAGTGCTGTTCTGGTGTGTGGTAGAGCAGACTTTCACAATAAGTGTAAGTGGAGCCCACACGGGGTGTGGGTAAATGAACAGTGATGACAATGATGAGAGTCTATGATGAAAAGGAACGATGGGTCAGAGGTGACTGATGGGTCTTCTATATGGGGTGAACACATCCGATATATGGTCTCATATTGCCCTTACCTTAAGGTGGTGGTAACAATGCAACAGGTGGGCAATGCTGGTTCCTTCTCTTGTTATATCTGTAGGGCTCCTTGGTGCTGTGCTTGTTGGATGGTCATCCGTGGTGTAGATCCTCGAATCTAGCAGCTCATGATCGCGGGTCAGAGCGTGGGATAAATAACACCAAATAGTGAAGCCCGTTTAAAAAGAGGGGGGTTTAATGAAAAATAAGCCTCTTACATGGAAAATAGTAGTAAAAAACGCCAAACAGAAACTGATAAGTGACAGAGCACGGCGAATCCAAACGCCGTCTTACGTCTGCTAGCCTCCGGTTGGCTGTGAGTGTCACGTGGTCGCACTTCCTACGTCGTTACGTCACGGTCTCGTGACTTCTTCAGGGAACTTTTTCAGGTGTTTTGGGCGTTCGGGCATAGCCGATATTGCTAAAATCACCCCTCCAGCGAAAAACAAGGAGCGACTTGTCGCCGCAAATCGCGGGGACAAAACGCCGAATCCATGTCGCTGCAATACGCCGTCTCCCGCCTACGCTCAGGTGTGAATGCAGCCTTAAGCCCCGGACCAAAATGCAGCTAAGACTCCATTCACACCTGGGCGTTTTGTAACTTGAAGCCTGAAGCTACAAAACGCTGGAGGGGAAATAATCAATTATTCTCTATGGAGATGGTTCACATCTCCACTCCAAAACGCCTGAAGCCAGAAGTTCAAAAATGCCTGAAGCTCAAACAAGTTCTGGGACTTTTTTTTAGGCAGATTTGGGCAAAATGTATAGCGTTTACAAAATAGGGGATAGTTTTATTGTATTTTTATTAATATATTTTTTTTTTACTACTAATGGCGGCGATCAGCGATTTTTTTTCGTGACTGCGACATTACGGCAGACACATTTTTGGGACAATTGTCATTTTCACAGCAAAAAATGCATTTAAATTGCATTGTTTACTGTGGAAATGACATTTGCAGTTTGGGAGTTAACCACAAGGGGGCGCTGAAGGGCTTATGTGTGACCTCATGTGTGTTTCTAAATGTAGGGGGGTGTGGCTGTAGGTGTGACGTCATCGATTGTGTCCCCCTATAAAAGTGATGACGCGATCGATGCAGCCACCACAGTGAAGGACGGGAAAGGCGTGTTTACACATGGCTCTCCCCGTTCTTCAGCTCCACGGACTGATCGCCGCACACCAGCGGCGATCGGGTCCGCGAACCCCACGGTCCCGGTTCCCGGAGCTTCGGACCGGGTCACGGGTCATGTGCCCAGCCGTGTAATTCTGCCGACGTATATGTGCAGGAGGCGGTCCTTAAGTGGTTAAGGGTCTAGAAAAAACAAAGTTTCAACCTGATCATTAAAACTGCCTTGCTTACACGCGATTGTGAAAAAAAAATGCTCTAGCAAAGCGCGGTGATGTACGACGGCACTATAAAGGGGAGGTTCCATTCGGTTGGCGGCACCCTTTGGGCTGCTTTAGTGGATTTTGTGTTAGTAAAAGACGATTTGCGCTTTTCTGTCTGTTACAGCGCGATAAATGTGCTTACTCCGTTACGAACGGTAGTTTTACCAGAAGGAGCTCTCCCTTCTCATAACTTGCTTCTGAGCATGCACGGGTTTTTAACGTCGTTTTAGCCCACACACGATCATTTTTTACAACATGAAAAACGACATCGTTAAAAAAATGCAGCATGTTCGAAAAAAAGTGTCGTTTTTCAGAACCTGAAAAATTATGTGGAGCCCACACGCAATCATTTTAAATGAAGGTTTTTAAAAACGTAGTTTTTTACATGCCGAAAAATTATCGCGTGTACGCAACATTACAGTCTGATCCTCTGGATTTCTTCCTCAATCCATCTTGACGGGATTGTAGCCGTATTAGTGCTTGGACCTTGAAGAGGGTACAACCCGAAAGCTAGTCCTTAAAATGTCTTAGGGCAAATAAAAAAGGATTTTCCTCAATCCCAACTCTACTCAGCATTGTAAACTCACCTCCATCCTATAGCACAGGGATTACAATTTTAAGTCTAGACCTACTAGCCAGGCAAAAACCTTATGCCCCACCAAACCTCATTTTTGTGGGGGGGGGGTTTTAACACGTGTTTTTAAAAAAAACATGTTAGGTCTGAATATTACTATATTATTATAGTGTTACTAAACCCACAGGGTGGGTGCATGTGATCGGCACAGGGCCAAACAGCACTGTCCAGACAGAGGGTCAAGGGACATGCAGCCTCATAGGGCAGTCAGAGTAGAATGAAGACTCCTTCTATATTTACTAAAACTTTTGCAGTCCCATGTTCTGTGTGTAGCGCCTGGTTACTTTCCAGTACCGGTGCTATGTTAAATTTAGAGGGGGTCAGAGAGTTAGTTAACTCTGACCATGCTGATTTGTCCAAATTTGGGTTTTTGTCTCAGCTTTGGCTGTGCTGTGGGTCCATTCTGTCGTCTCTGGGGTGCTGATCTTATCTTAGGGCAGTGTTTCTCAACTCCAGTCCTCAAGCCCCCCCAACAGGTCATGTTTTCAGGATTTCCCTCAGATGAAAAGGCTGTGGGAATTACTAAGGCAGTGAAACTGATCAAATCACCTGTGCAAAATAATGGAAATCCTGAAAACCTGACCTGTTGGGGGGGCCTGAGGACTGGAGTTGAGAAACACTGCCCTAGGGCGACAGGTGGCAGCAGTGGAGTCAAGGATTGGGTGCTCTTACCAAACAGCCTATCAGGAGGGTTTAGCCTTGCTGTGCATGCTGGGAAGGGGTATTTATGGGGCAGACGCCATCTTCCTGGGCTTATCCTCATGTGCCGCCCACCTTTAGGCTGCATTCACACCTGAGCGTTGCGATTTGCAGCATTTTTTACCGCGACAAATTGCGCAATTGTTTACTGCGATTCGCTGCGAAAAACGCGATTTTGTACAGGTCATTGTCACCAATGTAAAACCCAAGCCGAGAAAATTCTAGAAAGAAAGAGAGAAAGAAAGAGAAAATTCTAGAGAGAAAGAAAGAGAAAATTCTAGAGAGAAAGAAAGAGAAAATTCTAGAAAGAAAGAAAGAAAGAGAAAATTCTAGAAAGAAAGAAAGAAAGAGAAAATTCAAGAAAGAAAAAAAGAAAGAGACAATTCTAGAGAGAGAAGAAAGAAAGAAAGAAAGAAAGAAAGAGACAATTCTAGAGAGAGAAGAAAGAAAATAAGAAAGAAAGAAAGAGAAAATTCTAGAGAGAAAGAAAGAGAAAATTCTAGAAAGGAAAGAAAGGAAAGAAAAGAAAGAAAGAAAGAAAGAAAGAAAGAAAGAAAGAAAGAAAGAAAGAAAATTCTTGAGAGAGAAGAAAAAAGAAGAAAGAAAAAGAAAATTCTAGAGAGAGAAGAAAGAAAAAAAAGAAAGAAAAAGAAAATTCTAGAGAGAGAAGAAAGAAAGAAAAAAGAGAAAATTCTAGAGAGAAAGAAAGAGAAAATTCTAGAAAGAAAGAAAGACAATTCTTGAGAGAGAAGAAAAAAAAAGAAAGAAAAAGAAAATTCTAGAGAGAGAAGAAAGAAAGAAAAAAGAGAAAATTCTAGAGAGAGAAGAAAGAAAGAAAAAAGAGAAAATTCTAGAGGGAGAAGTAAGAAAGAGAGAAAATTCTAGAGAGAGAAGAAATAAAGAGAGAGAAAATTCTAGAAAGAAAGAAAGAGAGAGAAAATTCAAGAAAGAAAGAAAGAGAGAGACAATTCAAGAAAGAAAGGAATAAAGAAAGAAAGAGACAATTCTAGAGAGAGAAGAAAGAAAGAAAGAAAGAAAGAAAGAAAGAAAGAAAGAAAGAAAGAAAGAAAGAAAGAAAGTGACAATTCTAGAGAGAGAATAAAGAAATAAAGAGACAATTCTAGAGAGAGAAGTAAGAAAGCAAAAAGAAAAAAAAATAGAAAATTCTAGAGAGAGAAGAAAGAAAGAAAGAGAAAATTCTAGAGAGAAAGAAAGAGAAAATTCTAGAAAGGAAAGAAAGGAAAGAAAAGAAAGAAAGAAAGAAAGAAAGAAAATTCTTGAGAGAGAAGAAAAAAAAAAGAAGAGAGAAGAAAGAAAGAAAGAGAAAATTTTAGAGAGAAAGAAAGAGAAAATTCTAGAAAGGAAAGAAAAGAAAGAAAGAAAGAAAGAAAATTCTTGAGAGAGAAGAAAAAAAAAAAGAAAGAAAAAGAAAATTCTAGAGAGAGAAGTAAGAAAGAGAGAAAATTCTAGAGAGAGAAGAAAAAAAAAAAGAAAGAAGGAAAGAAAGAAAGGGAACATTCTAGAGAGAGAAGAAAGAAAGAAAGAGGTTGGGTAGTTTCTTGCAGAGGATGGAAGTTGGTTGCTCTCATACAATTCATTGTTAGATGTCAGTTATTTCTGCAGATAAATCACATTTTATATTGCGCTCGTTGGCGTTCCGGATTCTTCCGTCGCACTATTGCCTCGTTCTCTCCTCACTATAAGCTTGTTGTTTTATTTCTCTATCTCCTTACTAGAATCTCATAAAATAAATGGATAGGTTACAATTCACCCCAAAAAATCCAGATTACCTTTTTGACGAGATGGAATTTGTTTGAAAAGTGGGCCCGGCGTGACCTATAAGAGCGGTGAATTATACCCGCGTCTCATTGCGTTAATCTAGTGTCAGGGAGAATTATGGAGATCCGGCGTGTGGAGCCGTATTACAGGCCCCTTCTGTACATACACCGAGTATTACACTTCCAGTAAAATCTGAATTACACACCCAGCGGGGCCCCACATGACTTTATTTAAACCCAAGCCTTGGAGCTGCTTTCTAAACCCCCGTGATTTACTGTGAACTCTCTGATTCCGGGGTCAGCAACCCTTTCCCAATCAAGTCTCGTTCTTACAAACATTAGACAGTTGGCACTCCATAGTGTACAATCTTTGCACTTATAGTTGAACCGCTAATGGCAAGTTACGTTTATGAATTATTTTGTAGGTCGTAGGCATGTGTGGTGGCAAGGCAGTGGATTTTTTTTATTCTTTATTTAAAGAATCACTCAGAAGTTTACATACATGCACCATATTGTCAAAAGTATTGGGACGGCTGCTTTTACACACACAAACTTTAATGGCACCCCAGTCTTAGTCTGTAGGGTTCAATATTGAGTTGGCTCCGCCCTTTGCAGGTAAAACACCTTCACCTCTTCCGGGAAGGACGCCCACAAGGTTCAGGAGTGTGTCTATGGGAATGTTTTACCATTCTTCCAGAAGCGTGTTTGTGAGGTGTTGGACGAGAAGGCCAGGCTCGCAGTCTCCGCTCTAATTCATTCCAAAGATGTTCTATCGGGTTGAGGTCAGGACTGCAGGCCAGTTAAGTTCCTCCACCCCAAACTCCCTCTTCCATGTTTTATGGGCCTTGCTTTGTGCACTGGTCCTCATCATTTGGTGGAGGGGGGATTATGGTGTGGGGTTGTTATTCAGGGGTTGGGTTGGCCCCTTAGTTCCAGTGATGGGAACTCTTAAGGTGTCGGCATACCAAGACATTTTGGACAATTTCATGCTCCCAACTTTGTGGGGACAGTTTGGGGACAGCGCCTTCCTGTTCCAACATGACTGCCCACCAGTGCACAAAGCAAGGTCCATAAAGACATGGAGGAGCGACTTTGGGGTGGAGGAACTTGACTGTCCTGCACAGAATGCGGCCCTTTGCTTTCTTTTATCCGCCCTTGAGGCCCTATTTTATTCACTGACACCGATAAAAGGACACAATTCTTCCCAATGACATCAATGATGGGGCACAGTTCCTCCCAATGACACCAGCAATGGGGCCCAACAACACCAATGATGTGGCACAATTCTTCCTTATGACACCAATGATGGGGGGGGGGCACAATTCCTCGCAGTGACACCAATGATGGGGAACAATTCCTACCAGTGACGCAAGCGATGGGGGTACAATTTCTACCAATGACGGGGCACAGGTCCTCCCAATGACTCCAACAATGGGGCCCAATGACACCAATGAAGTGGCACAATTCTTCCTAATGACACCAATGATGGGGGGGGGCACAAGTCCTCGCAGTGACACCAATGATGGGGAACAATTCCTACCAGTGACGCAAGCGATGGGGGTACAATTTCTACCAATGACGGGGCACAGATCCTCACAATGACTCCAACAATGGGGCCCAATGACACCAATGATGTGGCACAATTCTTCCTAATGACACCAATAATGGGGGGGGGGGCACAATTCCTCGCAGTGACACCAATGATGGGGGGGGCACAATTCCTCGCAGTGACACCAATGATCAGGAACAATTCCTACCAGTGACGCAAGCGATGGGGGTACAATTTCTACCAATGACGGGGCACAGGTCTTCCCAATGACTCCAACAATGGGGCCCAATGACACCAATGATGTGGCACAATTCTTCCTAATGACACCAATGATGGGGGGGGGGGGAACAAGTCCTCGCAGTGACACCAATGATGGGGAACAATTCCTACCAGTGACGCAAGCGATGGGGAAACAATTTCTACCAATGACGGGGAAACAGGTCCTTCCAATGACTCCAACAATGGGGCCCAATGACGCATGAAGTGGCACAATTCTTCCTAATGACACCAGTGATGGGGGGGCACAATTACTTGCAGTGACACCAATGATGGGGAACAATTCCTACCAGTGACGCAAGCGATGTACGGTCCTCCCAATGACTCCAACAATTCTTCCCAATGTCACAAACGATGGGGCTCATGCCGTTGTTCACAGTCTGCCCCTCCTAAAGTCTGAAGGACAGTAAACTGGCCCTTTGTTTACAAAGCTTGGAGACCCCTGGTCTAGTTAGATGGGGGTGGGGGGTCTCCAGCTGGAGGGAAATAGTCCTTGGCTATGTCCTCTGAATTTTTTCCTACATGTGGAGGCTTTGGAGGGATCCTGGTGCTATTGCATGTGTGCATTCTGTGCTATATGTAACAGTTGTTCAATTCGTTGACGAAGACCCATGAGTTGAAACGCGTAGGGATACCCACATTTCTGGGATACAGAGCTGTTCTTTGCATGAAGAAAACATTTTTTGATAGGGGAGTGGTAGAAGCAATGAAGGTCGGGGGATGAAGGGGAGATGATCTGCCCAGACATGAACTTTACCTTTATGTTAAATTTATTGTATACATTGTAATACTTTACTTTTTTTTTTTTACCACTTCCCGCCCAAGGTAGTATGTGGACGTCCTTGATTTTGAGCGGGGATATCTGAATGATGGGTGCAGCTACAGGCATCATTCAGATATCGGCTTTTTTTAGCCGGCGATTCCCTTCACCATGAGAAAGATCATAGCAGGTGTTCCTCCGCTTGATCGTTCTTACGGGCGGCGAGAGTGGAAGTCCCCCCTCCCGCCACCATCCGGCACTTCTACCGACTCACCATTGCGATCAGTGAGTTGGAAAACGGATCCACCGGCCCTGGAAGCTTACCATAGAGATTTCCAGCAGACCAGATGGTGGCCGGAGTATCTATGATCGTTCGGAGGACGGGCGCAATGTTATGACGTCACGCCCGGCCTCTTCATTCAAAAAACGGCGCCGCTTCGGTTGGGAAGCCGTAATCAATTTTTTTTCTTTTATGTCAGGCTTCTCAGCCTAGAGGTGAGATGTGGGGTCTTGCTGACCCCAGATCTCACTGTAAAGAGGACCTGTCATGCCATATTCCTATTACAAGGGATGTTTACATAGGAATAAAAGTAATCAAACATTTTTTTTCTTTTTTTAAAAGTGTCAAATTAATAAGTTAAAAGTAGAATTAACCATATATTTTTTTTTAAAGCGCCCCTGTCCCCGTGTGCTCGCACGCAGAAGCGAACGCATATGTAAGTCCCGCCCACATGTGTGCAGACCACACATGTGAGGTATCGCCGCAAACGTTAGAACGAGAGCAATAATTCTAGCCCTAGACCTCCTCTGTAACTCAAAACATGTAACCAGTAAAAAAAATGTAAAGCGTCACCTGTGGGGATTTTTAAGTACCAAAGTTTGGCGCTGTTCCACAAGCGTGTGCAATTTTGAAGCGTGACATGTTAGGTATCTATTTACTCGGCGTAACATTATCTTTCACATTATGCAAACAAATTGGGCTGATTTAAAAAAAAAAAAAAATTAAAGCAAAAAAGTGTTAGAAAACTTGCTGCGCCAATACTGTGCGAGATAAAAAGTTGCAATGTATTCTCTGGGGTCTCTGCTAAAAAAAAAAAAAACATATATAATGTTTGGGGGTCCTATGTCATTTTCTAGCAAAAGAATGATGATTTTTACATGTAGGAGAGAAATGTCAGAATTGGCCTGGGTGGCAAGTGGTTAATTTACCTTTCTGTTAACCACTTAAGGACCGCCTAAGGCCAATATACGTCAGCAGAATGGCATGGCTGGGCACAGGCACGTACAGGTACACCTTTAAGAGCCCAGCCGTGGGTCGTGGGCGCGCACGTGACCTGATCCGAAGCTCTGTGACCGCGCTCGCGGGACACGCGAGACCCGATCGCCGCCAATGTCCCGCGATCGGTAACAGGAGCTGAAGGTGAGTGTAAACACACCTTCCCCGTTCTTCATTGTGGCAGTGTCAGTGATCGTCTGTTCTCTGATCTATATCTATGGAATGACGATCAGTGACGTCACACGTCCAGCCCCGCCCCCCTACAGTTAGAAACACATATGAGGTCACACATAACCTCTTCAGCGCCTCCTAGTGGTTAACTCCCACACTGCAATTGTCATTTTCACAGTAACCAGTGCATTTTATAGCACTTTTCGCTGTGAAAAGGACAATGGTCCCAAAAATGTGTCAAAAGTGTCCGATTTGTCCGCCATAATGTCGCAGCCACGAAAAAAAATCGATGATCACCGCCATTAGTAGTAAAAAAAAAAGTATTAATAAAAATGCCATAAAACTATCCCCTAATCGACTTATTGCTTACTGCTTATTGCGAATAGGTAGAAAAATACGTATCGGCCTAAACTGAAAAAAAAATGTTTTTTTTTATATCTTTTTTTAGGGATATTTATTATAGCAAAAAGTAAAAAATATTGTTTTTTTTTCAAAATAGTCGCTCTATTTTTGTTTATTGCGCAAAAAAATAAAAACCGCAGAGGTGATCAAATACCACCAAAAGAAATCTCTATTTGTGGGAAAAAAAGGACGCCAATTTTGTTTGGGAGCCACGTCGCACGACCGCACAATTGTCAGTTAAAGCGACGCAGCGCCGAAGCCGAAAAACTGGCCAGGTCCTTTACCTGCATAATGGTCCGGGTCTTATGTGGTTACATTTATTGTATACCGCATTTATCTTGCTATAACGCGCTCCCGCTTATAGCGCGCATCCCCAACCTAGAAGAAAAAATCCTGAAAAAAAAGACAATACCTCATCGGTGTCCATCGGCGGTCCGGCGTCCTTCTGCGGCCATCGTGGTGTCCTCCCCGCTGTGTTCTTCAGCCGATCCCCGCTTCCCGCGCTGTGTTTGAACCACTCCGCCGACATATACCGAGCGCAGTACATTCGGGCACGCTCGGCTCTCGCGTAAAGGACGTACAAAACGCACAGGACGTGGGCGCGAGCGGAGCCGAGCCCGGCCGAGTATACCCGAGTGTACTGCGCTCGGTATATTTCGGCGGCTCAGTTCAAACACAGCGCGGGAAGCGGGGATCGGGATCAATTTCCCCCTGATTTTCAGGGGAAAAAAGTGCACGTTATACGCCGATAAATATGATACATTGTAATACTTTACTGTTTTTTTTTAAGGAAATAAAAAAGATTAGGCTGGAGCTCCACTTAAAAAAAAAATAACAAATTCGGATACAATGTATATCATGTTAAGAGAAAATACGTTATTTTTCCATGTGGGTCTCCTTTGACTCGTATGGTAGAACATTCTTCCTTGATTTATCATCTCACAAGGAATTAACTTTGACACATCTAATGTTACTTAATCTTATCTCCATCCATATTTTGCAGAGAAAGGTCGTATTTTGGTAAATATCAAACACTATTTCGGTCCCTGTAGATCAGGACTTGTACAAATCCGAGAGATCCATTTTCCTCCATCGTTGTGCCTTCAAAGCCGGCTGTGCCGCTCAGGATTTCCTGTATGCCGAGTCGTCCCGTCTTCCCTTTCCAGACGTATTTTCTTATAGACCGCGGGGCTTCGCCGCCAAGTGCCAGAGGTCAGACGGCGGAGCTCTGAGCGCGGTCCCGGAAGTCTTTAAAATCACATTGATTTAATTGGTGTCGGAGCTGCGGAGTCCAAGACATTGACTCATTAATGCAACAATTCCAGGCGGCACTTATTGTACGGAATTCACTAAATGATATCAAAAGATCGAAATTCTTTCAAAATGTTTTGATGGATAATTGGCGGTCACAATGAAGCTTAACCACTTGCCTACCGACCACTTTTATCCCCAATTTTCAGCTTAAAGGGGTTGTAAAGGTAATTTTTTTCCCCCTTAATAGCTTCCTTTACCGTTGTGCAGTCCTCCTTCACTTACCTCATCCTTCCATTTTGCTTTTAACCACTTAAGGACCGCCTACTGCACATTTACGTCGGCAGAATGGCACTGATCAGGGGGTAATGATGGGCACTGATAAGGCGGCACTGATGAGGCAGCACTGATGAGAATGCATTAGGTGGCACTGATGGGCACTGATAGGCATCACTGATTATTATTTATTATTATTATTTAGGTACTTACTGTATATACTTGAGTGTAAGCTGACCCGAATATAAGCCGAGGCACCCAATTTTACCACAAAAAAATGGGAAAACGTATTGACTCGAGTATAAGGGTGTCCATCTGCATGCCTCACTGTGCCTCCCTTTGCCTTACTGTGTCTATGTCCATGCTTCACTGTGTCCATGTCCATGCCTCACTGTGCCCATGCCTCACTGTGTCCATGCCTCCATGTGCCCATGCCTCACTGTGTCCATGCCTCACTGTGTCCATGTGCATGCCTCACTGTGTCCATGTGCATGCCTCACTGTGTCCATGTGCATGCCTCACTGTGTCCATGCCTCACTGTGCCCATGCCTCACTGTGTCCATGCCTCCATGTGCCCATGCCTCACTGTGTCCATGCCTCACTGTGCCCATGCCTCACTGTGTCCATGCCTCCATGTGCCCATGCCTCACTGTGTCCATGCCTCACTGTGCCCATGCCTCACTGTGCCCATGCCTCACTGTGCCCATGCCTCACTGTGTCCATGCCTCCATGTGCCCATGCCTCACTGTGTCCATGCCTCACTGTGCCCATGCCTCACTGTGCCCATGCCTCACTGTGTCCATGCCTCCATGTGCCCATGCCTCCATGTGCCCATGCCTCACTGTGTCCATGCCTCACTGTGCCCATGCCTCACTGTGCCCATGCCTCACTGTGTCCATGCCTCACTGTGTCCATGCCTCCATGTGCCCATGCCTCACTGTGTCCATGCCTCACTGTGCCCATGCCTCACTGTGCCCATGCCTCACTGTGCCCATGCCTCACTGTGTCCATGACTAGATTGACGTTTAACATGGGAGTATATAGAAGGGGTGCCCAGCTTTAAAAAATTGGTGCTCCCCAGTAGTAGGTCCCCCAGACAACAAACTTTGCACACTTGTAGAGGAGAAATGGAGCTACATGTGTGCCAGATCCGGGTCCAGGAGACCTACGACCGGCGGGTATCGGGTCCCCAAATTCCCCCAGAGAAATTACCATTTAACATGGGAGTCTATGGAAGGGGTGCCCGGGTTTGAAAAATCGGTGCTCCCCGGCCGTAGGTCCCCCGGACAACAAACATTGCACACTTGTAGTGTACACACGAGCAAACCAAAATCCCCGCCAGCAGAGAGCGCGCTGACGTGGCGGTGACGTTGACGCCGCCACGTCACCGCACCAGGAAGTAAAACACTTCCGCGCATGCGCCGAATCCATTCGGCGGCGGTGCGGCGGCGGTGCGGGACAACATGTCTGCTGGTAAGTGTACTAACCAGCAGACATGTCGGGCGGACGGATTGCCACCCGATAGATTTCAAAGCATGCTTTGAAATCTGTCGGGTGGCCAAATCCGTCGGCTCGGCCGTACACACGATCGAATCTGTCTGCTGAAACGGTCCAGCAGACCGTTTCCAGCGGACAGATTTGATCGTGTGTACGAGGCCTAAGAGTGGAGCTACATGTGTGCTAAGTTTGGGGTCAAGGGGACCTACGGCCAGCCAGTACCAGGTCTCCAAAGTCCGGGAGAAAAGGTGACTCGAGTATAAGCCAAGGGGGGCATTTTCAGCACAAACAAAAAGGCTGAAAAACTTGGCTTATACTCGAGTATATACGGTATATAGCGCTGTCAATTTACGCTGCGCTTTGCATATACATTGTACAGTCACATCGGTCCCTACCCTCAAGGAGCTTACAATCTAAGGTCCCCTAAATCACATTCATATACTGGGCCAATTTAGACAGAAGCCAATTAACCTATCATCATGTCTTTGGACTGATGGGCACTGATAGGTGGTCATGATGGGCACTGATAGGCAGCAATGATAGGTGACACTGATGAATATGCACTGATGGGCACTGATTGGCAGCACTGTGGGCACTGTTGGGACTGCACTGATCAGTGTAGATGTGCCTTTTAGAGAATCCGGTTTTCGTCTCTCTTCTCCGGTCCTCATGCTGTCAGCACGAGGAAAGGAGTGCCGATAACCAGCTTCTGTTGACAGCCGTGATCAGCTGTGATTGGACACAGCTGATCACATGGTAATGAGCCACCAGACACTGCGATCGCAGAGCGGGCCCCCCCACACCCGCAGCAGGGGCGTCACATGGCATCAGTCTGCGATCTAATTCATCCCAAAGGTGTTCTATTGGGTTGAGGTCACGACTCTTCCCTAAATTCACTCATCCATGTTTTTATGGACCTTGCTTTGTGCTCTGGATGAGTTAGAGTGGAGACTGTGAGCCAGGCCTTCTTGTCCACAAAGATAAAATAATTATTTCCTGACATAAAGATGGCCGAGGCTACAAGACGATTGCCAAGACCCTGAAACTGAGCTGCAGCTCGGTGGCCAGGACCATCCAGCGGTATAACAGGACGGGTTCCTCTCCCCGCCTCGCCATGGTCCACCAAGGTAGTTGAGGTCACGTGCTCAGCGTCATATCCAGAGGTTGTCTTTGGGAAATAGATGTATGAGTGCTGCCAGCATTGCTGCAGAGGGTGAAGGGGTGGGGGGGGGGGGGGGGGTCAGCCTGTCAGTGCTCAGACCATACGCATCAAATTGGTCTGCATGGCTGTCGTCCCAGAAGGAAGCCTCTTCTAAAGATGATGCACAAGAAAGTCTGCAAACAGTTTGCTGAAGACAAGCAGACTAAGGACATGGATTACTGGAACCGTGTCCTGTGGTCTGATGAGACCAAGATAAAGGTATTTGGTGTCAGATGGTGTCAGGCGTGTGTGGCGGCAACCAGGTGAGGAGGACAAAGACAAGTGTCTCTTCCCTACAGTCAGGCATGGTGGTGGGAGTGTCATGGTCTGGGGCTGCATGAGTGTTGCCGGCACTGGGGGGCTACAGATCATTGAGGGAACCAACATGTACTGTGACATACTGAAGCAGAGCCTGATCCCCTCCCTTCAGAGACTGGACCGCAGGGCAGTATTCCAACATGATAACGACCCCAAACACCTCCAAGACCACCACTGCCCTGCTAAAGAAGCTGAGGGTAAAGGTGATGGACTGGCCAAGCATGTCTCCAGACCTAAACCCCATCGATCATCTGTGGGGGATCCTCAAACGGAAGGTGGAGGAGCGCAAGGTCTCCAACATCCACCAGCTCTGTGATGTCATCATGGGGGAGGGGAAAAGGACTCCAGTGACAACCTGTGAAGCTCTGGTGACCTCCATGCCCAAGAGGGTTAAGGCAGTGCTGGAAAATAATGGCGGCCACACAAAATATTCACACTTTGGGCCAGATTCAGGTAGATGGGAGCATCTTTGCTCTGGAGTAACGCTTCTCATTTACGTTACTCTGCCGAAATTTTAGGAGCAAGTGCTGTTATTCATGAAGCACTTGCTCCTAAAGTTGCGGCAGCGCATCGCAAATGAGCCGGCGGAATTCAAATTGGGCGGGTACGGGGCGTGTATTATTTAAACTAAGCGCGATCCCGTGGCAAACGTACTGCGCATGCGTCGAGTGTCAATGCATCCCAGTGCGCATGCTCCAAATTCTGTCAGTGAACGTCAATGACGTCACATCCCCATTCATGAAATGTTTACGCAAGCGACGCGATTTATTTTTTTTCCGACGCGATGACGACGCCTATACTTAACATAGGATACTCCACTAGGGGGCTGCTTTATCTTTACGCCACGTATCGCTTACGGAAACGTCGGAAAGTCACTGCGTCGCGCCCGAATACGATCGTGAATTGCCGATTCCCGCTGATTAACATATTTTTTCAGCGTAAATCAGCGGGAACGCCCCCGGCGCCATTTTTAAATTAAAGTTGCGATGCGATGGCGAAATTCAATTGCGCTGATCGCATCGGAACTCCAACCCGGCGTTTCTTGTTTTCTGGTTACAGAAAACAGAAACGCCGGCTTAAAGTGACAGTTAGGCTGGAGTATCACAGATACTAATTCTACCTGAATCTGGCCCTTTGTGCCCAATTTGGACATTTTCACTTAGGGGTGTACTCACTTTTGTTGCCAGTGGTTTAGACATGAATGGTTGTGTGTTGAGTTATTTTGAGGGGACGGAAAATTTACACTGTTATACAAGCTGTACACTCACTGCACAACATTGTAGCAAAGTGTCATTTCTTCAGTGTTCTCACATGAAAAGATTGAAGAAAATATTTACAGAAATGTGAGGGGTGTACTTACTTTTGTGAGGTACTGTATACAATTTAAATATATATATATTTGTATACACTGTACTGTATATATGATGGTTTGTGTAGCAGGGGATTGCTCTGCTGATTTTCGAGGTAGACTGCCTCTGGCAGAGGCGGCTCTAGGCTTTGTGAGGCCTTAGGCAAAACCTGACATGGGGCTCCACTCACTCCCATGATGAGAAAAATAATTCAAGGACAAGAGCCTCTTCCCCATGACCCTGGCCGGTGGTTGTGGGGGGTCTGCGGGCGGGGGGCTTATCGGAATCTGGAAATCCCCTTTAACAAGGCAGCCCGCAGATCCTGCACTTTAATAACTAAGGGTCAAGGGCCACCCAGTGATGTCACCTGGTGAACCCGCCCCCTTGTGACGTCATTGACTGAGGGCATGCTGGGTCACTGACGTCAGAAGGGATGCGGTCACCGATATTCACTGGCTGTTAGGGATGCTGGCGGCCCCGCTCCTGAGTCAGGGCTCTTATCGCTGCCTGAGCACAGCAGCATTAAGGTCCCCTGTACCTCAAAACTGGGGTAATGCATTGGGTAAGTGAGGCGGCCGCGAGGCCCCTGCGAGTGTGAGGCCTTAGGCAACCGCCTAATTGGCCTAATTAACCACTTAAGGACCGCCTCCTGCACATATATGTCGGCAGAATGGCACGGCTGGGCACATGCACGTACAGGTACGTCCTCTTTAAGTGCCCAGCCGTGACCGCGGGACCCGATCGCCGCTGGAGTCCCTGCGATCGGTCCCTGGAGCTGAAGATCGGGGAGAGCTGTGTGTAAACACGGCTTCTCCGTTCTTCACTGTGGTGCCGTGATTGATCGTCTGTTCCCTTTTATAGAGAAACACAATCGATGAGGTCACACCTACAGCCACACCCCCCTACAGTTAGAAACACATATGAGGTAACACTTAACCCCTTCAGCGCCCCCTTGTGGTTAACTCCCGAACTGCAATTGTCATTTTCACAGTAATCAGTGCATTTTTAATGCATTTTTTTTGCTGTGAAAATGACAATGGTCCCAAAAATGTGTCAAAATTGTCCGAAGTGTCCGCCATAATGTCGCCTCCATTGCTAGAAAAAAAAAATATTAATAAAAAATCCATAAAACTATCCCCTATTTTGTAAACGCTATAACTTTTGGGCAAACCAATCGTTAAACGCTTACTGCGATTTATATTTGAAGATAGGTAGAAGAATACGTATCGGCCTAAACTGAGTGTCCGCCATAATGTCGCAGTCACGAAAAAAATCGCTGATCGCCGTCATTAGTAGTAAAAAAAAAAAAAATTAATAAAAATGCAATAAAACTATCCCCTATTTTGTAAACGCTATCAATTTTGCGCAAACCAATCACTAAACGCTTTCATTGCGATTTTTTTTTTTACCAAAAATATGTAGAAGAATACGTATCGGCCTAAACTGAGGGAAAAAAAATAATTTTTATATATTTTTGGGGGATATTTATTATAGCAAAAAGTAAAAAATATTGCATTTGTTTCAAAATTGTCGCTCTATTTTTGTTTATAGCGCAAAAAATAAAAACCGCAGAGGTGATCAAATACCACCAAAAGAAAGCTCTGTTTGTGGGGAAATAAGGACGCCAATTTTGTTTGGGAGCCACGTCGCACGACCGCGCAATTGTCAGTTAAAGCGACGCAGTGCCGAATCGCAAAAAACTGGCCAGGTCCTTTACCTGCATAATGGTCTTAAGTGGGGCTTAAGTGGTTAAAGAGCCCCCTCTGGCCTCTGGTTTTGGGTTGGGTCACAGAATTCTGAGGCCGGTGGCGCCGGCGCAGGGGAACGATCCGACGCTGCCTGCGAGCCGAAGCTCCAGCGACACACCGCACTAAAAATGTCAGACAAATTCAGTTAATTAGGCAAGAGAAAAATATTTCCCAATCTGTTCCTCTGCAATGCAGAATCCCCGTCTGTATTTTCCTGAGATTGGGATGTGAATGGTGAGGACTGATGAGCTCATGAAATGAGGGGCCACACAGAGTACAATGACGGCGTGCAAAGTGCAACCTTCCTGGCAGCAAAACCGCAATTCTCTTCCCCTCGTCTCAATGCAGTCAGCTGAAAACTGATTGGTTGCTGCACTTTGGTCACCGCATTTATTAAAAGGGAACCTTTCAGCAACTTCACGACTCCGCATGAATAAAATCCCGACCTGTCACCGTGTACAGCAACTCCATCGTTTTATATAAAAAAAAAAAAAAAAAAATCCATCTTTTATCGTTAGCCAGCTCCCTCCCACACCTTTTTTCATTTCTTTTTTAAGGACAAAGGATTTCTTTGGATGATATTGTCCTGCAAAAATGATGTTATTGTTTATGCAATTTGTGTACAAAAAGTTACAAAAGTAAAAAAATAATAATAATAATAATAAAAACATGTTTCTATTTCAATGTCTTTTTAACCACTTCCACACCAGGCACTTATACACAGGGCCGGTAATAGGGGGGGGGGGACTACCAGCCCTCCTGTAGGGGGCCCAGGCAAACAGAGGGGCCCGGACCGCAGAGGGAATCATTGTGGTCGGATGGAGGGGCAATTACAGAATTACTTCCCTGCACCGATCCCCCTTCCTGTTGTGCGTGCTTCTGATCCCCCTCTGTGCTCCCTGTCACTGTGCTGCCCCCCCCCCCCCATGGCATTGCTGGCTTACCTGACTCGTAAAAAAAATAAAAAATTGTAAAAATAAAATACATTTTAACATTTTTTTAAAAATTATATAAAAAAAAGTTTAAAGATTTTAAAAAATGGATAATTCACACGGGTTCTCTGTTATGTTTGTGTCCGCTAATAAGGATTTCAGTGTATTTGTTTGTGAAAATATTGTTTTGATATATTTTGGGGGGGCCCTGTCGGGTAGGCTGTAGGGGGCCCCCGTGATTTCTAACAGCAGCCCTGCTTATACACCCTTCCGCCCAGACCAATTTTCAGCTTTCAGCGCTGTCGCACTTTGAATGACAATTGCGCGGTCGTGCTACACTGCACCCAAACTAAATTTTTATCATTTTGTTCCCACAAATAGAGCTTTCTTCTGGTGGTATTTGATCACCTCTTTTTTTGTTTCTGTTATAAAACATTGTAAATAAGTAAGTTTTCTCCTTCACTGAGGGGCACCGGTGGTACTGCACTGACGGGCACTGATAAGGCGGCACTGATGGGTACCGATAAGGTGGCACTGATGTGGTGGCATTGATGGGCACTGATGATGGGCACTAATATGTGGCACTGATAGGCGGCACGGATGGGCACTGATCGGCGGCATGGATAGGCGGCACGCATGGGCACGGATAGGCGGCACGGATGGGCATGGATAGACTCTGATAGGCGGCACAAATGGGCACTGATAGGCGGCACAGATGGGCACTGATAGGCGGCATGGATGGGCATAGATGGGCACTGATAGGCAACAACCTCTAGCAACCAATTAGTGAGTGGTAAGGATGTCCAGTAACCTCTAGCAACCAATTAGTGAGTTGTATTGATGTAAAGTAATCTCTAGCAACCAATCAATCACTAAGCAGAAGTCATGTCCTGTAACCTCTAGCAACTAATCAGTGAGACATAATGTGTGCTGTAACCTCTAGCAGCCAGTCAGTGAGTGGTAATGATACATTGTAACCTTTGACAACCAATCACAATCGCTGCCTGATCTGATTTAGTGAACTGATTTGAAAGTCTAGCTGCTATATATTGTATGTATGTCTCAGGGCAGGTAGAGAGCGAAATTGCATGGGGGAGGGGCCAAGAAAATGTTTGCCCGGGGTCCAATCAATATTAACCACTTAAGGACCGCCTCCTGTACATATACGTCGGCAGAATGGCACGGCTGGGCACATGCACGTACAGGTACGTCCTCTTTAATTGCCCACCCATGGGTCACGAAAGGGGTGCCCCAGTCCGAAGCTCCGTGACCGCGGCCGCGGGACCCACGGACCCAATCACCTCTGGAGTCCCGCGATCGGTCCCCAGAGCTGAAGAACAGGGAGAGGTGAGTGTAAACACAGCTTCCTCGTTCTTGACAGTGGCACTGTCAGTGATCTTCTGTTCCCTTATATAGGGAAAGACAGTCAATGACATCACACGTCCAGCCCACACTTAACCCCTACAGCGCCCCCTAGTGGTTAACTCCCAAACTGCAATTGTCATTTTCACAGTAATCAGTGCATTTTTATAGCACTTTTCGCTGTGAAAATGACAATGGTCCCAAAAATGTGTCAAAAGTGTCCAATGTGTCCGTCATAATGTCGCAGTCATGAAAAAAATCGCTGACCGCCGCCATTAATAGTAAAAAAAAATATAAAAAAAATGCAATAAAACTATCCCCTATTTTGTAAACGTTATAAATTTGGCACAAACCATAAAGGCTTATTGCGATTTTTTTTTACCAAAAATATGTAGAAGAATACGTATCGGCCTAAACTGAGGGGAAAATATTTCTTTATATTCGTCGCTCTATTTTTCTTTCTAGCGCAAAAAATAAAAACCGCAGAGGTGATCAAATACCACCAAAAGAAATCTCTATTTGTGGGAAAAAAAAGGACGCCAATTTTGTTTTTGGGGGCCACGTTGCACGACCGCGCAATTGTCTGTTAAAGCGACACAGTGCTGAAACCACAAAAAGTGGCAAGGTCCTTTAGCTGCCTAAAGGTCCGGATCTTAAGTGGTTAAAGACCGCCCTGCCTGGAGGTGCCATTTTTTTTTTTTTTTTTTACTGCAAAAAAAAATAATCCACCAGGGAAATGTCATTTAGCTTCTGCCGGTTTAAATTGTATTTCTTTAATATTTCTAAATGTCACTTTTGCTATAAATGTTACAGATGTGCCACTTTACTGCCGGCCTGGGCTTAGGGCTCCCCCCTCCCCCCCAGGAATATAATTTAAAGGAATTGTGCGTATTTATTGTTGCACTTTAGGCCTCATTACCGCCGTTCTTATATCTATTACCAACCTCTTATCTATTAGTCCTGAAAATAGAGACGATTGATTCGCAAGATTTACTTCCCATTGACTTCAATGAGGTTCGTATTAAAGTTCACAATTTGCAGATTTTTGGAAACGATCGCTAAACCTGCCCCTTGGATCAAACCCAAAAGAAAACGGGGTCTAGGAAAATGCATCCCTACATTTTCATTCTTTATTGCATAGGTGTGCGCATGGGGTGTGCCGGCTGTGCCTGGGCACAGGGCTGCCATCAGGAATTATAAAGAAAAAAAAAGAAAGAAAAAAAAAAGAAAGAAAAAAAAAATCTAATTTCTTTTTTTTTAATATAAAAATAAATAAAAAAAAGGGGGTTGTCAACTGGGGCCCTGGGGACCTCTGGGCCCTTTAATAAAAACAAAAAAAATAATAAAAAAATATATAAAAAATATATAAAAAAAATTCAAATACATTTTTTTGTATATAAAAAAATTAAACGCGGGGTTGCCATCCGGGGGCCCTGGGGACCTCTGGGCCATTTAATAAAAACAAAAGAGTAAATATAAAAAATATAACAATAAAAGGTGGGGTTGCCATCCAGGGGCCTGGGATTGGGGACCTCCGGGCCCCTGGGGACATCTGGGCCATTTAATAAAAACAAATATATATATATAGTTGTGTGTGTGTGTGTGTGTGTGTGTATATATATATATATATATATATATGTAATATATATAAATGTATTTTTTTTAATAAAAAATAAATAAAAAAATATCTAAAATAAAATGACTAACAAAAAATATATATATAAAAAAAAAAATCAAATTTATTTTTTGTATATAAAAAAATAAAACGCGGGGGTTGCCATCCGGGCCCCTGGGGACCTCCGGGCTCCTTACAGGTGTACTGCGTGTACCCCCCTGATGGCGGCCCTGCCTGGGCAGACCCTAATCACCTTGTACAGTACAGCTTTTACCTGCTGCCCCCATCCCTCTGCAGTGCTACCAGCTTCCCTACTCTCCCACCAGCTGCTGGAGGGGGATATTTCAGGATGGAAAGCAGGGGAAGGGGCTGGTAAATATGTAATTTACTACCCCCTTCCTTTTCTGAATGAACACAGTCGGTGATTGGTGAAGATTGCTCCTGTTCTAATTCATAACTCCCTGTGAATGAACAGGAAGCCGCTCAGCACAGAGGACTTCCCTTTCATTCACATCAAAAGAAAAGGATTCGTCCCCAGAGCCCCAGATGGCTACCCCCCTTTTATTTTTTTATTTTTTTAAATAAAATTTTTACATTTTTTTATATATATTTTTTTATTTTATTTTTTATTTTTATTAAATGGCCCAGAGGCCCCCAGGGCCCCGGATGGCTATGTCCCTTTTTTTTCCAATTTTTTTTATATATTCTTTTTTTTTTTGTCCAGAGGTCCCAAGGGCAACCCCCCCTTTTTTTCTTTCGTCAGCACCCAAAGCCCACCGACCTCAATTTGCGGCGGCAGCAGCACCCCCTGCTTCTCAATTAGCGGTGCCCCCACCCCCCGCTTCTCAATTCGAGGCTGCAGCACCCCTCCCCTGGTTCTCTGCTCCAGGGGGCCTATGCCTAAAGCTGTGTAAGGGGATCCCCATAATTCCTAATGCCTGGTGCCTGACCTCACAAATGCTCTTCTGGAAGAATGGTCAAACATTCCCATAGACACACTCCTAAACCTTGTGGACGGCCTTCCCAGAAGAGTTGTAGCTGTTATACCTTTAAAGGGCGGAGCCAACTCAATATTGACCTCTACGGATTAAGACTGGGGTGCCATTAAAGTTCATGTGCGTGTAAAGGCAGGCGTCCCAATACTTTTGGTAATATAGTGTATATAGCCCCGTACACACGACAGGGAACCTCGACGGGCGGAACACATCGTTCCGCCCGTCGAGGTTCTCTGCCGGCCGTCAGAATCTGCGACCCGCCCGTCGAGAATGGCAACCAGCCATTCATCCCGACGGGCCGTCGAGCAAATAGAGAACCTGCTCTCTATTTGCTCGACGGGTTTCCCGACGGGCGGGGCTAACAGAGAGCGTACACACGGCCGAGGTTCTCGCTGGAATGAAGGTGAAGGGCGGGGCATGAAATGTCCCCGCCCACACCACCTATGGGATTGGGTCATACCTAGAAAATTAATTAAAGTTATTTAAAAAAAAAAAAAAAAAAAAAAAAAATGATAGTTTCTTACTTACCTATGATTGGGGAAGTTTTGTTGTCAGTTGCCCTTAACAACGGTCCTCTAGCCCTATAAAAGGAATGAGGATGCGTCATCTGTGGCAGAAGAACGGAGAAGATCTGGAGAAGCGCATCTTCTGTACATTGTTGGGGACTTACCTGTGATGGAACAATTACTTCGCCAAATGATGGACCGGGCCGCCGCTACGGATGGTGATGTATGGATGCGGCAGTGCCTCTCACTTCCGGGCTCTTCTCCGGGGTTCATATCTTCTCCCTCTTCTGCCCTTGGTGGACCTGTCGGTCCTGCGGTACCGAGTACCTCCGCTTCTCGTTCTCCATTCGTCATCCCCATGGGTGTGCTGTCCCCCCCGGGACCTACGGTGTGCAGTGCGAGGTCTCCGCATCCTGCAAGTGGCGTTTCCGCTATTCGGATGTCGTCAGCTCCGCCCGAGGCGTCAGTGACAGCCCCTTCCATCACGCGAGATGTCGTTCAGCCTTCCTCGTCAGCTGGGACCGATGGCGCGTGCGCAATACGGCAAGGCAGGGCTACACAGAGGCAGCTTAAGCGTCCCCGCCGGTTCGAATCCCCGCCTGGTCCTGTAGTTAAAGGACGAAAGAAGAATGAGTGAATTTTGATTTAATATTATTTATTTTGTTGCTGATGGTTTCTCTCGGTTTTTAATGGTTCTTCCTTGTTTTTGTCCTTTTAGTGCTGTTAATTCTGCTGGTTTGCTTAGGGTGAATGCTGCAGTTCCATCATCCAGTCCTGTTGTCATGGCAACGGATAATCAACAGATGACAGGGAAGAAACGTCTTTATAAAACTACAGGTATTTTCAGGCAATTTGATATTTTGATGGATTTTACTCTTTCTGATACTGACTTTAATACTCCCAGTTCTTTCTTTATTGTTTTAGCTCCTTTACAGACTGATCCTGTTGCAATTGTACCGGGTCAAGAAGTTTCTCCTGATTTTGTTATTTCTACAAAGCTACTGCCAGCAGGGTCTGCGAATGCCTCGCCTGAAATGGTTACAGCGCCTGCTGGTGAGTTTACTAGTTCTTCCCAAGTCGGGGATTTACTTTCTTCCTTTTCTAAATTTATGGCTATGTTTGCAAATTCATTTACTAATGTTAACCAAACGCAGTCAACTCCTGCTTCTGTATGGCTGGATCCTTTGTCGGAGGCTCGTTGTAGCCCTACTCTACCTCAGTTGCCACGGCAACTGTGGTTCCTTCTGCACCTGATGTTTTAGTTCCTCCTTTAGTCCCGGAATCTTGCCTTAAGGAGGTTATGACTTGTGATTTGTCTCCTCTGGGATTTCATTTATCGGGTACGCTTAAAGAAAAAATTTGGAGGGGGGATTATGTGGATATCTTATCTTTGCTTCCTTCCAATCATGAGCTTGCTGCAGTTAGGAAGGATGGGGATGGAAAGGGCGAAGACAAGAAAAAATTAGCGCCACGTTCTTTTAACAACTGGCTACAAGCCTTTTGCATTTACGCTAGCGTGCTAGGTGAACGGCGCTCTGATTTGTGTTCTGGCTTATTCCAACACGTTGAAATTATTTTGGAGGCTTATAAAAATTTTCAAGGCTTTTCATGGTTCTACTATGATGAAGCGTTCCGCCAGAAGTTGTCAGTGCACAAATCTTTAAAATGGGGGTCAAAAGATGTAGGTCTATGGCTCAATCTTTTATTGCCTCAGAAGCCTTTGGTTAAGGTTAATGTTTCCAGTGCCAGTAATACATACAGAAAAGGGGTGTGTTTTCATTTTAATGATGGCGTGTGCAAATGGCCTAACAGCTGTAAGTACAAACACGAGTGTAGTCATTGCACTGGTTCCCACCCTGCTTCACGTTGTTTTAAGAAATCAGCTTCTATAGCTTCTGCTCCTGCTAAGGAGCTTTTTCTTAAAAGCCACAACACCGGTGAACATTCTAAACATGCTACCTTGGCTTCACATGTATCCAGAAAATCAGAGGGCAATCATCCTGCATGATGGTTTCCTATTTGGTTTTCCCTTGCCTTCTTTTTCTGGAGTCGGTTGTCAGGTTTTTCCCAATTTACCTTCTGTTTCTTCAAATGCGTCTGTTGTTCGTGACAAATTAAACAAGGAATTGGACGCAGGTAGGATTGAAGGTCCTTTTTCTTCCTCTCCTTTTCCGGATTTTAGGGTTTCTCCTCTTGGTATTATCCCTAAGAAAGAGCCAAACACTTTTAGGTTAATACACCATCTTTCTTTCCCATTTGGGTTTTCATTGAACGACGATATTGATCCATCGTTATGTTCCGTTCAGTATTCTTCATTTGATGACGCTTTGGCGAAAATTAGGAACGTTGGTGCTTCGGCTTTGCTCGCAAAGGCTGATATTCAATCTGCTTTTAGGTTACTTCCTATTCATCCTTCTGCTTTTAACTCTCTTGGTTTTTGTTTCCAAGGTGAATATTACTTTGATAAATGTCTCCCGATGGGATGTTCACTTTCCTGTTATTACTTTGAACTTTTTTCGACATTCCTTGAGTGGGTTGTCAGTTGTCGTGCAGGTTCCAATAACTTATTACACTATCTAGATGATTTTCTGTTTATTGGAAAGGCTGATTCTTCTGATTGTTTGTATTTATTTACCGAGTTTAGGATTACATGTCGAGATTTTGGTGTTCCTTTAGCCGAAGAAAAGTCTGTTTTCCCAACGTCTTGTCTAGACTTTCTAGGCATTCAGATTGATACGATTGCCATGGAGTTCCGTCTTCCTGAAGAGAAGATTGTTAAGATTAGGATTTTGTTGGATTTTGTGCTTTCCAAACGTAAAGTTAGGTTGAAAGTGTTGCAATCTCTTCTTGGCTTGTTGGCGTTTGCTTCCAGGGTTTTGCCTATGGGTCGGGTTTTTTCTAAAAGATTGTATAGGGCTATTTCTGGTATTTCTTCTCCTTTCCATTTCGTGAGGATTACTTCTGGAATTAGGGAGGATCTTAAGATTTGGCGTAGTTTTCTGGCATCGTTTAATGGTAGTTGTTTGTGGCAGACTCCCTTTTGCTCAGCCTCAGCTCTTCATCTACATACTGATGCTGCTGGGTCTTGTGGCTATGGAGCGTACTGGGATGGTCATTGGTCGGCTGATTCTTGGCCGGATTCCTGGAAGGCGGCAGGTTTGACATCTAATATTGTTTTGTTGGAAATCTTTCCTGTTTTAGTAGCGTTAGAATTATGGGGTGTTCATTTTATGAATCGTCGTATTTTACTTTTTTCTGATAATAAAGGGGTGGTTTTTGCCATTAATTGCCTGTCTTCCAGATCTCTTCCTGTTATTACTATACTCAGATTGTTAGTGTTTAAATGTTTGAATCTTAATATTTGGATTAAAGCACGATATGTTCCAGGGACTGATAATCTTATTGCCGATGCTTTGTCCCGCTCCCAGATTCAGGAATTTCGAAGACTGGTGCCGGATGCGGATCCTGTTGGCCTGTTATGCCCTCCACACTTATGGGATCTTCGGTAAATCCTGTTTTTGCCGCCATTAAGGGTTCTTTGGCTCCCTCCACGTGGGCATCATATAAAGCTGCGTGGGCATTGTGGTGCTCGTTCCTGCTTTCTCTTGGGTGTGAAAGTCCTCGCTTTTCAGAAAGCTTGGTTCTATCTTTCCTCAGTTTTCTAATGTCTCGCAGTTATTCTCATTCCCATATCGTAAAAACTCTCTCTGGTGTTTCGTTTTTTGTGCGTTTGCAGGGTCTCAGGTCATGTATGTCCTTTTTCTCAATAAGGCGTGCACTGCAAGGGTACAGAAGGCAACACTTAGTCGCTGACGATAGATTGCCAATATCTATCAGTCTTCTAAGTCGTCTTTGTGACGTGTCAAGGGAGGTCTGTTTTTCCCCTTATGAAGCCCTCTTGTTTTCTTTGGCGTTTTGTTTAAGTTTTTTTGGGGCATTTCGAGTTTCAGAATTGCTACCGCGTAAGGTTTCTGATGACTCTGGTTTATTTTTTCAAGATGTTTATGTTGGATCGGATTCTGTTCAGATACTGCTCCGAAAAAGTAAGACCGATCCTTTGGGTCATGGTCGGTGGATCACCTTGCGGGCTGATCCCCGCGCGCGCTATTGTATTTATTCTTTACTTAGACAATTCCTGGTGGTGAGACCTGTTTTACATAAACACTTTTTGATACATGTCACGGGTGCCCCGGTGACTGTTTATCAGTTCCAGGCTGTTCTGCGTAGATGCCTCAAAGCATTACAGTTAGGACACCTGCGTTTCTCTTCTCACTCTTTTCGTATAGGTGCAGCCACTACAGCAGCTATGGTTGGTCTCAATGAATCAATGATTAAAAAAATTGGTGGTTGGCGTTCGAATTGTTATAGATCCTATGTTAGACCTAATTTTCAATTTTAATTTTAGATAACCCTTGTACCGTATGGATAATAGGACATTCTTATATCTTCTGGGCTCAGAAGAGAGCTGAATGGAGAATGTATGGCAGTAACTTGGGTTTATCTCATCATACTTTTAATGTTTACTGGTATGGCCTGTGTGGTATGCGTTGGGGCAGTTTACGTTCTGTTCTGACTCAGTTACATATTGATTGGCCAGTCCCTCAGATCATCATTTTCCACCTAGCGGGTAATGATTTGGGCAAACGCAAAACATTAGACCTGATTTCACGGATTAAACTCGATTTGTTATGTTTACATTCTGTTTTGCCCGATGCTATTTTAGTTTTTTCTGAGGTTATCCCTCGCTTGGATTGGTTAATTTGTCCTGAGCGTAGATATTTGGAAAAAATCCGTAAGCGAATTAACAGATCTTTGGATAAATTCATGCCTTTGGTTCACGGTATGTCGTTTAGGCATGTGGACTTAGAAGGTGGGTTGCCTGGTTTTTATAGACCAGACAACGTGCATTTATCCGATATTGCTCTAGACATCTTAAATTTGGATTTCAATACCTGTGTTGAATTGGCTGTTGCCATGGTGGGGTGCCATGCCCCTTTAAAGTAGGGCCTGGCGTGTGGGATGATATGTTTATTTTATTTAGCTTGAGCTTAAAAAGCTAAGCTACTTTGGTTATTATAGTATATATGTTTATATATGGTTATATGCTAACAAAAATAGCTAATATTTAAAGGTACTATTTAATTTTATTTAAGAATTGTTTTTTACATATTACAATTCATTTATACCTATAAATAAAGGCCACGGCCGTTTCATACCACAGGTATTGATTTGTAGTATTATTTACTTATTTATCCTTAGTAAAATTTATATTGGTTGTAAATTGGTTATGACTACAGTCCCATGAAGGTGAAGGGCGGGGCATGAAATGTCCCCGCCCACACCACCTATGGGATTGGGTCATACCTAGAAAATTAATTAAAGTTATTTAAAAAAAAAAAAAAAAAAAAAAAATGATAGTTTCTTACTTACCTATGATTGGGGAAGTTTTGTTGTCAGTTGCCCTTAACAACGGTCCTCTAGCCCTATAAAAGGAATGAGGATGCGTCATCTGTGGCAGAAGAACGGAGAAGATCTGGAGAAGCGCATCCCACCCTCCCTCCCTGTCGTGGCCTTTTTTATGAGGTTTTAATCCCTTACTGTAAGGGGATGATATGTTTATTTTATTTAGCTTGAGCTTAAAAAGCTAAGCTACTTTGGTTATTATAGTATATATGTTTATATATGGTTATATGCTAACAAAAATAGCTAATATTTAAAGGTACTATTTAATTTTATTTAAGAATTGTTTTTTACATATTACAATTCATTTATACCTATAAATAAAGGCCACGGCCGTTTCATACCACAGGTATTGATTTGTAGTATTATTTACTTATTTATCCTTAGTAAAATTTATATTGGTTGTAAATTGGTTATGACTACAGTCCCATGGAGCTCCCAGCGAGATTCTCGCTGGTTTCTGGCGAGAACCTCGGCCGTGTGTACGGGGCCTATGACTTGCGTTAACATTTTAAAGCTTCTATAAGATTTTAGTGATTAATATGTTCATATTTTTTCTGTCCGGCTACTGTGCATCCCTGGGAGTTGCATCCATTGGCTGCGGAGAAGCTGTAGTGCTAACACTCTAATCCCTCCAAATATACGGCTCGGTACGAATTCTTCCACAAAAGGGAAATTAAAAGTACAGCAAGTTTATTTTTCAAGTCGTTTTTAGGAAAATTGTTTTCATAAAAAAGAGTAATTACATAAAATAACACGCCGTTTGTGTAATCAAATAAATTGCTTAATGGACTTTAATCTCTGAAAATTGTTCTAAAATTAGTAGTACTTATGAGTGGAAAGGAAGCGCGCGTTGTTTAGTTATTTTACTGCAGAACGCGGATTCAAGATTACATAATGAATGGATTTGTCAAAAAAAAATTATAGGATTGCCCATCCCCCATAGTAAATTATAAGGATATTAAGATCCATCAAAGAGTTTTTTTTTCTCCATATTAACCACTTAGGCCCCTTTCACATTTATACGACTTGTCTCACGATTTTGGACTGCAAAATCGTATGACAAGTCATTCTCCATTATTTTCAATGACTACCATTCATACTGGCACGACTTTAAGGTCCCTTTCACACTTGTACGACTTCAAAGTCGCCTGATTTTACCGCGATTTCGTGGTTGCGATTTCAATGAGGCCCCTTTCACATTTATACGACTTGTCTCACGATTTTGGACTGCAAAATCGTATGACAAGTCAATCTCCATGATTTTCAATGAACACCATTCATACTGGCACGACTTTGGTCCGATTTTGATGCCACTTACACAGGCATTCATTGAAATCGCGCGACTTTGAAGTCGTACAAGTGTGAAAGGGACCTAAATGTCTGTGTAAGTGGCCTCAAAATCGGACCAAAGTAGTGCAAGGACTACTTTGAAGTCGGCACTACTTAAAGGGGAGTTCCAGCCAAAAATGGTGTTTATTAAAAGTCAGCAGCTACAAAAAGTGTAGCTGCTGGCTTTTAATAAACACTCACTTACCTGCTCCTGCGTTCCAGAGCGACGCGCCGACCGGGGCTCCGCTCCTCTCCCCCCCTCCCCGGCCGGCGTCTCCATCCCGACTATGGGCACCCAGCCGTGACAGCATGCGGCGCGGCTCGTCGCTGATTGGACAGGCGATCACATGGGACCTGTCATGTGTCCCATGCGATCGCCTACAGGGAGGGGCTGGTGTAGGCGATTAAGGCTTAATCGCCTAACCAGCCCCTCGGCGGAAGCAGGAAGTGGGACAGGAAGTCCCACTCCTCCTGAAGCCCCCACCCCCCCCCCAAAAAAAATTACATGCCAAATGTGGCATGTAAGGGGGATAAGCGGAAGTTCCATTTTTGGGTGGAACTCCGCTTTAAAATCGTGCCAGTATGAATGGTAGTCATTGAAAATAATGGAGAATGACTTGTCATACGATTTTGCAGTCCAAAATCGTGAGACAAGTCGTATAAGTGTGAAAGGGGACTAAGTAGTGCCGACTTCCTACACTACTTTGGTCCGATTTTGATCCCACTTACACAGGCATTCATTGAAATCGCGGCCTCCCTCGAATCGCAGCAAAATCGCGGTAAAAAGTCATACAAGTGTGAAAGGGACCTTAAGGAACAGGCCTGTTTTTCAGACTCTGGGCCAGATTCACATACAATCTGCGGCGGCGTAGCGTAAGCCATTTACACTACGCCGCTGCAACTTAATGGAGCAATTGCCGTATTCCCAAAGCTTTTGCCCCGTAGTTTGCGGCAGCGTAGCGTAAATGGCCCTGCGTATCCCCGCGTAATTCAAAGGGGGCGGCTTGTATTTAAATTAAGCGCGCCCCCGCGTCGATCGAACTGCGCATGCACCAGCTGGGAAAAAAGCCCAGTGCGCATGCTCCAGCTCACGTCGGAAAGCGTCGTTGAAACCGACGTCAAAACGACGTGATCGACACTTACGCAATGCCCTATTCGCGAACGACTTAGTAAAAGACGTAACCGATGGAAAAAGACGACGCTGACCCGACGCCATACTTAACATGGCATACGACGGAACTTCGAAAACCTACCCCTCATATAGCAGGGGTAGGTTTACACTTACGGAAACGACGTAAACGACGTACTAGGCTCATTTGCATAGGCAAATGAGAAAACAACGTAAAGGCCACCTAGTGGCCGAGTAAATTGATACCCAACATGTCACGCTTCAAAATTGCGCCCGCTCGTGAAAACTTTTACCCTTAAAAATCTCCATAGGCGACATTTAAAAAAAATTCTACAGGTTGCATGTTTTGAGTTACAGAGGAGGTCTAGGGCTAGAATTATTGTTCTCGCTCTACCTATCGCGGCGATACCTCACATGTGTGGTTTGAATACTGTTTACATATGCGGGCGCTGCTCACGTATGCTGTCAATTCTGCGTGTGAATTCGTCGGGACGGGACACTTTAAATTTTTTATCAATTTTTTCTTATTTAATTTAATTTATTTTATTGATTTTAAAACAGTTTAAAAAAAGTTTGTGTCACTTTTATTCCTATTACAACGAATGTACAGTAAACATCCCTTGTAATAGAAAAAAGCATGACAGGTCCTCTTAAATATGAGATCTGGGGGTCAGAAAGACCTCACATCTCATATTTGGACTCAAATGCAAAAAAAAAAAATTGTCATTTGAAAAAATTATAAAAAAAGACGGGTGGGGGCCATCTTGCCCTCACTCGTATCCATACCCAGGAAAAAGAAGGACCCGATTGCCTCCGCCACTATCGATGGCTCCTGTAAGCGGAGGTGAGCGCGGGAGAGAGGCGGGAGGGGGGGGCCTCTGTCGCCACCGATAACAGTGATCTCGCGGCGAATCCACCACAGAGACCACCATTATCGTAAACCGGACTGCCTATTGAAAAGATGGATACATCCGGTTGTGGCAGCAGTTGCTGCTATTACTGAGTTATCCATCTTTAAAGTGCTGGCGTATATTTATACAGTGGGCGGTCGTCAAGTGGTTAACCAATAAAAAAAAAAGCCTGTGCTGGAAGCCTGGCCTCCTTCTGAAAACCTGAATCAATGGCAAACATGCAACAAGCTTAGAGAGAATGACATTTCGGCCCAACCCAAAGCAAGGTTTCCAAACTAGCAAATTAAATGGTGAGTTTGACCTGTTCATCCACCCAAACTACTTCCATTAAATAAATGGATTCCCGGCTTGCCCGCTGGCTTGTTTCCTTTAGTAAATGGGGCAGTGGGTATCCCTGGTGATGTCATTGACCCAATATGGCCATGATCATATTGGGTCATAGACTGCAGCCAGCATTACTGGAGGACAGCCAAAAGGGCCTACAATGGGCATATGAGCATCAGAACTGGACCACGGAGCAATGGAAGAAGGTGGCATCATGTGGACGGCTGGGTGTGTGTGCATGACTTGTCCAGAGAAGAGATGGCACCAGGTAGTGGCGGTTCGTCCATAGAGGGCGCTGGAGCGCCGCCCCCTCTGGCTCTCACCGCCACTGAGTCTAAGAACATAGATTCATGCATTGCACGAATCTATGTTATTATCGCCGCTGCCGCTGTTATTCAGGTGGTCGGCGCTCATGTCCGGCCATCTGAATAACGCCAGCTGGTTGGCTGTACGGAAATGTCTATCAGAGCCAACAGCTCTGATAGGCTTTCCCAATACAACCCTCGGGTCCCGGAAGCTTATTCTCGGAGCGCAAAGACTGTACGCCCCTTGAATAAGATGACAGGCGTCTCAGCCAATTAGGTTGGCCGGTTCCGGCTACCGGTAACCTGATTGGCTGAGACGCCTGTCAGTCTTCGAGGGCGGGAGAAGACATCGTGGGACGTGGATGCCTAACTCCAGTAAAGGTAGGTGCCGGGCGTGGAGAGAAATTTACAGGGCACAGTGGGGACAATTGGCACAGCGGCGACCATGGGCACAGTGGTGACAATGGATGGCACAGTGGCTGGTTTAATGGCATGGAACAGTGGTGACAATTGATGGCACAGTGGCTGGTTTAATGGCATGGCACAGTGGTGCAAATTGATGGCACAGTGGCTGCGTTTGGGCACAGTGAGACTGCAATTTATTTTTCCTTTGCGCCCCCCCAAAAATTTTGAGCACCAGCCGCCACTGGCACCAGGTAGGGATGAGCCGAACACTCCCCGGTTCGGTTTGCATCCAGAACATGCGAACACACCAAAAGTTCACATGAACATTCAAACACCATTAAAGTCCATGGAACTCAAATGTGATAAGTCAAAAGTGCTCATTTTAAAGGTTAACATGCAAGTTATTGTCATAAAAAGTGTTTGGGGACCCGGATCCTGCCCCAGGGGACATGTATCAATGCAAAAAAAAGTTTTAAAAATGTCAGTTTTTTTCGGGAGCAGTGATTCTAATAATGCTTAAAGTGAAACAATAAAAGTGAATTATTCCTTTTAATTTTGCACCTGGGGTGGTGTGTATAGTATGCCTGTGAAGTAGCACATGTTTCCCATGTTTAGCACTGTCCCTGTACAAAGTGTAATTTCTGAAGGAAAAAAAGTAATTTAAAACTACTCGCGGCTATTAATGAATTGTCGGGTCCTGGGAATACAGATAAAAGTCGTTGAAAAAAATGGGTTCCTTCCCAGTCCATTACCAGGCCCTTTGGGTCTGGTATGAATATTAAGGGGGGGACCCCTGTCGTTTTTATTCAATTACTTTTTTCTGTTTTGCCGGGACCGACAATTCATTATAGCCACGAGTAGTTTTAAATTACTTTTTACCCTTCAGAAATAACACTTTGTGCAGAGACAGTTCTAAACAAGGGAAACATGCTCTACTTTACAGGCATACCATACACACCCCCCAGGTACGAAATTTATAAATTTAAAGGAATATTTAACGTTTATTGTTTCACATTAAGCATTATTAAATTCACTGCTCCCGAAAAAAAACATCAGTTTTTAAAACTGCATTGACACATGTCCCCTGGGGCAGGACCCGGGTCCCCAAACATTTTTTTTATGACAATAACTTGCACATTAGCCTTTAAAATGAGCACTTTTGATTTCTCCCATAGACTTTTAAAGGGTGTTCCGCGGCTTTTCGAATTTGCTGTGAACACCCCAAATTGTTTGCTGTTCGCTGAAAGGACAAACAGGCAATGTTCGAGACAAACTCATGTTCAACTCAAACATAAAGCTCATCCCTAGCACCAGGATTCAGTGTGGGAAGAAGGCAAGCTGGTGGAGGCAGTGTGATGCTTTGGGCAATGTTCTGCTGGGAAACCTTGGGTCCTGGATGTCACGTGACATGTACCACCTACCTAAACCCTGTTGGTGACCATCACACCTCTTCAAGGAAACGGTATTCCCTGATGGAATTGGCCTCTTTCAGCAAGATGCCACACTGCAACAATGCTTCAAGAATGGTTTGAGGAACTCAACAACTAGTTTGAGGTGTTGACTTGGCCTCTAAATTCTCCAGATCTCAAATCCAGTCAAGCATCTTTGGGATGTGCCGGAAACACAAGTCCGATCCATGGAGGCCCCACCTAACAACTTACAGCACAGGTTCTGCTACTGATGGCTTGTTGGCAGATACCCTAGCATATCTTCAGAGGTCTAGTGGGGGGGTCCATGCTGTAATGGGTCAGGGCTGTTTTGGTGGTAAAAGGGGACCTACTCAATATAAGGTGGGCCTCATAAAGTTTTGACTGATTGGTGTGTATTACTGTATGATGTGATTGAAGAGGGATTTACACTGTGGGACTTTATTTATTTACATTTTCCTTGTGGATAAGTAACAAAGGGTATTACATACCCCCTGCTCTTTAACTGGCAATATTGGGGCCCTTTATTTTATTATATTTTATTTTTTTCAGCTTTAAAACATCCTTTTATTTTATTTTTTTTATTCATTTTTTATTTATTTATTTGTTTACAAACTTTTATTAACCCCTTCCTTACCAGCCCATAGGGGAATCGCGTCATGGCGATCCCCTCGCCGATGAGACTGGACGTTGCACAACGTCCAGTCTTCACGGCGTTCTAGGGCGCGCGCGCGCGCCCGCGGCACCACTCGCGATCCCGCGCGCGTGCCCGACGGCCGTGATTGCCGCCGGGCACCCGCGATTTCCGGCAAACACGTCAGGAGTGTGGATCTGTGTGTGTAAACACACAGATCCACCTCCTGTCAGCGGTGAGGAGACTGATGTGTGTTCCCAGTACAGAGGAACGCACATCGATCTCCTCCCCCTGTGAGTCCCCCTCCCCCTACAGTTAGAACATATTTTAGGACACATTTTAACCCCTTTAGCGCCCCCTAGTGTTAACCCCTTCCCTGCCAGTCACATTTACACAGTAATCAGTGCAGTTTTATAGCACTAATCGCTGTGTAAATGTGAACGGTCCCAAAAATGTGTCAAAAGTGTCCGATATGTCCGCCGCAACGTCACGGTCACAAAAAAAAAACGCAGATCCCCGCCATTACTAAAAATGCCATAAATCTATCACCTATTTTGTAGACGCTATAACTTTTGCGCAAACCAATCAATATACGATTATTGCGTTTTTTTTTTTACCAAAAATACGTAGAATACGTATCGGTCTAAACTGAGGGGAAAAAAAGTTTTTTTTTAAAAAAATATTGTGAGATGTATTAAATAAAAAGGAAAAAATATTGTATTTTTTTTTAAATTGTCGCTCTTCTTTTGTTTATAGCGCAAAAAATAAAAACCGCAGAGATGATCAAATACCACCAAACGAAAGCTCTATTTGTGTGGGGAAAAAAACATAATGATTTTATTTGGGTACAGTGTTGCCTGACCGCGCAATTGTCATTCAAAGTGCAACAGCGCTGAAAACTAAAAATTGGTCTGGGCAGGAAGGGGGTGAAAATGCCCTGTATGGAAGGGGTTAAAGGAATAAATGATGGTACAAGTCAAATAATTAAGGCATGTCCAAAATTAAGGTTAAGGCATATAATAAGTCAGTACGAGTACACACAACAGCATATCGCTTAAAGGCACAAATAATTATCCCTATTCATTTTTTTTTTTATCATTAAACAATTTTTATTGAACATTTTGGTCCTTTTATTTTATTTATTTACTTTTTTTATTATAAAGTTGAAAAAAAAAAACTTTTATTTGTATCACAAATTAGTACAGACGTTGTGGATTGCCCATTGTGCTCTTGCTTTTGCACTCTCCAGTTTTAGTAAATCAACCCCAGTGTGTTTTTATGCACTCGAATCATTTTTTGTGTATTTTTAATTGTGAAAATTTGCATTTTTTTTTTTAACCACTTCAGCACCGGACAATTTTGCTGCTCAATGACCGGGCCACTTTTTGCGACTCGGCACTGCGTCATTTTAACTGACAATTGCGCGGTCGTGCGACGTGGCTCCCGAACAAAATTGGCGTCCTTTTTTTTCCCCACAAATAGAGCTTTCTTTTGGTGGTATTTGATGACCTCTGCGGTTTTTATTTTTTGTCCTATAAACAAAAATAGAGCGACAATTTTGAAAAAAAATATATTTTTTACTTTTTGCTATAATAAATATCCCCAAAAAAGATATATAAAAAAAAAATTTTTTCCTCAGTTTAGGCCGATACGTATTCTTCTACATTATTTTCGTAAAGAAAAAAATCGCAATACGCGTTTATTGATTGGTTTGCGCAAAATTTATGGCGTCTACAAAATAGGGGATAGTTTTATGGCATTTTTATTAATATATATTTTTTTTTACTAGTAATGGCGGCGATTTGACGATGCGGCTGGTCGGCAAGCAGTTATACAATTTTTATTGAAAATTTTGGAGCCTTTTTCTTCTTATTATTATTACCGTATTTATTGGCGTATATCGCACACTTTTTTGCCCAGGGCAAAATCGTGGGTGCGCGATATACGCCGATACCCGCTTTTTGAATACTGCGCCGACATATACCGAGCGCCGTACACTTGGGTATATTCGGCCAGTCTCGGCTTCTTCCGCGGTCACGTCCTGGACGCACAGGACGTGAGCGCGACAGTTGCCGAGCCTGCCCGAGTGTACTGCGCTCGGTACATGCTGGCGCAGTATTCAAAACTCGGCGCGGGAAACTAGCGGGGAGGACGCGAGGACGCCGCAGAAGGACGCCGGACCCGCCGAAGAGGATACCGGACCCGCCGAAGAGGACACCGGACCCGCCGCAGAAGGACAACCGAAGCCGCAGAAGGACAACCGAAGCCGCAGAAGGACGTCGGACCCGCCAAAGAGGACACCCGAAGCCGCAGAAGGACGCCGGACCCGACGAGGCCGCCGATGGACGCCGCGCAAGACACCAAAACTGTAAGTACAAAAATAACTTTTTTTCCACAGGATTGGGGGTCACTTTAGGGGTGCGCGGTATACGCTGGAGCGCGTTATACCGCGATAAATACGGTATTATTATTTATTTTAAAGTTGAAAAAAACTTTATTGGTATCACAGATTAGTACAGACGTTGTGGTTTGCCCCATTGTGCTTTTGCACTCTCCAGTTTTAGTAAATCAACCCCAGAGTGTTTTTATGCACTTGAATAATTTTTTGTGTATTTTTAAATGTGAAAATTAGCATATTTTTTTTTTTTTTAAATGACATGTGACCTAGGAAATTGCAGCTACCTCCATTTTGTTCTCCAGGGTCCTTTCTTTCATAAAATATATAAACGTTTTGGGTGGTTTCCCTAATCCTCAGGCCTGAAGTGTGCAAAAAGAAAATGGCTCCAGTAGACAAGTGGTTAAAATGTCCCCGTATATAAGTTCACATGGGCTGTACACATTCCACCTTAAACAGCTCAGCCATTGTTCTGATATCCGATACCCAGCACGCTGGGCATGTTTTGAGTCCTTGCCGTCTGCCTGACAAGCTGATTTATTTTCCTCTGTCTTTTTTAGCTGCATGGGCATGGGAAAAATAACAATGGATTCCATTTCAGTGCATGTTGGGGGGGGGGGGGGGGGACTCTGGGAGTTTGGTGACCCCCGAGCCGCCTTGAAAATGGACTATTGTGCCATGTTGGCATGTGGGATCGGAGACTTTCCCTGGGGGGGTGAAGGGTCAACTCCAACTCTTCCTCTTCTTTCAACACTTCTTTCTTCTTCACCCTGGAAGTGGAGCAGCAACATTGGCCGCGTTCTTTGTGAGCCAAGTGCCGAGTCAGCCCTTTGAGGGTTTTAATATTTGCTCTTTAGCGCGGGCGGTTCCTGAGACTGGCGGCTAAAATACAGACATCGAGGCAGAATTATTCTTTCCGACATTATTGGTTTATTAATTACTGTATATACTCGAGTATAAGCCGACCCGAATATAAGCCGAGGCACCTAATTTTACCACAAAAAATTGGGAAAACTTGTGCCCATGCCTCACTGTGCCCATGCCTCACTATGCCTCACTGTGCCCATGACTAGACTGATGTTTAACATGGGAGTCTATAGAAAAATCGGTGCTCCCCAGCCATAGGTCCCTCAGACAACAAACTATGCACACTTGTAGTGAAGAAATTTTACTACATGTGTGCCAAGTTCCAGGTCCAGGGGACCTACGACTAGGGAGCCCACATGTCCCAGATTGCCCGGGACTGTCCCGCAATTGACATGTCTGCCCTGGGTCCCGGGCACCTGCTTTCTGGGACAATGCAGTGTCGCGTAATGAAATAGAGGACACAGCCACCCCCTACTAACTACATTTCCGGAACTGGTTGCTAGGGCCGGCTCTGCCTGGCATCTTGCAACCAGGGACAATTTACTCTCAGACAGTGAGGCCGGGAGCGAGGCCTACATCTAGTGTAGCACTGCTGTCCCCACCCACCTCGGAACTTCCTTCTCCGGCACCCAGTGGCGTATCTAGAGTATGGCAGCCATGGCAAGTGCCATGGGCGCCATATGAAGGGGGCGCTGTTGAGTGGCTGGGCAGCAAGGCACTTACCAGGATCTCTTCTTCCCTCCTCCCAAGCATAGGCAGGATCTCCTTTTCAGCACCTTTTCTAATGGACAATGGCAGCACTATCCCTGCTGCATTCAGCCACAGCCCTCCTGATCTCCCATTCCATCTGGTCGGATTGGCAGCACACAAAGAAGAAGAAGGAACATCAGTTTCTCCATCTCCTCTGTGAAAACTGAGGCCTTAAGTGATGAAGATTTCATCACTTCCAGTATTGGTTCTCCATTTACCTGGCCTTGGAGGGCAGACGAGGGATCAGGGGTCTAATAAACCCCAGATTTCTCCATATAGAGGATATGTCACTACCCAAGGTGTCACAAGGGATGATAAATATCACTAGTTTTGTTAGCTGTTTTTTTTTGTTAGGTTATCTGAAAGACGGGTTTCAAATGTCTCAACAGGGGCGCAGTCTCAGTGCTCGCCATAGGTGCTATTTTCGCTAGATACGCCTATGCTGGCACCCAGCAGTAAGCAGCAGGGACTGCTGTGATCTTTACTCTCCAGATAGTGACTCCACTCATTTCCTTCTACACACGTGGCTCATACAGAGGGAGTGACAGCAGCACTGCATCTGGTGGCAAGTGGCACATTCATCCTGACAAATAACCCGCTGCCAAATTCCCCAATCAACTCGAGACTACATTTTCCCCCGGCCCCCCTCATCTTTTTTTGAGGGAAGGTAAGAGAGGGGGTGTGTCCCTGAATGGCACTTTGGAAATGTGGCCACCCTACCTACGACTAGCTGGTACCGGGTCCCCAAAGTTACTGGAGAAATTACCGTTTAACATGGGAGGCTATAGAAGGGGTGCCCGGGTTTGAAGAATCGGTGCTCCCTGGCCGTAGGTCCCCCGGACAACAAAAAATGCACTGATTACTGTATAAATGACACATGCAGGGAAGGGGTTAAACACTAGAGGGCGATGAAGGGGTTAGGTGTGTCCTAAGGAGTGATTCTAACTGTGGGGGGGGGCTGGAATACAAGTGACAAGAGACTGAGCACTGCTCCCCGATCACAGGGTGCAGTAGATCAGTGTTCTGTCACTAGGCAGAACAAGGAATTGCCTTGTTTACATAGGCATCTCCCCGTTCTGCCGCTCCGTGAGAAGATCGCGGGGCACCTGGCGGACATCGAGTCCGCAGGGTACGCTCATGAGCTTGCGGCAGGGGCACGAGCACGCCTGTATGACGGCAAATTCAAGGGGACGCACAGGTACATCCCTTTGCGCAGTCGTACCATTCTGCCGACGTAAATGTACATGCGGCGGTCGGCAAGTGGTTAAGGTAGATTTAACCTGAACATGAAGCCCCTACCTCCGGCACTCAGGAGTGTTTGGATGTCTTTTTTTTAATACATTCAGGTGACTCCCACTTGGAAAATGAATTTGTAAGCTGCACAATGTTTTATGTCCAGAGCGTCATCCGATTGTCTTTGGTGGGTCAATTTACATTAACGGGGGAAAAAAAATCCATTCTGATCCCTAATGGAAATCAGATATCTTAACGACTTTATGCAGTTTACTAATTCACTCTCTAAGTGGAAGTAAAAAAAAGTAATCCAAATACTCTTAGGTGTAATAAGGATTGTTTTACCTTCCACTGGATCAACTGCGGTTTTTCAAGGTGAAAGATTAATAAAAAAAATTCATTGATTATTATTTTTTTTTCCCCACAGCTGAGGACCAGCTGTGATTTTGGTGGGGGGGGGTAAATGTAGCACCCTCTACTGTAGCGAGGTGCTAAAGTAGGATTTTTGTAAGGAAAACTGTCAGTGCAGGTAAATTTAGGCAGGCCTATGCTTCAGGCTAGGCCTGCTTGTTTTGATCTGGGGTGCAGGGAGTATGGGTGTGACCACCTGTGCTTTAGTTCTGGGGCACCTCCCCTGCTTCCAGGGAGAATGTTCTGGAAGAGGGGCAGGGCACAGGACTGGAGTGGCAGGGAGCTCATGTGAGGAGCCCTGACCAATCCCCAGTTGGAATTGGCAGGGGGCAGGCCTCCCATATAAGCTCAGGCCCTAGCCCACTGAGGGGGGGAGTTGTCGGCTGGGAGACTTTGAGAATGGAGCATTAGGCAGCAGCAGGGGCCCCAGCCCCACCTGGGGGGGGGGGGGCGTGCGAGGCCTAGTAGAGAAGCCTGTGAGAGCTGGGAGGGAGCCTAATCCTTACAGGGTCATGGATGGAGTATCCTAGAACAGAGGGGCTGGAGAAGCTGTCGGAACGTGTGTCCAATTAAAGTTCTCCATCATGGACTCGGGGCAGAAGAAGGTCGGTGAGTGGACCACAGTGGATTACTGGATGAGGCATGCCAGGGGAGCTGGGTGCAAGGCCAGAGGAGAGACTGTGGGCAAAGTGTCAAATCGATGTGGCCTGAGGGCACGGGATTTGCAAGCCAGACTAGCTGGGAGCAGTGGTCCACCAAGTTACACGTTCTAAATAACTAGGCCACAAAGGAGGCACTACAGACCTCTGGCCTAGTAAGTCCTGGGAGCAAAAGTCTACAGGAGATACACAGGGGAAGTGACGGTAGATATTATCTGTGCATCAATACTTCAAGGCTCAACCAAATTTCAAGTTTTTAATATGATGGCATTGCAACATATTCTATGGGCATCGCATATCCCCCTTTCCCCAAACAATTTATATCTATATATATATATATTGTTGCGCAAAAAAAAAAAATTGCAGAGGTGATCAAATGCCAACAAAAGAAAGCTCTATTTGTGGGAACAAGCTGATAAAAAAAATTTGTTTGGGTACAGTGTAGTATGACCGCGCAATTGTCATTAAAATTGCGACACATCTGAAAGCAGAAAATTGGCCTGGGCAGGAAGGTGTATAAGTGCCCGGTATTGAAGTGGTTAAAGGCAAAACATTTCTTTACTTTTTTCTAACGGGGGAGCAGACAACAATAAAAATCTGCAAGGGTTCTAACCCCTCTCCATTCTATCCACTCCACTGACCTTCAGCTATATTTAAGGGGTTCAACTCAGGGCTTTTTTTCAGCAGGAACGCATGGGAACGCAGTTCCGGCATCTCCAGCTCTGAATGTATGTAATGGCAAGGGGTTCTGGGGTGTACTGGAGGGTCTATTGATGCTGGCTGCTGGGGGATCTATTGTTGCTGGAGAGGATCTATTTTTTCAGTGGAAAGGTCTATTGTTGCTGGGGAGGTCAGTTGTTGCTGGTGGGGGGATCTAATGTTGCTGGGGGATCCTATGGTACTGTGAGACAAATGTTGCTGGGAGATATCTACTGTGGAGGGAGGGGTCTATTGCTGCTAGCTGTTCAGAGTCTATTGTTGCTGAGGGTGCTCCATTGTTGCTGGCTACAGGGGATCTATTTTACTTCCTACCATTAACAAATTACTTAGCACCAGATATTGATAATTGGTTCTGTATTCATTACTGAGAGGTGGGTAGGGTATGGAACGAAGGAATGGTTCTCAGAGGTGGGTAGGGGGTGGAATTAAGAAATGGTGCTCGGAGATTGGTAGGGAGTGGAATCAAGGAATGGTGGTCGGAGGTGGGTAGGGGGTGGAATCAAGGGATGGTGGCCAGAGGTGGGTAGGGGGTGGAATCAAGGAATGGTGCTCGGAGGTGGGTAGGGGGTGGAATCAAGGAATGGTGCTCGGAGGTGAGTAGGGGGTGGAATCAAGGAATGGTGCTCGGAGGTGGGTAGGAGGTGGAATGAAGGAATGGTGCTCGGAGGTGGGTAGGAGGTGGAATCAAGGAATGGTGGTCAGAGGTGGGTAGGGGGTGGAATCAAGGAATGGTGGTCGGAGGTGTGTAGGGGGTGGAACCAAGGAATGGTGGTCGGAGGTGGGTAGGGAGTGGAATCAAGGAATGGTGCTCGGAGGTGGAATCAAGGAATGGTTCTCGGAGGTGGGTAGGGAGTGGAATCAAGGAATGGTGCTTGGAGGTGTGTAGGGGGTGGAACCAAGGAATGGTGGTCGGAGGTGGGTAGGGAGTGGAATCAAGGAATGGTGCTCAGAGGTGGGTAGGGGGTGGAATCAAGGAATGGTGCTCAGAGGTGGGTAGGGGGTGGAATCAAGGAATAGTGCTCAGAAGTGGGTAGGGGGTGGAATCAAGGAATGGTGCTCGGAGGTAGGTAGGGGGTGGAATCAAGGAATAGTGCTCAGAAGTGGGTAGGGGTGGAATCAAGGAATGGTGCTCAGAGGTGGGTAGGGGGTGGAATCAAGGAATAGTGCTCAGAAGTGGGTAGGGGGTGGAATCAAGGAATGGTGCTCAGAGGTGTGTAGGGGGTGGAACCAAGGAATGGTGCTCAGAGGTGTGTAGGGGGTGGAACCAAGGAATGGTGCTCGGAAGGAGGAAGTTCCTGCACCTATTCTCTGAGAAAAAAAGCCCTGGTTAACCTGAAGTATTCTTTGGAGAAATTTAGCATAACGTCCTATGCTGACTGGAAGTGAGTAAAATCTCCCCCAATTGGCACACAGGTGGCACTAAAAACATGCCAGGGGGGTTCCAATCCTTCCCCACTTTGTCTTCTACTAAATATACATACGTTTTCCAAGCTTTGAATGCAAAATGTTCTTGTTTGACTTGAGTTTTACAAGGTACAACGATCAAATAAGATATTTTAAAGCATAAAAAGAAATGAAAAGAAATAGTTTGTTTCTTCTAATTAAGTCGTGAAATGGCCAAGAGATAAAAAAAAATCTTATGAGATCCAGGAATGACTTCAAACATTTTCTTTTTATCAATTAATTTCCGTTACATGAAAGAACGGTTCAGAGCGAAGCGCCGTCGCGAGACAAAACTTACAAAACTTCAAGCGTCAGCTGGCAATAAGATTTTACGCCACGACGGCAAAAAGCCACAGCTTTTATAATGCTGCCACCTAAACAAAAGAAAAAAAGGTTTTTGTTTAGCACAGAAGATAAGGAGATAAATATGGAGCTCAAGGGACGTGAATGTATAAATAAGAACAAAACATTGCAGTTCATGGTTTTGTAACTCAGCAAAGGAAATGTGAACATCTTGGCAGATTCATGGGGTTGAAATCCCAACTCTTGCCTATGTGCTGCCCCAGGTGACTTCCTTCTGCCTCACCCCCAAGAATCTTCTTCCCCTATCCCCATGAGGACCCTCTTCTGCCCCACACCCAAGGATCTTCTTTCTCTAACCCCATGAGGATCCTCTTCTGCCAGACCCCCAAGGATCTTCTTCCCCTATCCCCATGAGGACCCTCTTCTGCCCCACACCCAAGGATCTTCTTTCTCTAACCCCATGAGGATCCTCTTCTGCCTCACCCCCAAGGATCTTCTTCCCCTATCCCCATGAGGACCCTCTTCTGCCCCACACCCAAGGACCTTCTTTCCCTAAACCCATGAGGACCCTCTTCTGCCAGACCCCCAAGGATCTTCTTCCCCTATCCCCATGAGGACCCTCTTCTGCCCCACACCCAAGGACCTTCTTTCCCTGACCCCATGAGGACCCTCTTCTGCCAAACACCCAAGGACCCTTTTCTCCCACCCCCATGAGGTTCCTCTTCTGCCACACACCCAAGAACCTTCTTCTCCCACCCAATGAGGATCCTCTTCTGCCCCACACCCAAGGACGTTCTTCCCCCACCCCCACAAGGGACCTCTTCTGTCACATACCCAAGGACCTTCTTCTCCCACCCCCATGAGGATTATATTCTGTCCCACACCCAAGGACCTTCTTCCCCTATACCAATGAGGACCCTCTTCTGCCACACACCCAAGGACCTTCTTCTCCCACACCCATGAGGATCCTCTTTTGCACCATACCACAAGAACCTTCTTCCCCTATCTCCATGAGGATCCTCTTCTGCCACACACCCAAGGACTTTATTCCCCTATCCCCATGAGGATCCTCTTCTGCCACACACCCAAGGACCTTCTTCTCCCGCCCCCATGAGGATTCTCTACTGCCCCACACCCAAGGACTTTCTTCTCCCACCCCCACAAGGACCCTCTTCTGCCACATCCCCAAGGACCTTCTTCTCCCACCCCCATGAGGATCCTCTCCTGCCACATACCCAATAACCTTCTTCTCCAACCCCCATGAAGATATTCTGCCCCACACCCAAGGATGTTCTTCTCCCATCCCCACAAGGAACCTCTTCTGCCACATACCCAAGGACCTTCTTCTCCCACCCCCATGAGGATTCTATTCTGCCCCAAACCCAAGGACCTTCTTCCCCTATACCAATGAGGACCCTCTCCTGCCACACACCCAAGGACCTTCTTCTCCCACCCCCATGAGGATCCTCTTTTGCCCTATACCCAAGGACCTTCTTCCCCTATCTCCATGAGGATCCTCTTCTGCCACACACCCAAGGACCTTCTTCCCCTACCCCTATGAGGTCCTCTTTTGCTACACACCCAAGGACCTTCTTTCCCTATGCCCAAGAGGACCCTCTTCTGCCACACACCCAATGACCTTCTTCTCCCAAACCCAATGAGGATCCTCTTCTGCCCCACACCCAAGGACCTTCTTCTCCCAACCACACAAGGACCCTCTTCTGCCACATACCCAAGAACCTTCTTCTCCTACCCCATGAGGATCCTATTCTGCCCCACTCCCAAGGACCTTCTTCTCCCACCCCCACAAGGACCCTCTTCTGCCACATACCCAAGAACCTACTTCTCCAACCCCCATAAAGATATTCTGCCCCACACCCAAGGATGTTCTTCCACTATCCCCACAAGGAACTTCTTCTGCCACATACCAAAGGACCTTCTTCTCCCAAACCAATGAGGTTTCTATTCTGCCCCACACCCAAGGACCTTCTTCCCCTATACCAGGGGTAGGCAACCTAGGCTCTCCAGAGGTTTTGGAACTAAATTTCCCATGATGCTCAACTACACTGCAGAGTGCAAGAGCATCATGGGAAATGTAGTTACAAAACATCTGGAGAGCCAAGGTTACCCATCACTGCCCTATACCAATGAGGACCCTCTTCTGCCACACACCCAAGGACCTTCTTTCCCTATGCCCAAGAGGACCCTCTTCTGCCACACACCCAAGGACCTTCTTCTTTCACCCCCACAAGGACCCTCTTCTGCCACATACCCAAGAACCTTCTTCTCCCACTCCCATGAGGATTCTATTCTGCCCCAAACCCAAGGACCTTCTTCCCCTATACCAATGAGGACCCTCTCCTGCCACACACCCAAGGACCTTCTTCTCCCACCCCCATGAGGATCCTCTTTTGCCCTATACCCAAGGACCTTCTTCCCCTATCTCCATGAGGATCCTCTTCTGCCACACACCCAAGGACCTTCTTCCCCTACCCCTATGAGGTCCTCTTTTGCTACACACCCAAGGACCTTCTTTCCCTATGCCCAAGAGGACCCTCTTCTGCCACACACCCAATGACCTTCTTCTCCCAAACCCAATGAGGATCCTCTTCTGCCCCACACCCAAGGACCTTCTTCTCCCACCCACACAAGGACCCTCTTCTGCCACATACCCAAGAACCTTCTTCTCCTACCCCCATGAGGATCCTCTTCTGCCCCACTCCCAAGGACCTTCTTCTCCCACCCCCACAAGGACCCTCTTCTGCCACATACCCAAGAACCTACTTCTCCAACCCCCATAAAGATATTCTGCCCCACACCCAAGGATGTTCTTCCACTATCCCCACAAGGAACTTCTTCTGCCACATACCAAAGGACCTTCTTCTCCCAAACCAATGAGGTTTCTATTCTGCCCCACACCCAAGGACCTTCTTCCCCTATACCAGGGGTAGGCAACCTAGGCTCTCCAGAGGTTTTGGAACTAAATTTCCCATGATGCTCAACTACACTGCAGAGTGCAAGAGCATCATGGGAAATGTAGTTACAAAACATCTGGAGAGCCAAGGTTACCCATCACTGCCCTATACCAATGAGGACCCTCTTCTGCCACACACCCAAGGACCTTCTTTCCCTATGCCCAAGAGGACCCTCTTCTGCCACACACCCAAGGACCTTCTTCTTTCACCCCCACAAGGACCCTCTTCTGCCACATACCCAAGAACCTTCTTCTCCCACTCCCATGAGGATCCTCTTCTGCCCCACACCCAAGGACCTTCTTCTCCCACCCCCACAAGGACCCTCTTCTGCCACATACCCAAGAACCTTCTTCTCCCACCCCCATCAGGATCCTCTTCTGCCCCACACCCAAGGACCTTCTTCTACCAACCCCATGAGGATCCTCTTCTGCCCCACACCCAAGGACCCTCTTCTCCCATCGCCAGTTTGCCCCATCAAGTGCCGCCAGTGTGCCCCATCAATTGCCTTCAGTGTGCCCTATGAATTGCTGCCAGTTTTCCCCATCAATTGCCACCAGTTTGCCCCATCAATTGTCACCAGTTTGCGGCAACAATTGCCACCAGTGTGCCCTATCAATTGCTGCCAGTTTGTCCCATCATTTGCCGCCAGTGTGCTCATCAATTGCCGCCAGTTTGCCCCATCAATTGCCACCAGTGTGCCCTATCAATTGCCGCCATTGTGCCCATCAATTGCCGCCAGTTTGCCCCATCAATTGCCGCCAGTGTGCCCTATCAGTTGCCGCCAATGTGCCCATCAATTGCCGCCAGTTTGCCCCATCAATTGCCGCCAGTGTGCCCTATCAATTGCCGCCAGTGTGCCCTATCAATTGCTGCCAATTTGCCCCATCAATTGCCGCCAGTGTGCCCCATCAATTGCCGCCAGTGTGCCCCATCAATTGCCACCAGTGTGCCCATCAATTGCCACCAGCTTACCCCATCAATTGCCGCCAGTTTGCCCCATCAATTGCCGCCAGTGTGCCCTATCAATTGCCGCCAGTGTGCCCATCAATTGCCGCCAGTTTGCCCCATCAATTGCCGCCAGTGTGCCCTATGAATTGCTGCCAGTTTGCCCCATAAATTGCCGCCAGTGTGCCCCATCAATTGCCGCCAGTGTGCCCATCAATTGCCACCAGCTTACCCCATCAATTGCCGCCAGTGTGCCCCATCAATTGCCACCAGTGTGCCCTATCAATTGCCACCAGCTTACCCCATCAATTGCCGCCAGTTTGCCCATCAATTGCCACCAAGGGTCACAGAGCTGTCCTCCACACTCCCTCTGAGTTATCAATGTCGATTTATTCGCTTCTCTAACACAACACTAAGTAAACAGCGAACGCATAGCATTTCGCTCGCTGTTTACCAATTTGGAAGCCTATTAGAGCCCACAGCTCTAAACACTCCCACTGCTGTCATTCAGATGCCCCGTCTCCCAACAAGGGACCGGACACCTGAATGGGAGGCGGCAGCAGCGCCAATAGATAGATTCATGCAATGCATGAATCTATCTATTGGTGATAGAGCGGCGCAGGAGAGGGGGGCGGTGCTCCTGCGCCCTCTATGGACGCACCGCCACTGGACGAAGCCATTCCAGTCCAGGAAAGGAGCCGGTACAACTGTGCAAGACTGAAGGAAAAGTCGAAGTACTGCTTTAAAAAAGAATAGAACAAATCATTGAGCTGGATGATGATATGGATTTCACGTTCCATCCTTCGCTCTCCCCCGGGTGACACTACGGCCTATTATTGGGATTGCTTTATGTGTTGTAAATGCTTATTTACGATGTGTCAGGGAATGTCCCCTGGAGGACATTGTCACCGGTCCCCCCGCCGTCTCTACGCGGGAGAGAGTGCGCCTTGTTAGAGGAGATAAATGATACCAACTGAGATTTGTCATCATCCCGTGTCAGGCGATCGCTGATACCGCCATATATTACGGAGAGGACCGCCATGACAGATACTCAATAGCTGCGCTGACCTCGGATGAGCGATGGGACGACACGGCTCCGGGTAGGTCCACCGTCCGCCTCTTCTGCTAAAGAGTTAAAAGGCCACACGCAGCAATCCGTCATAATTATGCAAAGAGAAAATCTCCTCTATTCATTACTTTTGCAAAGATTTACTATCGCCTGATTTGTGCTGTTTGCCAAAAAAAATAAAAAATCAACACCCGGTAGCAGGTAATAAAGTTGGATTCTGACTCCAGCAACCCATCACATCCATATGCATTTCTAACAGTGGCCCCTCCCCCACCCGTAAAATATCTCTGGTACAAGCTTGCCGTGGGCTGATTTATAATCGATAATTCATTTCGGGTACTTATGTATATTTTGCTACATGTTTTTGGTAGAAAAAAATAAATACAAATAAAATAAGCATATATTAATTGGTTTGCGCAAAAGTTATAGGCCCAGATTCACAGAGTGGTGGGCGCACATTACGACGCCGTATCACAAACGCCCGTACGCCACTCCAACGTAGCGCGGAGAGGCAAGCATAGCATTCAGCAAGCCAGTGCTCCCAACATTGCGCCACCGTGGCGTAGGTTTCGAAGGCGCAGGCCGGCGTAGGTGGAAGTGGGCGTGACCCCATGCAAATGATGGTCCGAGCACGGTGCAGTGTTTTACGCCCGACGCATCGCGAACTGCGCATGTGCACCGTGACGTGGACGCTTGCACAGCACCCTTATGCGCATGCTCACAACTACGCCGGCACTACTGCCTAAGCTACGCTGGATCACCACGTACGCCGTGAACTTAACGTACGCCCAGCCAAACACAAGTCCAACGCACAAAACGCCGGCCTGTGTTGCCTGGTGCAGACCTTTGCATGTCTGTTGGCAGGTTGCACCTCATCTATGGGGAATAACTTTACGGCGGACATAGAACTTGCGCGCACCTGGCGTAGCATGCGTCGGGCGCACTCACGTTCGTGAATCACCGTATTTCCCTCATTTGCATGTTTGAATGCCTAATCATTGGAAGCAGTAACATGCGTCCAGCCCATATGTGCGCCCACGCTACGCCAGCATATGCAAGCTATGTCAGCGTAGGGTGGCCAGTTTTTAGGCGCATATTCGTCCGTGGGTCTGGCGCACACATACGCCGGTTCACATTTGCACTTACATCGGCGTAACTTGATATACGTCGGCATAAGTGCTTTGTGAATCTGGGCCATAGCCTCTACAAACTGTGGGATATTTATTTTTATTTTTCATTGTATTTTCATTTTTGTACTAGTAATGGCGGGGATCAGCAACTTATAGTGGCACTGTGATAGTATGACCTGTGTAATCGGTGGACAGACATCGAGTCCGCGGTACCTGCCGCTGGGCTCCTGCTGTGTATAGTTACAGCGGGAGCGAGTCACCGGTGATGCGCCTGCGCGCCGCAGGACCCAAAAAGTGTCAAATCACGCCTGTCTTGCCACAGTATATGTACTGGTGGGTGGTCTGCAAGCTGTTAAATCCCTCACATAGGTGTGCACAGCAGGGGCATTGCTAGGTCTACAAAAGATCTGGGGCTAGAGCCCATAGAAGTGAAGTAAAGAAAGTCATACGCTTGGGTGGGCATTTACATGTATATATGATACATTTGTATATGTGTGTGTATGTGTATATATATATATATATATATATATAAACACACACACAATTATATATTATCATTACATCAGGGTCCCTAGAGATCCCACCCCCTTACATCAGGGTCCACAGAGAGCCTCCCCCTTACATCAGGGTCCCCAGAGATCCCACCCCCTTACATCAGGGTCCCCAGATAGCCTCCCCTTACATCAAGGTCTCCAGATAGCCCACCCACTTACATCAGGGTCCCCAGAGAGCCCATCCCCTTACATCCGGGTCTGCAGAGAGCCCACCCTCTTACATTAGGGTCCCCAGAGAGCCTCCCCTTACATAAAGGTCCCCAGAGAGCCTCCCCCTTACATCCGGGTCTGCAGAGAGCCCCCTTACATCAGGGTCCCCAGAGAGCCTCTCTTCTACATCAGGGTCCCCATAGAGCCCACCCCCTTACATTAGTGTCCCAAGAGAGCCTCCCCTTACATCAGGGTCCCCAGAGAGCCTGCCCTTATATCAGGGTCCCCAGAGATCCTCCCTCTTACATCAGGGTTCCCAGAGAGCCCACCCCTTACATCAGGGTCCCCAGAGAGCCTCCCCCTTACATCAGGGTCCCAAGAGAGCCTCCCCCTTACATTAGGGTCCCCAGAGAGCCCACCCCCTTACATCAGGGTCCCCAGATAGCCTCCCCTTACATCAAGGTCCCCAGATAGCCCACCCACTTACATCAGGGTCCCCAGAGAGCCCACCCCCTTACATCAGGGTCCCCAGAGAGCCCATGCCCTTATATCCGGGTCCGCAGAGAGCCCACCCCCTTACATTAGGGTCCCCAGAGAGCCTCCCCCTTAATCCAGGTCTGCAGAGAGCCCCCTTACATCAGGGTCCCCGGAGAGCCTCCCTTCTACATCAGGGTCCCCATAGAGCCCACCCCCTTACATCAGTATCCCCAGAGATCCTCCCCTTACATCAGGGTCCCCAGAGAGACCCCCCTTACATCAGGGTCCCCAGAGATCCTCCCTCTTACATCAGGTTTCCCAGAGAGCCCACCCCTTACATCAGGGTCCCCAGAGAGCCCCCCCTTACATCAGGGTCCCAAGAGAGCCTCCCCCTTACATCAGGGTCCCCAGAGAGCCCACCCCCTTACATCAGGGTCCCCAGATAGCCTCCCCTTACATCAAGGTCCCTAGATAGCCCACCCACTTACATCAGGGTCCCCAGAGAGCCCACCCCCTTACATCAGGGTCCCCAGAGAGCACATGCCCTTATATCCGGGTCCGCAGAGAGCCCACCCCCTTACATTAGGGTCCCCAGAGAGCCTTCCCTTACATCAAGGTCCCCAGAAAGCGTCCCCCTTACATCCAGGTCTGCAGAGAGCCCCCTTACATCAGGGTCCCCGGAGAGCCTCCCTTCTACATCAGGGTCCCCATAGAGCCCACCCCCTTACATCAGTATCCCCAGAGATCCTCCCCTTACATCAGGGTCCCCAGAGAGCCTCCCCCTTACATCAGGGTCCCCAGAGAGACCCCCCTTACATCAGGGTTCCCAGAGATCCTCCCTCTTACATCAGGGTCCCAAGAGAGACTCACCCTTACATCAGGATCCCAAGAGAGACTCACCTTTACATCAGGATCCCAAGAGAGACTCTCCCTTACATCAGGGTCCCCGGAGATCCTTCCTGGTTGGAGACCCCTGCAGAGACTCTGGGCTATGTGTCCCAGATTCAGAGCTATAGCACCAGAAGCTACCCCCTAGTGATGTGACTGGGGCGCAGCCCATTGTATTAGGGTGTGCACCCCAAAGCTCAAACACACATGCTTGTATGTGTGTACATACACTGTATATATTATAGACAATTCCTTTAAATCTAAGCTTCCATATGGACAGCATGCATTGAGTGTGCATGTTCTGCAAGCTAATGGGTAGGGGGGAAAGGGAGCCACGAACCAAAATAAAAATAAACACATGCGTGGGGGGTAACCCCCAAATTCCATACCTGGCCCATCAGGTCTGGTATGGTTATTAAAGGGCACCCCGCACCAAAAAAAAAAATGGAGTATTGACCCCCCCCCCAAAAATCCATACCAGACCCTTATCCAAGCACGCAAACTGGCAGGCTGCAGGAAAAGAGGGGGGACGAGAGAGCCCCCCCCCAAACTGTACCAGGCCACATGCCCTTAACATTGGGGGGATGCTTTGGGGTCTGGATGCAGAGTCCCCCTTAATATCCATACCAGACCTGAAGTGCTTAGGTGAAAAGGAGGCGGGGCAGCGACACGGGGATAAAATGTGAAGTCCCTCTCATTACAGCAGGGGTTCGCTATATTATATTAATATTCATATTACATTTATTTCTTATTTGTAAATTGGTCCTCTTCAAGCGTTTTATTGCTATATGTATCCTTTGGGGGGTCGAGATGTTATTTTATGAATTTTTTTGCATAGTGCTTTGTCTCATGTGCTATAACAGACGCCGGTTCCCCATCATTGTGCAGCAAGCGGTTGTCATAACAACAGCACCGTGCTGCCCCCGGGATGGGACGGGTCACGCATGTGCTATTTGGGATTAAAGCCGATATAAATAGGGAGTGCCGTACTATGATCATGAATAACATGAAATATTCAGACATTCATTTACATTTATGAGCCCCGCGCTTCCCATATGGCGCGGAGGGTAAACAGGTGCCATTCACAGCACTCTGCATAGATTAATACACAGCCATACGGGAAAATGTACAGAATTAATGTTTAACCACTTAAGACCCGGACCAATATGCAGGTAAAGAACCAGGCTCCTTTTTGCGATCCCGCACTGCGTCGCTTTAACTGACAATTGCGCGGTCGTGCGACGTGGCTCCCAAACAAAATTGGCGTGCTTTTTTTCCCACACATAGAGCTTTCATTTGGTGGTATTTGATCACCTCTGTGGTTTTTATTTTTTGCGCTATAAACAAAAATAGAGCGAGAAATTTGAAAAAAAAATCAATATTTTGTAACTTTTTGCTATAATATATATCCCAAAAAAATATATATATATAAAAAAAATCCTCAGTTTAGGCCGATACGTATTCTTCTACATATTTTTGGTAAAGAAAATCTCAATAAGCGTTTATCGATTGGTTTGCGCACAATTTATTGCGTTTACAAAATAGGGGATAGTTTTATTGCATTTTTATTAATATTTTTTTTTTACTACTAATGGCTGCGATCAGACTTTTTTTTCGTGACTGCGACATTATGGCGGACACATCGGACACTTTTGACACATTTTTGGAACCATTGTCATTTTCACAGCAAAAAGTGCTATAAAAATGCACCGATTACTGTGAAAATTACAATTGCAGTTTGGGAGTTAACCACTAGGGGCGCCTAAGGGATTAAGTGTGACCTCATGTGTGTTTCTAACTGTAGGGGGGCGGGGCTGGACATGTGACATCATTGATCGTCTTTCCCTATATCAGGGAACAGACGATCTATGACATTGCCACTGTGAAGAACAGGGAAGGTGTGTTTACACTCAACTCTCCCCGTTCTTCAGCTCCTGTGACCGATCGCTGGACTCCGGCGGCGATCAGGTCCGGGGGTTCCATGGGCGCGGTCACGACCAGGCCCGGATTTCCCACAAGGCCACCAAGGCCAGGCCTCGGGGCGACAGGGTGCCAAGGGGCAGCAGTGGCATGGAGTCCCCCGGCGGCCGTAACATACAGTTGAGGGCGGTAAGTTGCTGTGTGGGAGAATTGAGTGGGGGAATCCGCTCGCTCGTTAGGGGATTACGGCGATGTCGTCAAAAACACTTGTCAAATGTGTGCTGCTGTCCGTTCTCCCCTCCCCCCACATACCTTTCTCGGCTTGCTCTGCCTTCGGGACTCCTCCGTCCTCCCCCCAGCTGCCGAGTCTGTCTCCTGTCCCTGCCGCCAATGTACACAGTGAGAGGGGTGAGCTGTGCTCTTCACATCTCAGCTGTGACAGGAGTTCTAGCACAGTGCTAGGACTTCTGTTTTGGAGGTGACAGGGTCAATAAAGAGAACCTGTCACCTCCATTTGCTATCGCACAGGGAATTGTTTTCTCCTGTGTGATAGCAATAAAGTTAAGTGAAAAAAATAGATAAAAAAAAAATAATAACAATTAAATTAAAAAAGTAACTAAGAAGTAAAGAATAAGAAAAATAATATTCAAAATAATAAGAATATTACACAAAAATAAAAACAAGTAAACAACAAGCTAAAAATTAATAAAAATAAAAAAAAGTGCTAAGAAAGTTAAAAAAAACATAACAAAACAAAAAATATTTGAACTAACCGTGCCGCCCCTGTCCCCTCCGGTTGCCATTCTCTGTTGATTTGGGGGGGGGGGGGGGTGGTTCGGTTGGTGGGGAGGGGGTGCATTGTGAAACCTGGCCTTGGGGCAGCATGGAGAGCAAATCCGGCCTTGGTCACGCCCCACACTTAAAGAGGACGTACAGGTACGTGATTGTGCCCAGCCGTGCCATTCTGCCGACGTATATCGCCATTAGGCAGTCCTTGAGTACTTAACCGTCTTGTGGCTGATTTGGGGATTAGTCTGCTTTGGTTTTTAGAGATGAGAGCTGTGGTGGGACTTCGGTGGGGTCTAGAAAAAAAGTAAATAAGTTCTGTCACAATTTTAAAGCAACGTAGAAAAGATTTTATTTGCCATCCTTGGATGGGATTCTTTAAAACAATAAGTCCCAGTTTGATACAAAATACAGTTTTACTGTTACTTTGGTCCAGGGTGTGTAGATCCTGGTCAGATGTATCGTAAGTATGGCCTACGTGTTTCGCGGGTAGCCCCGCTTCGTCAGGGCCTTAAAAAAATCACACACAAGAAAAACAGCATATAATATAAAATTAAAATCAGAATTTTAAAAATACAATGTCAACAGTAGTAACAAGTGTATAAAAGTTATTAACCACTTAAGCCCCGGACTATTATGAAGCTAAAGGACCTGGCCCCTTTTTGCGATTCGGCACTGCGTCGTTTTAACTTACAATTGCGCGGTCGTGCGACTTGGCGTCCTTTGGCGTCCTTTTTTTCCCACAAATGGAGATTTCTTTTGGTGGTATTTGATCACCTCTGCGGTTTTTATTTTTTGCGCCTCTTGAGGGGGGAGGGGGCGAGCAGGCAAGTCAGGACACTTTCTTCTTTGCAGATAGAGAAAGGAGCTGTGTGCTAGTGGGCGTCATGACACTCCTGCTTGCCCCCTCCCCCCTCAAGAGGCTTTCTCCACACCAGGAAAAAAGCCTTGCATTACTGTGTGGAGTTACAGACAGAAGAACAGGAAGTGAGGATTTCTCAGAAGAAATAAGGACATTTAAAAGCAAAACGGAAGGATGAGGTAAGTGAAGGAGGACTGCACTAAGGTAAAGGAAGCTATTTAAGGGGAAAAAAAATCCTTTACAACCCCTTTAATGCATAGGATATATTAAGATAAAAAAACAGGTGAGTTTACAACTCCTTTAAGAGAGGAGACTGTGACCCAGGCCTTCTCGTCCAACATCAGTGCCTGACCTCACAAATGCGCTTCTGGAAGAATGATCAAACATTCCCATAGACACTTCTAAACCTTGTGGACGGCCTTCCCAGAAGAGTTGAAGCCGTTATAGCTGCAAAGGGTGAGCCAACCCAATATTGAACCTTAAGACTGGGATGCCATTAACCACTTGAGCCCCGAGCCTGTTTTTCAGATTCGGTGTTTACGAGACTAAAACATTTTTTTTTTTGCTATAAAATTACTTAAAACCCCCAAACATTATATTATATATATATATATATATATATATATATATATATATATATATATATATATATATATATATATATATATATATATATATATATGTATATATATATATTTTTTTTTTTCTAACACCCCAGAGAATAAAATGGCGGTCGTTGCAATACTTTTTGTCACACCGTATTTGCGCAGCGGTCTTACAAGCGTACTTTTTGGGGAAAAAATTCACTTTTTTTAAATAAAAAAATAAGACAACAATAAATTTATCCCAATTTCTTTACATATTGTGAAAGATAATGTTACGCCGAGTAAAATGATACCCAACATGTAATGCTTAAATATTGCGCCCGCTCGTGGGAATGGCGTCAAACTTTTACCCTTAAAAATCTTGATAGGCGACGTTTAAAAAATTCTACAGGTTGCATGTTTTGAGTTACAGAGGAGGTCTAGGGCTAGAATTATTGCTCTCACTCTAACGATCGTGGCGATACCCCACTTGTGTGGTTTGAACACCGTGTTCATATGCAGGCTCTACTCGTGTATGCATTCGCTTCTGCGCACAAGCTCGTCGGGACAGGGCGCTTTAAAACATTTTTTTTTTGTTTTCGCACTTATTTTAATTTATTTTAAAATTTTTAACACTGAAATAAAAAAATAAATAAAAAATTATCACTTTTATTCCTATTACAAGGAATGTAAACATCCCTTGTATTAGAAAAAAGCATGACAGGTCCTCTTAAATATGAGATCTGGGGTCAAAAAGACGTCACATCTCATATTTAGGCTTAAATGCAAAAAAAAAAAAGAAGATACATTTTACCTTTTGAAAAAAGGTGAACAAAAAAATTGTCTCTTTAAGACGCTGGGCGGGACTGACGTTTTGACGTCACTTCCGCCCAGCAGAGCTATGGGGACGGGTGGGGGCCATGTTGCCCTCACTCGCATTCACACACAGCAGCCAAGTGGACCCGATTGTCTCCGCCGCTACCGACGGCTACGGTAAGCGGCGGAGGGCGCGGGAGAGCGCCGGGAGGGGGAGCCCCTCTCCCACCACCGATAACGGCGATCTTGCGGCAAATCCGCCGCGGAGACCGCTGTTATCGTTTACAGGACCGCCCACTGAAGAGATGGATATCTCGGTTGTGGCAGCAGCTGCTGCCGTTAACGAGATATCCATATTTAACCACTTAAGGACCGCCTACTGCACATATACATTGGCAGAATGGCACGGCTGGGCACATCATGTATATATACGTTGGTTTTAGTACCCAGCCGCGGGTCACGGGCGCGCACCCGCTGCGCGCGCCCGTGACCCGGTCCGAAGCTCCAGGACCGGGACCACGGGACTCGCGGACCCGATTGCCGCTGCAGTGCGGCGATCCGTCCCTGGAGCTGAAGAACGGGGAGAGCCGTGTGTAAACACGGCTTCCCCGTGCTTCACTGTGGCCGCAGCATCGATCACGTCATCCCTGTTATAGGGGGACGTGATCGATGATGTCACACCTACAGCCACACCCCCTACAGTTGTAAACACACACAGGGAACACTCAAAGTCACAGCGCCCCCTTGTGGTTAACTCCCAAACTGCAACTGTCATTTTCACAGTAAACAATGCAATTTAAATGCATTTTTTGCTGTGAAAATAACAATTGTCCCAAAAATGTGTCAAAATTGTCCAAAGTGTCCGCCATAATGTCGCAGTCACGAAAAAAATTGCTGATCGCCGCTATTAGTAGTAAAAAAAAAAAATTAATAAAAATGCAATAAAACTCCCTTATTTTGTAAACGCTATACATTTTGCGAAAACTAACTGATAAACGATTATTGCGATTTTTTTTTTACCAAAAATATGTAGAAGAATACGTATCGGCCTAAACTGAGGGGAAAAAATGTTTTTTTATATATTTTTGGGGGGATATTTATTACAGCAAAAAGTAAAAAATATTGCATTTTTTTTCAAAATTGTCGCTCTATTTTTGTTTATAGCGCAAAAAATAAAAACCGCAGAGGTGATCAAATACCACCAAAAGAAAGCTCTATTTGTGGGGAAAAAAGGACGCCAATTTTGTTTGGGAGCCACGTCGCACGACCGCCCAATTGTCAGTTAAAACGACGCAGTGCCGAATCGCAAAAAGGGGCAAGGTCCTTTACCTTCATTTTGGTCCGGGTCTTAAGTGGTTAAAGTACCGACGTATAACGACGGTGGGCGGTCTGTAAGTAGTTAAAGTTCACATGCGGGGAAAGGCAGGTGTCCCAATACTTTCGGTAATATTGTGAATCTCCAGCAACATGAGAAAAAAAAAACTTTGATTTCCTCTCCCGCTATCATATGCATGTCCTACAATTAGAGCCACCTGGCGGTGGTGCTGGGACTTGTAGTCCATCCTTCGGGTTCCTGAATCCTGACCCAGCCACCAGTAAGCTGTTCATGTAATGAAATTCTTCCAACGTTCATTTGTAGAAAGGCTGTATCATTTCAGCGGCTCGCTATTAACAGCAGATAAAAAAAAAAAATGCAATTATGATTCCAGCTCCGTAATTATATTATACTAGAGAGTAATATCGGACAGTCAATTTAGGCAAGTGTAGCACTGTGTTCAGCTATTAAATATTAAAAGGTTACATCTGTTATACACGCTTTACAAATATTTACCCTTCAAAGCTATCATCTGTTTAGTCAATCTCTTCTAACAATGGAAACGCAAAGAGTTACAGTAACAACAAACAAACATTGATGTTGGAGTGCCGGTAGAAGGATCTGGGTATAAGTTTGTCGCCATTCTACGAGCAGGCGCAGTTTTTAAGCGTGACGTTTTGGGTATCATTTTACTCGGTGTAACATTATCTTTCACAATATAAAAAAATTTTGTATAACTTTACTGTTGTCTTATTTTTTAACCACTTAAGACCCCGGACCATTATGCAGGTAAAGGCCTGGCTCCTTTTTGCGATTCGGCACTGCGTCGCTTTAACTGACAATTGCGCGATCGTGCAACGTGGCTCCCAAACAAAATCGGCGTCCTTTTTTCCCCACAAATAGAACTTTCTTTTGGTGGTATTTGATCACCTCTGCGTATTTTATTTTTTGCGCTATAAACAAAAATAGAGCGACAATTTTGAAAAAAATTGCAATATTTTTTACTTTTTGCTGTAATAAATATTCCCCAAAAAATATATATAAAAAAACAATTTTTCCTCAGTTTAGGCCGATACGTACTCTTCTACCTATCTTTGGTAAAAAAAAAAAATCGCAATAAGCGTTTATCGGTTGGTTTGCGCAAAATTTATAGCGTTTACAAAATAGGGGATAGTTTTATTGCATTTTTATAAAAAAACATTTTTTTACTACTAATGGTGGCGATCAGCGATTTTTTTCGTGACTGCGACATTATGGCGGACACTTCGGACAATTTTGACACATTTTTGGGACCATTGTCATTTTCACAGCAAAAAATGCATTAAAAATGCATCGTTTACTGTGAAAATGTCCAATTGCAGTTTGGGAGTTAACCACTAGGGGGCGCTGAAGGAGTTATGTGTGACCTCATATGTTTTTCTAACTGTAGGGGGGCGGGGCTGTAGGTGTGACGTCATTGATTGTGATTTCCTGTATAAGGGAACAGACAATCAATGCGGGCACCACAGTGAAGAACGGGGAAGGTGTGTTTACACAAGGCTCTCCCCCGTTCTTCAGCTCCGGGGACCGATCGCGGGACTCCAGCGGCGATCGGGTCCGCGAGTCCCGGTCACGGAGCATCGGACCGGGTCCCCGGCGTGCGCGGTGCCCGAGACCCACAACTGGGCACTAACAGAGGACATATGTGCAGTAGGCGGTCCTTAAGCGGTTAATACAAAGAAGTGTATTTTTTCCCCCAAAAAATGCGCTTGTAAGACCGCTGCGCAAATTCAGACAGAAAGTATTGCAACAACCTCCATTTTATTCTCTAGGGTGTTAGAAAAACAAAAAAATACATATATATATATATATATATATATAGAATGTTTGGGGGTTCTAAGTAATTTTCTAACAAAAAAATGTATTTGAACTTGTAAACAAGTGTCAAAAAGGCCCTGTCCTTAAGTGGTTAATGCAATTTTTAAGGCGCGTTTTGTGCAACAATTGCAGCAAAATCGCACCAGGTTTGCGGTGCCATTTAGAATAGGGATTGCCACCCAATTTGGACATCCTGACCAGATTCGCGGTGATTCCACCCACAATTCCAAAGCGTTGTACATTGTACTCCTAGTTGTACATAGGGTTTCTGTATTTGCATTTGATCCCTGCCCGGTCTCTTCTTTTGTTTTCTAAGACTCTAATAAAGATTGTAGTCTGAGGAAGCCTTGCAGCGCAAATACATCCTCAACAACAGAGGCTCTGAAGAAGAACAAGCTGTACAAGGTCCTCTACCTGAGTGTCCCTCTTATATCACCAGCTAGTACATTACAAAATGCAAAGAGTTACCGGCAATGCACACACAGTAACAATAAATAAACATTGATTTTGGGGTGTTGGTAGAAGGATCTGCAATCAGCACCCCCAGAGCCTCGTCTTGTGCCATCTTTTTCTTGAACACTTGTCTTAATGGACTTGTCTTGATTAGTTTCCTAGTTTTACATAAGGTTCCTGTATTTCCATTGGATCCCTGCCTGGTCTCTTCTTGTGTTTTTCTAAGACTCTACTGACTCAACAACAGAGGCTCTGATTCTTTGAGCTTTCCTAGCTGTACACAAGGTTCCTGTATTTTCATTTGATCCTCAACAACAGAGGCTCTGATTCTTTGAGCTTTCCTAGTTGTACATAAGGTTCCTGTATTTCCATTTGATCCCTGCCTGGTCTCTTCTTGTGTTTTTCTAAGACTCTAATGAAGATTGTAGTCTGAGGAAGCTTTGAAGCTCAAATCCATCCTCAACAACAGAGGCTCTGGAGAAGAACAAGCTGTACAAGGTCCTCTACCTGAGTGACCCTCTTATATCACCAGCTAGTAAATTATAAAATGCAAAGATTCTTCAGAGCCTCTGTTGTTGAGGATGGATTTGAGCTGTAAGGCTTCCTCAGACTACAATTTTCTGGTGGAGTCTTAGAAAAACACAAGAAGAGACCGGGCAGGGATCAAATGGAAAGAAAGGAACCTCATGTAAAACTAGAAGTACAAGCTGTACAAGGTCCTCTCTCTGAGTGTCCCTCTTATATCACCAGCTAGTAAATCATAAAATGCAAAGAGTTACCGGCAATGCACGCACAGTAAAAATAAATAAACATTGATTTTGGGGTGTCAGTAGAAGGATCTGGAATCAGCACCCCCAGAGCCTTGTCTTGTGCCATCTTTTTCTTGAACATCTGTCTTAATGGACTTGTCTTGATTCGTTTCCTAGTTTTATATAAGGTTTCTTTCTTTCCATTTGATCCCTGCCTGGTCTCTTCTTGTGTTTTTCTAGGACTCTACCGAAGATTGTAGTCTAAAGAAGCATTGAAGCTCAAATCCATCCTCAACAACAGAGGCTCTGAAGAAGAACAAACTGTACAATGTCCTCTCTCTGAGTGTCCCTCTTATATCACCAGCTAGTAAATTATAATATGCATAGAGTTACCAGCAATGCACACACAGTAACAATAAATAAACATTGATTTTGGGGTGTCAGTAGAAGGATCTGGAATCAGCAACTCCAGAGCCTTGCCTGGTGCCATCTTTTTCTTGTCTTGATGGCCTTGGCTTGATTCAGCTCCTAGTTGTACATAAGGGGCCAGATTCAGGTAGATGAGAGTATCTTTCCTCTGGAGTAACGCTTCTCATTTACGTTACTCTGAAGACCCTTTCAGCGCAATTCCTGTAATTCACATAGCAGTTGCGCGTAAACTTGCGCCAGAGTAACGATAATGCGCTGGCGTAACCCGACGCAAGTGGAAGTGGGTGTGATCATATGTAAATGATGGGCGGAGGCCGGCGCAGAGGCTTACGTTCAGCGCATCATCCACGGAGCATGCGCAGTGAGTGCGGCTCCCCTCGCCCCCTTGTGCGCATGCTCACAACTTCCGTCGGCACCACTTCCTGGGAAACGTCAGCGCAATGCGTTCCGCTGGGCGCTTAAAAGCGCTGGCGGAAACGCCATTCTGGCGCAAAAGTAGTTCCGTTTCCCCCCACCCCAGGGAAGATACTTTTGCTCTGTAATGGCTGCTCCCGCTACCCCCAGAGAGAGGAGGAACCTCAATTTTAATACCCAGGAGGTCTCTGTCATTATCTCGGCTATGGAGACGGAGAATGAATTTCTCCATGGCAAAAAAAGCCGCAAGACCAGCCGGGAGAGGAAGCAGGGCATCCTGGAGTCGATTGCTGCCAGGGTCAATGTCCTGGGCTACTCCACCCGGACTGCTGGGGACATACAAAAGAAAATCAATGACCTGCGGCGCAAGGTGAGGGACAAGGTGGCCTCCATCAGGAGGTATGAGAGGGGCACAGGTGGTGGTCCCCCATGTCCTGTCACCCTGACCGCAGAGGAGGAGGTGGTTGCTCGCTGCCTGGAGAGGGAGCAGGTGGAGGGGGTCGCAGGCTATGACTCCGTGGAGGAAGGCACAAGGACAGGTAAGTGTTTTATAATCCCCTATTTGATGTTTTGCATTTGGGGGGGTGGGGGGGGGACATGTGCCAAGTGTGTGGGACCACCAACATGTGTCTGCTTTGTGTCATCCACAGATGACGGAGCTGGGCCATCATCTGTCAGCCTGCATTCCACCCCATCCCCCCCACGCCATCATGTGCCCGAGCCACTGGGTGGTGAAGAGGTTGTGGAGGAGGAGAGTGGCCACACCACACCTGCCGAGGTGGTTGTGGAGGATCCTGCTGTGGCAGAGCAGGACTTTTCATTAGTCTTGTCTGTCTCCTCCCCTTCTCCTGGCCCGTCTGTCGTCCCCTCCCCCATCCTTGGAAGCCCCTCAAGGGCGACACCTTCCACCCGAGGACATCCATCTTCGGGCCCCAGGAAGGCGACCCAGAAGACCAGGGGGGTGTCTGATGGTGTCCAGGACCAGTTGGCGAGGGATCACGCCAGACAGACAGAACAAATGGGGGCCATAGCGGACCACTTGCAGAAAGTGTCTGACAGCCTGGGCTCCGTTGCCAACCTCAGCAACGCAGTGCAGGATGTCAGCTCTAATTGCGCTGCAGTGGTCACCACTTTGGGGGAGGTGCAGGGGGATATCCAGCACCTTACTGCAGCCGTCCAGGCCAACACTGCTGCCATCCATGGGAACAGTGCTGCCATCCGGGAGCAGGGGAGGCTGAGTCGGCGGGCCCAGCATTACCAGATGACCCGTCAGCTCCGGATGCAGGCCCAGACGAACACATACCTTGGACGGATAGCCAGGGCCTTGGAGGGCACGCAGGCCACACCTGCCAGGAGTGGCCCACCTGGGGATCAGCCACCTCCAGATGCCCCCCCACCCACTCCATCCAGGCAGCTGCGGAGCCAGAGAGGGGCCCCCAGAAGAAGCCCCCGGCATCCCCGATGAGGCCTTTTTTTTGTTGCTGGTTTTATATTATTATTTTTGACATACTCAGGTCATGAGTTTTTTTATTTTTTTTCTCAGGTTATGAGATTATTTTTCTTTTATTGATCAGGATATGATCTTTCTAATTTATTTTTGTACTGCACACGGTCAGGAGTGCAGGGGACAGTGTGAATGGTGTGTGAATGTGAGAGGGTGGCACTCCTGAAAGTAAGGGGTGTCACCCTCGGCCGTGGTGGTGAAGTGAACCCCACGGCTGAATGAATGATGTGTGAAAGGTGTGTGAATGGACAGTGACATCATTGGGGCCTTGACGCTGGCGTTACTGCTCCCAACTCCTACATGCTGGACTTGGGCTAATCCAATGCGATGTGCATGTGGTGTGTGTGATCTAGGGACATCAGTGGTGTACACGCGTGCACTGTCTGTGTAATTAATGTTTGGGGTTAGTGTCCAAAGATGCCTACAGCGAGGACCCTCCTGACTGCTCTTCCATCAGCAGACTGGGTGTCCTCTGGCAGGGGGGGACTGTGTGGGTCGGGGGTCAGGTCATCACGTATGTCAATATGCAGGCCTTTTTCCATAGCAAAGTTATGTAGTATGCAACATGCACCGATGATCTGACACACAAAGGTAGGGGAATACAATAGGGCCCCCCCAGACTTATCCAGGCAGCGGAAACGGGACTTCAGGAGCCCAAATGTTTGCTCAACCACTGCACGGGTTTTGATGTGTGCTTCATTGTATTTTCTCTCTCCTCTGGTTTGGGGGTTCCGGAAAGGAGTCATTAGATGGGGTCCCAATGCATATGCAGAGTCACCTGTAAGGTAAAAGACAGGAGAATGTTAGTCATGCATGTGCGATTTCTGTTGTGCATGACGGGAGGGGATAGTCATGCCTGACTCCCATGTCACTCACCAACCAGCCAGCTGTCCCCATACATGTTCTGGTTAAATTCTGCTGGGATGGGGCTCTGACGGTATATGAAACTGTCATGGCTGGACCCGGGGTGTTTGGCACGGACGTGCCATATGAGGCGTTGGGCATCGGCTATCACCTGTACGTTGATGGAGTGCCAATGCTTCCGATTGCGGTATATGTGCTCTGTGGCACTGGGGGGCTGTAGGGCCACATGTGTGCAATCAATGGCCCCCACAGTGCGTGGGAATCTGGCAATGTTGTAGAAATCTGTCATTGCCTTCTGCCGCAGCTCCTCAGTGGTGGGTCTGATGAACTGGTTGGACATGCGTCTGAGGATTGCAGGGACAACCTGGTGCACACATCTGCTTATGGAGGATTGTGACATCCCAGCCACCACTCCACTTGTACGCTGGAATGATCCACTTGCAAGGAAATGGAGTGTTGCCAGGACCTTCACCAGTGGCTGCACTGCTTGTGATCGGTGTGTTGGGCTGGTGATGTCATCCTGCAGGGTTGTGGTTAGTTCAAGTATTGCATCAGGGCTGAATCTGAAGAGGCGATACACCTCCTCATCCCCCATGCCAAAGAGGTTCATACGAGTGCGGTATATCCTCTCACGTGCCCGCCTTCTTGGTTCCAGGGGACCCATCAGTAGTTCTAGGACCACGAGTGCCCCTGGCATGTTGGCACACAGAGGTGTTGTCCTTGCAAGTGGGGGTGCTCAGCAAGCTCCTATCGTCGGTAACGCTGCTGTAGCTGCTCTCCTGCTGACCTGTGACCGTCTGGAGTAAAGATAAAGCAGCCTTTTGTAGAAATAACTTTGCGCTGGACGGATCAGATACGCGCGGCGCATGTAGCCAGCGTATGGTGCTAATCCGTTCGTGAATTGGGAAATCTCCCTCATTTGCATATTTGCAGGGGAAATCAATGGGCGCGACTGATGCGCCCAGCGAAAATAAACGCTGACGATACTCTGGCGTCGGAACGTTCCGCCGGTCGCAAATGACCCGTTATTGGGCGCATCTAGTTTGGTGGGTACGGGCACATAGAAACGTCGGCGCATCAGCACAGTTACGCGGCGCATATCCAAATACTCCAGCGCAAGTGTTCGTGAATCTGGCCCAAGGTTCTTGTCTTTCCATTTGATCCCTGCCTGGTCTCTTTTTTTATGTTTTTCTAAGACTCTACCGAAGATTGTAGTCTGAAGAAGCCTTGCAGCTCAAATCCATCCTCAACAACAGAGGTTCTGATGAAGAACAAGCTGTACACGGTCCTCTCCCTGAGTGACCCTCTTATATCACCAGCTAGTAAATTATAAAATGCAAAGAGTTACCGGCAATGCACACACAGTAACAATAAATAAACATTTTGGGGTGTAGGTAGAAGGATCTGGAATCAGCACCCCCAGAGCCTCGTCTTGTGCCATCTTTTTCTTGAACACTTGTCTTAATTACGGATGAGCTTCGAGTTCGAGTTGAACCCATGTCCATGAACATCGTCTGTTCAGCCGTTCGCCGAATTTCAAACATTATGGGCTGTTCACGCCAAATTTGAGTGTCACGTCACGCAGTGCATTGCTGGCTGATGATTGACCAAGCATGTACTATGACCCGCATTCTTAGCCAATTACAGCGCCGTAAGGAAAGAGAGCCATAATTGGCCAAAGCCAGGGTGGCTTTGGCCAATTATGTCTCAGTGGGTTTAGTACATGGCCCACACTATATAAGGCTGCCTGCGTGTGTTGCGGCAGTGGTGAAAGACAGACAGAGAGAGAGACACAGTGTCATTTTAATTGAGTTAGACAGATCAGGCAGGCGAGTCAGTTAGCTGCAGTTACAGTGTGTAGAGGATATATATGCATCCCAGGTGTTGTAAATATATTTATACACTGTATTCATTTTAGCTAGATACGTTCCTGTATTCTCTTCCTAATATACTGTCAGGCAGGCAGGTGATTGTGCTAGCTGCAGTATTTGCACTTAGTGTACTGTGTCCTTTGCACAGTGTGCACCTTAAGCTACCTGAATACAATTGCCGGTGTTCTCATATTAATACCACTCCCTGTCTTGTTTGCACCACCTGTATACTCCTGTTCAGAGTATATAGGGCCGGGGGGGGGGGGCGAACCATGCCATTTTTCTCAATGATTTTCATCCATATTGCTGGGACCAGACAGTACATTAAAGCCACAAGCAGTTTTAAATGACTTTTTTTTCCTATATAAATTTCATTTTGTGCACGGACAGTTCTAAACATGGGAAACACGTGCCACTTCACAGGCATACTATAGACACCCAGCAGGTACGATATTTAAAGGAATATTTCACTTTAAGTATCATTAAAATCACTGCTCTGGAAAAAATGACAGTTAACTTTTTTTGCATTGATACCTGTTGATACTGCTGATCTTTTGCGATTTTCATACACAACCATCAGTAGGGATTACAGAGAATGGTCCGAAAAAGAGAAAATATTCAGTGAGTGACAGTTTGTGGAGGAAAATGCCTTGTTAATGTCAGAGGAGAATTGTCAGACTGGTTCCAGATGATAGAAAGGCAACAGTAACTCAAATAACCCCTCATTACATCCAAGATATGCAGAATATCATCTGCATGATATGCAGAGCATAAACTGTTTATTAAATCCATGACATACAGTTTTAAACACAGTTAGGGACACTCCCCTTGTCAAAAAGGGGAGGGGGACAAGCAACAACCAATGGGAACTGAACATTTGTACATTGAAACAGTCTACAGATAAACATTATGAGATTATGGTAAGCAGGCAGCCTCTCAATACACATCCCCTGCGGAGAGATGTCTCCAGTCCAGACTATTGTCTATGTGTCAGAAGAGATGTAGCATTACATTACATTATCTCAATGCCAGCTTGTCTCCAGTCTCTCTGGGACATAATCTGTGGGTATTAGGCCAGCCCACAGTCCCTTCCAAAACACACAGTGACATTGATCATCGTATAAACACCACGGCCTACCTGAGTATTGTTGCTGACCATGTCCATCCCTTTATGTCTACAGTGTACCTATCTTCTGATGGCTCCTTCCATCAGGATAGCGCACCATGTCACAAAGATCCAATCATCTCACCCCTGGACAATGAGGTCCCTGTCCTCCAATGGCCTCCACACACACCACATCTCATCCAATAGAGCACCTTTGGGATGTGGTGGAAAAGGGAGATTTGCATTATGGATAAACTAGATGGACTTGTGTCTTTTTTCAAACTAACAATGTCCCGTCGACAAATCTGCAGCAACTGTGTGGTACTATTGTAACCGGAGGGCCATGGGACCCAGAACCTCTTACACAGATTGAGCCAGGAAATATAGGGACATATGTTGGATTGTTTTAACATAGGTCTGTAATCCATAATATATTCAAGAATGTCTGCAAGAACTAATTACAGGTTGTTCATTCTGAACCCAACAGGTCAATAGAAGAGTGACTCCTTCAATGTGGGGACACAGATTGTTAAGGTGTTTAATGTCATCTGCTACTGTAATGTAAATTAACCTTAGTCTGGCTCTCAAGAACCTTTCATTGTGTGATGCTAATTGACACTGTATTGTGTGAATTACTATTGATGATAAATGTGTATTGTATAGCAGGTGAGAAGAGCTTATCTCGGAGTCACCGTGTCTGGGTAAATAATTAACAATTAGCTCATGTAGATTATCTCGGAGACAGGATGTCTGTCTCCTAACAGATGTGTATTGAGCTCATTGTGTCATGTTGTGGGTGGAGTTAAGTCATTGTCCCTTGTGGTTTCTAACTGTATAAAAGCCTGAGTTTACCATTAAAGTGTCTATTCGTTTGAACCTCAAACAGAGCTGTGTCTCGTTATTGGGGTTCATCTGCCGGATTGTGGAATGTCAGTAGCTGTCTTGGGTTCGGAATGGAATATCATAAACGGCGTTAACCCCTGTCCCATTTGGGGTTCCTTTACAACTATCATGTCAATATGGACCAAAATCTGTGAGGAATGTTTCCAACACCTTGTTATGCCACAAAGAATGAAGGCAGTTCTGAAGGCAAAAGGGGGTCCAACCCAGTACTAGCAAGGTGTTCCCCAATAAAGTAGCCGGGGAGAAACCTGGAACAAACATGGGAGGGGGGGTGCTCAAACTATTGCAAGACACCTTGAAAAATCTCCTGCCATACTTCAAGGAAGTAATCCTGAATTGTTCTGCGGGACTCAAACTTGTCATAACTTCTCCAAACGAACAAAACCTTAATTTTCCCCGACCAGGAATGTCACTTGCTGAGCGTTAACCTGATTCCTCATAAGATTCTTCTAATCATGAATCCATTTGACTGTTTAGTCTTTCCTTTCAGAAGAAAAATGAAAGGTGTTAATTAAAGGGCAGATACTACAAGCTCAGCTCAGGAGATAACAAGGTGTGAATTTCCGATCTGACATTTGTGCCAATCTGGACGACTGGAGAAGATCTCTAAAGAGAATGTTTAATCACGGCCTGTCTTACGGGGTCATCAAAATACAACTGGAAAAATATTAACCACTCTTATACTTCAGAATTATAGGAGGAAAGCTAAATTATTATATGGAAAAAGGAAATATGGATTAGCTATGATTAAGCATTAGTTAATAGTGCGAAACATGTCAGGTATTATACCCCTGTGTCCTGTGCTGTGACTTGTAGTGCATCTTTCCTTTTTTTTAAATAAAGACAACCATCAAAGTTTTTTGGAGTGCGGCTGTCCATATTTCCTTTTTCCGCTCGCTGCCTTGTGCATTGCCAGCACCAGGGCCGCCATCAGGAATTTTGGGGCCCCTTACACAGCTTCAGAAGCGGGGGGGCTGCCATGAATTGAGAGGCGGGGGTGCCCTTTACTAAAAGAAGAAATAAAATAAAGAAGAATATATGTAAAAAAAGGGGCCCTTTAATAAAAAGAAAAAAAGAGAGAAAAAATATATATATTTATATATATAAAATATATATATATTTTTTTAAAAAGGGGGCTTTCCATCCGGGACCTTTGGGCTCTTTAATAAAAAGAAACCTCTATTGTATGTACACCAGTGAGAGGCTGGAAAGGTCAGTTTTCCCTGCCCTGGAAGGGGTTAAGCCTGGCCAACAGGTAAACCTCCTCTCTTCCCCCTATTAATTAACACTCACCTGGTAAGGAAGTGGGAAGTGAGAGCTCAGTGTGAGAGGTATGCTGAGCTGGACGACAGGTTGGAAACTGTCTGCATGGAAGGAACAAGGTCTGTCATAGATTTATTTATTTTGGACTGGTATTCTGTTTGTTTTATACTGGAGGCTGGAATAGCCCCTCCAGTACAGTGTAGTGAGGGACACTACTGTCAGTTAGCCTCCTAAATTGGAGTAGGCCATTTTGTTTTTGTATTATTTATTTTTGAGTGCAATAAAACCATATTTATTGCTTAAGATCAGCGACTTTGCTGCATGACATTATCGCTATTTCTACGACTTTGTCACAAGTGGTGGTCAGAAGTGGGATGTTTGCTGTGGTACCGGTCAATGTACAGTTACAGTGGCCTTAAAGGTACAGCACCCAGAAAATGGAAGATATTGTGAAAGCCCTGTTACAAGCGGTCTCTGTGCAACAAGAAACTAATAGACAGGTAGCTTCAGCGCAACAAGAGACTAATAGACAGATAGCGGCCTCAGCTGCAGCACAACAAGAAACTAATAGACAGCTAGCTGAAGCACAAAAGTCAGACCATGCTGTTCTCAAAGCAACCCTGGATCACATGACTACCCAAGGGTCTTCTAACCCACCAGCAAGGGGGGTAAGCCAAATACGTGCCAGCAGCTGTCTGCAGAAAATGACCCCGGATGATGATGTGGAGACTTACCTACTGGCGTTCGAACGGACCGCTACCCGAGAAGGCTGGGCCCCGGAACAGTGGGCTGGAATCATTGCACCCTTCCTCCTGGGAGAAGCACAGAAAGCCTATTTTGATCTGGATGAGGTGGCTGCTGCAGACTATCCCAAACTGAAAGGAGAGATCCTGGCTCGCTTAGGGGTGACTTCCACAGTGAGGGCCCAGCGTTTCTACAACTGGAGGTTTAAAGAAGGAAAAGCGCCAAGATCCCAGATGTTCAATTTAATTCATCTGGCGCGGAAGTGGCTCAAACCAGAGACTCAAACCCCTGCACAGATTATAGAAGCGCTTGTACTGGACCGTTACGTGAGAGAGCTTCCAAATGGCCTCCGGGAGTGGGTCACTCAGGGAAATCCCCTGGACTGTGATAGTATGGTCGCACAAGTGGAGCGGTACCTATCTACCAAAAGTTTGGACCGATCTCTCTCTAGGACGATCGAGAAAATACAGAGACCAGGAGGCCGGATGAGTGGAGTGGAAGCAGACTTCGCATCCGGAGCCCGTTTCTCCAAACCTGACTTTAGAAGTCAAAACCCTGGGAAAGAGGACCACCCTAGGAGAAACTCCATAACTTGTTTTGAGTGTGGCGCCAAAGGACATGTCAGGGCAAGATGCCCCAATCTTCCTGAGCCAATGCAGTGTGGACTAGGGGAAGATTCCTCTGACTTTTGTGGGCTCATTTGTTTAGCAGGCCTGGTAGAAGGGGGACATACCTTCCGAGTACCTGTCCTGCTGGACAAACAAGAGACAGTGGCCCTGGTGGACTCTGGCAGTGCCCTGACTTTGGTAGCCAGTAAATTGGTAAAACCTTGTTGGATTCAGAAGCATAGAACCATGGGGGTGTTGTGTATTCATGGGTGTACTGTGCGGTATCCTACTGCCAACATAGAAGTGTCAGTACAGGGCAGTTTGGTAAGGATCGTAGCTGTGGTAGTTCCTCGTCTACCATATCCTTTGATAATAGGAAGGAATTTCCCTAATTTCCACGCTCTGTTACAGCCCCCTGTGAGGGGAGAACAAGGGGAACCTGAAGTGGAGCAGAGAAATATAGGGGTCCATGAAGTATTTCCCTTTGCTCATCCTGACTTGTATATCTCTAATCCAAAAAGAGGTAAAACAAGACGGGAACGCAGGGAGATCAAGCTACGATTTAATAGGGCTGTCCAGGAAGTCCTGTTGAATCAGCGTGGGGAGCAGTCCAGGAGAGGTGGGGCCCCACGACAGACAGAAGATGAGGCAGAAGTTGGTCAACTGGAACCCGCCCCAGAGGCTACCAGTGAAGACGATGAAGGGGATACAGATATCCTGGATATCTCGGGTAGTGGCTTTGGCCGTGACCAGGCAGATGATCCCCTGCTGCAGGAACCCAGGAGTAATGTTGTAGAGGTTAATGGGGTACCAGTAGAAGGGGTAACAGGAAAGGCCTATCCCTATTTTATCCTTAAAAACGATCTTCTTTACAGAGTAACCTCCGATGAGGGACAAGAGCTTGAACAACTGGTTGTGCCTTCATCATACACCCGAAAAATCCTAGATTACTCTCACTCTCATCTGCTGGGGGGACACTTAGGGGTGGAGAAAATACAAGAACGGGTGCTCAGGAGGTTCTTCTGGCCTGGGGTATATGAGGGGATTAAAAGGTATTGTGCTTCTTGCCCGGAATGCCAGCTGGCATCTCCCAGACCGAAGTTGAGAGCCCCACTCATACCTCTCCCCATAGTTGACGTTCCGTTTGAGAGGATTGGCATGGACCTAGTGGGTCCCTTAGAGAAAACAGCTCGAGGTCACCAGTACATCCTTGTCATCGTCGATTATGCCACCAGATACCCAGAGGCCATTCCACTACGTAAGGCGAATGCTAAAAGTATTGCAAAAGAGTTGGTTCAGATGTTTACACAGGTGGGGATACCCAGGACATTGCTCACGGATCAGGGGACTCCTTTGTCTCCCGTATTATGAAAGAGCTATGTCAACTATTTAATGTACAGACTCTGAGAACGTCAGTGTATCACCCCCAGACAGATGGGTTGGTAGAAAGGTTTAACCGGACCCTAAAGGGGATGTTGAGGAAAGTCGTTAGCAGGGATGGGAAGGATTGGGACTTGTTACTTCCTTACCTGTTGTTTGCAGTTCGAGAGATTCCCCAAAGTTCTACGGGCTTCTCCCCGTTTGAGCTTTTATATGGTAGGCATCCCAGGGGTATTCTGGATATCCTAAAGGAAACCTGGGAAGAACAGGGGGTAACTGGGACCAATGTCCTCCAGTATGTTGAAGATATGCGGGTGCGTATGGCTCAGATTGCCCCTCTTGTTCGCCAGCATATGGAGCAGGCGCAGAGTAGGCAGAAGTCCTACTATGACCAGAGGGCCCTAGTGAGACAGTTTGAAAGAGGGGACAGAGTTATGGTTCTAGTACCCACCGCAGAAAGCAAACTTCTAGCACAGTGGCAGGGACCCTATGAGGTGTTGGAAAAAGTGAGCCCAGTAAATTATAAAGTTAGTCAGCCGGGACGCCGGAAGAAGGAGGCCGTGTTCCACATAAACCTTCTTAAGCCATGGAGGACTAGAGAGGACTGCATGGCCGCAGTGGGGGACACCACACCTGGTCCACAGGCACCTAGTCCTTTGGTGACAATCTCTCCAGAGCTGACACCTGAGCAAATAAAAGAAGCTAGAGGCTTGGTTGAGAGGAATAACGATGTTTTCTCCCCCAACCCTGGACAAACCCGAGAGATTACCCATGACATTGTTACAGAACCAGGGGTTGTCGTAAGAGTGAAGTCTTACCGCATTCCGGAGGCCAAGAGGGAAGCTGTAAGGGCTGAAATCAGGAAAATGCTTGAGCTTGGAGTGATAGAGGAGTCTCATAGCCAGTGGTGCAGCCCCATTGTTCTAGTGCCCAAACCTGATGGGTCCATCAGGTTTTGTAATGACTTCAGGAAGTTAAACGAGGTGTCTAAGTTTGACGCCTACCCCATGCCTAGGGTGGATGAACTAGTAGAGCGATTAGCCAAAGATAGGTTCTTCACCACGTTGGATCTGACAAAGGGTTATTGGCAGATCCCATTGACAAAGCACGCCCGAGAGAAGACAGCCTTTGCCACTCCTGATGGCCTATTCCAGTACAGGATCATGCCTTTTGGCCTCCATGGGGCTCCAGCCACTTTTCAAAGGCTAATGGATAAGTTGCTCAGGCCCCACACTGAGTATGCAGCCGCATACTTGGATGATGTGATCATTCATAGCCCGGACTGGGAAAGCCATCTGGATAAAGTACAGGCAGTCTTGGACACTCTTAGAAGAGCAGGTCTGACAGCTAACCCCTCTAAATGTGCCTTGGGTCTAGCAGAGGCTAGATACTTGGGTTACCTGGTTGGCAGAGGACTTGTTAAACCACAGATGAACAAGATAGGAGCTATACAGAGCTGGCCCAGACCATTGAGGAAAAAACAAGTCAGAGCTTTCTTGGGGATTGTAGGCTACTATCGGAGGTTTATTCCTCACTTTGCTACGAGGGCTGCTCCGCTCACTGACCTTATTAAAGCCAGAAGTCCAGACACTGTAAAGTGGAACAGCGAGGCTGAGGAAGCCTTTGCTGGTCTGCGGGCAGCGCTTTGTGCCCAACCTGTGCTTGTGGCTCCTGACTTTAGAAAGGAGTTCTTTCTCCAGACCGATGCCTCAGAGGTGGGTCTGGGTGCAGTTTTGTCCCAATATGTGGATGGTGAGGAACACCCTGTGCTGTATTTGAGTCGGAAGTTGTTACCTCGAGAACAGCGCTATGCCACAGTGGAAAAAGAGTGTTTGGCAATCAAGTGGGCAGTAGAAACACTCCGCTACTATTTGTTGGGCAGGCGGTTTACCCTCGTCACAGACCATGCTCCGTTAAAGTGGATGCACACCAATAGGGACAAGAACGCTCGGGTCACGAGGTGGTTTCTGTCCCTACAGCCCTTTACTTTTGTGGTACGACATAGGGCAGGTCTCCTCCACAGTAATGCAGATGCTCTGTCCCGAGTGCATGGGTTTGTAGAGATGGCCGCTTCCCACCCAAGTGTTAAGCTGGGGGGGAGGATGTGTGACAGGGTACATGATTGTATGTACACCAGTGAGAGGCTGGAAAGGTCAGTTTTCCCTGCCCTGGAAGGGGTTAAGCCTGGCCAACATGTAAACCTCCTCTCTTCCCCCTATTAATTAACACTCACCTGGTAGGGAAATGGGAAGTGAGAGCTCAGTGTGAGAGGTATGCTGAGCTGGACGGACAGGTTGGAAACTGTCTGCATGGAAGGAACAAGGTCTGTCATAGATTTGTTTATTTTGGACTGGTATTCTGTTTGTTTTATACTGGAGGCTGGAATAGCCCCTCCAGTACAGTGTAGTGAGGGACACTACTGTCAGTTAGCCTCCTAAATTGGAGTAGGCCATTTTGTTTTTGTATTATTTATTTTTGAGTGCAATAAAACCATATTTATTGCTTAAGATCAGCGACTTTGCTGCATGACATTATCGCTATTTCTACGACTTTGTCACAATATATATAAAAAGAAATAAACAATTATTAAAAAAACAAGGGGGTTGCCTTCCAGGGCACTGGGGACCTCTGGGTCCTATAATAAAAAATTAAAAAATATATAAACAAAAATAAAAAAAAACATTTATCAAAAAACACATGGGGCCCTGGGGACCTCTGAGCCCTTTAATAAAAATCTATCTATCTATCTATCTATCTATCTATCTATCTATCTATCTATCTATCTATATATATATATATATATATATATATATATATATATATAAAATAATCTGTTTTTCAGATTCGGTGTTTACGAGACTAAAACAATTTTTTTTGCTATAAAATTACTTAAAACCCCCAAACATTATATATATTTTTTTTCTAACACTCTAGAGAATAAAATGGCAGTCATTGCAATACTTTTTGTTACACCGTATTTGCGCAGCGGTCTTACAAGCGCACTTTTTTTGGAAAAAATTCACTTTTTTAAATTAAAAAATAAGACAACAATAAATTTGGCCCAATTTTTTTACATATTGTGAAAGATAATGTTACGCCGAGTAAAATGATACCCAACATGTCACGCTTAAAAATTGCGCCCGCTCGAGGCATGGCGTCAAACTTTTACCCTTAAAAATCTCGATAGGCGATGTTTAAAAAATTCTACAGGTTGCATTTTTTGAGATACAGAGGAGGTCTAGGGCTAGAATTATTGCTCTTGCTCTAACGATCGCGGCGATACCTCACTTGTGTGGTTTGAACACCGTTTTCATATGCGAGCGCTACTCGCGTATGCGTTCGCTTCTGCACGCGAGCTCGTCGGGACGGGGCGATTTAAAAACATTTTTTTTTTTTTTTCGTATTTATTTGTATTAATTTTACCAATTTTTAACACTAAAATAAAAAAAAATAAAAAAATTATCACTTTTATTCCTATTACAAGGAATGTAAACATCCCTTGTAATAGAAAAAAGCATGACAGGTCCTCTTAAATATGAGATCTGGGGTCAAAAAGACCTCAGATCTCATATTTAGGCTAAAATGCAAAAAAAAAAAAAAAAATTTTAAATGTCATTTTTCAAATGACATTTAAAAAAAAATGTCTCTTTAAGACGCTGTTTGGAACTGACGTTTGACGTCACTTCCGCCCAGCAGAGCTACGGGGATGGACGAGGGAAATTTTTTCCCTCACTCGCATCCCCGCTGACCAGACGAGCGCACCCGATCGCCTCCGCTGCTACCGACGGCTCCGGTAAGCGGCGGAGAGCGCGGGAGCGCATCGGGAGGGGGGGGACGCTCGTCCGCCACCGATAACGGCGATCTCGCGGCGATTCCGCCGCGGAGACCGCCATTATCGTTTACCCGACCACCCAGAGAGGAGATGGATATCTCGGTTGTGGCAGCAGCTGCTGCCGTTACCGAGATATCCATCTCTAAAGTGCCGACGTATACCTGCGGTGGGCGGTCGGGAAGTGGTTAATAATAAACACAATCCACCTGGAGCGGTAACTTTTTCTCCTAAAGTATTATATATTATCCCTGTAATAGTATGGCCCGTGGGACCCAGGGGCTCTTGAAGGGTGTAGGGTACTCCTGTTTCAGCTTTACCAATGACTCTTGTCTCTAGAGTCATCCTATGTCCACTAGAGGCATAGGATGACTGAGAACTGATATCTTGGATTACATGAGATGGGACAGTAATGATAATCCACAATATATTCAAGAATGTCAGCAAAAAACTAATTACAGGTTGTTGATTATGAACCCAACAGGTCAATAGGAGAGTGACTCATTCAATGTGGAACATAGACTGTTAAGGGGGTAATTAAGTCTGCTACTGTCATGTAAACTAACCCTAGTCTGGCTTCTAAAGACCTTTTCATTGTGTGATGCTTATTGACACTGTATTGTGTGAAAGTTCTATTGATGATAATGTGTGTTGTGAGTTAGCACAATCTAAAACGTCAGATGATGTCTGACTTATGTTTACTAAAGTAATGTGTATTGTATAGAAGGGGAGAAAAGCTGGAGTCCTGATGCTTGACTTGTCAGCTGTAGCTAATTAGCTCATGTGGATTATATAGGTGCCAGAAAGTCTGACTAAAGATGCGTATTGGGCTCATTGTGTCATGTTGTGTGTGGAGTTAAGCCATTGTTATTTTATTACCAACTGTATATAAGAAGCCTGAATTTACCATTAAAGGTCTATCCGTTTTGAACCAGAGAACAGAGCTGTGCCTCTCGTTTTCTGGGGAATTTTATGGCCCATGTTCGTCTGCTGGATTGTGGAGAGTCGATAAGTGGGTTGTGAAATGGAATATTGTAAACGGCGTTAACCCCTGCCCTTTACAATTCCTTTCTTGCCAAGAGTTCGCATATATGCAGCCTCGGCTTTCGGGGGTTATACCGGGTTGATTTGCAGCTGCAGGCAAGATACCGGTACCGTTCTTTAGAGCCAGCGGTCGGCTTTCCAGGGATAACAACCAATGCGGTTAAAAGCCGCTCGGTTGTTATCCCAGAGGAGTGGGAGGGGGACATCCCCCCTCCCGCCGATCTTTCCAGGCCTTCCGTCCCACCGGGAGACCCGATCCTCGACCCGCCACTTCCGGCGGCTAGAGACAGACTGTCACAAAGCTGGAAACGGCTTTGTTCCAGTCTTCTCTCTGTAAACACGGAAGCGACGCCACGACGTCACCTCCGGTTTACTCGGCTGCCAATGGTGCCGTTTAAAAAAAAAAGATACAGTATTCAGAATCGCCGTTTTCGGCGATTTGAATACTTTGAAGTGCAAAGGAGTGATTTGGGGTCCTTAGACCTCCGATCTCTCCATAAAGAGTACCTGTCATCACCAAGAATGAGTACCTGTCATCAAATAATATTTTTTTTTATTTTTTTTTAAAGCGCCCCCGTCTTGGGGTTCCCATTGGCTCACTGGCTGTGATTGACAGCAGTGGGAACCAATGGCTCCTGCTGCTGTGTCTCAGCCAATGAGGAGAGAGATTGATCTTGGACAGATGAAGCTCCGTGCACATCGCTGGATTGAGAGGGGGCTCAGGTGAGTATAAAGGAGGAGCTGTGGGGGGAGCAGCACTCAGAAGTTTTTTTTACCTTCATGCATAGAAGGCAACCTTCAGCCTTTACAACCTCTTTAAGGTATTACAAAAGTAAAAAAATATATATTTATATAATAAGAGGGAATGCTGCAGACTCTGTTTTTATGTCCCTAAATTTACGTCTGGTGGACAACCCTCGTTATAAGTATGGGTATCTTGTAGGGCTGTTACTGATTAAAATGTTCCTGTTCGATTAACCGAACAGGAAACTGAATCTCCTGTACCGTGCGGTTATGGTACCCGGCCGACCGGACTTCTGGAGGAAGCAGCGGTGTGGCAAGGGCCCTGGCCAGCTCAGGGCCCCAAGCAGTTGTTTGGTTTGCCTGTCCTGTTCCAACGGGCCTGCAAGTAGGCATCACTTTAGCCAGTCACGCAGACTTACCAGAGTGTTTACATTTTCTGGAAGCAGACATGATCGCATTTTATTGACAATATACCCTGAAGAACTGAACAGTCTTTTGCACGGAACAGATGTTGCCGATACACAAAGAATTGTCTGCACAAAACTGCTTAGGACAGGAAAACGATGGTTATTTTTGCCTCCTTCCCCTGATGGAGCCTGATGCATCCACAGATACAAAGGTACCTCAATCCAATGGGTGCAGTTTGCTCGCATACAGCAAGGTAAGTCTCACTGTCCAGGCTGTCCGGTGATGTCAAGAATTTTGATCGATTAAAAGAATTAAAGATTAATCTTTAATTTCCCCAGCCCTAGTTTCTACCCTTTACACTCCTCTCCTACTCATACTGTCCACTGCTATACCCTTTTCAGCCCTCTCTTGCATATACCGCTTAATGTCATACCCTCCACAGTCCTCTCCTGTACATACTGCCCACTGTCATACCCTTCACACGCCTCTCCTGTACATACTGCCCTCTGTCATACCCTCCACACTCCTCTCCTGCCCACTGTTATACCCTCCACACTCCTTTCATGTACATACTGCCCACTTTCATACCCTCCACACTTCTCTCCTGTACATACTGCCCACTGTCATACCCCCACACTCCTCTCCTGTACATACTGACCACTTTCATACCCTCCACACTCCTCTCCTGCCCACTGTCATACCCTCCACACTCCTCTCCTGTACATACTGCCCTCTGTCATACCCTCCACACTCCTCTTCTGTACATACTGCCCTCTGTCATACCCTCCACACTCCGCTTCTGTACATACTGCCCACTGTCATACCGTCTGCACCCCCCTCCTGTACATACTACCATATTCTCCACACTCCTCTCCTGTACATACTGCCCACTGTCATACCCTCCACACCTCAACCACACTCCACTCCTCCCCAGCTGCTTGCTGTCATACATTCTACTCTCCCCTCCTGCAAATATAACTGCTAAGACCCTTGGTTAGCATTGTTTATTATATGCCAATGGCTCCCATTCTATGCACACTTTTGCTATTAATTATAACCATAATAATATATTTTTGAACACACTATTAAATCTAAGGATAATACCAGCAGTCATAATATTAATCATAACGATATGCTGGTATTGACACTCCTGAAGAGCCCATTGGATTCCTGCTGCTCCCGCCGCCTGCGCTTGTCATACAAGTTCACCATATTTCCAGGCAGTTCAATTACGCTTAATTTGAGCAAAATTATTTGTGCCCTCAGCAGCATGGTGTCCAATATCTGTTAATTATAAGATGTCTTGTTCCTCTCTCTCCCGTTATCCTGACTAACAGAACAGCGCTTTAATTAAACACCGTCGTTTGATGTGAGTATCGGGTGCGCGCTTTCATCTTCTCCGGGGCTGAGCACCTCTCACTGATGGAGGAATTAATTACCTGGTGGCAGAGTGAGGTGGGAATGGTGTGGAGTGCAGAGCGCCACTCCGCGATTCTTCATTGTGACAATTAGTGGGCGAACTTCTGCCGTTTCCTCTTCAGTTTGATGCGTGAAACGTGCTCTAAATGATGGCGGCCCGAAGTGACCGATCTTAATTAAAACAATGTTTTTTACTTAAGAAAAACACCCATTTTCATGCTCTCCTATTAACCACTTGCCGACCGCCGCACGAACATTTACTTCGGCAGAATGGCACGGACAGCTAAATGGGCGTACAGGTACGTTCCTTCAACCACTTAAGGACCGCCTCCTGCACATATACGTTGGCAGAATGGCACGGCTGGGCACATCAACGTATATATACGTTGGTTTTAGTACCCAGCCGTGGGTCACGGGCGCGCGCCCACGGCGCGCTCCCGTGACCCGGTCCGAAGCTCCAGGACCGGGACCGTGGGACTCGCGGACCCGATCGCCGCTGCAGTGCGGCGATCCGTCCCCGGAGCTGAAGAACGGGGAGAGCCGTGTGTAAACACGGCTTCCCCGTGCTTCACTGTGGCCGCAGCATCGATCACGTCATCCCTGTTATAGGGGGACTTGATCGATGACGTCACACCTACAGCCACACCCCCCTACAGTTGTAAACACACACAGGGAACACTCAAAGTCACAGCGCCCCCTTGTGGTTAACTCCCAAACTGCAACTGTCATTTTCACAGTAAACAATGCAATTTAAATGCATTTTTTGCTGTGAAAATGACAATTGTCCCAAAGATTGTCCGAAGTGTCCGCCATAATGTCGCAGTCACGAAAAAAAACGCTGAATTTATAGCGTTTACAAAATAAGGGCTAGTTTTATTGCATTTTTATTTGTTGTTTTTTTTTCACTACTAATAGCGGCGCTATTAGTAGTGAAAAAAAAAATAACGAATAAAAATGCAATAAAACTAGCCCTTATTTTGTAAACGCTATAAATTTTGCGAAAACTAACCGATAAACGCTTATTGCGATTTTTTTTTACCAAAAATAGGTAGAAGAATACGTATCGGCCTGAGGAAAAAAACATGTTTTTTTATATATTTTTGGGGGATATTTATTACAGCAAAAAGTAAAAAATATTGAATTTTTTTTTAAATTGTCGCTCTATTTTTGTTTATAGCGCAAAAAATAAAAACCGCAGAGGTGATCAAATACCATCAAAAGAAATCTCTATTTGTGGGGAAAAAAGGATGCCAATTTTGTTTGGGAGCCACGTCGCACGACCGCGCAATTGTCAGTTAAAACGACGCAGTGCCGAATCGCAAAAATGGGCAAGGTCCTTTACCTGCATTTTGGTCCGGGTCTTAAGTGGTTAACCACTTAAGACCCGGCCAGTTTTTGCGATTTGGCACTGCATCAATTTAACTGACAATTGCGCGGTCGTGCGATCTCAAACAAAATTGGCGTCCTTTTTTTCCCCACAAATAGAGCTTTCTTTTGGTGGTATTTGATCGCCTCTGCGGTTTTTATTTTTTGCGCTATAAACAAAAATAGAGCGACAATTTTGAAAAAAATTCAATATTTTTTACTTTTTGCTGTAATAAAAACCCCCCAAAAATATATAATTTTTTTCCCCTCAGTTTAGGATGATACGTATTCTTCTACCTATTTTTGGTAAAAAAAAATCGCAATAAGCGTTTATCGACTGGTTTGCGCAAAATATATAGCGTTTACAAAATAGGGGATAGTTTTATTACATTATTATAAATTTTTTTTTTTACTACTAATGGCGGCGATCAGCTTTTTTTTACGTGACTGCGACATTATGGCGGACACATCGGACACTTTTGACACATTTTTGGGACCATTGTCATTTTCACAGCAAAAAATGCTATAAAAATGCACTGATTACTGTGAAAATGACAATTGCAGTTTGGGAGTTAACCACTAGGGGGCGCTGTAGGGGTTAAGTGTGTCCTCATCTGTGTTTCTCACTGTAGGGGGATGTGGCTGTAGGTGTGACGTCATTGATTGTTTCCCTATATGAGGGAACACACGGTTAATGACAGCGCCACAGTGAAGAACGGGGAAGCTGTGTTTACACACACACCTCTCCCCGTTCTTCAGCTTCGGGGGCGGATCGTAGGACTCCAGCGGCGATCGGGTTCGCGGGCCCTGCAGCCGCGGTCACGGAGCTTCGGACCGGGTCATGGGCACAACCCCACGGCTGGGCTTAAAGGGCCACGTACAGGTAGGTGGATGTGCCCAGCCGTGACATTCTGCCGAAGTATATCGGCGTGAAGGGGTCCTTAAGTGGTTAAAGTTGCCACTGTGTGGACACTAACCCCCCCCCCCCCCCCAGGTCCGTCACTTACTATGTGACCGACGGCCTGGCTGTGTCCCCCTCTCCTCGCTGGCTGTGTCCTCCAGGCAGCGGCAGCGGCGGGTCCGGCTCCAGTGTCTCCTCATCCACAACGCTAGGCATCCAATAGGATCTCCTGGTGCTTTGGCCAATTGGGAAACAGGTCTCACTGACCTGCCTCCTGATTGTCGGGGACGCACCGTAGTGTAAAAACAGCAAAAATTCAATCGCTATGGTCACACAATTGGGTGGGATCAGGGTGCACTCTCTATTTTGAAGCCTATTAGAGCCTCTGGCTCTAATCAGGTGCTTCAAAAAACACTCCCCCGCCCACCCCCGCCATAGGAATCCATGCGCCCTGAAAGGGGCCAGGCACACGGATAGGGAGGCGGCAGAAGTGTTAGGGGGGAGGCACCTGTGCACCCACAATGCACGGGCCACCAGTTTGTACGTGATCCATGTAAATGAATCGTGACCCCACGTAATTGACGCTTTTTCCGAATGGCGTGGACGTATCCCAGTGTGCATGCTCAAAACTATGCCGCAACTACTCATTGGTTTCGACGTGAACGTAACTTACGCAAAGCCCTATTCGCGAACGTTTTACGCAAACGTCGGAAAATTCTACGCCGGCCCGATACTTTACGCCGGACTTACGCTTACGCAAACGACGTAAAAAAATACGCCCGGCCGCAAGTGCGTTCGTGAATCGGCGTATCTAGCTCATTTGCATATTCGACACGTAAATCGATGGAAGCGCCACCTAGCGGCCAGCGTAAATATGCAACTAAGATACGACGGCGTAAGAGACTTACGCCAGTCGGATCTAAGACAAATCTATGCGTAACTGATTCTAAGAATCAGGCGCATAGATACGACGCCACTCATTTAGAGTTACGACGTAACTCGTTCCTGAATCTGGCCCAGATATTTTTTACTTTTTACTTTTTGCTATAATAAATATACCCAAAAATATATAAAAACGTATTTTTTTCATCAGTTTAGGCCGATACGCATTCTTCTACATATTTTCGATAAAAAAATCACAATAAGCGTTTATTGATTGGTTTGCACAAAAGTTATAGCGTTTACAAAACAGGGGGTAGTTTTATGGCATTTTTATTAATATTTTTTTTTTTTACTAGTAATGGCGGCGATCAGCGATTTTTATTAGTACTGCAACATTATGGCGGACACTTCGGACACTTTTTTGGGACCATTGGCATTTTTATAGCGATCAGTGCTATAAAAATGCATTGATTACTATAAAAATGCCACTGGCAGGGAAGGGGTTAACACTAGGGGGCGAGGGAGGGGTTAATTATGTTCCCTGGGTGTGTTCTAACTGAAGGGGAGAGGGGACTGACTGGGGGAAATGACAGATCGCTGTTTATACATTGTATGAACAGACGATCAGGCAGTTCTCGCCTGACAGGACCGGGAGCTGGGTGTTTACACACCCAGCTCCCGGTCCTCGCTCTGCAACGAGCGATCGCGGGTGCCCGGCGGTGATCGCACCCGCGCCCCTAGTGGCTGATTCGCGAGATGACCTAGATCTACGTGACCTTGCGCAGGGGAGTCAAGTAGTTAAACACTTTTATGCCGCGTACACACGATCATTTTTTGTGATGAAAAAAAACGACGTTTTCTGTGAAGTAAAAAACGACGTTTTTGAAACGTCACTTTTCAAAGACGATGTTGCATACACACCATCGTTTTTTTCACAAAAAGCGAGGTTACGTTCACCACTCTTTTCCATTGAAGCTCGCTTCATAACTAGCTTCTGGGCATGCACGGGTTGAAAAACGTCGTTTTAAACTGCGTTTTTGCTACACACGGTGACTTTTTGTGAAACAAAAAACGACGTTTTGAAAAACGACACAAAAAATTCAAGCATGCCCAACGTGTTGCCCACACACGGTCAATTTAAATGACGTTTTAAAAAACGACATTTTTTTTTCATCGCAAAAAACGACCGTGTGTACGCGGCATTAGGCTTGTTTTTTTTTTGTTTTTAAAGAGTAGAATATAGAATCTATAGTCTACTCTTTAAAAAAAAAAAGCCTAAAAGTAAAAAAAGTAAAAACATAACTTGTAGTATGGAATAAAATGATGATCTATAGTATAACTCATCATTTTATTCCATACTACAAGTTGTGTTTTTTATATATATATATATATATATATATATATATATATATATATATATATATATATATATATACCGTATTTATCGGCATATACCGCGCACTTTTTCCCCCTTATAAATAAGGGGAAAATCTTGGGTGCGCTATACGCCGATACCCGCTTCCCGCGCTCAGTTTGAACTGAGCCACTGACATATACCGGGTGCAGTACACTCGGGTACATTCGGCCAGGCTCGGCTTCGCTCGTGCTCACGCATAAACGTCACAGAGCTTGAGCACGAGCGAAGCCGAGCCTCGCCGAATGTACCCGAGTGTACTGCACCCGGTATATGTCGGCGGAGGCGTTCAAACTGAGTGCGGGAAGCGGGGATTCGACTCGAGACATCGCTGGAGAAGCCGGGAGGACACCACTGAAGCTGAAGACGGACGCCGGACCGGACGATGGACGCCGGGCAAGACACCAAAACTGTAAGTACTAAAAGTACCAAAATGTTTTTTTACAGGTCCACATTAGGGGTGGGGGCTATACGCTGGAGCACGCAATACCCCGATAAATACTGTATATATATATGTTACTGATGGACTGTGCATGTTGTTGGCAGAATCACAGGTTTCTAGGTCTATTTCTGACATTTTCAGTAGAGGGGGGAGGAGTTAGAGCTCATGATTATGTTTTTATGGTTGTCAGTGACTTCCCACCATGGAGACAGCCACTCCGCCCACTTCTTGGATGGGTGTCACAGGGACAGGAAGTGGGGTCACTGATAGAGAAAGGAACCTTCTAAATGGTTATGGTTATAGGCTTTCATTTTTTCATGAATTTGTTAAATATCTATATATTGTTTGTATATATAAATATATATATATTATATACACACACACACACACACTATATTACCAAAAGTATTGAGACGCCTGCCTTTACACGCACATAAACTTTAATGGCATCCCAGTCTTAGTCCGTAGGGTTCAATATTGAGTTGATCCACCCCTTGCAGATATAACAGCTTCACCTCTTCTGGGAAGGCCGTCCACGGACTGTCTGCTGTATCTTTTGTATCTCACACATCATTTAATTTCACCTTTTAAGGATTCAAATGTGCAAATGAAGATTCCTTGAACACGGGAAGGTGCGAGGCTTTCACCGTCTTCATCAACATTTATTGTAAAGCGTATAATGGTGCAGCGATATCCGCGCTCCAAGGTAATCCTCGATTTGGATTTATTGTGCAGATTAAAAGAAGGTGTCTGGTATTCCCGGCTTGCTTCAGATTTCTTTTCACAAACTAAAACATCTCGTGTAATTATCTGTAAGTATCAAAACTGATTCATCAACGAACGATTCATCTCTAACGCAGGAAATGAGTGATTGAAAGTTATTTTTTAAAGCTGAGATATACTGTATATAATATATAGATATCTATAGATATAGATATATAACTATACATATATGTATGTAGCGGGGTCATCCTGTTGGAGTCTAATGACAGGCCAACCCCGCTGGAACTTTATTCACGTTTGTAAATATGTACTTTACCTTTAAGAAGTTATGCCTTTAAGAAGTTATGTGGGATTGCAAGTAGCAGGAGATATGGACTCCATTGACTCTTACAAGAAACGGACTACATTTCCCACAATGCCCTGCCCTGTTGGAGCATGTGACGCCTCCGCACAGACTTGTGAGGGAGGTTACTTAAGGAGAGGGTGTGGCGCTTTTTCTCTCGGGACCAGCGTTTTTTTCTCTGCGGAGCTGCTGACAGAGACAGCTGTGCTGCTAGGCCCAGAAGCCTAAACCATACCTCCCGACATTTTAAAATTTCCCTGCAGGACATTTTTTTGTTGAGCGGGGGCGGATCAGAGTTGTTGAGCAGGGGGGGGTCCGCGGATCTGAGTTGTTGAGAGGGGGGGTTCCGCGGGTCGGAGTTGTTGAGCTGGGGGGGTTCCGCGGGTCAGAGTTGTTGAGCTGGGGGGGTTCCCGCAGGTCGGAGTTGTTAAGCGGTGGGGGGTTTCGCAGATCGGAGTTGTTGAGCGGGGGGGTACAGCGCCGCGGATCACAGTTGTTGAGCGGGGGGGGTGCCGTGGATCGGAGTTGTTGAGCGGGGGGGGGGTTCCGCAAATCGCAGTTGTGAGCGGGGGGCAGCGCCGCGGATCACATTTGTTGAGCGGGGGGGTGTCGCGGATCAGAGTTGTTGAGCGGGGGAGTCGCGGAATCGGGGAACTCCAGCCCTGGTCGCGGGACCGTGGGATTTAGCGCGAATCATGGTAATAGGGGGGGGGGATCGCGGGACTCCAGCACTGATCGCGGGACCGCAGGCTTTACCACGAATCGCGGGACAGTCCTGCGAGATCCGGGACGGTTGGGAGGTATGCCTAAACTCACTGAGAGACCAGCCATCCGGAAGGAAGCAAGACTACAGTATCCAGCCCGTGTACCCGGAGATCGGAGAGGAAGCCCAGCTAACAACTGAAACAGTGGGACACCCTCGTCTGGGATCCTTGTGCTGTGGAGCAGCGATCAACCAACGCACTTTCTGAGAGGAATTCAGGCGGATCGGCCTGTCGGGTGAGAGGGCACATGCTCAGCTCTTAGTTCTCCCTTTAGACAGACACTTTAGTGCCACCTCACAGACCGCCCCTCCCCCCCTGTTTGGCCTCCAGCTTAAACTTAGAGGCCCTTTCACTGTTCATAGTGGTTATACAGACGTGACTGACGCTGGCCAGCGATCAGCTCACCAACGTTTGATGTTGACTATACTTTATTGGATTAACTTCCCCTTATCTTCTATTACTTGTGGATTACAAATTTATCGTGCACCACCCGGCCGCAACGTGGACTTTAGCTGTTTGCAGGATTGCCCGCTAGAGGGAGCTCGAGAGCACAGACTGTTCACTTAGTTTAGCCGAATGGTACCATTCTTTAGCATAGATCTGTTTTCATTCATAATTGTCATTTGCTGATTTCTGCAAGGGCCCTTGCGAAATCCTATTGTGTTATTGTATAGCAACTATTCATTTAACGATTTAAACGTATGCTTGTTCTCTTTGAGTGCATACAAAAGTAAACTCATCACTTTGATTTAAATCTACTACTGTGTGAAGTGTATTCTTCTAGTCTGGAGGGACCATCCATAATTCAGGTAATACTACCATTACATTGTCATTGAATATTGTATGCCTGTTATTGTGCCTCAGCCCAGCAGGGGTCACAATACACCCACCAGACTTCTGATGTGTCAAGGGAGGGTTCGAGCTATTTAAATAGGGGTGAGCTGAGCTAAAAGAGAGTAGATCCCAAAAAAACAGCGGCTCCTTCGGGGGTAGCTCTACATCTAAATATCTCTCTATATTTACATAAAGATCTGTCTGTCTGTCTATCTATCTATCTATCTATCTATCTATCTATCTATCTATCTATCTATCTATCTATCTATCTATCTATCTATCTATCTATCTATCTATCTATCTATCTATCTATCTATCTATATCAGTGGAGGGTATGACAGTGGGCATTATGTACAGGAAATGAATGTGGAGGGTATGACAGTGGGCACTATGTACAGGAGAGGAGTGTGGAAGGTACGACAGTGGGCACTATGTACAGAAGAGGAGTGTGCAGGGTATGACAGTGGGCACTATGTACAGGAGAGGAGTGTGGGAGGTATGACAGTGGGCAGTATGTACAAGAGAGGAGTGTGGAGGGAATGACAGTGGGCACTATGTACAGGAGAGTAGTGTGGAGGGTATGACAGTGGGCACTATGTACAGGAGAGGAGTGTGGAGGGAATGACAGTGGGCACTATGTACAGGAGAGGAGTGTGGGAGGTATGACAGTGGGCACTATGTACAGGAGAGGAGTGTGGAGGGAATGACAGTGGGCACTATTTACAGGAGAGTAGTGTGGAGGGTATGACAGTGGGCACTATGTACAGGAGAGGAGTGTGGAGGGAATGACAGTGGGCACTATGTACAGGAGAGGAGTGTGGGAGGTATGACAGTGGGCACTATGTACAGGAGAGGAGTGTGGAGGGAATGACAGTGGGCACTATGTACAGGAGAGGAGTGTGGGAGGTATGACAGTGGGCAGTATGTACAGGAGAGGAGTGTGGAGGGAATGACAGTGGGCAATATGTACAGAAGAGGAGTGTGCAGGGTATGACAGTGGGAAGTATGTACAGGAGAGGAGTGTGGGAGGTATGACAGTGGGCAGTATGTACAGGAGAGGAGTGTAGAGGGTATGATGGGATCAATATCTACAGGAGAGAAGTGTGGAGGGTATGACAGTGGGCACTATGTACAGGAGAGGAGTGTGGAGGGTATGACAGTGGGCACGATGTACAGGAGAGGAGTGTGGAGGGAATGACAGTGGGCACGATGTACAGGAGAGGAGTGTGGGAGGTATGACAGTGGGCAGTATGTACAGGAGAGGAGTGTGGAGGGAATGACAGTGGGCACTATGTACAGGAGAGGAGTGTGGAGGGAATGACAGTGGGCACTATGTACAGGAGAGGAGTGTGGGAGGTATGACAGTGGGCAGTATGTACAGGAGAGGAGTGTAGAGGGTATGATGGGGGCAATATCTACAGGAGAGAAGTGTGGAGGGTATGACAGTGGCCACTATGTACAGGAGAGGAGTGTGGGAGGTATGACAGTGGGCAGTATGTACAGGAGAGGAGTGTGGAGGGTATGACAGTGGGCACTATGTACAGGAGAGTAGTGTGGAGGGTATGACAGAGGGCAGTATGTACAGGAGAGGAGTGTGGAGGGTATGACAGTGGGCACTATGTACAGGAGAGGAGTGTGGAGGGTATGACAGAGGGCAGTATGTACAGGAGAGGAGTGTGGAGGGGATGACAGTGGGCACTATGTACAGGAGAGTAGTGTGGAGGGTATGACAGAGGGCAGTATGTACAGGAGAGGAGTGTGGAGGGTATGACAGTGGGCACTATGTACAGGAGAGGAGTGTGGAGGGTATGACAGAGGGCAGTATGTACAGGAGAGGAGTGTGGAGGGTATGACAGTGGGCACTATGTACAGGAGAGGAGTGCGGAAGGTACCGGTAAATATAGAGAGAGATCTATTTAGATATACAGTATATATATCTATATATACACTATATTACCAAGAGTCTGATGATCCGACTTGGAAGCGATTTCTATTCAAATCAACAGGCTGAAAGTTGGATCAATAGACGGCTCTCAAAGGGAACTATTGATTTTAAACAGGGGCAGAAAAATGCTGCTAAAAGCTAACACTGCTTTTTTTCTCTTATGAAGAGAATATGATCAAGTGTGTTTTATGGGGGGGGGGGGGGGGGTTATTGTGGTCTGTGTCAAGCTCCGTGAGTCCGACCGCGGGTCCCATGGACTCGATGTCTGCGGGGATACCCGCGATCGTCTAACGGAGAGGAAGAATGGGGAGAAAAGCATTTCCCCGTTCTGCCTAGTGACAGGACACTGTCATCGGGAGCAGTAATCACTGTCGTGTCACACACAGCCCATCCCCCCTACAGTTAGAACACATCCCTAGGACACACTTAACCCCCTTCAGCGCCCCCTCCTGGTTAATCCCTTCACTGCCAGTCACATTTACACAGTAATACGTGCATTTTTATAGCACTGATCGCTGTATAAATGTGAATGGTCCCAAAATAGCGTCAAGAGTGTCCGATGTGTCACAATAAAAATCGCAGATCGCCGCCATTACTAGTAAAAAAAAAATATTAATAAAAATGGCATAACACTATCCCCTATTTCGTAGACGCTGTAACTTTTGCGTAAACCAATCAATAAACGCTTATTGCGATTTTTTTGTTTTACCAAAAATATGTAGACGAATACGTATCGACCTAAACCGAGGATTTTTATATATATATATTTGCGGGTATTTATTATAGCAAAAAGTAAAAAATATTGCTTTTTTTTTCAAAAAAAACCCGCAGAGGTGATCAAATACCACCAAAATAAAGGGGGAAAAAACGTCAATTTTGTTTTGGGTGCAGTGCCGTGTGACCGTGTGTCAGCTAAATCGGCGCATTGCCAAATCGCAAGAAATGCTCTGGTCAGGAAGGGGGTAAATGGTGACAATTGATGGCACAGTGGCTGCGTTTGGCATGGCACAGTGGCGACAATTGATGGCAGAGTGGCTGTGTTTGATGGCTCAGTGGCAACAATTGATGCCATGGCACAGTGGTGACAATTGATGGGCACAGTAGCGACAATTGATGGCACAGTGGCTGCGTTTGATGGCATGGCACAGTGGCTGCATTTGATGACATGGCACAGTGGCGACAATTGATAGCACAGTGGCGACAATAGATGGCAGGGCACAGTGGTGATAATTAATGGGCACAGTGGCGACAATTAATGGCACGGTGGTGACAATTGATGGGAGAGCACAGTGGTGACAATTGATGGCACAGTGGCTGCATTTGATGGGGACAGTAGCTGAGTTTGATGGGCACAGTGAGGCTGCAATTGTTTTTTTTTTTTTTGTTTATTTGCACCCCCCCCAAAAAATTTGAGCACCAGCCGCCATTGCTTTGCAGCTCCTTTTTTTCTTTTTAATGCCCTGTGTACATGAGGCCTTATAAGTAAACATTAATCATGGCACATATTGACTTTGCTAAATGTGCCCTTGCATCCAGACATCAATGACTGCTGGCAGGGTCGTCTAAATAGCATCATGGGCCCCTGGGCATAGTAATGCTCTGGGGCCCCTACAATGATGACAGTGCAGGTAAACAGACATCAAGTAGGTAGGAGGCAGACTGCCTCCCCTGTGTATCTATCACTCTCAGTGCCATCATGGGGGCCCCCTGCTTTTGGGGCAGCGTGGGCTCAAGGACCAGCTGCTTTGGGGAAAGTGCAGGGGCACCCCATGCACCTGGGGCCCCTGGGCAGTGCCCAGGTGTGCCCTCTCATTAAGACAGCCCAGACTGCTGGTCCTGAAGGGGTTAAATGCCTTCCCTACTCTCCCCCCTTGTTTTTTCTCCTCTCCAGTCCACCACCGTTTTTCCAATTTACTGTCCGCAATTGACTTCTGTGTCATAATCTGTGGAGGGAGATAAGAAAAAAAATATGTAAAAAAAACGCCCGCTGCCTCCTGGTAGAAACTTGTCGTTGGAACAGCGCTTACCATAATAATGTGAATTATTGTACAATTAGAGAGAAGCGGGCCCATAACAAGGAAGGCTCCTCACTATTACTGGGCACCTGTTCCTCCCCCTCCCAGCTTCTCTCTCCGCTCCTCGGTAATTGTTCAGGGTCTCCTCTGCGTCCTCGTTATCGAGTCGGCCCTCGCCGCCATGTAAATCTCCTTGTGTGGCTTTATGGGCTCATCTGGCTGAAGACAACGGCAGTCACCGAGGCAGTAAAATGTTTGCAGGGCAGTTAAAGTGGACCTTTCAGTAAAAAATAATAACAGGTCTTATCTCCTTCCTTCCCCCTCCACCTTGCTAAAACAGCGCCAGTTCGTTTTTTTATTATTATTTTTTCTTCTATTTTATCTATTTACAATTTTCTTTTTTTATAGAGTAGTAGGGCCCTTTTAATCCTCATTCTGACAACACAATAGAAACACGTAATGGTGCCTGTAACGGTCAGGGGTTAACGCCGTTTACGATATTCCATTCCACAACCCACGACAGCTTATCAACTCTCCACAATCCAGCAGACGAACACGGCCCATAAAATTCCCCAGAAAACGAGACGCACAGCTCTGTTCTCTGGTTCAAAATGAATAGACCTTTAATGGTAAACTCAGGCTTCTTATATACAGTCAGTAATAAAATAACAATGGCTTAACTCCACCCACAACATGACACAAGGAGCCCAATACACATTCCTTTAGTCAGACTTTCTAGCACCAATATAATCTACATGAGCTAATTGCTAACCATTTACCCAGACACGGTGACTCCGAGATAATCTCTTTCACCTGATATACAATACACATTTCATCAATAGAACTTTCACACAATACAGTGTCAATTAGCATCACACAATGAAAGGTCTTTAGAAGCCAGACTAGGGTTAGTTTACATGACAGTAGCAGACTTAATTACCCCCTTAACAGTCTATGTTCCACATTGAATGAGTCACTCTCCTATTGACCTGTTGGGTTCACAATCAACAACCTGTAATTAGTTCTTTGCAGACATTCTTGAATATATTGTGGATTATCATCTCATGTTATCCAAGATATAATTTCTCAGTCATCCTATGCCCCTAGTGGACATAGGATGACCCTAAACACATGACCCAGATTGACGTCCGGGAAGTGGTTCTGAAATCCTGACTGGACGTCTGACACCCTGCATCTCCGATCTCGGTAACAAATCTCCGGCGGAGGCTCGTTACCACGTGATCAGCCGTGTCCAATGATGGCTGATTACAATGTAAACAGGAAGATCCATTGATGGGTCTCCTGACAGGGGGGGTTCACGCTGCGCTGATTGTTTATCAGCGCAGCCCCCCCTCGGATGCCCACACTAGACCACCAGGGAAGGGCAAAACAAAAATAAAAAGGGCAAAAAAAAAGTCAGTAAAAATAATAATAAAAAAAGGCCAGTAAAAAAAAAGATGCCAATCAGTGCCCACAAATGGGCACTGACTGGCAACATGGATCCATCAGTGTCACCCCTCAGTGTCCATCAGTGCCACCCCACAGTGTCCATCAGTTCCACCCCTCAGTGCCAATCAATGCCCAGTGCCCACCTATCAGTGCCCACATGTGCCACCCATAAGTACCCATGAGTGCCACCCATAAGTGCCACCCATGAGTGTCCATCTGTGCCGCCTATGAGTGCCCAGTGCCGCTTTGAGTGCCCATTAGTGGCGCCTATAAGTGCCCATCAGTGCCGCATACCAGCGCCGCCTATCAGTGCCCATCAGTGCCACCTCATCGGTGTCCATCAGTGTCACCTCATCGGTGCCCATCAGTGCCACCTCATCGGTGCCCATCAGTGCCCGTAATTGAAAGAGAAAACTTACTTATTTACAAAAAAAATTACAGAAAAAAATAAAACATATATTTTTTTTTAAATGTTCAGTCTTTTATTAGTTGTTGCGCAAAAAAAAAAAAAAAAATGCAGAGGTGATCAAATACCACTAAAAGAAAGCTCTATTTCTGGGGAAAAAAGAAGCCAATTTTGTTTGGGTGCAGTGTAGCATGACCGCGCAGTTGTCATTCAAAATGCAACAGCGCTAAGAGCTGAAAATTGGCCTGGGCGGGAAGGTGCGTAAGTGCCCGGTATGGAAGTGGTTAAAGAATAAAAAACAAAGTGCAATTATTATCCTATTATCCTATTTATTGTGAACGATGATGTTATGCCGAGTAAATGGATACCCAACATATCACGCTTTAAAATTGCGTCTGCCCTTGAAATGGCAGAAAACTACGGCGCTTAAGATTCTGGACGCTTTAAACACCTTTACAGGTTAGCAGTTTAAAGCTTCACAGGAGGCCTGGTGATAGAATTATTGCTCTCATTCTGCCGTTTTGTGACAATTACCTCACGTCTGGGGGTGTGATCAACGTTTACATATGCGCGGCGCGGGATGTAACATATGTGTTCACATTTGCACGGGGCTGCTTTAATTTAATTTAATTATTTTTTTATTTTTTTATATCTATTTTTTTTGCACTTTTCAGGGGATGAACAACATCCTTTGTGACAGCATGGGCCGTGACAGGTCCTCTTCATGGAGAGATCTGGGATCCCCAAATCTCTAATGGAGATTTCAATGTAAGAAATTAGGTCGCTTCTACTTCTAGGGCAGGGTGGCTACATATGATGTTGCAACACTATGGTCGTTTTTCCATTATATCATACTAGTGTAAGGTGACCAGATTTTTAAAATGAAATCCGGGGACATTATTAATTTCTTTTACTAGTAATGGCGACAATCAGTGGCTCTCTGCCCGTCCCCGCCGCCGCCCGCCTCACAGCCTGTTAAAGGGGTTGTAAACCCTCGTGTTTTTTCACCTTAATGAATCCTATGCATTAAGGTGAAAAAACACCTTGCAGTGACCGGCCCCCCAGCCCCCCTGTTTTACTTACCTGAGCCCCAAATTTCCCTCGGCGAGGACCTGCCGTCCCTCCCTCCACTGGGTACTGTCTCTTGATTGGCTAGATTGATAGCAGCGCAGCCATTGGCTCTTGCTGTTGTGAATCAAAACCTATGACGCGGGGGGCGGGGCCCAATCATACATTCGGAGGCTATGGATGCCGAATGACTGACTTCAGGAGCGCTCCCGCAAGGTAACCCCCTGGGAGAGCGCTTCTCCTAGGGGGTTATCTGTTGCGGGGAGTAGTCATGGAGGGACCTCAGAAGTCAGTGTTTGGGGCCACTCTGTGCAAAACGTAGTATGATATGTTTTTTTGTTTTTTTTAAATAAACGATCCTTTACAATTACTTTAATTCCTACTCTACGGGCCAAGGCTACTTCTGGGTGGGAAGTGGAGAAAGTTCACTCTGCCAGGGAAGGCAAGGAGATAAACAGGCAGGCGGCTGGCCGGGACTTGAGCCAAGGCAGAAGAACATGCGATTGGAGCTGAATGGACATGCTTCCGAAACTGAAGAAATATACTGGGTGGGAAGTGGAGAAAGATCACTCCGCCAGGGAAGGCGGAGCCAAGGCAGAAGAACTTGAGCCAAGGCAAAAGAACGTGCAATTGGAGCTGAATGGGCATGCCCCCAAAACTGAAGAAATATTCTGGGTGGTGCAGAAGAACATGCGATTGGAGCTGAATGGGCATGCCCCTGAAACTGAAGAAATATTCTGGGTGGGAAGAAGAACATGCAGTGGGTGGTGCAGAAGGACATGCGATTGGAGCTGAATGGGCATGCCCCCGAAACTGAAGAAATATACTGGATGGGAAGTGGAGAAAGATCACTCCACCAGGGAAGGCGGAGCCAAGGCAGAAGAACATGAGATTGGAGCTGAATGGGCATGCCGCCGAAACTGAAGAAATATACTGGGTGGGAAGAAGAACATGCACTGGGTGGGAAGTGGAGAAAGATCACTCTGCCAGGGAAGGCGGAGCCAAGGCAGAAGAACTTGAGCCAAGGCAGAAGAAAATGCGATTGGAGCTGAATGGGCATGCCCCTGAAACTGAAGAAATATTCTGGGTGGGAAGAAGAACATGCAGTGGGTGGTGCAGAAGGACATGCGATTGGAGCTGAATGGGCATGCCCCTGAAACTGAAGAAATATACTGGGTGGGAGGTAGAGAAAGATCACTCCACCAGGAAAGGCAGAGCCAAGGCAGAAGAACTTGAGCCAAGGCAGAAGAAAATGCGAGTGGAGCTGAATGGGCATGCCCCCGAAACTGAAGAAATATTCTGGGTGGGAAGAAGAACATGCAGTGGGTGGTGCAGAAGAACATGCGATTGGAGCTGAATGGGCATGGCCCCGGAAACTGAAGAAATATTTCCTCCACTCTGACAAGCACATGATCATCAGACAGTTGCACAGATAATAAGAAAAAATACAGTAGTAGGAGCAGCGGAGTGGGGGAGGGGGGGTGTAATTCCGATTTGACTGTCTTTGAAATTGCTTCAGCCCCTGTTCAAATCCAATGCGGGGACAAATTCTGGGACAGACTTGGTCTGGGGACAGTGTCCTCAATCCAGGGACTGTCCCTGGAAACCGGGATGTCTGGTCATCCTATACTAGTGGCTGACATTACTGTCACATAAGGGCAATCAAAATGAATATTCTCCTGCAAAGGGCTTTGGTGGAATTGTTGGGTACAGTGGCGTACTAAGTGGGGGGCAGGGGGGGTGGGCCGCACCGGGGTGCCACACACTGGGGGAGATATCTCACAATAGAGGTTCTCTCGGGATGCACTGCCTTAGCTTATCACTCATAATCTAGTCCAGGAAAATGTGTGTTCCAGCTCTGTCTTCCGCTTTTTTTCCCCTGCAAGTAAAGCTATCTTTATTTTACGCTGTTTTCAGCCCATGTTTTATGCATTTTCTCTGATTCAGTTTTATGTTTCTCCTTTTGATTTTCTAGATATTTTTCTACAAAACATTGTGAATTGAAAAGCGCTCTCTTCTAGGATTATGCCGAAGATAAATCAAATATTCATATATAATGTGCATTACCTTATAAAACAGCCCGCGCTCTCTAGCTCTCTGGCAAGGCGGTAAAATAGTTTAGCAACTGTCAGAATAGCAAACAGAATAAAAGTCAGTTTTATTATACAATTGAGCCGAGGCATTGAGGTAATAGAGATGGACTCGGTCCCCGGAAGGAGGTCAATAGGAAAGCCAATAATGACAGCCAAGGCAGATTTTGAAGAAGCAGGCAGGGCTGTACTGGGGGACACTGGGGGTGTATGATACAACATTAAAGTAAAAAAAACACTCTCCAAGGGGCGGTGGAGGATGCCCGACGCGTTTCTGGTCTTGTGAAAAAAACAGAAGACCATCATCAGGGGCCACAGGAGTGCATAGTTGTAGATCAGGGGTGGCAAACACAAGGCCCGCGGGCCGAATCCGGCCAGCCAGGCCTTGCCATGTGGCCCGCGCAGCAGGTGCAACGTATTGTCATCCGCTGCACAGGCCGTCACACCACGCGATCAGCTGAGCGCTCCGAAGCTTCGGCCATAGGAAAGTCCCCGGCTTCGGCCTAGCTCCGGAGCGGCGGCCATCTTGGTACACTCGGCAGGGGCTGGAAGTGACGTTTCGCCGCCACCATCTCCGCCCTCCCGTACCTCACTATTGGTCAATTAGCTCGAAAGAGGCGGGTCCGTTCCCAGGTGTGGGCGCAGGGAGGGGGCGAGTCTATCCTAAGTGTGTGTGTGTGTTACGAAAGGGGTGTGGTCACAAACTTCCATCCAATCTAGGAGGTTTCCTGAGCTGCTCGTGTCAGTAAGCCTGTCCCTATATAGGCGTGTCCCGTAGCGGGCGGGATCACATCACACAACGTGGTTGATATATCCAGAGAGCAGGGGGCGGCGATGGCGATGTGGACGGTGTACGAGTTCACGGGGCGGCTCCTGTCCGGGGAGTCTGTGGGGTAGGATCGGTACCGGGGGAAGATCATTCTCATTGAGAATGTGGCGTCACTCTGAGGGACAACCGAGAGGGATTACCGGCATCTCAACCAGCTGCAGAGCGACTTCCGGGACCGGATCCAGGTCCTCGGCTTCCCCTGCAACCAGTCGGGCACCAGGTGAGCCAGAGGACGGAGATGACAGGGGGGGCTGTTACCTGGGGGGGGGTCACATGGCGTTTTAGGAATGAGGGGGGGGCTGTTACCTGGTGGGGGTCGCAATGTGTTTTGGGAATGAGGGGGGCTGTTACCTGGTGGGGGGTCACATGGTGTTTTGGGAATGAGGGGGGGCTGTTACCTGATGGGGGCCACATGGTGTCTTGGGAATGAGGGGGGCTGTTACCTGGGGGGGTCACATGGTGTTTTGGGAATGAGGGGGGGCTGTTACCTGGTGGGGGATGCATGGTGTTTTGGGAACGAGGGACATGAGCAGAAAGTATCTGAGATCTGCACCTGCGGGTAGGAGAGACACCATCACCAGGGGAGCATGGCTGTCTGTACTGAGCGGAGGAGGGGGACACCAGAGAGGAGAGGAAGGGGACCAGTGTCACTGGGGTCCCCTTCTCTCCTCTCTGGTGTCACTGGGGTCCCCCTTCTCTCCTCTCTGGTGTCACTGGGGTCCCCCTCCTCTGATCTCTGGTGTCACTGGGGTCCCCCTTCTCTCCTCTCTGGTGTCACTGGGGTCCCCCTTTTCTCCTCTCTGGTGTCACTGGGGTCCCCCTCCTCTGATCTCTGGTGTCACTGGGGTCCTTCCTCTGATCTCTGGTGTCACTGGGGTCCCCCTTCTCTCCTCTCTGGTGTCACCGGGGTCCCCCTCCTCTCCTCACTGGGGTCCCCCTCCTCTCCTCTCTGGTGTCACTGGGGTCCCCCTCCTCTCCTCTCTGGTGTCACTGAGGAGAGGAGGGGGACCCAGTGACACCAGAGAGGAGAGGAGGGTGACACCAGAGAGGAGGGGAGGGGGACCCCAGTGAGGAGAGGAGGGGGACCCCAGTGAGGAGAGGAGGGGGACCCCAGTGAGGAGAGGAGGGGGACCCCGGTGACACCAGAGAGGAGAGGAGGGTGACACCAAAGAGGAGAGGAGGGGGACCCCAGTGACACCAGAGAGTAGAAGGGGGGGGGACACCAGAGAGGAGACACCAGTGACACCAGAGAGGAGCAAGCAGCGCACTCCTGAACCCTGCGCTCCCTATGCAGCGCAAGAAAACTGGAGTGCACATACAACCGGCCCTTTGAGGGCAACCAAACTGCTGATGTGGCCCCCGATGAATTTGAGTTTGCCACCCCTGTTGTAGATTCTCAATCTAAAAAGTAAAACAACAGCATAGAACACTTAGTCACCCAAAACTATACCCACTACATCAAGGGATTACTCTATTTGTGTTACAAACGGTATGTGTTTCTGAACTATTACAGCCGTCACAGTGGACAGATGTAGCAAAATATATCAGTCTCTTATCATGTGTTCTTTGCTGTTGTTTTACTCTTTAGATTGAGAATCTACAACTATGCTCTCCTGTGGCCCCTGATGATGGTCTTTTGTGGCCCCTGATGATGGTCTTCTGTTTTTTTCACAAGACCAGAAACGCGTCGGGCATCCTCCACCGCCCCTTGGAGAGTGTTTTTTTAACTTTTATGTTGTATCATACACTGGTTATTGTGTTGTTCCCTTCCCTTTTTTATTTACACTTGGTGCACCTCTGTCCCCGGTGTTATTTAAATGTACATACATATAAATATTAGTAACTGCCACTGTGTACATACACCTTGAATCTCAAGGTCTACCTGTAAACACGCATCAACCGAATCTTGCTCGGTCCATTTAATAAACATTTTTTATCAATTATAAGTTTGGCCTTTAACCACTTAAGCAGGGCTCAAAATTTCAAGTCCTGAGCTACTAGCCAGGCCTCAAGGCGTACTCGCCACCAGTTGCCCCGCCCAACCCCTACCATGCCCCGCCCCTAATCCCGCCCCTAGACACGCCCCCATAAATCTCATGAAATTACACTTAAATGTTTTATGAAGAATTAAGTTATAAAATAAATATTAACAACAACTTTATCTGTGCCCAAAAATGCAGCCTGCCCATGTCTACCAGTGCAGCAAAATGTCCCCATTTTGCAGCCAGGAGTTCCCCCCACATTGCAGCCAGGAGTCCCCCACATAGCAGCCAGGAGTTCCCCCTACATTGCAGCCAGGAGTTCCCCCTACATTGCAGCCAGGAGTTCCCCCTACATTGCAGCCAGGAGTTCCCCCCACATTGCAGCCAGGAGTCCCCCCACATTGCAGCCAGGAGTCCCCCACATTGCAGCCAGGAGTCCCCCACATTGCAGCCAGGAGTCCCCCCACATTGCAGCCAGGAGTCCCCCCACATTGCAGCCAGGAGTCCCCCACATTGCAGCCAGGAGTTCCCCCACACAGCCAGGAGTTGCAGCCAGGAGTCCCCCACATCCCCCCCCCACATTGCAGCCAGGAGTCCCCCCACATTGCAGCCAGGAGTCCCCCACATTGCAGCCAGGAGTCCCCCCACATTGCAGCCAGGAGTCCCCCCCATTGCACATTGCAGCCAGGAGTCCCCCACAGCCAGGAGTTGCAGCCAGGAGTCCCCCACATTGCAGCCAGGAGTCCCCCACATTGCAGCCAGGAGTCCCCCCACATTGCAGCCAGGAGTCCCCCCACATTGCAGCAAGGAGTCCCCCACATTGCAGCCAGGAGTCCCCCACATTGCAGCCAGGAGTCCCCCACATTGCAGCCAGGAGTCCCCCACATTGCAGCCAGGAGTCTCCCACATAGCAGCCAGGAGTCTCCCCACACTGCAGCCAGGAGTCCCCCACATTGCAGCCAGGAGTTCCCCCCACATTGCAGCCAGGAGTCCCCCACATTGCAGCCAGGAGCCCCCCACATTGCAGCCAGGAGTCCCCCACATTGCAGCCAGGAGTCCCCCACATTGCAGCCAGGAGTCCCCCACATTGCAGCCAGGAGTCCCCCACATTGCAGCCAGGAGTCCCCCACATTGCAGCCAGGAGTCTCCCACATTGCAGCCAGGAGTCTCCCACATAGCAGCCAGGAGTCCCCCCACACTTCAGCCAGGAGTCCCCCCACATTGCAGCCAGGAGTCCCCCACATTGCAGCCAGGAGTCTCCCACATAGCAGCCAGGAGTCCCCCCACACTTCAGCCAGGAGTCCCCCCACATTGCAGCCAGGAGTCCCCCACATTGCAGCCAGGAGTTCCCCCCACATTGCAGCCAGGAGTTCCCCCCACTGCAGCCAGGAGTCCCCCCACATTGCAGCCAGGAGTCCCCCACATTGCAGCCAGGAGTCCCCCACACTGCAGCCAGTAGTCCCCCACATTGCAGCCAGGAGTCCCCCACATTGCAGCCATGAGTCCCCCACATTGCAGCAAGGAGTCCCCCCACACTGCAGCCTACCTGTGCTGAGTAGGAGAGGAGCCGGAGCCAAGCCACCATCTCCGCCGTGACCGCCTGTTTGTTTATAGCGCGCGCCGGAAAACATTACAGCTTTCCAATCAATAGCTGCCGCCGCCGTAAGCGTCATATACAACCCCTCCCTCTTGTCCGGGAAACTTTGATAGACAGATCACCCATCCAATCCTGGGATGTGTGATCTGTCTATGAAAAAAGTGCCCGGAAAAGGGGGAGGTGCTGTATATGACGCTTACGGCGGCGGCAGCTATTGATTGGAAAGCTGTAATGTTTCCCGGCGCGCGCTATAAACAAACAGGCGCCGCGACTCTCCTCTCCTTGCTCGCCCCCCCACTCCCAGGCAGCCCACACTCGCCAGACCTCAAAACTTACTCGCAAAACGCGAGCAATATGCTGCTAAATGACCCAAGGCGTTTTTACAATTCGGCACTGCATCGCTTTAACAGACAATTGCGCGGTCGTGCGACATGGCTCCCTAACAAAATTTGCGTCCTTTTCTTCCCACAAATAGAGCTTTCTTTTGGTGGTATTTGGTCGCCTCTGCAATTTTTATTTTTTGCGCTATAAACAAAAATAGAGCGACAATTTTGAAAAAAAAACAATATTTTTTACTTTTTGTTATAAGAAAAATCAAATAAACTACATTTTAGTCAAACATTTAGGCCAAAATTTATTCAGCCACATGTCTTTAGTAAAAAAAAAAAAAAATCGCAATAAAAAAAAATAAAAAAATAGCTACCTAGCGGGAACAGCGACACTAATACAGCGATCAGAAAACCGATCGCTTAGTGACACTGGCAATAGGGAGTGAAAGGGTTAACTAGGGCGGTGATCAAGGGGTTAAAACTTTATTAGGGGGGGTACGGGGGCTACCCTGGACCTAACACTAACTGCCTGTCACACTGCCTGTCACACTGACACTAAATGCAGTGATCAGTACATATATGATCACTGCATTCAGTGACACTGTGACAGGGGGAGGGGGGGTGATCGCAAGGGGTTAATGTGCCTACAAAAACGAACCGCCGCCCCCTCAGCACGGATCGCTCCCAGAGCCACGGGGACCGTCACAAGTCCCGGGGGGGGGGGGTCCCGATCGGACCCCCGACCCACGTCAAGGCAGCCACGAACAGGTACGTTGATGTGCCTGTTCGTGCCATTCTGCCGACGTAAATGTACATCATGCGGCGGTGCTTAAGTGGTTAAAGTCCTATTTTGGGGGTATCTCTCTTTTTCTCAATTGATTAGTTAGGTGTGTTCAGTGTTCTCAGCTGCTACCAATCCGAAAGCTCCCGCTGCTTCCTAAAAATCAGTAGAACTTTATGAATTATAGGTGTGGAGCTATGCAGATGGCAGCATGAATATTTATACAGCCCTGGTCAATCCCAGGGAGCAGAACCCTGAAGGCTGCCGGGAGACTGTATAAATCCTCTGAGCAGACTGAGCTTGGCGTCTATTCCTGAAGAGGATCCGTCCGAAGCAGTGCTGCCATGTGCTTGCTGTCCGTGAGGGCTCAGGTGGGAGCGGTCAGAGAGCCTGGATGTTGAAGCCACTGAGAGAGGACTAAGGGGCTGCCTGCTGAAGATCTAGTCTGGTACAGTCAGGTCCATAAATATTGGGACATCAACACAATTCTAATCTTTTTGACTCTATACACCACCACAGTGGATTTGAAATAAAAGGAACAAGATGTGCTTTACCTGCAGACTTTCAGCTTTAATTTGAGGGAATTTACATCCAAACCAGGTGAACAGTATAGGAATTACAACACTTTGTATCTGTGCCTCCCACTTTTTAAGGGACCAAGTAATGGGACAGAATAACAATCATAAATCAAATTTTCACTTTTTAACCACTTAAGGACCGTCTAATGCCGACATACTGTGGCACGCCCGCGACCCGGTCCGAAGCTCCGTGACCGCGGAGGCGGGACCCGCAGACTCGATCGCCGCCGGAGTCCCGCGATCAGTCCCTGAAGCTGAAGAACAGGGAGAGGTGAGTGTAAACACACCTTCAGTGGCACTGTCATTGATCGTCTGTTCCCTGATATAGGGAAGGCGATCATTGACGTCACACGTCCAGCCCCGCCCCCCCCTACAGTTAGAAACACATATGAGGTCACACTTAACCCCTTCAGCGCCCCCTAGTGGTTAACTCCCAAACTGCAATTGTCATTTTCACAGTAATCAGTGCATTTGTATAGCACTTTTCGCTGTGAAAATGACAATGGTCCCAAAAATGTGTCAAAATTGTCCGACGTGTCCATCATAATGTCGCAGTCACGAAAAAAAAATCGCTGATCACCGCCATTAGTAGTAAATAAAAAAATAAAAAAATAAAAATGCAATAAAACTATCCCCTGTTTTGTAAACGCTATAAATTTTCCGCAAACCAATCGATAAACGCTTTATTGCGATTTTTTTTTTATCAAAAATAGGTAGAAGAATACGTATCGGCCTAAACTGAGGAAAAAAAACGTTTTTTATATATTTTTGGGGGATATTTATTACAGCAAAAAGTAAAAAATATAGTATTTTTTTCAAAATTGTCGCTCTATTTTTGTTTATAGCGCAAAAAATAAAAACCGCAGAGGTGATCAAATACCACCAAAAGAAATCTCTATTTGTGGGGAAAAAAGTACGCCAATTTTGTTTGGGAGCCACGTCGCACGACTGCGCAATCGTCAGTTGAAGCGACGCAGTGCCGAATGGCAAAAAGGGGCCTGGTCCTTTACCTGCATATTGGTCCGGGTCTTAAGTGGTTAATACTTGGTTGCAAAGCCTTTGCAGCCAATTACAGCCTGAAGTCTGGAATGCATAGACATCACCGGATGTCCTCCTATTTTGGGATTGTCCTTTCTGACCCAATAGGCACAATAAGCGGAAATTCCTTATGATTCCCGGGGAGCAGAGCATGTTTTCCTTCCTGATTCAGATCTACTCAGGAACATGAATCCAAACTGATCACTTGTGCCTAAAGTTAAATGCCGCGTACACACTAGTGTTGCTCACGAATATTCGCATTGCGAATATTCGTTACGAATATTGCATATTCGAGTATTCGCGAATAACTCGAATATCGCGGCGAATATTCGCTATGGCGAATATTCGTATTTTTTCAAATTTATTTTTAAAACAGATCACATCCTAGTGATCTCCATCGACGTCTAAAAGCATTGCTGGTATGATTCGAGACCCTGGGCCGAGTAGCTGATGCGATTCTTTTATGTTGCCGAATATTCGCAATGCGAATATTCGTATTACGAATATTCGCAAATACTTTCTCTGCCCTTCTTTTGCATCAGACCTGTGTATTGCGATCTTAGAGCTTAGCATTGTGCTTCCTATAGGAAATTATCTCAGTTTTCGCGTGTTGTTCGCGCGCATGCGCAGACGAGAATTTCGCAATCAATTTCGCATTCGCATTAGCGAAATTTCGCATTCGCATTAGTGAAATTTCGCAAAAAAAAATTTTTGATAAAATATCACGAATATTCGATATTAACGGATTTTTCGCGAATATTCTTCTATATATTCGTGAAATATCGCGAAATCGAATATGGCGTATTCCGCTCAACACTGGTACACACGACCGTTTTTCGGGTTCGGGTTCTAAAATGATGTTTTTCATTAAAAACGACCGTGTGGGGGCTCCAGAGCATTTTTTCACAATGTCAAAAATGGGCATTAAAAATTTCGAACATGCTCTAATTTTTCACGCCGTTTTTAACGTTGTTGTTTTTTTTTACGTCGTAAAAAATGGTCGTGTGTGGGCTTTAACGACGTGAAAAAAACGTGCATGCTCAGAAGCAAGTTATGAGACGGGAGAGCTCCTTCTGGTAAAACTAGCGTTCGTAATGGAGATAGCACATTCATCGCGCTGTAACAGACTGAAAAGCGCGAATCATCTTTTACTAACACGGAATCAGCTAAAGTGTGGCGCCATCCGCATGGAAACTTCCCCTTTAGAGTGCCGTCGTACGTGTTGTACGTCACCGCGCTTTGTTAGAGCATTTTTTTTCACGATCATGTGTGGGCAAGGCCGTTTTAATGATCGCGTTGAAAAAAACGTTGTTTTTTTCTAGACCCTTAAAAACGTAATTTTTTAAAACCCGAAAAACGTTTGTGTGTACGCAGCAAAAGGCATAAAAACTCCGTAAAAGTAAGTCATATTTTAATTTTAATTTGATAAAATTTCAATATTTCGAATATTAAATTTTGGGGTGTTTGGCCTGCCTACATCCTCTCTCATCCCCCCCCCGAGGGCACATCAGTTTATGATAATCCTGCCGCAATGTGACAGTCCTATAGCTGAAGTTTTTTATTTATTTTTTATTTAAATTCTTTGCTTTGACGGCATAAAACATTTCCTCCACAATATGTTTCTTTTTCCGTGCGCCACGCTATTCCGCGGCAGCTGCTCGACTCGAGCGGTGAAGCCTGAGGCGCTCGCTCTTCCCCGCACGCACTCGGATCTCCCATATGCTACATGAATGTCTTCAGTTCTCCTGCCAGCGTCACTTGTTTTACATTTCAAGATTGTGCTTCCGACTGCTTCAAACTTTTAATGAACAATCGCAAAACAGCACAGAAGTGAGAAAGGACGACGACGGCCAATAAAAAAAAAAATACAGAAGGAATCGGAGAGAGCCTGGGAGGATTCCAAAATGTTCTACAACCGCGAGAAACGAAGTATCAAAGAACCCTCGTGAGTGTAGGATGGGCAACGTTACAATTAGGGTTGTCTCGATACCACTTTTTTAAAACCGAGTACAAGTACCGATGCTTTTTTTTAATGTCATGTGACAGTGGCGTTCATGTGACAGTGCCTTCTCTGCAGCCTCAGCTGAAATGAATAGAGAGAAGCTCCTCTCCATTCATAAACTGAAGCATCGTAATCACAGGTTACAATGCTCAGTTATATGAATGAACAGAGTCAGTGATCACTGGCTCTGTCCATTCGGAAAAGGTAGGAGCCGGGTTTATCGGCTCCTACCTCCGCTCTCCATCCTGACAAATTGAGGGGGGATCGGCACGGAGGGGGGAGAAGACAGCACGGGGGGAGAGCGGGACTGAGTGGAACAAAACAGCACAGGGGAGAGCGGCACGGAGGGGGACAAGACAGCACGGGGGAGAGCAGCACGGAGGGGGACAACAAGACAGCACGGGGTAAGAGCGACATGGAGGGGGACAAGACAGCACGGGGAGAGAGGCATGGAGGGGGACAACTAGACAGCCCGGGGGGAGAGCAGGACTGAGTGGAACAAAACAGCACGGGGGAGAGTGGCACGGAGGGGGACAAGACAGTACGGGGGAGAGCAGCACGGAGGGGGACAACAAGACAGCACGGGGTAAGAGCGGCACAGAGGGGAACAAGACGGCCCGGGGTAAGAGCGGCACGGAGGGGAACAAGACAGCACAGGGGGAGAGAGGCACGGAGGGGGACAAGACAGCAGGGGGGACAGTGGCACGGAGGGGCACAAGACAGCACAGGGGACAAGACAGCAGGGGACAGTGGCACGGAGGGGCACAAGATAGCACAGGGGACAAGACAGCAGGAGGGAGAGCGGCACGGAGGGGGACAAGACAGCACGGGGGACAAGACAGCAGAAGGGGGGAGCGGCACAGAGAGGGAGAAGACAGCACGGGGGGAGAAGACAGCACGGAGAAGACATGTAACTCCCCCCACCACCCGATACCTGACTGCCCAGGTATTGGGTGAAGCATCAGAGCATTTTAGCCGAGTACAAGTACTTGGGAAATGCTCAGTATCGGTTCTGATATCAGTACTAGTATCGGTATCCGGACATCCCTAGTTGCAATGTATCGAAACTCAAAAAACACAAATAAAATCTATTGCACTTTATCAGTCATTAGGTTCACACTGGTGTGTGTCAGGAACACACTCAAAATCGCATACTGTCCCGCTGCTGTTTGAAGTTGCGATCCCACAAGTGACGTCACGGGCGCGGCACCTCCCCTCTTTCTGCCTGCTGTTTGAAGTTACGAGCCTTCCATGAGTGACGTCACAGGCGCGGCACCTCCCCTCCTCCCGCCCGCTGTTTGAATTAACGCCCGCTGTTTGAATTAACGATCCTCCCACGCGCCTCGGCTTCTCTTGTTAAAAAAAAAAACGGCATGGCAGCATGGGCGGCTTTGTTTACACTGCGGCCTGTGGGCCGGATAAAACACACAAGCGGGCCGGATGTGGCCCGCGGGCCGGGGTTTGGAGACCCCTGGTCTAGCAGACTGCGTCTGAACCTACCTTCTGTGCAGTGGTGGCTGGTGCTCAAATTTATTGGGGGGGGGGGCGCGGCCCGCACCCAGCCAGCCATACGACCATCACCAAACCCCCCCCCCCATTGCTCGAGCTATCCTCTCGCCACCCACACCCGTCGAGTGCTGCTTTTCTCACCCGTCGCTCGCCAGCCCCACACTTACCTTCATCCCTGTGTCTCTCTCCCTGAGTCCATACGGTATAGGTGTCCAATTTGGTAAGAGAAATACCTCAGTCTTTCCACATCCCTTAATTTGAACTATCTTTGTACACCCCTAGGGGTGTGTTTCCTCAATGGGACTTTAATTTGGAAGGCTGGGTTTGTTGAGTAACAACAAGTGGTCATATAAATTATTAAACATGTTATGAAATGTATTAAGAGAAAATAATAAATGGATAATCACTCAGATAACGGCCAAACACTTGACATGGGAACGGCACCCAAGTGACCATGGGGAAACAGCACAGAAAATGCACTTTCTTAGCGGCAAAAATATTCAATTAGAAATGATAACAAACCACGAACAACAAAAATTAAATTGCAAAAACCCAAGAAGCTGTCTATAAGGTAAGGACAGATATTCCAACATTTCGAGGCTTCTTTATTTTGTATGGCCTCTTCTTCAGGGAAGGGGTAATGCAACTTGTGTTGACAGCATAATCTAAAAGTATCAAAAAGAAAATACAAACAGAAAAAAAAAAAATGAAACCAGAAACAGTAGTCACATACGATACACATAATTCCCTCACCATTGCTCTCCATGCCCATAGTGCAGTATTACAGGTACACAGAGGGGAAAACAGCCCGAGCAAACCACAATATACAGATGGACGAAGTGTTGGGGGTCGTGGCGCTGTTGTTGATAAATTGTATTGGTGAGCAGTAAAAAAAAAAAAGCTCTAATAGGGCAAGTTCCCTAAATGTAGAGGTGGCCACCCTGAGCAAGGTGGATCTAAGTGTGCAGGAGTAATGGTATTACCCTCTAGGAGCCGCTGAAGGCGGTAGTGTTCCTAATATTGAGTGGTAAGGTACAGGTTCTATAATGATCAAGTCAATAGCTACAAGTGTACCAGTGAGCTGGCCCTTAAACACCAACTAATAAAGTACATATAAAACAGGGTTGTTCAAAGCTAAAGGCTCAAATATGTATATACAAATTATATATAATAATTAATACAATAGATATAATCAATATGCAGGAGTTGTGATAATCCACCAAAAAACACAACAGAAACACAAGACACAAAACAGCAGGCTGGTGAAGGTGATGAGAAGATCAGGGTGCACCTAGCAGGTGGTCTTTATACTGTACCAGGTGTTGTTCCGCTGTGATCCCGGTGCTCCCCCTTATGGGTCCCCACTCACCAGAAGCAATCACCCCTGCAGGGGTAGAATGCGTGTCAAAGCCGACGACTGCTCCTTCGTGCCAAAGCCTTGTCTCCTAATGTGTCTCCTGTAGTGTGTCCTGGGTATTGGTGATTTGAAGTTCAATTCTTTATAAGTTCATCAGAGTCTGCAGGCTCCTGCAGACTCTGATGAACTTATAAAGAATTGAACTTCAAATCACCAATACCCAGGACACACTACAGGGACACATTAGAACAAGGCTTTGGCACAGGAGCAGTCGTCGGCTTTGACACGCATTCTACCCCTGCAGGGGTGATTGCTTCTGGTGAGTGGGGACCCAAAGGGGGAGCACCGGGATCACAGCGAACAACACCTGTTGTACAGTATAAAGACCACCTAGCTAGGTGCACCCTGATCTTCTCATCACCTTCACCAGCCTGCTGTTTTGTGTCTTGTGTCTTGTGTTTCTGTTGTGTTTTTTGGTGGATTATCACATGGACTCCTGCATATTGATTATATCTATTGTATTAATTATTATATATAATTTGTATATACATATTTGAGCCTTTAGCTTTGAACAACCTGCTGTTTTATATGTACTTTATTAGTTGGTGTTTAAGGGCCAGTCCTTCTACTGGTACACTGTGGCATGAGCTATATGACTAGTGGACCTGTTACATTATAGAACATCATCAAGTACCTATACCACTCAATATTAGGAACACTACCGCCTTCAGCGGCTCCTAGAGGGTAATACCATTACTCCTGCACACTTAGATCCACCTTGCTCAGGGTGGCCACCTCTACATTTAGGGAACTTGCCCTATTAGAGCTTTTTTTTTTTACTGCTCACCAATACAATTTATCAACAACAGCGCCACGACCCCCAACACTTCGTCCATCTATTTCACTATACTCCCCTAGGGGAGCTATATTTAGGGGGGGCTGCAGTTGTATATCCACTACCCTATTTCCACCCTCCTAAGCGCAGTTATACCCTTTTATTTACACAATATACAGATAGATATAAGAAAAGAAATACATAACATCTCATAACCCGTAAGCAGGGATCAAAATTACAAGTCCTGAGCTACTAGCAAGGCCTCAAGGGTTACTTGCCCCGCCCAACCCCTACCCTGCCCCTAATCCTGCCCCCAGCCCCGCCCTCATAAAAATTGAAATTGATGGGGAACACACAGCTATTGTAATGAAAGCTGTTATGTTCCCGGCGCTCTGATTATCCCTCGGCTAGCCTGCTTGCATTTTGCAAGATGATTTTGAGGGCTGGCAGCCATAGCTCGCCAGCCCTCAAAATCCACTCGCAAAATGCGAGCAGGCGAGTGGAATTTTTGAGGGCTGCCGTAAGTACTAACCAATTTGTGTGCTTGTGGCTGTTCTCAGGAAGAGAGGGAAAGGTAATTTGCCGATAGTAAAAGGGTATCCAGATTCAAAAAGTTGTTTGAACAGAAGGGGGATACATCCTCTATTGGATCATGCAGTCTGCAAGAGGGGGAACAGAAAAGAGCCGCTTAAGTGGAAACTCGCATATAAAAGTCCACCGGTCTCAGGGCCCCTAGCCCACGCTTTTTTGAAGTCAGGCTCTAATTACATGCTTAAAAAAAAAAAAACTGTTAACCACTTAAGGACCGGACCAATATGCTGCCAAATGACCCAAGGGGTATTTGCGATTCGGCACTGCGTCGCTTTAACAGACAAAATTCACGTCCTTTTCTTCCCACAAATAGAGCTTTATTTTGGTGGTATTTGATCGCCTCTGCGATTTTTATTTTTTGCGCTATATACAAAAATCAATCTTTTTTACTTTTTGCTATAAGAAAAATCAATAAACAAAATTTTAGTCAAACATTTAGGCCAAAATGTATTCAGCCACATGTCTTTAGTAAAAAAAAATCGCAATAAAAAAAAATTAGCTACCTAGCGGGAACAGCGACACTAATACGGCGATCAGAAAAATGATCGCTTAGTGATGCTGGCAATAGGGAGTGAAAGGGTTAACTAGGGTGGTGATCGAGGGGTTAAAACTTTATTGGGGGGGTACGAGGGCTACCCTGGACCTAACACTGACTGACTGTCACACTGCCTGTCACACTGACACTAAATACAGTAATCATACATGTATGATTACTGCATTCAGTGACACTGAGACAGGGGGGGGGGGGGGGGGCGATCGGGGGGGTTAAATGTGCCTATATGTTAGTGTTAGTGCTAGTGTAGTGTTAGTGCAGACTTACTGTGCGATGTGATCTCTCCTCAGCGGTGGTTGAAAAAAACGCCGAGGGAGAGATCACATCGCTTCCTCCTTCCTGTGTTTACACAGGAGGAGGAAGTGACACACAGGCGGGCGCGCGCATTGGCTGAGAGCGATCCGGAGGGGGCGGACAAAAACAAATAGCCGCCCCCGGATCGCTCGTACAGCCGCGTGGACCGCCGCATGTACCGGGGGGGTCCTGATTGGACCCCCGACCCACCTCAAGGCACCAACGTATATATACGTTGATGTGCCTGTCGGTGCCATTGTGCCGACGTAAATGTACATGCGGCGGTCCTTAAGTGGTTAAAATCCATGCATAGCGCATGCATGTAGCGCATGGATTAGGGGCGGCGCCCATGCGCCCTGCATAAGCGGCCACAACTGCCTCTGTATTTTCATTTATGCACAAACCACCATTTATTCTAATCTGTCCCAATAAATTGAGTTAATTTACCACTAAGCAGTCTTGTGTCTATTTCCTGGAGTTAATTCACAGCCGAGGTTTAAGGTATCTATACTTGTGTTCCTATAAGTGCTTGTCGTACCTTTTAATTCAACCAGGCGTGTCAGAGGATGTTCCTGGAGTCGAAGGCGCAGAACCGAGAACCCCAATAACCAAGCGGATCCTGCAGGGATAGCTCTACACATCATTTCTTTCTTTATAATAGCACTAGATTTGGTTTAATGCTATTTGTTTGGATCTGCGAGAAAAGGAGGAAATGGAACCATTTGAGGTTTGCTGCCTTGGAGATAGAACATTTCATGGGGAAAACAAAGTTTGATTGGGAAATAATTGCTTGTGATAGAAGATAAATGTGTAATTTTTGAGCATTGTTTTAAAAAAAAAAAAAATTTTAAGAGAGAGTTATCATTTGATCGACGAGCACAGCAGAAGGGGAGTTTATTATGTGTGTACAAAGTCTCACTTTCTCCAGGAAGGCTCTTATATAACATTTATATGAGTGTTTGTGATCAGATCTGAGCTTAGCAGGAGACAGGACGGCCTTACAGTCCGACTCCAACAAGGATGCCGATAAATTATAAAATTATTCGACAATCTCTGAGAGGTACTGCTGCATTATTATAACAAATCAAGAGCAGAGATCAGATTATTACGTCAATATAATACATATCTTTACCCAACCAGGACAGGGGCTCTGGGATAGGGTTGCCACCTTTTCTTCAGGTCAAACACTTTAGCGGTGCACAGCAATTTTTTTATAGTATAAACACTATACATATATTTTGCTATTAAATAACATTTGAAGTTAGTAACAAGAGTCCCTCTTTACATCAGAGTCCACAGAGTCCCTCTTTACATTAGAATCTACAGAGTCCCTCTTTACATCAGAATCTACAGAGTTCCCTTTTACATCAGAGTCCACAGAGTCCCTCTTTACATTAGAATCTACAGAGTCCCTCTTTACATCAGAATCTACAGAGTTCCCTTTTACATCAGAGTCTACAGAGTTCCCTTTTACATCAGAGTTCACAAAGTTCCGCTTTTACACCTGAATTCACAACTCACAGAGCTCCCTTACACTGTAAGGGGGGACTCTGCAGACTCTGATGTAAGGGAAACCTTTGGGGACTCTAACATAAGGGATGCTCTGAGAACCCTGAATTTAGGGGGAACACTGAGAACTCTGATGTACGGAGAAGACTCTGATTTAAGGGGGAACACTGTGGCCTCTGGTGTGAAGGGAAATTCAGATGTAAAGGGGTGCTCTGAGAACCCTGATTTACCTTAGTGTACTGTCTCAGAGGCAGGAGAGAGAATGGGGGGGGGGGAGACTTCACTCACAGACAGGGATGGATGGTGAGCCCTCCTCTCATCCAGATGTATCTGAGGCTGCTGGACTTCAAATTTTCAGTCGCAACTTTCCTTTTCTGAGGCACAGCACTGGGGATTGGAATGTGGGCATCCACAGAGGGGTAGGGGTGTTTGGGGAGGAGGGGGTGCTAGTGCCAGCTTTGGGAAGCATGAAGGAGACTGTAACAGACACTCTCAGCTTTGACAACTGGAGCCAGCAACCCTGCTGGGAAGCCATAGTCCAGTCTAAATAATGTGTACAGGTTTCATGCAGTCTGAAACCCGGATGCATGATTCCAAACCTGAACTGTCGGGTGAATCCTGGACAGGTGGCAACCCTACTTTGGAAGGGGACTACAGTGTAGCCCCTTGCCTACTGGCTATGGGCCCTGGCTTTTAAGGGGTCTGGTGTGTGCCTGGGGGACCCTTGAAGTGGTCTTGCTTCAGATTCGGGTCCAAATTCACAGAAACCTAGGACCCGGATACAGATTTGGGGCCTATGTGCCCAAACCAGCAATGACTGCTTTAGACTGTGAGACTCAGAGCAGATGTTAATAAAATCAGCTCAAACCAACCTGATACTGGAGGGTCACCTGATAAAATCTGTTTACTAAGGTGTCTTTCTCCCATGGTAAAATGTCCCCATTGTGTGACTCCTAGGTAATTGAGTCACCTATTGTTCCTATCTGTCTGCTAATCTTTTAGAGATTTGGACATCCCTAGGTCTTCTTAATTTGTAACTGGTGCCGAACGGTCTGTGTGGACACTGAGTCACCTAGGCTTGTCTAGGTGACTAGTTAGCTCACTGTTTAATTAGATCACGATTTATGTTGGCTGTTCCTTAGCTATGTTAATTCTCTTACTGTTTTACTGCAACCAATGGACAAACGGACCGACCAAACGCAAAAAAATTCCACTGGCCGCCACTGCTGGACTGACACCTCATTGAGCCGATGAGAGCCTGAGAAGGCCGTTTCGCCCCTCCACAGCTCAGCACTCCAGTGAGCGTGGAGGAGCAGAGCGGAGAACAGCAGCTCTCTGCTCCGGGAGATTGATGGCTCGGTTCTCAGTGCAGAGGCACCAGGGGGACAGATGCAGCATCGGACTGCATCACAAAATGATATTTGACTCTGTATCCTCTGTATTTTTTGAAAGGGGATAATCTTAGAGGTTGGTAGTGGCTGGAACCAAGAGACAGTGCTCAGCAGTGGCATAGCGTGGACGGTGACGGGCACAAACATTTTTGAGGGGAGGGCCGCGCCCCCGGGCACAAAATTTGAGCTCTAGACTGGATCTCCCTTTTCTCTTTTGTGGCAGCCACAAGCTAGCTCCACCCCGGTCCCCACATGCAATGAAATTACATAACCGGGGAATCAAATCTTCCTGACCAAGTGAACTGTGGTATGTAAAACGGATGTACACTACACATACAAAGAGCATCAGCGCAGAGACAAGCATTGACTCAGAAGTTGGGAGTACCTGCAACCAGAGGTGTATTTAGGTTTTGTGCTGCCCTAGGCCTGACTAAACTTGCGCACCCCCTAATTTAAATATGACCCACCCCTTCCTGTCAAAGCCACACCCCTTCTTCTTTAAGACTGCCCTGTCATATTCATGGGAAGAGGGATGCCGTGGGTGAAGGACAGAGGGTTCCTGTGGGTGACGGACAAAGGAACGTCGTGGGAAGAGGACAGAGGGACGACGTGGGAAAAGGACAGAGGAACACCGTGGGAAGAGGACAGAGGGACGCCATGGGAAAAGGACAGAGGGACGCCGTGGGAAAAGGACAGAGGGACGCCGTGGGAAAAGGATGCCGTGGTAAGAGGACAGAGAGGGATGTTGTGGCGGTCAATAAGGCCTAGAGAATAGCAGGTTAGGCACTTCCTAATGGCTCAGTCCCTGGCAATAGTAATGGATAATGGCCAACAGGCCCTCTTACCAGACCCAGCGAAATCCAATTAGAGCCGCTCTCTCTCTTTCTCCCTTCGGCTTACAGAAAGGGGAGGGGGCGGCAGGGGGAGATACAGACATCCCGCAGCTCTCCTCTCCCTGTCTTCTAATCAGTGCTCTGATAGTGGCCCTGCATGCGGGAGTCGGCCGGCAGCCCCCCGCAAAGTGCTGCCCTAGGCCTGGACCTTGTTGGACTAGGCCAGAATACATCCCTGCCTGCAACGCTGTATCCTGGCCTAGGCCAACAAGGCTCAGCCCAGGGGTGCAGAACAGAAAGAGTTCACGCCGGCTTGCGCTACACTGGTTGGCAAATTAGTCTAGCGTCCCCATAAAGCAACTTTGGGGGGTGCCACTTCTAATTTTGGCTGTCCTATAAATCTGGACCACAAACCTTCCTCACTGTGCTATATGTTTCTGCTGCACCATTGGCATGGTTATATCTTCTTAGTCCTCTCCATAAAATTATCAGAAATTTGTGCTTAAAGTGGAACTATAGGCAACACTTTTTTAAATCATTTTGAATAGAATAAGGGAGGGTTATAGCCCCTGTCAGTTTATTTTTTTCCATCCCTGTCCCATTGCAGAGATTTTCCTTCAGTTTATGCCCCATAGCCATTCAGGAAATGAGAGGAAATCTATGCAAATTAAGAGAATCCATTGCCCCCCCCCCCCCCCCCAGGCTCTCAGAACTAGTGTCCCCACTCGAAAATGTAAGGGTGGGTCTTAAACAGCAAGGGGTGTGGCCTTGACAGGAAGGGGTGGGTCCTATTTAAATTAGGGGGTGCACGAGTTTAGTGAGGCCTAGGGCATAGTGTGACCACATTTCCAAACTGCCATTCAGGGACACACCCCCGCTCTCTCACCTTCCCCCCAAAAAAGATGAGGGGGTTGGGGGGAAATGTAGTCTCGGGGTTGATGGGGAATTTGGCGGGGGGGTTATTTGTCAGGTGAATGTTCCTCTTGCCACCAGATGCAGTGCCGCTTGCCACCAGTAGCCTGCCATCAGATGCAGTGCTGCGGTCGCTCCCTCTGCATGAGATATGTGCGTAGAAGGAAAGCAGTGGTGTCACTATCTGGAGAGTGAAGATCACACCAGTCCCTGCTGCTTGCCACTGGGAGCCAGAGAAGGAGGAGGTGCCGAGGTGGGTGGGGACAGCAGTGCTGCACTAGGCGCAGGCCTCACTGTCTGAGAGTAAATTGTCACAGATTGCAAGACGCCAGGCAGCGCCGGCCCTAGCAACCAGTTCCGGAAATGTAGTTACTAGTTAGTAGGGGGTGGCTGTGTCCTCTACTTCCTTCCTGGGACATGGTATTGTCCTGGAATGAAGGTGCCCAGGACCTGGGACAGACATGTCAATTGTGGGACAGTCCCGGGCAATCCGGGACATGTGGGCACCCTACTAGGGCAGCACAAAACCTAAATACACTACTGAGTACCTGTACCTATTCATTGATAAAAACAAAAAAGGCCTAGTAAGACATTGACTTTCCTAAGCCCCGTCTCTGTGAAGTGCTAACACTGACTGAGGGAACATGAGAAAAATAAGGAAGGTCTAGTTACAACTGAACTAGCACTAAACAGAAGGGGGGGGGGGGGGGACAAAGGGAGAAACCAAAATCACATAACGGTAGTAAACAAGTTGCAATGGTCTTAAACGTCCACTAGATGTCAGCGTACTACTGAACAACACCACAACAGAGAAGCTACCTACATGGGCGTCCGCTAAAAAAAATTCAGGGGGGGGGGGGGCGCTTTGGCAGCGGCGATACACAGTCGCCTTTAACCCTTTCTTTAAACGCTAGCGGGATTTAAAAGCGCCCTGCTAGTGGCCAAATAGCACAGCTAAAACGATGGTAAAGAGACGCTTTTCAGCACAAACCCCCCTTCAGCACAGGTGGACCCCCCTCCCACCATCCCATTCAGTACCTCAGATCAGCCATCAGTGCGGCACAGGCAGCAGGTTCCCCGCCCCCCTTTGTACACATAAACACTGGAGGGGGAGGCGGCTTCACTTGCTCGCTGTGCCCGTGTGACATCCGGCCCGGGACTGCTCAGACAGCCCGCGCCCGCGAGACTTTTAAACACCTTCTTGATTTTCCAGGGGGGGGTCAAGTAGCCATGGGCTTCCGCTCCATAGAGCAAGGGGGGGCAATTGACCCCCCTTGCCCTATGGAGCGGAAGCCCGTGGCTACTTACCAGTGGGACAGAACAAATGGCATTGCGGAGCATATTATATGCGTTACCAAAATGCGTAAGTGGGCCCTGGTGATATTCTATCAGTGTATTCAGATGGTTATCTGGAGCGTTAGCTGCTGGAAAATTATTTTTTTATTTTCCTTGCAACTGAAGTTTCCCTTTAAGAGCTGGAAGGGTTCGGTGACGCCATTCGGTGAGTGATTTGTGGCGCCGCTTTATGTCAGCTGACACTTTCTTCTTACTTAAGAGACTTCAATGCGCCGTAAAGATGACTCGGTGATATTTCAATATCTTTATAACCGGGAGGTCCGCCTCGCCGCGCGGCGTATCGTTTTTTTTTTCTGGGGACTTATTACCAGGTGTTTCATGTGACAACATTATTTCCTGGATTAATGGCCGCGCTCCCCAGCCGTGGCGGTACATACGTGGAACGCCCAGGGGTCCTCTCCTTTTCTGGCGGTGCTGCCATGTAATAATAATAGTAATATATGTGAGCCTTTTCCCGGGGAGACGCGGCGCGCTCTGTAATCAGCTTTACCCACAGGCTTGTTCTCTTGTTGTTCTACCGACAGAATTACTTATGGGAGTTCTCTGCATATAAACAGCCTCCGTCGCCGGCGACAAGAAAGGAACGCCGCGCTCCTCGGGGAGCCCGCAAAGCGGAGGAGAAACTTTCCGGGATGGAGAATTACGATGAGAAGTGAAGCCAAACTTTGCTTTTGTGGAGAGAAATGAACCCGCTCCAGGTAAACTGTGAACATCTGGAGGATTGGCTACTTTGAAGAACCTAGAATATGACATATTTTCAGTTGTTTCACACTTTTGTGTTATGTATATAATTCCACATGTGTTACTTCATAGTGTTGATGCCTCCAGTGTGACTCTACAATTTTCATAGTTATGAAAATAAAGAAAACTCTTGGAATGAGAAAGTGTGTCCAAACTTTTGGTCTGTACTGTGTGTATATATATATATATATATATATTGTAAGATGGGGGTTATTAGACTCCAGTGATAGATGCAGTTTGCCGTGAGTACACCAAGCCAGAACAGCGTTTTTAAGGGCCTGGTAGCCCAATTTTATTTATAAGCTCACAAAATACAAATAGCAGCCCTTGCAGGGGGTTCCACCATTCCTGTATATTGTCCTCCGGCTGTTTCAGACCTCCAACTTAGGCCCATGTTCTGCTCCTCAGAACTACCCGTTTCCTAACGGTAAGCACACAGCCAACTTACTCCTGACCAGCGTCTTGCTGCTCAATCGCACAAACCTGCCTCATGCAGTAGCTGCACCTATGCAGCGCCTCTGACTCCTCTCAGAGGGTTTTGGGAGCTCCCAGGACCAGACTTCCTGTCTGCGGGTGGGGCCCTGAGCCACAGCCAGGCCAGCACTAAAGAGCTGAACACACAGCTGTGTCGTTAATGTGTCTGTCCATCCGAAATATGGCGAAAACCAGCCATCTTTCAGGAAGGACAGAGTCAAACCATCACAATATATATATATATATATATATATATATATAATTGCATTTTATAGTTGGCCCCCCTATTTTTGTCCCTGTCCCCACATGTGCCCCCCCTAAATATGAAAGCTGGAGACACGACTGCCTATCGGTACCAATAAGTGTCCAACAGTGTTGCTTATCAGTGACCATCAGTGCTTCCTTATCAATGCAGCCTCATCAGTGCTGGCTTATCCAAGCCCCTCATTGCAGCCTCATCAGCGCCCCTCAGTGTAGCCCTTATTAGTATTTGTGTGCAATAGTACCTGCCGGCCGTACGCATATATGTGGCCTCGCAGGGTGTGGGCTTTAACGCATATATGCAGCCCTGTGCAAACCACTAACCATGCTCCCTGTGCGATCTTCGCACGGTAGCCACCGGGGATGGGTAAGCATACTTGTGATCGGAAGCTTTCTGACCATTTGACTGCTGTGATAGCCAATCACTGTGGTCACATGGCCCTTGCTTTTGCTTGGTGCTGCAATGAGGCTTCGGTGGGGCTTCAAAGAGCCTTTGGTAAAACTTTGATGGTGCTTCCATGAGCCTTCGGTGGGGCTTCAATGATGCTTTGGTGGAGCTTCGATGACGTTTCAATGAGCCTTTGGTGAGCCTTTGGTGGGGCTTCAATGAGGCTTTGGTGGGGCTTTCCATCGAGCTTTGCCATAGACTTCTATGGAGGCTTTGATGGTGCTTCGATGAGGCTTCGGTGGGGCTTCAATGAGGCTTTGGTGGAACTTCGATGGGGCTTCAATGAGCCTTTGGTGAGCCTTTGATGGGGCTTCAATCAGGCGCCTTCGGTGGGGCTTCAATGATGCTTTGGTGGAGCTTCGATGGGGCTTCGATAAGCCTTTGGTGAGCCTTTGGTGGGGAGTCAATGTGGCTTTGGTGGGGCTTTCCATCGAGCTCTTGCCATAGACTACTATGGAGGCTTTGAAGCCTCCATAGAAGTCTATGACAAAGCTTGCTTGAAGCCCCACTGAAGCCTATCAAAAGCCCCACTGAAGCCTGTCTGAAGCCTTGTTTCGAAGCAAGTGTAAACTAGCTGTTAATGTGTGTTGAAGCCGAAGCAAGTGTAAATGAGCCCTTAGTGCAAACCACTAACCATGGTCCCTGTGCGCTCTTCGCATGGTAGCCACCGGTGATGAGTAATCTCCCGATGCATACTTGCAATTGGAAGCTTTCTGACCATGTGACTGCTGTGATAGCCAATCACTGTGGTCACATGAACCTTGCTTTTGCTTGGTGCTTCGATGAGACTTCGGTGGGGCTTCAATAAGGCTTTGGTGGAACTTTGATGGGGCTTCGATGAGCCTTTGGTAAAACTTTGATGGGGCTTCAATAAGGGTTCTTGAGGCTTCAATGATGCTTTGGTGGAGCTTCGATGACGTTTCGATGAGCCTTTGGTGAGCCTTTGGTGGGGCTTCAATGAGGCTTTGGTGGGGCTTTCCTTCGAGCTTTGCCATAGACTTCTATGGAGGCTTTGATGGTGCTTCGATGAGGCTTCGGTGGGGCTTCAATGAGGCTTTGGTGGAACTTCGATGGGGCTTCAATGAACCTTTGGTGAGCCTTTGATGGGGCTTCAATCAGGCGCCTTCGGTGGGGCTTCAATGATGCTTTGGTGGAGCTTCGATGGGGCTTCGATAAGCCTTTGGTGAGCCTTGGTGGGGCGTCAATGTGGCTTTGGTGGGGCTTTCCATCGAGCTTTGCCATAGACTACTATGGAGGCTTTGAAGCCTCCATAGAAGTCTATGACAAAGGTTGTTTGAAGCCCCTCTGAAGCCTGTCAAAAGCCCCACTGAAGCCTGTCTGAAGCCTCGTTTTGAAGCAGGTGTAAACTAGCTGTTAATGTATGTTGAAGCCAAAGCAAGTGTAAATGAGCCCTAAAAGGGCCGGGAGGCGGGCGACGTGAAAGGGTTAAAGTCTCTCTGAGAAAATGTAAAATTCTCCCACTTCCCCATCTTGATGGTGAGATAAGGGCCTCCACCCCATAACCCTAACCCAAAATATGTGGGCGTCTGTGGTTAGGGGGGTTCTTGCTGGAAACCGGAAGTCCCCTAACACAAGGGAAAATGAACCCCCCCACACACCTGAATGAGTAAGGGACACATTGTACCCCGGTTAATTTGCAGCCAGATCAGTTTGGTTGAAATGACTGCTCTCGGTGGATTTGATTGGCTCTGGTCCTCTTAATTAGGATTGCCCTTTTATTTTTTTGGCTCGACCTCACCAGCTCCCGGCGAATGATTAAAGCGCTTACTATTCTCCTAATTTTTTGTTTTGTTTACAATGCAAAGCTTTATCCGCCGCCATTCCATGGCTGCCGACAATGCCGCTGCTGAAGCGTTTTTTGCTATTCGAGGCGAGTAAAAACTAAATACAGGTTTGTGCAATGCAAGGACTGAGCCAAGCGTTCGCATTATCCTAAAACAAAGGGCGCGCCGTGCACGCCGCCTCGCAGAGATGGCGGCTCCTTGCCAACTCTTCTCAAAGCCGGTTTGTTTTTGTGTATTCCCAAACATGTCATCGTCCCGGATCCTGAAACCGTTCACAGGCCAGAGCCCAACAAACAAATAAAGTTTGTTTTACCGACTATTTTTTTTTCCTTTATTTAAAGATTGTGTTTTTTTGCAGTTAATAGGGCCGTCATCAGGAATTTTGGGGCCCCTTACACAGCTTCAGGCATGGGCCCCCTGGAGCAGAGAACCGGGGGGGGGGAGGGTGCTGCCGCCCGAAATGTAGAGGCGGGGGGCTGCCACAAATTGAGAAGCGGGGGAGGCCTTTACAAAAAAAAGAAGAAATAAAGAAAAATATATATATATATAAAAAGAGGGGTAGCCATCTGGGGCCCAGGGGACCTCTGGGCCCTTTAATAAAAAGAAAAAAGAAACCTATGGGCCTTTCAATAAAAATAAATAAATATGTTTAAAAAAATAAACATTTATAAAAAATACATAAAAAAAAGGGGGGGTTGCCATCCGGGGCCCTGGGGACCTCTGGGCCTTTTAATACAAAATATATATATATATATATATAAACAAAAAAACATTTATAAAAAAAAATATATAAAAAAAGGGGGGGTTGCCACATGGGGCCCTGGGGACTTCTGAGCCCTTTAATATATATATTATATAAATGTATTTTTTTTTTTTTATAAAAAATGGGGGGTTGCCATCCGGGGGCCCTGGGGAGTGGGGACCTCTGGGCCCTTTAATAATAAAGGGGGTTAACATCCGGGCCCCCTACAGGTGTACTGCCTGTACCCCCCTGAGGGCGGCCCTGGCCCTGTCTACATTACGTGATTAGGAACTGCAGGCAGAATCACCGCAATTCTGTTTGCGATTTCAAATTGGGGCAAAAAACGTGTTTGGGTGACGTTATTCTTAATAGCACCCAATCACGGTGCGATTCTGCCACGCGGCAAAACAGGCCTTTAAAAATCACGCTAAGCTTGTTGCGCAGAAAGGAGCAAGAGCTTCTTTTGGATGATAAATGCACATAGGACAGCCTTAGGCAGGTGCAGTCTACTTTCTCCACTGCAGGCGGTGCTCTTCCGCAGCTGCAAAGGAAGGCAAGAGGAACACAGTTCCTCTGTAGTTTCCTGGGTCACTGGGGAAGCACTCAATTGGATGCTTACGCCCCATGTGACTTGCAGCAGCCATCTTGGGTCACGCAGAGTCTTTTTAAGGGCCTGGCTCCAAGGCTTGGCATGCTTTATGCGAATAGGTAGAGTAAGGAAAAGTTTCCCCAATCTATGAAAGGCAGGACTAGCGTTAGGGAAAGGTTCCTTACGAGGAGGGAAAGTGTAGGGGTTGCATCTCTTTTAGACACCTTCCCAAGACGGTCAGGCCGCATTCTGTCCCCTCTCAACAGATTTTGTCAGTCTGGCTGGAATCTGCTCCTTTCACGTTGCTGGAAACTGTGAGTGCACCCAACTGGGCGGTCTTCCCACCAGGTTTGTTGTGAACTGTGGCTGCATTACTTCAATACAAGTTTTCTTTTGTGCCTTTTCCAAGTCAGGGAAAGTCCCTCCAAGTCAGGGACAGTTCCTCCAAGTCAGCGACAGTTCCTCCAAGTCAGGGACAGTTCCTCCAAGTCAGCGGACATTTGGAAGCTATGGGTATGTACATAAACCTCCTGTCATCAAGTGGTTATTAGAAGACCATGCAGCCATGCTCTTGGTGCCATTTATTTCAGCCAATGATTAGCTGTTTTGTAACCGTAAAGCAGCCCCCTGCCCCCTCCAACGGTGGTTCTCGATCTACCTCTTTGCTCTAGGAGGCCTGGGACCTCTGGTGTCACATTTGGCACCTTTCAGGGGGGAGGGGGGTGCAGATACCTGTATAAAACAGGTATTTGCGCCACTTTCGGGTACAGACTCCCGTGGGAGTCCCACACCTTCGTGTCACCTCCCCCCTCGTAGTGTTCTGGGAAACACACAGCTCCTAGATCACAGTGGGGACCAGTAAGGACGGCGCAGAGCGAATTGCGCATTCGCAGTAGGGAACCGAGCACAGTGAAGGCTGCAGCGGTTCACGATTCCCTCATCACTGATGGCGGCAGTGGCGGCTTTGGCTGCCGACATTGGGCGCGACCTGGACAGGCAGCTGCAGTATTTGTAGCTGCTGGCAGGGCCGTCATCAGGAATTTTGGGGGCCCTTACACAGCTTCAGGCATGGCCCCCCCCCTGGAGCAGAGAACCGGTGGGGGGGGGTGCTGCCGCCTGAAATTGAGAAGTGGGGGGGCTGCTGCGAATTGAGAAAAATATATATAAAAAAAGGGGGTAGCCATCCGGGGCCATGGGGACCTCTGGGCCCTTTAATCAAATTTTTTTTGTTTTTTTTATAAAAAGAAATTACCAAAAAAGAGGGCTTTCCATCCGGGACCTCTGAGCCCTTTAATAAAAATATATCTATATATATAAAAAAAAATAAAAAAATAAAGTAAAATAATATAAAAAAAATGTAAAACATTTTTAAATAAAAAAGGAGGGTTGTCACCCTGGGGCCCTGGGGATCCTTTAATAATATATATATATATATATATATATATATATATATATATATATATATATATATATATATATATATATATATATATATATATATATGTGTGTATATATATAAATAAAGGGGGGTTGTCATCTGGGGCCCTGGGGATCTCCGGGCCCCTGGGGACCTCCAGACCCCTAAAAAAAAAATGGCCCTTTAATAAAAAAATAACATAAAAATATATCAAAATATATCTTTTTTATAAAAAATAAATAAAAAAAAAAGGAGGGTTGCCACCTGGGGCCCTGGTGGCCTCCGGGCCCCTGGGGACCTCCGAACCCCTCACAGGTGTACTGCCTGTACCCCCCTGATGGCGGCCCTGGCTGCTGGCTTTTGAAAAAAAAAAATTTCCGGTGAACCTCTGTGACAAATGAACCCGGGCAAAGATTTAGTCCAGTTTCACAGCTGCCATTCCTTGGCTATAACAGCCAGGGAAGCAGGTAACCAAGTATGATCTGCACTTGGATAGCTGCTTTGGAGCACAGGGGAGACATCCGGGGTTTAATAGACCTCTGATATCTCCATAAAAAAAAGTATCTGCCACCTGCCCTAAGCTATCACAAGTGGGGCTTTTTGTCCCTCTAGGCCCCCAAAGTCTCCATAAAAAGTACCTTCATTGCATTTGATAAATGGCTGTACAGCAAGTGGTTAAGATGCCCTTCCGCGTTACATTCCGATTGCACAGAATTATTTTGATGCAGGGTGTGAAGTTGACGTCAATTGTCCGGACGGTTTAGGTGAGCTCTCACGAGATTGTACAATCAAAGATTTCAATGTGTGTGTAGCCATCTTTGAATTAATACATGTTTCCTACGCACTATGAAGGTCAATACAGTTGCAAGGTCGTTAAAGCACGCCTCCTGCATTCAATGTATCATTTGTCAGTTCTGTGTCACTCCCCCCCCCCCCCCCCCCGTTGTGCGCCCGCATTGTACTAATAACAATATCGCCTCGGTTGCTTTTTAACCACTTAAGACCCGGACCATTATGCAGGTAAAGGACCTGGCCACTTTTTGCGATTCGGCACTGCGACGCTTTAACTGACAATTGCGCGGTCGTGCGACGTGGCTCCCAAACAAAATTGGCGTCCTTTTTTCCCCACAAATAGAGCTTTCATTTGGTGGTATTTGATCACCTCTGCGGTCTTTATTTTTGCACTATAAACAAAAATAGAGCGACAATTTAAAAAAAGATATATATTTTTAACTTTTTACTATAATAAATATCCCCCAAAAATATACATACATTTTTTTTCCCTCAGTTTAGGCCGATACGTATTCTTTTACATGTTTTTGGTTAAAAAAATTGCAATAAGTGTTTATCGATTGGTTTGCGCAAAATTTATGGCGTTTACAAAATAGGGGATAGTTTTATTGCATTTTTATTAATATATATATATATATTTTACTACTAATAGCGGCGATCAGCGATTTTTTTCGTGACTGCGCCATTATGGCGGACACATCGGACAATTTTGACACATTTTTGGGACCATTGTCATTTTTACAGCGAAAAGTGCTAGAAAAATGCACTGATTACTGTGAAAATGATAATTACAGTTTAGGAGTTAACCACTAGGGGGCGCTGTATGGGTTAAGTGTGACCTCATATGTGTTTCTAACTGTAGGGGGGCGGGGCTGGACGTGTGACGTCACTGATCGTCGTTTCCTATATCAGGGAACAGACGATCACTGACACTGCCACAGTGAAGAATGGGGAAGGTGTGTTTACACTCACCTCTCCCCGTTCTTCAGCTCTGGTGACCGATCGCGGGACACCGGCGGCGATCGGGTCAGCGGGTCCCGCGGGCGCGGTCACGGAGCTCCGGACCGAGTCGCGAGCACGCCGGCAGCGGCACGCTCGAGGCCCGCACTTAAAGAGGACGTATAAATACGTGCCTGTGCCCAGCCGTGCCTTTCTGCTGACGTATATCGGCGTGAAGGGGTCCTTAAGTGGTTAAGCGGCATATATTTTTAAATCTTCCCAATGCGCACATGAAACAATGACCACAGCCTTGCAAGTCTTCAGCCTCCGTCCTCGAAAACCCCCCCCAAAAAATCGCTTCTGAACATCAAGGCTGGTCCACGTGTTCAGAAACCCTTTGAACACCTGTAAGCGGGCGATGAAAGGACGGCGAAAGAAGAAGAGAAATCGATGAGCTCCCAAATCAAATAATAAAAAACGCCCGGTTTCCTTGACGTTTGCGAACAGACGGCGCCACAACCTGCCAATGAAGGACTCGCAAAAGAGGAGGGAAAAAAAAAGGTGCGAATCTTCCTATAAAAAGTCACATCGCTGCTTTTAATGGAGTTAATTATCATTGTAATCAGTTCGCTTGGCTCTCCATTAATGTATGCGGGGTACGGAACGCCGAGCGCCGAGCCTCTTTCTAATCTCGTTAATCCGCGGGGGTGAAGACGGTTAATTAGCGCGCTTGCCTAGGCTGTGACAAGCGAGAGGATCCAAGAACGGGAAACGTTTTCTACTGACGTCACTCATTAACAGATCTGTCTGAATCAGTTGCTCCCGTCGTTCGCTGATGGGGGGAAACATTGACAGGTGGGGGAACGGATCAGGAGAGATCGGAGGAGTTTTTTTTGTGGGGGGATGTGATTTGCACAACGATGTCTGTACTCCTTTACATTCTAATTTTATGGAAATCGTGGCACATCATGCAGCTCATTAATTTATAACTTGCAGCAAAAGGTGTGGGAAGGGCACGTGTGAAGCCCCGTACACACGGCCGAGGTTCTCGGCAGAAACCAGCGAGAACCTCGCTGGCATCCTGATTCTGCCGAGAACCTCGGCCGTGTGTACGGATTCGGCGAGCATCCCGTCGGGAATGCCGTCGAGCCGAAATAGAGAGCAAGGTTCTCTATTTGCTCGACAGGCCCGTCGGGATGAATGGCTGGTTGCCTTTCCCGATGGGCGGGTCGCCGAATCTGACGGCCGGCCGAGAACCTCGACGGGCGGAATGATGTGTTCCGCCTGTCGAGGTTCTCTGCCGTGTATACGCGGCCTAAGGGTAATAAATCCCTGACCTCCTCTGTAATATCTATCTATATTTACCGTATACAGTAGGTGACTGGGATATTGTGTCAATCTCGCTCCCTTTCTCGGCGAGATTGAGCACTTGCGAGCCCCATCGCGGGAGCCAGCGCCGAGCTGGCTTGCCGCGATAGAGACAAAGCCGTCATAGAAGCGACGGGGATCCGACGCGGATTCCCGCCAATCACACGTGGGCGGAGTTTGTTATGAATCCTGAGAAGGAAGTCCCCGCCGGATTTTAAATAAAAATCCGGCATGGGTTCCCCCCTCAGGAGCATAACAGGCCCTTAGGTCTGGAATGGGTTGTAAGGAGACCCCCCCTACGCCGAAAAAACGGCGTGGGGGTCCCCCCACAATCCATACCAGACCCGTATCCAAAGCACGCCGGCCGGCCGGTCAGGAGGGGTGTGGGGGGCGAGCGAGCGCCCCCCCCCCCCTCCTGAGCCGTACCGGGCAGCATGCCCTCAACATGGGGGGGTCAGGTGCTCTGGGGCAGGGGGCGCACTGCGGCCCCCCACCCCAGAGCACCCTGTCCCCATGTTGATGAGGACAGGGCCCCTTCCCGACAACCCTGGCCGTTGGTTGTCGGGGTATGCGGGCGGGAGGCTTATCGGAATCTGGAAGCCCCCTTTAATAAGGGGGCCCCCAGATACCGGCCCTCCACCCTAAGTGAATGAGTATGGGGTACATTGTACCCCTACCCATTCACCTGCAAGAAAAGTTTAAACACAAATAAACCACACAGTGTATTGAAATATTTTATTAGTTGGCCGCCGGGGGGGGGGGGGTGTGTATGATCGCTTTTATAAAAGCGCCCCCCTCTGGCGGGCTTCTGCGGGGGGGTGGGTGCCGCTGTTCTTCACCGCCGTCTGGTTCTCTTCTGCCGCCGGGGGGGCGCTTTGATAAAAGCCCCACACCCGGCGGGCTTCATTCGACATCTTCGGCGGCGGGGGGGTCTTCTCCCACTTTCCGGGGTCTTCTCCCGCTCTCCGGGGTCTTCTCCGGCTCTCCGGGGGTCTTCTACGGCTCTCCGGGGGTCTTCTCCGGGTCTTCTTCTTCTTCAGGACTCGCCGCCGCTATCTTCGTGTGTTAGCTCAATTACTGGCGGCGGCGAGTCCCCTCTTCTGTGACGTCATCTTCTCTTCTTCTTCTCCAGATGTTGACGCGACGCTTCCTTCCGCTGTTATGGCTGGCGCGCGGCTCGCAGCGAGTTATATAGGCCTGTCTTGTGACGTCGCAGTCCCATCATGCTCCACTGTGTGGTTTATTTGTGTTTAAACTTTTCTTGCAGGTGAATGGGTAGGGGTACAATGTACCCCATACTCATTCACTTAGGGTGGGGGGCCGGTATCTGGGGGCCCCCTTATTAAAGGGGGCTTCCAGATTCCGATAAGCCTCCCGCCCGCATACCCCGACAACCAACGGCCAGGGTTGTCGGGAAGGGGCCCTGTCCTCATCAACATGGGGACAGGGTGCTCTGGGGTGGGGGGCTGCAGTGCGCCCCCTGCCCCAGAGCACCTGACCCCCCCATGTTGAGGGCATGCTGCCCGGTACGGCTCAGGAGGGGGGGGCGCTCGCTCGCCCCCCACTCCCCTCCTGACCGGCCGGCCGGCGTGCTTTGGATACGGGTCTGGTATGGATTGTGGGGGGGGGGGTCTCCTTACAACCCATACCAGACCTAAGGGCCCGTTATGCTCCTGAGGGGGGAACCCATGCCGGATTTTTATTTAAAATCCGGCGGGGACTTCCTTCTCAGGATTCATAACAAACTCCGCCCACGTGTAGAATTGGCGGGAATCCGCGTCGGATCCCCGTCGCTTCTATGACGCACTCGCTGGAATGTGCTTTTACTATTCCAGCGAGTGCGAGATGTCGGCAGCCTGTCGCCGAGAATCAGCGCGATGCTGTCGTGCGGCAGGCACTGTATACTCGAGTAGAAGCCAAGTTTTTAGCACATTTTTTGGTGCTGAAAATGCCCCCTCGACTAATACTATGGTCACTTTTTTGCGCCTGATCTTCTGGACTTTGGAAGCCCGGTACCGGCCAGCCGTAGGTCCCCTGAACCCCATACGTATTTGCAAACTTACGTATTTAGGTTTTTACGTATTTACAAATTTACGTATTTACAAACTTACGAATTTGCGTATTTACAAATTTACATATCTACAAATTTATATATTTACGAATGTTAGAATTTACAAATTTTTAGAATATTCTAATTTACAATTATATGGAAAAATGGGTATAAGCCGATTTTTTTCAGCAAATTTTTTTGTGCTGAAAATGCCCCCCTCGGCTTATACTTGAGTCACCTTTTTGCGCCTGATCTCCCGGATTTTGGGGACCCGGTACCGGCTGGCTGTAGGACCCCAAACTTGGCACCCATGTAGCTCCACTCTTCCTCTACAAGTGTGCAAAGTTTGTTGTCCGTAGGACCTACAGCCAGGGGAGCACCGATTTCTTCAAAGCTGGTCACCCCTTCCATAGACTCCCATGTTAAATGGTCAATTTCTCCAGTGACTTTGGGGACCCAGTACCGGCCGGTCGTAGATCCCCTGGACCCGGACCTTGGCACACATGTAGTCCCATTTCTCCTCTACAACTGTGCAAAGTTTGCTGTCTACTGCGGGGAAATCTCAGCGTTGTGGGAGGGGCAGAGTCACAAACTACTGCATAGAAATCTCCCCATTAAACTGCCCACCCCACTAAACTACACTGCCAACTAAATTCCACTACACTGCCCACTAAACTGCCCACCCACTAAACTACACTGCCCACAAAACTCCACTACACTGCCCACCCAACTAAACTCCACTACCAACTAAACTCCACTACACTGCCCACTAAACTCCACTACACTGCCCACTAAACTGCCCACCCCACTAAACTCCACTGCCCACTAAACTCCACTACACTGCCCACTAAACTGCCCACCCCACTAAACTACACTGCCCACTAAACTCCACTACACTCCCCACTAAACTGCCCACCCCACTAAACTACACTGCCAACTAAACTCCACTACACTGCCCACTAAACTGCCCACCCCACTAAACTCCACTGCCCACCTCACTAAACTACACTGCCCACAAAACTCCACTACACTGCCCACTAAACTCCACTACACTGCCCACTAACCTGCCCACCCCACTAAACTACACTACCAACTAAACTCCACTACACTGCCCACTAAACTGCCCACCACACTAAACTACACAGCCAACTAAACTCCACTACACTGCCTACTCAACTAAACTCCACTACACTGCCCACTAAACTCCACTACACTGCCCACTAAACTGCCCACCCCACTAAATTACACTGCCCACTAAACTCCACTACACTGCCCACTAAACTCCACTACACTGCCCACTAAACTCCACTACACTCCCCACTAAACTCCACTACACTGCCCACTAAACTCCACTACACTAAACTCCACTACACTGCCCACTAAACTAAACTCCACTACACTGCCCACCCCACTAAACTACACTGCCCACTAAACTACACTACACTTCACTACACTGCCCACTAAACTCCACTACACTGCCCACTAAACTCCACTAGACTGCCCACTAACCTGCCCACCCCACTAAACTACACTAACAACTAAACTCCACTACACTGCCCACTAAACTCCACTAAACTCCACTACACTGCCCGCTAAACTCCACTACACTGCCCACTAAACTCCACTACACTGCCCGCTAAACTCCACTACACTGCCCACTAAACTGCCCACCCCACTAAACTACACTGCCAACTAAACTCCACTTCACCGCCCACCCCACTCAGACTACACTTCCTACCCCACTACACTGCCCACCCCACTTACACTACATTTCCTACCACACTTACACTACACACTCCACTTACACTACACTGCCCACCCCACTTACACTACACTGCCTACACCACTACACACCCCACTTACACTGCACTGCCTACACCACTACACACCCCACTTACACTGCACTGTCAGGCATGCTGCATGTTTGGCCGCTGGATGAATGAAATTAATGCATGGATGTGGCATGACTCTCTCTCCCTAACTGACCGCTGGCTGGCGGCTGCTCCCTCCTCTGAGACGACTCTCCTGCTTTTTGTGATCGATCAGACTGCCACAATGCCAACGGGGAAAGATTCACAGATGATGTCCCAGTTCCACATCCGGCGTGGTCAGGCGGAGAGAAGGAGTAGGCGGCGGCGGGCGGCTCAAAGAAGGAGGCGGTACGGGACTTCAGAAACAGGCTTTGCGCCGCACGCGATCACGGACAGGCCAGGCCAGGCCCGCCGCAGCAAATGACCCCATTCGCCCAATCACAGGGCACCTAAGATTAAAGATGGCCGCCGGATCGCCGTGGACACGTAACCAGAAATTTGAAATATAGAGGCAAAGTGACACACAATGGTGCGGGATTGCGCCCCCCCCAAATGTTGCGCCCAGGGCCACGGCACCCCCTGCCCCCCCCCACGCTACGCCACTGCAGGGATCACTGGGTGATCCAATCATTTTCGAAGTTGGGGGTGGCATAAACTGCTCCATTGCGCCTTTTACCATTTCTCTGCCCACCCAAAACTGAAATCATCAGTCTTCAAAAGAGAAGATTTTTTTTTAAGACATAAAAGCGCAATCTAAACAACTATTAGTCATTCCAGCATTCGCAGCCTCCCGCCCTTTCTATACAGCCTCCAGATTTATCGCTCGTCACTTCAAACGCTGAATATAAGATTTTCATCTCAAGTACATTTGCAAATCAATGTTTATACAGTTTATTTATTGCACTTTTGTGGTGGAGAGAGTTTGATTGCGTCTGTAAATCTCTACTTTTGATCCTCTCCCACAGTTCTTAATGTATTACATTGCAATTTGAGAATTAAACTGATTGATGCTTTGTCAGAATGTCTTGATGGCTTCAAATAAAATTATACACACGCGTCGCCAGCCGAGATGGAACATTAAGGGAAAGCTGAGCAAAACTCCAAAGAAAAAAAAAAAATACATTTATATGTATACAGTTCATAGGTATATACTGTACATTGCTTTGGGGTAGGGTCGGTGCCACCACTAGGCCAACTAGGCAGCTGCCTAGGGCACCCGGCCACTGGGGTTCCTACTCTCTTCTCTCTGCAGCAATCAACTAAGTCTCAGCATCAGCAGCCGCCGCTATGTTCGCACAGAGGCGCAGTGGTGGCGGAGGACCGTGTCTGTGTCCAAACTCCCAAATAAATGGAAGCAAGCAAACATTCATTGATTGGCGCTGGTGAGGCTGCATTGATGGTCGCTGGTAGGGTGCATTTGATGAGCGCTGGTGAGGCTACATTTGATGGGCGCTAGTGAGGCTGCATTGATGGGCCCTGGTGAGGCTGCATTGGTGGGCCCTGGTGAGGCTGCATTTGAGGGGGCGCTGGTGGGGCTGCATTTGATGGGCGCTGGTGAGGCTACATTTGATGGGCGCTGGTGAGGCTACATTTGATGGGCGCTGGTGAGGCTACTTTTGATGGGCAAATAACAACAAGAACCTGGGGAATGCCCAGGGAATAACCAAGCCTACTTACCGACCAGCTAGCAGAACAACCAATTAACCTGTCTAACAATGTGCGTTAAAAACAGGGGTTTTGTCCGCACGCATTTGCAAACGCATGCGTGAGCCACAGAGCCGCGCCAAGGCACCCCATAATTCTGTGGTCCTAACACTAACAGTGAGTGTCCTCACAATGGAGGCACATGCATTTTAATGGATAGATGGGGGCAGGTGGACTGAAGGGCCGCTGGTGAGGCTGCATTTGATGGGCGCTGGTGAGGCTGCATTGATGGGCGCTGGTGAGGCTGCATTTGATGGGCGCTGGTGAGGCTGCATTTGATGGGCGCTGGTGAGGCTGCATTGATGGGCGCTGGTGAGGCTGCATTTGATGGGTGCTGGTGAGGCTACATTTAATGGGCGCTGGTAGACTGCATTGATGGTCACTGGTGAGGCTGCATTTGATTGGGCGCTGGTGAGGTTGCATTTGATGGGTGCTGGTGAGACTGTATTTGATGGGCGCTGGTAGACTGCATTGATGGGCGCTGGTGAGGCTACATTTGATGGGCGCTGGTGAGGCTTCATTTGATGGGCGCTGGTGAGTCTGCATTGATGGGCGCTGGTGAGTCTGCATTGATGGGCGGTGAGGCTGATGGGCGCTGAGGCTTCATTTGATGGGCGCTGGTGAGTCTGCATTGATGGGCGCTGGTGAGGCTGCATTTGATGGGCACTGGTGAGGCTGCATTTGATGGGCCCTACTGGGCTGCATTTAATGGGCACTTCATTAAAAAGGTGGGGTTTACATGGGCAGGGGAAAGGAGGTGGAGTCAGGGGTGGGGCCAATTGGGCAGGGCGGTAAAAAATTAGGTTTCCCCTAGGGTGTCAAAAATCTTTGCACCAGCCCTGGTTAGGGTCCTTCTTGCGTTTGATTGCCAAATGAGCCAAATTTTGCCAGTTCACTCCCCCGAACCTCTGGCGTCTAAAGTCAGAAGTCATTGATTGAGTGGTGGTGGTATCAACTTAGGGCTGCCCCCCTCCCCACGCCATTAGCTGCCGGGCATGCTGGCAGCCACACAACATAATTGGTTGCTAAAACAGTGACCTCCAGCAACCTTTCAACACTGCCAGTGAGCTTGTTTCCAATTGTATATAATCCGATAGATGCGTGCGATGTCACTGACCCAATTTGGTCATGGTAGCCATGTTTGGTCAATGGTGACCATATTTGTCAATGTCAACCGGCATCTCTGCCCCCTTTGTTTACATGCAGCTGCCAGCCAGGAAAATGTAACGTGTGGCGAGAATATGGTCAGGAGCAGATCATTGGCACGAGCCGTCATGTTTCTGTTGGCCGGTGATTGTTATTCATCACGTTGGATCTACATTTCTGGATGACGTAATTTAACTCTGGATCTACATCATTGGGATTTTTTTCATAAATTACTTTTTCAAATGTTCTTTTAATTAACCACTTAAGGACACCTTCACGCCCATAAACGTGGGCAGAATGGCACGGCTTGGCACAAGCATGTATCTGTACGTGTCTCTTTAGGGCCCAGCCGTGGGGTCGCGAGCGCGCCGCAGCATTCGATGGCAGTGTGGCTGCATTTGATGGGCACAGTTGCAGCGTTTGATGGGCACAGTCACAGCATTTGATAGCACAGTGGCAACATTTGATAGCATAGTGGCAGCGTTTGATGGGCACATTCGCAGCATTTGATGGGCACAATCACAAAAGTTGATGGGCACAGTCGCAGCGTTTGATGGCACAGTCGCAGCATTTGATGGCACAGTCGCAGCATTTGATGGCACAGTGGCTGCAATTGATGGCACAGTGGCTGCAATTGATGGCACAGTGCCTGCAATTGATGGGCACAGTCGCAGCATTTGATGGGCACAATCACAAAAGTTGATGGGCACAGTCACAGCGTTTGATGGCACAGTCGCAGCATTTGATGGCACAGTCGCAGCATTTGATGGCACAGTGGCTGCAATTGATGGCACAGTGCCTGCAATTGATGGCACAGTGCCTGCAATTGATGGGCACAGTCGCAGCATTTGATGGCACAGTGGCTGCATTTGATGGCAAAGTGGCTGCATTTGTTGGCACAGTGGCTGCAATTGATGGCACAGTGGCAGTGTTTGATGGGCACAGTGGCAGCGTTTGATGGGCACAGTCGCAGCATTTCATGGGCACAGTGGCAGCGCTTGATGGGTACAGTGGCTGAAATGAATGGCACAGTGGCAGCGCTTGATGGGCACAGTCGCAGCGTTTAATGGCACAGTGGCAGCGTTTGATGGGCACAGTGGCTGTGTTTGATGGCACAGTCGCAGCATTTGATGGGCACAATCACAAAATTCGATGGGCACAGTCGCAGCGTTTGATGGCACAGTCGCAGCATTTGATGGCACAGTGGCTGCAATTGATGGCACAGTGGCTGCAATTGATGGCACAGTGCCTGCAATTGATGGGCACAGTCGCAGCATTTGATGGCACAGTGGCAGCGTTTGATGGGCACAGTGGCTGAATTTGATGGCAAAGTGGCTGCATTTGTTGGCACAGTGGCTGCAATTGATGGCAGAGTGGCAGTGTTTAATGGGCACAGTGGCAGCGTTTGATATGCACAGTCACAGCATTTGATGGGCACAGTGGCAGCGTTTGATGGGCACAGTGGCTGCAATTAATGGCACAGTGGCAGTGCTTGATGGGTACAGTGGCAGCGTTTGATGGCACAGTGGCAGCATTTGATGGGCACAGTGGCAGCGTTTGATGGGCACAGTCGCAGCATTTGATGGGCACAGTGGCTGCGTTTCATGGGCACAGTCGCAGCATTTGATGGGCACAGTGGCTGCGTTTGATGGGCACAGTCGCAGCATTTCTTTTTTGCTTGTTTGCGCCCCCACAATTTTTTTTAGCACCAGCTGCCACTGAACACAACGCAGAACTCGGCGTAGTCTTGGCAGCTTCTCCCTCCATGGCCTTTGAGACTTTTCCTATAACAGAAAGATCTTATTATCCGCAGACCTCGCAGCTAATGATTTTCCCGCAGACGCACTCCCTCATTTGTGAGGAACATGAATCTAAAATAAAATCCGATTGTTAAACACGCCCCTCATAAAAAATAAACATTGATCCACATGCGCCCTCTTTGAACAAAAAGACCGGCTTTGATTTTTGTATTTTGCTTCTTCCATATGAAAGTCTCAGGGAAACGTTTAAGATCTGTGATATTAAGAAAAGAAAGAAAATAATATAAAGCCGTTCCGTTCCGTATCTCGCCGGCTGCTGCTGGATGGGTGTGCAGAACATCTGAAGATCTGGATTCTCCTTTGTAGCCGGTAATGAGACCTGAACTACTAAAGGCTCCTGTCTGGTCTGTGTCAGCTGACAGTTTTCATGGCGGAGCGCGATGAGGAGCGCGCCAATCTGTGAGCGTGGAGGACGATGGGATCTATGTACATGTATGGTACACGTGTTTTTTTTTGTTTTTATTAAAGGGCTCAGAGGTCCCCACGGGCCCGGATGGCAACCCACCTTTTTTATACACATAAGAAATATATATATTTTTTTATATATTTTTTATTTCTTTTTTTTTTGCCCCAGATGGCAACCCCCCCATTTTTTTTATTATTTTTTTTCCTTCTTTTTTTTTTATTTAAGTACTCAGAAGTCCCCAAGGCCCCGGATGGAAACCCCCCCTTTTTTTTATAAAAAATAATATATATATATATATATATTTTTATATATTTTTTTTATTTCTTTTTTCTTTTTATTAAAGGGCTCGGAGGTCCCCAGGGCCCCGGATGGCAACCCCCCATTTTTTTTCTTCTTTTTTTATTTTATTTAAGTACTCAGAAGTCCCCAAGTCCCTGGATGGCAACCCTCCCCCCTTTTTTTTATAAAAAAATAATATATATATATATTGATTTTAATATTTTTTTTTATTTCTTTTTTCTTTGTATTTAAGTACTCAGAAGTCCCCAAGGCCCCGGATGGCAACCCCCCCCTTTTTTTATAAAAATATATATATATTTGTATTTTTTATTATTTATTTTTTATTTTTATTAAAGGGCTCAGAGGTCCCCAGGGCCCCTGATGGCAACCCCCCCTCTTTTTATATATTTTTTTCTTTTTTTCTTTTTTTATTAAAGTACTTAGAGGTCCCTAAGACCCTGGATGGCAACCCACCTTTTTTTTATATATAAAAAAATATATATATTTTTTTATTTCTTTTTATTAAAGGGCTCAGAGGTCCCCAGGGCCCCGGATGGCAACCTTGCATTTTTTTTTAAAATCTTTCTTTCTTTTTCTTTTTTTTATTAAAGTACTCAGAGGTCCCCAAGGCCCCGGATGGCAACCCCCTTTTTTTTATATATATAAAAAAAAAATATATATTTTTTTAGATATTTTTTTATTTATTTTTTATTTTTTATTAAAGGGCTCAGAGGTCCCCAGGGCCCTGGATGGCAACCCCCCCTATTTTTTATATATATAAAAAATATATTTTTTTCAATTTATTTTTTCCTTTTATTAAAATATATATATATATATATATATATATATATATATATATATATATATATATTTTCCTTTTTATTAAAGGACTCAGAGGTCCCCAAGGCCCCAGATGGCAAACCCCTTTATTTATTTATATATATATATATGATATAATTGTTTTATTTTCTTTTTTTCTTTTTATTTAAGGGCCCGGAAGTCCCCAGGGCCCCAGATGGCAACCCCCCTCTTTTTTTATATATATATATATATATATATATACAAAAAAATTATATATTTTTTCATTTCTTTTTATTTAAGGGCCCGGAGGTCCCCAGACCCCCGGATGGCAACCCCCTTTTTATTTTATATATATATATTTTTTTTTTTATACATATATATTTTTTTCATTTCTTTTTTTTTTTGTAAGGGGCCCAGAGGTCAACCCCCTAATTTGTGGCAACCCCCCGCTTCTCAATTCGTGGCAGCCCCCACTCGCTTCTCAATTTGAGGCGGCAGCACGACTGACCCCCTCCTCTGCTTCAGGGGGCACATGCCTGAAGCTGTGTAAGGGGCCCAATATTGCCAATAATTCCTGATTGCGGCCCTGTGTACATGTATGGTACATGTGTAATGAAGATGCGGTCTATTTACATGCAGGGCCGCCATCAGGGGGATACAGGCAGTATACCTGTAAGGGGCCGGGAGTGCAACCCCCCCTTTTTTTATATATAAAAAAACTATATATATTTTTTTTTTTATTAAGGGGCCCAAAGGTCCCCAGGGCCCTGGGTGGCAACCCCCCTTTTTTATATACATATATTTTTTATATTTTATATTATTTAATTCCTGATTGCGGCCCTGTGTACATGTATGGTACACGTGTAGTGATGATGGGATCTATGTACATGTATAGTACACGTGTAATGATGATGGGATCTATGTACATGTATGGTACACGTGTAGTGATGATGGGATCTATGTACATGTATAGTACACGTGTAATGATGAGGACTGCGGATTAAGAACCGCTGTCTTATTAAATGGAGTTTATAAATAGGTGCCCAACGCCTTTGATGAAATGAGAAGCAACGCAATGGCACAATCGTCCTTACATTACATTATTGGGGACATCACCGTCATAGATCACATGCATTGTCCTTTGTTGGTCCCTGACAGCCCTTTGCTGCAGGAGGTGGAGGGAAAACATCCATTCCAGATGAGAGCGAGCCGTGGGACACGGGCAGCAGATGTGGCTTGTTTTTTGTTCCAGGAAAAATAATATAATTAAACATTTTTTATTCATTTATTTTGCTTGTATGTCACTTATTTATGTGTTTTCTTTTTTTTTTTTTTTTTTAGGCCCCAGGAGGAAATATTATAGAACTTTTTTCCTCTTCAAATTCCTGCTGCCCTTCCCATCTCTTCCCTGCTTTTCTTACCGTTCCTTTTCCCTTCTTCTCCCCTTCTTTCTTCTCTCTTTTGCTCTTCATTTTGTCTACCCTCCCCTACCCTATACTACCCTCCCCTACCTTATACTACCCTCCCCTACCTTATACTACCCTCCCCTACCCTATACTACCCTCCCCTACCTTATACTACCCTCCCCTACCCTATACTACCCTTTCCAACCTTATACTATCCTCTCATACCTTATACTATGCTTTCCTACCCTATACTACACTCTCCTGCCTTATACTATCCTCCCCTACCTTATACTACCCTCCCCTACCCTATACTACCCTTTCCAACCTTATACTATCCTCTCCTACCCTATACTACCCACTCCTTCCTTATAATATCCTCTCCTACATTATACAATCCTCTCCTATCTTATACTACCCTCTCCTACCTTATACTATACCCTTTCACCTCTCCTCCACCCCTCTATTCCACCATCCTCTCCTATCTCCTCCACCATTCTCTCTTCCCCATTTTCCTCTCCTCCACCTTTCTCCTCCACCACCCTCTCTTCCCATCTCTCCTCTCCTCCACCCCTCTCCTCCACCCCTCTCTTCCACCATCCCTTTTTCCACTCTCTCCTCTCTTCCACCATCCTCTCTTCCCCTTTCTCCTCTCCTCCACCACTCTCTCTTCCCACCTCTTCTCTCCTCCACCCCTCTCTTCCAGAATCCTTTTTTCTACTTTCTTCTCTCTTCCACCATTCTCTCTTCCCATCTCTCCTCTCCTCCACCATCCTCTCTTCCCCTTTCTCCTTTCCTCCACCCCTCTTATCCACCATCTTCTCTTCCAATCTCTCTTCTTCTCCAGTTCTCTCCTCCACCATCCTCTCTTCCCCTTTCTTCTCTCCTCCATCCCTCTCTTCCTTCATCCTTTTTCCCCTTTCTCCTCTCCTCCACCATCCTCTCTTCCCATCTCTCCTCTTCTCCACACCTCTCCTCCACCATCCTCTCTTCCCCTCTCTCCTCTCCTCCACCATCCTCTCTTCCCCTCTCCTTCACCTCTCTCCTCCACCATCCTCTCTTCACCTTTCTCCTCTCCTCCGCCCCTCTCCTCCACCATCCTCTCTTCACCTTTCTCCTCTCCTCCACCCCTCTCTTCCACCATCCTCTCTTCCTATTTCTCCTCTCCTCCACCATCCTCTCTTCCCCTCTCCTCCACCTCTCTCCTCCACCATCCTCTCTTCCCATCTCTCCTCTCCTCCACCCCTCTCCTCCACCATCCTCTCTTCCCTTCTCTTCTCTCCTCCACCCTCTCCTCCATCATCCTCTCTTCCCCTCTCTCCTCCACTCTCTCCTCCACCATCTCTCCTTTCCTCCACCCCTCTCCTCCACCATCCTCTCCTCCCCTTTTCTTCTCTACTCCACCCCTCTCTTCCATCATCCTTTTTTTCCACTCTCTACCACCCCTCTCTTCCACCATCCTCTCTTCCCATCCCTCTTCTCCTCCACCCCTCTCTTCCCCTTTCTCCTCTCCTCCACCCTTTTTCCTCCCAAAACTCTCTTCCCCTTTCTTCTTTCCTCCCCCTTTCTTCCATCATAATTTTTTCCCTTCTCTCCTCTCCTCCACCATCCTCTCTTTCTCCTCTCCTCCACCCTTTTCCTCCACCAAACTCTATTCTCCTTTCTTCTCTCCTCCACCCCTCTCCTCCGTCATCCTTTTTTGCCCTCTCTCCTCTCCTCCACCCTCTCTTTCACCATCCTCTTTTCCCCTTTCTCCTCTCATTTGCGGCTCTTTTCCACCATCCCCTCCCAGCTCTCCTTTCCTCTCTTCTCCATCTTTACCATCCACCCCCCCCCCCCCAGGTTTTGCCTTCCCCTCTTCTCCGGCAGACAGCTTTCTTGGGTAGGTGTCCACACACACACATCTATATAGAGATCTGATCTCTGGGGGGTTTTCTGCGATTACCTCTCTGTGGCTGGCAGCTTTCTCTGCTGCTGGATGGAGCGTGAAGTCTGTTTTGTCTCCGGAGGTTCTCCGGGGGGCTCTGGAGGACCTGGCGGAGGCCGGGTATCAGAGAGAAGAGACAAGTCTGTAAGACCGTTTCAAGCTACCTGTCTGCTTGAGAATCAGCGTTTAAATCCCACAACTCCGCCGGCGAGCTTATTCCTTCTCCTGTCAGCCGCTATTATAGATGCTGGCAATTTACAGGAGTTGGGTAATGCCGAGCTCACGGTCACCGCAACAAGCCCGGATTACGTAAGATATATTGTTAGAGAACAACTCTAGGAAGCTAGTACTGTAAACCAGCGAAAGGCCATATGAATTACCTCTGAATTTTAAATCAGCAATTTAGGATAGATCACAGTTCTCCTGGGCAGGTCTGCAGCCTCTTGTCACATGCAGCCCCCAATGTGATTTGATCAGGCTGCAGGGGGTCTTAGAGAAAGGTCAGTATATCTTGGCAACACTCACGGTGGACAGAGGGTAAACGAGGAGGTGGTGATCACCACAAGCACCCCCCACAGGAGACGCACAGTGGACGAGAAGGTGGCGATCACCACAAGCACCCCTCCATGGGAGACAGACAGTGGACAAGAAGGTGGCAATCGCTGCAAGCACCCCCCACAGCAGACGCACAGTGGATGAGAAGGTGGCGATCACCACAAGCACCCTCCACAGGAGACGCACAGTGGATGAGAAGGTGGTGATCACCACAAGCACCCCCCACAGGAGACGCACAGTGGATGAGAAGGTGGTGATCACCACAAGCACCCTCCACAGGAGACGCACAGTGGATGAGAAGGTGGTGATCACCACAAGCACCCTCCACAGGAGACGCACAGTGGATGAGAAGGTGGTGATCACCACAAGCACCCTCCACAGGAGACGCACAGTGGATGAGAAGGTGGTGATCACCACAAGCACCCCCCACAGGAGAAGCACAGTGGACGAGAAGGTGGCGATCACCACAAGCACCCCCCACAGGAGAAGCACAGTGGACGAGAAGGTGGCGATCACCACAAGCACCCCCCACAGGAGACGCACAGTGGACGAGAAGGTGGCGATCACCACAAGCACCCCCCACAGGAGACGCACAGTGGACGAGAAGGTGGCGATCACCACAAGCACCCCCCACAGGAGACGCACAGTGGATGAGAAGGTGGCGATCACCACAAGCACCCCCCACAGGAGACGCACAGTGGATGAGAAGGTGGCGATCACCACAAGCACCCCCCACAGGAGACGCACAGTGGATGAGAAGGTGGCGATCACCACAAGCACCCCCCACAGGAGACGCACAGTGGATGAGAAGGTGGTGATCACCACAAGCACCCCCCACAGGAGACGCACAGTGGATGAGAAGGTGGTGATCACCACAAGCACCCTCCACAGGAGACGCACAGTGGATGAGAAGGTGGTGATCACCACAAGCACCCTCCACAGGAGACGCACAGTGGATGAGAAGGTGGTGATCACCACAAGCACCCTCCACAGGAGACGCACAGTGGATGAGAAGGTGGTGATCACCACAAGCACCCCCCACAGGAGAAGCACAGTGGACGAGAAGGTGGCGATCACCACAAGCACCCCCCACAGGAGAAGCACAGTGGACGAGAAGGTGGCGATCACCACAAGCACCCCCCACAGGAGAAGCACAGTGGACGAGAAGGTGGCGATCACCACAAGCACCCCCCACAGGAGACGCACAGTGGACGAGAAGGTGGCGATCACCACAAGCACCCCCCACAGGAGAAGCACAGTGGACGAGAAGGTGGCGATCACCACAAGCACCCCCCACAGGAGAAGCACAGTGGACGAGAAGGTGGCGATCACCACAAGCACCCCCCACAGGAGACGCACAGTGGACGAGAAGGTGGCGATCACCACAAGCACCCCCCACAGGAGACGCACAGTGGACGAGAAGGTGGCGATCACCACAAGCACCCCCCACAGGAGACGCACAGTGGATGAGAAGGTGGCGATCACCACAAGCACCCCCCACAGGAGACGCACAGTGGATGAGAAGGCGGCGATCACTGCAAGCACCCCCCACAGGAGACGCACAGTGGATGAGAAGGTGGCGATCACCACAAGCACCCCCCACAGGAGACGCACAGTGGATGAGAAGGCGGCGATCACTGCAAGCACCCCCCACAGGAGACGCACAGTGGATGAGAAGGCGGCGATCACTGCAAGCACCCCCCACAGGAGACGCACAGTGGATGAGAAGGTGGCGATCACCACAAGCACCCCCCACAGGAGACGCACAGTGGATGAGAAGGCGGCGATCACTGCAAGCATCCCCAATGGGAGACGGAAAGTGGACGAGAAGATGGCGATCGCCGCAAGCACCCCCCGGGGAGAGGGACAGTGGAGGAAAACAATCGTTTATAATATAAATAATATAATAAACTATTTTATATAAATACCAATATAATAAATATATAGATAATGGATTATAATATATATATACAAATTCTATATAGAAAATAAATGATAATGTAAAAAAAATATATATACTATTCTATATATTAATAGAGTAAATAATATTAATAATATATTGAATAAACTATTCTATATAAATAGTAAATGATAATATAAATATTGTAATAAATGAACTATTCTACCTAAATAATGGTAAAGATATATTTTTGTCTCTGTAATCCTAATTTTATTTTAGAGGCAAAAAGTGCTGAGGGTTGCTGTTATTTTTGACATAACTGAGAGTAAATTAATCAATTTAGCAAGATCTGCTGCGGCAATGCAGCTTCCGCGCGTGCTGTGCACACTGCTGGGAAGGAGCGTACAAGGCGGTGTCATATTTTGTGTGGATAACAAAGACAAATTTCATAGTCACAGATAGAATATTTCAGCAGCCACAGGGATTTAAAGTGAATCTATGATTGATAAATGACATATGTTAAGCAGTCCCCCATAGCATAGTTTAATTACCTGTTGATCCTGCCAGACAATTTGATATTTTTTTCACTTCCTGTTAAATGCTGACAATAGTAAGCCCTTCCTCCCACCCCACTCCCTGATGACCACATATATGATAGGCCAGAGATTTTAAGTTGAAAGCCAGAGATCTGTTAAACCACACGAAGAGCCATCAATTTCAGCCTAGATTCCCAGATATACCTGCCAGTGACGGCTTTCATTTTTGAAGGCTGCCAGTGCTAAGCCACTGCCTCACAAATAACAGCAAGTGCTGTCATCCTGCCATGTAAGTTCCTTCCACTGGCCATTGAGTTGCCCATCAGATAGATCTGACAGACAGCCCATCGGCCAACAACATGAGCACATGCAGTGCAGAAGAGTCCTGTTACTGGAAGACAAACCTCAGAATTTGCCAGATTTAGGCTGAAATTGCTGACTTTAGCCTATGCTTTAGTCTTAGGCCGCGTACACACGGCAGAGAACCTCGACGGGCAGAACACATCGTTCCGCCCGTCGAGGTTCTCTGCCGGCCGTCGAAATCGGCGACCCGCCCGTCGGGAATGGCAACCAGCCATTCATCCAGGCGGGCCGTCGAGCAAAAAGAGAGCGTGCTCTCTTTTCGCTCGACGGGATTCCCGACGGTCGGGGCGAGCCAAAAGCGTACACACGGCCGAGGTCCTCGCTGGAATGCAGCTTCCAGCGAGGTTCTCGCTGGTTTCCAGCGAGAACCTCGGTCGTGTGTACGCCGCCTTAGCCATTGGGTTGCCTATCCGATAGACCTGACAGACAGCCCATTGGCCATCTGTAGGAGCACATGCAGAAGAGTCCTGTTGCTGGAAGGCATACCTCAGGTCTTTCCAGCTTTATGGCAAAGTTGCTGGATTCCACCTAAGCTTTGGCCTTAGCCATTGGGTTGCCTATCCGATAGACCTGACAGACAGCTCATTGGCCATCTGCAGGAGCACATGCAGAAGAGTCCTGTTATTGGAAGGTATACCTCAGGAATTTGCCAGATTTAGAAGTGGCTGGCTTTAGCCTATGCTTTGGCCTTAGCCATTGGGTTGCCTATCTGGTAGACCTGACAGACAGCTCATCAGCCAATTGCAGGAGCACATGCAGAAGAATTTATGTTGCTGGAAGGCATACCTCTGAACTTTCCAGCTTTATGGCAAAGTTGCTGGATTCCACCTAAGCTTTGACCTTAGCCATTGGGTTGCCTATCCAATAGACCTGACAAACAGCCCATTGGCCAACTGCAGGAGCACATACAGAAGAGTCCTGTTGCTGGAAGGCATACCTCAGGTCTTTCCAGCTTTATGGCAAAGTTGCTGGATTTCACCTAAGCTTTGACCTGTGGGAACCCTGTGTCTGCAAATGAGGGGAGGACATAAGATCTCTTCCAGTCTAGGCAAGTAATTGTACAAAATCAGTTTGTTTCCTTTGATAAAATCATCCTCTGGATGCACCGCGGGTCACACTTCATTCTGAACTGAGATTAAAGTGCTGTCAGTGCAACTGAGTTATTGTCTGCGATTTATTTTCTAAAAGTTGTACGTATTTTGTATCTGTGTATTTTTTTTTGGCTTACTATTTATTTATTTTTTATTCTTACAATTTATTTTTTATTCTTACAATTTTTTTTTTTTTTTTTTTAAATATTTATTTATTTGTTATTCTTACTATTTTTTATTTTTTTTAGTCTTACTATTTTTTTTTTATTATTCTTACTATTTTTTTTTTTTTTATCCTTACTATTTATTTATTTTTTATTCTTACTATTTATTTTTTATTCTTACTATTTTTTTATTTTTATCCTTACTATTTATTTATTTTTTATTCTTACTATTTTTTTTTTTTTTATTCTTACTATTTTTTTTTTTTTATTCTTACTATTTTTTTTTATCACTTTGCTGTTGCAATACTGAATCACCATATAAAATCTTCCCTCGCAGCTAACAGGGTCATTAACACATTTAACTGCTTGGAGTTTTTTTTTACATCAGCCAATAAAATGCACAGAAGAGAATAGGAAGGTCTCTAAAGATAGGGATTTAATGGCTGCAGAGGATCCAAAAAACAAAAAGACAGCAGTGTTATCATTCGTGCCATAGGATGTTTGTCCAAAAGTTTACCAACCCAATATACAGTGCCTTGATAAAGTATTCATACCCCTTGACATCTTCCACATGTTGTCCTGGTACAACCCAAAAAAACATAAATGTAATTTATTGGGATTTTATGTGATGGACCAACACAAAGTGACACATAATTGTGGAAGGGAAATGATAAATGGTTTTCAATTTATTTTACAAATAAATCTGTGAAAAGTGTGGGGGGTACATTTGTATGGCGCCCCACGGAGTCAATACTTTGTAGAACCTCCTTTCTCTGCAATTACAGCTGCGAGTCTTTTTGGGGGTGTCTCTACCAGCTTTTCTGCCCATTCTTCTTCTCTGTAAAATATCTCTGTCTCTGTCAGATTGGATGGAGAGCGTCTGTGAACAGCAATTTTCAAGTCTTCAGATATATGGAAAGGCTCCTGCGCTACCAAGGGGGATGGGTTGGGGTGAAGTGGAGCTGGGAGGTGGACTGGGGATACTGCAGCAGACCTTCATTCACCATCCACCCCACCAGTCACCTGCCCCATTCCCACACATATTCACCCATTCCCCCCTCCCCCTTTCACTATTTCAGCGCAGACACCACCCCCCCCCCCTTTTTATATGCCAATTTTCAAGTCTTGCCACAGATTCTCAATGGGATTTAGGTCTGGACTGTGACTGGGCCATTCTAACACATGAATATGCTTTGATCTAAACCATTCCATTGTAGCTCTGGCTGTATGTTTAGGGTCGTTGTCCTGCTGGAAGGTGAACCTCCGCCCCGGTCTCAAGTCTTTTGCTGACTCTAACAGGTTTTCTTCTAAGGCCGCGTACACACGAGGGGATATGTCCGCTGAAAACGGTCCGATGGACCGTTTCAGCAGACATCTCCGCTCGTGTGTATGGGCTAGCGGACAGATTTCTCCACCCGACAGATTTCAAAGCATGCTTTGAAATCTATCCGGTGGGAATCTGTCCGCCCGACATGTCTGCTGGTTAGTACACTTACCAGCAGACATGTCGGCTCCCACCACCGCCGCGCCGCTGCCGAATGGATTCGGCGCATGCGCGGAAGTGTTTTACTTCCTGGTGCGGTGACGTGGCGGTGACGCGGCGGCGTCAACGTCACCGCCGCGTCACCACTACGTCACCGCGCCGTCCGGCGGCGGGGAATTTGATCCGATGGTGTGTACACGCCATCGGATCAAACTCCCGATCGGACATATCCGATGGAAATGGTCCGCGGACCGTTTTCATCGGATATATCCGATCGTCTGTACGCCGCCTAAGATTGGCCTGTATTTGTCTCCATCCATCTTCCCATCAACTCTGACCAGCTTCCCTGTCCCTACTGAAGAAAAGAATCCCCACCACATGATGCTGCCACCACCATGTTTTCACAGTGGTGATGGTGTGTTCAGGGTGATGTGCAGTGTTAGTTTTCCGCCACACATAGCGTTATTTTTATTTTTTTGGAACTTTTCTTGTCGGAAAAATTTAAAACCAGCTCTCAAATTTTTGTTGTCGGACATTCCGAGTAGAGCCTACACCCGGTCGGATTTTCCGACCAAAAGCTCACATTGAACTTTTCTTGTCGGAAATTCGGATCATGTGTACGCGACATATCAGTTCATGTGCTGACAAGAAGCATGGCCATAGGAAAAGAGAGCAGTGTGCCAGAAATATGCGCTCATCCCTGTGCTGCTTGTCCTTTCACTGTCCAGTCGCAGTGTGGGGGCTCGTCCGGGATGACCTAGGCTCAGAAGAAGTCAGTTTTGCGATTCGGCACTGCGTCGCTTAAACAGACAATTGCGCGGTCGTGCGACGTGGCACCCAAACAAAATCAACGTCCTTTTTTCCTCACATATAGAGGTTTCTTTTGGTCCTATTTGATCACCTCTGCGGTTTTTATTTTTTGGTCTAAAAAAAAATTTGAGCGACAATTTTGAAAAAAAAATCAACATTTTTTACTTTTTGCTATAATAAATTTCCCCCAAAAATATATATATAAAAAAAGGATTTTTTTCCTCAGTTTAGGCAGATACGTATTCTTCTACATATTTTTTGGTGTAAAAATCGCAATAAGCGTTTATCGGTTGGTTTGCGCAAAATTTATAGCGTTTACAAAATAGGGGATAGTTTTATTGCATTTTTATAATTTATTTTTTACTACTAATGGCGGCGATCAGCGATTTTTTTTCGTGACTGTGACATTATGGCAGACACTTCGGACAATTTTGAGACAATTGTCATTTTCATAGCAAAAAATGCATTTAAATTGCATTGTTTATTGTGAAAATGACAATTGCAGTTTGGGAGTTAACCACAAGGGGGCGCTGAAGGGGTTATGTGTGAACCATATGGGCCAGATCCACAAAGAATTACGCCGGCGTATCTACAGATACACCGGCATAATTCTAATTTTCCGCCGGCGTATCATTGTTTTGTATCCACAAAACACGATACGCCGGAATTGGCGTAAGTATATTACACCGTCGTCTCTTAGTTGTAGTGTTACGCTGGACGCTAGGGGCGCTCCCGTCGAATTTCCGTGTCAAATATGCAAATGAGCGAGTTACGCTAAATCACGAACGTACGAGCGGCCGGCGCATTCCATTTACGTCGTTTGCGTAAGCGTATCTCCGGTGTAAAGGTTACCCCTGCTATATGGAGGCGCAGCCAATGTTAAGTATGGACGTCGGGCCAGCGTCAAATTTTACCGTCATTTATGTTGTTTGCGTAACCCGTTCGCGAATAGGGAATTGCGTAAATTACGTGCACGTTGTTTTCATTGACTATTTGCAACGTGATTTCACGCATTCGCACTGGGATACGTCCACGGCCGGCGCATGCGCAGTTAAAAAAAAGCGTTGTTTGCGTCGGGTCATCCATAATTATAATAAAACACGCCCCCCACTAGTAAATTTGAATTACACCCGCGAACGCCGGCCCATTTACGCTACTCCGCTGTAAGTTACAGCGGCATTTCTTTGAGGATAAGGAAAACACCTCTGTGAATTACAGCGGCGTAGCGTAAATGGGACACGCCTCGCGGGCGGCCAACGTATGTCGATCTGGCCCATATGTGTTTTTAACTGTAAGGGGGTGTGGCTGTAGGTGTGACATCATCGATTGTGATTCCCTGTACAGTGCCTGCCGCCGAGAATGTGTTTTTAGCACGACAGCATCGCGCTGATTCTCGGCGACAGGCTGCCGACATCTCGCACTCGCTGGAATAGTAAAAGCACATTCAGCGAGTGCGTCATAGAAGCGACGGGGATCCGACGCGGATTCCCGCCAATTCTACACGTGGGCGGAGTTTGTTATGAATCCTGAGAAGGAAGTCCCCGCCGGATTTTAAATAAAAATCTGGCATGGGTTCCCCCCTCAGGAGCATAACGGGCCCTTAGGTCTGGTATGGGTTGTAAGGAGACCCCCCCTACGCCGAAAAAACGGCGTGGGGGTCCCTCCACAATCCATACCAGACCCGTATCCAAAGCACGCCGGCCGGCCGGTCAGGAAGGGAGTGGGGGCGAGCGAGCGCCCCCCTCCTGAGCCGTACCGGGCAGCATGCCCTCAACATGGGGGGGTCAGGTGCTCTGGGGCAGGGGGCGCACTGCGGCCCCCCACCCCAGAGCACCCTGTCCCCATGTTGATGAGGACAGGGCCCCTTCCCGACAACCCTGGACGTTGGTTGTCGGGGTATGCGAAGGGAGGCTTATCGGAATCTGGAAGCCCCCTTTAATAAGATACCGGCCCCCCACACATTGTACCCCTACCCATTCACCTGGAGGCAAAGTGTAAACACAAATAAACCACACAGGGTATTGAAATATTTTATTAGTTGGCCGCCGGGGGGTGGTGTGTATGATCGCTTTTATAAAAGCGCCCCCCTCCGGCGGGCTTCTGCGGGGGGGTGGGTGCCGCTGTTCTTCGCCGCCGTCTGGTTCTCTTCCGCCGCCGGGGGGGGCGCTTTGATAAAAGCGCCCACCACCCGGCGGGCTTCCTTCGACATCTTCGGCGGCGGGGGGGGGGTCTTCTCCCACTCTCCGGGGTCTTCTCCCGCTCTCCGGGGGTCTTCTCCGCTACTAGCGGCGGCGAGTCCCCTCTTCTGTGACGTCGTCTTCTTCTTCTCTTCTCCAGATGTTGACGCGACGCTTACTTCCTCTGTTATGGCGGGCGCGCGGCTCGCAGCGAGTTATATAGGCCTGTCTTGTGACGTCGCAGTCCCATCATGCTCCGGTAGGTACCACAGGGGTAGGTAGCACGTGGTACCTACCGGAGCATGATGGGACTGCGACGCGGCTCTCCCCGTTCTACACGCGGCTCTCCCCGTTCTTCAGCTCAGGGGACCGATCGCCGCACTCCAGCGGCGATCGGGTCCGCGAGTCCCGCGGTCCCTGAGCTTTGGACCTGGTCGCCTCCCCCCGTTCTTCAGCTCCGGTGAGCGATCATGGGACAGCGGCGGCGATCAGGTCCCGATAGCGCGGTCCTGGAGCTTCGGACCGTGTCGCTAGCGCTCCGCCGGCTGGCGCGCTTGCGACCCCACGGCTGGGCTTAAAGGGCCACGTACAGGTACGTGATTGTGCCCAGCCATGGCATTCTGCCGACGTATTTTGGCGTGAAGGGGTCCTTAAGTGGTTAAATGATGCTGGCCATCAAACTGCGGACATTGACATAATATAAATAAGTACTGCAGGGAAAATCTGTGGATTGAAGGTGAATAACTGAGCGACTGCAGTAACATACAGACTGCCACTAGAGCGCAAAACGACCAGTCTGCACATGGAAATAAAAGAAACAACTTGGAGGTGATCAATCCTGCAAATATATGCTCACCGCAAATATGTTTCCTTTAAATAATCATTCCTTTGAAATACAAAGAACATTAAAAAAAAGAAAACTCGGAGCCAGCACTCAGGTACAAGGCCGTGGATTATTTCCAATGATAACAAAGCTTTCTATTTCCGCAGTCCCGGACGTGAAAAGAGTGCGACCTTTTCCGATGGTGTCTATTGTTCCTGCAACACAACATGCCGATTTCAGCGTTGACCCCACACACCCAACGCGGGGCAACAGGCGTCCTTGAAACCAATCCACAATAAAAACTCCTTTTCATGGAAATAATGCGAGTTTTCAAAGAGGAATAAAGTGTGCTCAATAAAGAAGGATTTATCCTTGGTCTCTGTAGTTGATGTGACTTGTTTGGCTTTTAATTATCAGGAGCTCTGTGTGTTGAACAAAGATTACTAAGTTGCTGCGCTTTGTGGTGGCCCCAGTCCATTGTGCATTGATGATAATGACCTTGGAGAATGGAGCGATGTGAACAAACACGGGGCGCGCTTATAATCCTGCGCAATCTCCAGATAAACCACTTAACACAATCATAACACATACAGGAGAAGTGTTTAACTAAAGAAAACATCTGTAAAGCTGTGTACATATCCTTGAAATATTTATCTTAGAAAAATAGGATAGATAGATAGAGATATAGATAGATAGAGAGATAGATAGAGATATAGATAGATAGAGAGATAGATAGAGATATAGAGAGATAGATAGAGATATAGATAGAGATATAGAGAGAGAGATAGAGATAGAGATAGAGATAGAGATAGAGATAGAGATAGAGATAGAGATAGAGATAGAGATAGAGATAGAGATAGAGATAGAGATAGAGATAGATAGATAGATAGATAGATAGATAGATAGATAGATAGATAGATAGATAGATAGATAGATAGATAAATGATTGCGCAAATACCGTGCAAGATAAAACGTTGCAATGACCGCCGTTTTATTCCCTAGGGTGTCTGCTAAAAAAAAACCATATATAATGTTTGGGGGCTCTGAGTAATTTTCTAGCAAAAGAATGATGATTATTACATGTAGGAGAGAAGTGCCAGGATAGGCCCGGTATGGAGGTGGGTATACTGTAAAAGCCCCGGTATTGAAGGGGTTAAAGCCACTCGGCAGGAAGGTCCTTTTTCCTGGGAGTCGGTTCATATAAAAGGATGGAATCTTTTCCATGGTAGATGATTCTATATGAGAGGCCGGTGTCTTCAGAGGAGAGGAGGAGGATGGGTAATCACTTCCAGTCCGGTCATGTGACCTGGGAGTAATTGTATAAAATCAATGCTACGCCTTTGATGAACTCGTCCTCTGGATGCCCTGCGGGTCGCACTTCATTCTCAAGGAGATAAAAGAGCTGCCAGGGCAACATAGACGTTGTTTGATATGTTCTGGATCCAGGGTTAGACACCTACTCAGAGCCCATAGAAATCTTCCAGATCATTATTATTATTATTATTCCATATGGAAACGTGTATGAAAATTGCGAGCAAAGGTGGTCAACATTTTACATTTTTTTTTTTCAGACAAAGTTCGTTGAGCAGAAATATGACTTAAAGCCGGAGTCTCCAAACTTTCCAAAGGACCGTCTTACTGTCCTTCAGATTTTTTTTGGGGGGGGGGCTGGATTGTGGCCAGTGTGGGGTAGAAAACATCCTGGCATTGGTGGAAGCAGTGTTGCCAACCTACCAAATTGAAATTTACTGGCACGACACCCGAAATTTACTGACACAGCCACGTTTTTACTGGCATTTCACAAAAATTCTAATTTCAGTATTTAGGCTACAAACAAGTACGCTAGGCATATAGCAACATGATTTAGGGTACCACCGACACCCCCTGCCTCCATCCCCCTCTGCCACCAATCTCCCCCTGCCTCAATACTCCCCCTGCCTCCAATCTCCCTCTGCCTCCAATCTCCCCCTGCCTCCAATCTCCCTCTGCCTCCAATCACCCTCTGCCTCCAATCTCCCTCTGCCTCCAATCTCCCCCAGGCCCCCTGCCTCCAATCTCCCCCTGCCTCCAATCTCTCTCTGCCCACAATCTCCTCCTGCCCCCAATCTCCCCCTGCCTCCAATGTCCCCCTGCCTCCAATCTCCCCCTGCCTCCAATCTCACCCTGCCTCCAATCTCCCTCTGCCTCCAATCTGCCCCTGCTTCCAATCTCCCCCTGCCTTCAATCTCCCCCTGCCTTCAATCTCCCCCTGCTTCCAATCTCCCCCTGCTTCCAATCTCCCCCTGCCTCCAATCTCCCCCTGCCTCCAATCTTCCTCTGCTTCCAATCTCCCCCAGGTCCCCTGCCTCCAATCTCCCCCTGCCTCCAATCTCCCTCTGCCTCCAATCTCCCCCTGCTTCCAATCTCCCCCTGCCTCCAATCTTCCTCTGCTTCCAATCTCCCCCAGGTCCCCTGCCTCCAATCTCCCCCTGCCTCCAATCTCCCCCTGCCTCCAATCTCCCTCTGCCTCCAATCTCCCCCTGCTTCCAATCTCCCCCTGCCTTTAATCTCCCCCTGCTTCCAATCTCCCCCTGCTTCCAATCTCCCCCTGCTTCCAATCTCCCCCTGCCTCCAATCTCCCCCTGCTTCCAATCTCCCCCTGCTTCCAATCTCCCCCTGCCTCCAATCTTCCTCTGCTTCCAATCTCCCCCAGGTCCCCTGCCTCCAATCTCCCCCTGCCTCCAATCTCCCTCTGCCTCCAATCTCCCCCTGCTTCCAATCTCCCCCTGCCTTCAATCTCCCCCTGCTTCCAATCTCCCCCTGCTTCCAATCTCCCCCTGCCTCCAATCTCCCTCTGCTTCCAATCTCCCCCTGCCTCCAATCTCCCCCTGCTTCCAATCTCCCCCTGCTCCCAATCTCCCCCTGCCTCCAATCTTCCTCTGCTTCCAATCTCCCCCAGGTCCCCTGCCTCCAATCTCCCCCTGCCTCCAATCTCCCCCTGCCTCCAATCTCCCTCTGCCTCCAATCTCCCCCTGCTTCCAATCTCCCCCTGCCTTCAATCTCCCCCTGCTTCCAATCTCCCCCTGCTTCCAATCTCCCCCTGCCTCCAATCTCCCTCTGCTTCCAATCTCAATCTCCCCCTCCCAATCTCCCCCTGCCTCCAATCTTCCTCTGCTTCCAATCTCCCTCAGGTCCCCTGCCTCCAATCTCCCCCTGCCTCCAATCTCCCCCTGCCTCCAATCTCCCTCTGCCTCCAATCTCCCCCTGCCTCCAATCTCCCCCTGCCTCCAATCTCCCTCTGCCTCCAATCTCCCCCTGCTTCCAATCTCCCCCTGCCTTCAATCTCCCCCTGCTTCCAATCTCCCCCTGCTTCCAATCTCCCCCTGCCTCCAATCTCCCTCTGCTTCCAATCTCCCCCTGCCTCCAATCTCCCCCTGCCTCCAATCTTCCTCTGCTTCCAATCTCCCTCAGGTCCCCTGCCTCCATTGCCCCCTGACTCCATCCCTCTCTGCGGTGCCACCACAGCCTCCAATCACCCCCTGCCTCCAATCTCCATGTGCAGTTCCAAGCCAAACCGATCTCTGCAATTTTTACTGGCACATTCCCGCAACCACGGACATTTACGAATGGGGGGGGGGGAAAGTGCCTGTTTTTACGAACTGTCTGTAAAAATACGGACGGTTGGCAACACTGGGTGGGAGTAATAAATCACAGCTCCCAACTGACCCGGATTTCGAGGGACTGTCCCGGATTTGGAGCAGTGTCCCTCTGTCCCTCATTCCTCCTCATTCGTCCCTCATTTTGGTCTGATCTATACAGATGTATATAAAATGCACTTTTTACCTTTCAAAAAGTGTTTTCCAGCGCTAAACCTTTCATCTGATTTCGAAATTGCGAAATTGTAAACTCCAAAGGCCAATACAGTGGAACCTCGGATTACGAGTATAATGCGTTCCAGGAGAACGCTCGTAATCCAAAGCACTCGAATATCAAAGCGATTTTCCCCATAGAAGTCAATGGAAATTAAAGTAATTTGTTCCGCATTGACTTTAATGGCATGCAATATCACATGTGGTCAGGAAGGGTGGGGGGCGCCAGAGAGCCTAGAAACTGATCAGGGACAGCTCGGCTGACCTCAGAAAGGCTTGAAAAGTGTTAATTTCGTAGACTAAAACCGACTAAAACATTTTAGTCAACTAACTTAATACCATTTTAGTAGACTAAAATACGACTAAAACAAAAACAATTGAGATGACTAAAGTACGACTAAAACTAAATTGAAATTTGATGTCAAAATGAACACCGGTCTGTAGTGCACCTCAATACCATAAATAATAACATATTAGATTTTTCACTCCAGCCGTATATAATGAGTTTTTAAATTGTAGAGAAGTGCTTAAATAATGCGTTACAAATTTAACTGCACCCATTAGATTTTACATGAATAACATGAGTTAAAATGAGTCGACTAAAATGTCCTGGAGATTCAGTCGACTAAAATTAAAACATTTGCAGAAGACTAAAATGGGACTAAAACGAAAATTGCCATTTTAGTCCTAAGACTAAAACTAAATGGAAATTTGCTGCCAAAATGAACACTGCCGGGAACGGAGTATTTCCAAGTGATTCCGAGTATTACCGAAGGGCTCCGAACGGCTCTGAACCGCTCCGAACTGTTCGGAGTGTCATCGGCGCCCCCGCACCTCTGGCCAAATACGGTACTGCACACCCCATTAGCCAGGGGCGGACTGACCATTGAGGCACCCGGGCACTCCCCGAGGGCCCCATTCCACTAGGGGGCCCCATCAGGGTTGCCAGGCTCAGTAAAACCAGGGACAGTATGTAAAAATCTGTGTTTTTTTTTTACATCTGTCCCTGAAATGTCTGAAACCGACATGCTTTTGATGTGAAAATCACGAGATTTTAGCTGCCCCGCCTCTGCACTGCCTCCTGGCGTGGTGGTCATCTGTAAGCCCGGGGGCCCCATAATCGTTTATTGCCCGGGGGCCCCATGAGTTGTCAGTCCGCCCCTGCCATTAGCTTGAAAGTTTTGCGAGACGACACCTGCAAACCATAATAAAAAAAAAAAGTTGCTTGTCTTTCAAAATGCTTGTTAACCACTTAAAGCGGAGCTCCACCCAGTATAACAACATTTTACAATGTTGTTTGAAAAAAATAAAAATAAAAAACCTGAAAAAAAAAAAAAAAAAATACTCACCCGAAATAGCTGTTGCTATGCGGAAGTCCGTAATCTGCCTCTTCCTAATCCGCGGTGTGTTTTCTTCTTCTTCTTCTCCTTGTGAATGGGCGCGCTGCTTCCTGGGAACTGTGTGTGTTCTCAGAGAGCAGCGCGCCCATTCACAAGCCAGCGTGAGACTCGCGCAGGCGCAGTAGGAAACGGGCAGTGAAGCCGTACGGCTTCACTGCCTGTTTCCCATATTGTGAATGGCGGCGCGGGACCCGGAGCGATCGTGGGACCGGCATCGGGGGGCCCATCAGCGCGGGCGCCTAGGACAGGTAAGTGTCTTTATTTAAAGTCAGCAGCTACACTGTTAGTAGCTGCTGACTTTAAAAAAAAATGTTACCGTGGCTGGAGCTCCGCTTTAAGCCCCGGACCGATATGCAGGTTAAGGACCTGGCCCCTTTTTGCGATTCGGCGTTGCGTCGCTTTAACTGACAGTTGCGCGGTCGTGTGACGTGGCTCCCAAACAAAATTGGCGTCTTTTTATTCCCACAAATAGAGCTTTCTTTTGGTGGTATTTGATCACCTCTGCGGTTTTTATTTTTTGGGCTATAAACAAAAAAAGAGCGACAATTTTGAAAAAAAACAATATTTTTTACTTTTTGCTATAATAAATATCCCCCCAAAAATATATATATATATATATATAAAATATATTTTTCCTCACTTTAGGCCGATACGTATTCTTCTACCTATTTTTGGTGAAAAAATATCGCAATAAGCGTTTATCGATTGGTTTGCACAAAAGTTATAGCGTCTACAAAATAGGGGATAGTTTTATTGCATTTTTATTAATATTTTTTTTTACTAGTAATGGCGGCGATCAGCGATTTTTTTTCGTGACTGCGACATTATGGCGGTCACTTCGGACACTTTTGACACATTTTTGGGACCATTGCCATTTTCACAGCGAAAAGTGCTATAAAAATGCACTGATTACTGTGAAAATGACACTGGCAATGAAGGGGTTAACCACTAGGGGGCGCTAAGTGGTTAATTGTGTCCTAAGGGAGTGATTCTTACTGTAGGGGGGCGGGGCTGTGGGTGTGACATCACTGATCACAAAGTGCAGGTTTGTCTACAAGTGATATTTATTTTTCTCACCCATGCCGCCAATGCCGTAAAGTGCTACTGCCATAAGGCATGTGCTGCCTGCAGAGACAGTGCCACCCAGGCTACCATTGGCAGCATGGGTGGCACTGTTTCTGATAGGCATCGGACAGACGATGGTTGGTCATGGCTGGTGGATTTTTTTAAATGTTTACATTAATTAGCCATCTCTTCATGTTGCCCAGGCCCTCCCCCCCCCCTGCTGGCTGGGCCCGGTACAATAGGGCCAGTTGTACTGGCCTATCAGTGGCCCTGCTCAGCACCCCCCTGCCTGGCATAGAAGGGGACCTGATCTTTCTCTGCTGCAGTTTCACTTTCACAAACAGGTCTCTTCTCCAACCCCACCCTGTAAAGTAGTAGACTGACAAACTCACCTCTCTATCACTATGCTCTATCCACCAGCCAGCGTGCTGTTTTTCCCTCCCCCATTCTGAGCTCTGCTGTGCAGGGATTGCAAGTAGTGTTGCTCACGAATATTCGCATTGCGAATATTCGCTACGAATATTGCATATTCGAGTATTCGCGAATAACGCGAATATCGCGGCGAATATTCGCTATTTCGAATATTCGTATTTTTTCAATTTTTTTTTAGAACAGATCACATCCTAGAGATCCCCATCGACGTCTAAAAGCATTGCTGGTATGATTAGAGACCTTGGGCCGAGTAGCTGCAGCGCTCATTTTATATTGCCGAAAAATCGCAATGCGATAATTCGGCAATAGCGATATCGCGCGATTATTTTGTATTGTAATATATCACGAATATTCTGAGCCAATCAGAGTGCTCCTTCCGCATTTCTCGAATATTCGCAATTATTTTATATTGTAATATATCACGAATATTCTGAGCCAATCAGAGTGCTCCATTCGCAATTCGCAATTCGCATTCGCGATAGCGAAAATTCGCAATCATTTCATTTCCAAAAAAATATCACGAATATTCGTATTTAGCGAATATATCTCGAATATTCGACTATATATTTGAGATATATCGCGAAATCGAATATGGCATATTCTGCTCAACACTAATTGCAAGAGGCTGCTACCAAGATGAATTGGGGTTCAGTATTTACACGCTTACTTTAACCACTTGCCGACTTCTGTACGCCGATATACGTCAGCAGAATGGCAGCGTTGGGCAAATGGACGTACCTGTACGTCCCCTTTAGGAAGCCGTGCGGCAGGGGCATGTTCACCGCACTCTCCGTGCCCGCGGGCCCCCGTGAACTCGATGTTCGCCGGGGGCCCGCGATCGTGTCACTGAGAGACAGAACAGGGAGATGCCTAGTGACAGGACAGTGACAGGACACTGATCTACTGTTCCTTGTCATCGGTGATCAGTGTCGTGTCACTTGAAGCCCACCCCCCTAACAGTTAGAACAACTCCCTATGGCACACTTAACCCCTTAATTGCCCTCTAGTGTTTAACCCCTCCCCTGCCAGTGTCATTTACACAGTAATCAGGGCATTTTTATAGCACTGACCACTGCAGAAATGACAATGGTCCCAAAATAGCGTCAAAAGTTTTCGATGCGTCCGCCACAATGTCGCAGTCGCGATACAAATCACAGTTTGTAGTAGCCGCCACTACTAATAAAAAAGAAATAAAAAAGATGCCATAAAGCTATCCCCTAATTTGTAGACGCTATAACTTTTGCGCAAAACAATCAATAAACGCTTATTGCGATTTTTTTTAACGAAAAATATGTAGAAGAATACGTATCGGCCTAAACTGAGGAAAAATATATGTTTTTAGATATTTTTGGGGGATATTTATTATAGCAAAAAGTTAAAAATATTGATTTTTTTTCAAAATTGTCGCTCTGTTTCTGTTTATAGAGCAAAAAAATAAAAACCGCAGAGGTGATCAAATACCACCAAAAGAAAGCTCTATTTGCGGGGAAAAAGGGACGCCAATTTTGTTTGGGCGCCGCGTTGCACGACCGCGCAATTGCCAGTTAATTCTTCCGGGGCTGAAGTGGTTAAAACATTTTTTTTTATCTTCCTGGAGTTCAGCTTTAACCTGAACCACGTGTGTCCTGAGCTGTCCATGGTGCTGATGGCTCAAGTTTATATGCGCTATAATTCTGTCCATCCATTAAAAAAGTTATTACTATATATGAATTAACCCCTTCCATACCGGGGGCACTTATACACCTTCCCCCGCCCAGACCAATTTTCAGCTTTCAGCGCTGTCGCACTTTGAATGACAATTGCGCGGTCGTGCTACACTGTACCCAAACTACGTTTGTATCATTTTCCCCCACAAATAGAGATTTCTTTTGGTGGTATTCGATCACCTCTGCAATTTTTTATTTTCTGCAAAAAAAATTAAATACCGAACATTTCGAAAAAAAAAACATATTTTTTTTTGTTTCAGTTACAAAACATTGTAAATAAGTACGTTTTCTCCTTCACTGATGGGCACTGATGGTACTGCACTGACGGGCACTGATAAGGCGGCACTGATGGGCAGCGATGAGGTGGCACTGATGAGGTGGCATTGATGGGCACTAATGATGGGCACTAATAAGCAGCACTGATAGGTGGCACGAATGGGCATTGATAGGCGGCATGGATGGGCACTAATAGGCGAGACGGATGGGCACGGATAGGTGGCATGGATTGGCACTTATAGGCGGCATGGATGGGCATTTATAGGTGGCATGGATGGGCCCAGATAGGCGGCATGGATGGGCACTTATAGCTGTTATGGATAGGCACTGATAGGTGGCACGGATGGACATAGGTGGGCACTGAATAATGTACTGTAATGTGTTGTACTAATGGATGCCAATCAGTGCCAAACAATAATGCCTGCCAATCAGTGATGCCCATTGTGGGCACTGATTGGCATCTATTGTGGGCACTGATTGGCATCCATTAGGCATCCATTATTAATTTCTGATTGTCATCCCTGGTGGTCTGGTGGCATCCCTGGTGGTCTAGTGTGGGCATCCTTGGGGGGGCTGCGCTGATAATCGATCAGCACAAACCCCCCTGTCAGAGGAGCAGCCGACAGACGATTACCGGCCTTTCCTGTTTACATCGTGATCAGCCGTTGTTGGACACGGCTGATCACGCGGTAAAGAGTCTCCGTCAGAGACTCTTTAACTAGTTCGGTGTTGCGGGGTGTCAGACAACAACGATCGCTGCGATGTGAGTCCCCGGGGGCGCGCAGCGGCTCAATATCCTGAAGACGTCATATGACGTCTGGTCAGGATATTGAAACCACTTTGCCGACGTCTTTTTGTAACAGGGCGGGTTGTAAGTAGTTAAAATCCAATTTTGTATAGAATACTCACCCACAGCTCGAGCCATTAGTACAGTACTTTTGGTCTAGCGTGTGCATGATCAGATCTACCTTCCATAAGTCCTGGAACGGCTGGGAAGGAGCCTTCATGGAGGAAAACTGGAACAGTAACGATACAGAGCCGGACAACTCCCGCACCCCCCTGGCCACCCAAGCCCCCTCTCCCCCTTCACTAGCCACCAGCTATTCTACATGGACGGCTGGTACTCTCATAGGCAGTACCAGTGGGGAAGCTAGACATTATTTCAAACCGGGGCAAAGAATCAGTTTGGTGCCCCCCCTTATGGGACAAGATTAGGCAGAAGGGAGAAACTCCCAGGCCATAGCTGTTGAGTCAGCTGTCTGTCCCCTCCCCCATGCTCCTCTGTCACCCCCCTGCTTCTTTGTTCCCCCCAGGTGAGCGCTGCGGGAAGGGAGAGACAGAGGAGCGGAGGGGGGCGGCGGTCCACTGTCACTGAAGCCGGCCCACTGAGCCATCAGCCCACCGGGAAACTCCCTGTAGTCCCAATAGCCAGTCCATTCCTGGCCCTCCTATACCTCGGGTCATCCCGTGTCATCCACCAGGGTGATCTGCTTGCGTACTTATCCAGCAGGTTGGTCGGGGCCTCTCTACTGCTATGGTTACCAGTCTCCAAGCCTGACCCCTGAAGTGACAATAAGAGAGAACTCAAATGGAATTTGTGACTTTGGCACAATGTTTCCTGTGTTGGTTTCACATGTTTTCTGGAACAGCTCCCTTCCAGCTTACACAAGCCAAAAACAGCCGGAGTCTCAGAGCAAACCATCATCGAGGGTCCAGTCTCACAAGCAGCATTAAGGATTATTGCTCTGTGTTTGGGGCCAAATGAGGAAATTCCAACAGTTGATGTAAAATAATATTTAAGCAGACAGATCTTTCCAGAAGCCTGTGATAAAGCTCAGTGGATAACTATCAGGACCAGGATCTGGACCCATGACCTCTACTGCATCCAGCAGGAGCTCTCCTTGATGAGCGACTTGAGATGTTGGACCACATCCTTTATAAACCCTGGGATAATATTGCCTTGTACCTTGTTTCTATTGAACCTTGAACTCCTCCCGTGAACTTTGTACTTCCTGGTTGCCAGATTATCGTGCTCTCTCCAGCCAATATCTTGCTCCTTTGCATACCTGCAGTTGTCCTTATCTTCTCTACCACTCGTTTCTGACCTTTGGCATCATTCTTGACTAGGGATGAGCCGAACACCCCCGGGTTCGGTTCGCACCAGAACGTTCGCACAAATATTTCGAACCCCATTGAAGTCTATGGGACCCGAACGTTCGAATTCAAAAACGGTCGTCTTAAAGACCAAAATTCAGTCTTGCCCCAGGGAACATGTTTCAATGGAAATTTTTTTTTTTAAAACGGCTGTTTTTTCCGATGCAGCCATTTTAATGATGCTTAAAGTGAAAAAACAAAAAAATTCCTATAAATATCACACCTGCTGGGTGTCTATAGTAGTGGCACGTGTTTAGAAATGTCCCTGCACAACATGAGAGGACTATAAAAAAAGTAATTAATGCTACTTGCGCAAGTTCTGTGTGGCAACATTATGTCGAATATTTTAGCGGTGGTGGGGGGCCATTATTGTTTTGTGAAAGAAAATTTTTAGAAAAAAGGGCACCCCTCAAACATACTGTAATTGGAGCGCAACAAGGAGCCACGTGCAAATTATTGCATCAAAAATTGTTATTAGGCGCCCCTGTTAAACAAGGGCAGAAAAATTGTGCCTTGGGCACAACACAACACTGCAACCCCTCCCGATAACTCCAATTGGAGCGCAACAAGGAGCCACATGCAAAGTATTGCATCAAAAATTGTTATTAGGCGTCCCTGTTAAACAGGGGCTGGAAAATTGTGCCTTGGGCACAACACAACACTGCAACCCCTCACAATAACTCCAATTGGAGCGCAACAAGGAGCCACGTGCAAAGTATTGCATCAAAAATTGTTATTAGGCGCCCCTGTTAAACAGGGGCTGAAAAATTGTGCCTTAGGCACTGGTGGCGGAGCCCAGAAACACAACATTTCTTACTAGCTATCAGCAAGAAAAGTGAGGAGGAGAAGGATGTTCCATCAGCAGCATAAGAGGACAGTCACTCAGCATCAGCTATCTAAAAGGGATCCGACATTTCAACAAAAAGATATTATTCATTAATATCAGCATCAGGTGCTTGGTAGCTAGTGTTGATCCAAGCCTGATTCATTTTGATGAAGGTCAGTCGATCAACAGAGCCGGTGGAGAGGCGCACCCTGTGATCAGTCACAAAGCCTCCAGCAGCACTGAATGTACGTTCTGAAAGAACACTGGATGCAGGGCAAGCCAGTAGCTCAATTGCGTACTGGGCAAGCTCTGGCCAGTGATCCATCCTCAAGACCCAGTAAGCCAGAGGATTTTCGGTGGGGAAGGTGTCCAAGTCGGATCTTGACCCAGGTATTCCCGGACCATGTAAACCAGATGCTGGCGATGGTTGCTGGAACCGGTCAGACCTTGGGGCTGCGGACTAAAAAACTGCCTGAACGCATCGGTCAGACGACCACCTTCTCCACCGCCCCTTCTGTGACTCACCGAAGCCTCAGCAAGACGTTGTCCAGAGCCAGATTTTGGTAATCCCCCCAGTTCTGGGAACGCATTGCACAGACCCTTCTGCAAGGCCTCCCGCAGAAGTTTCATCTTGTGCTCCCTCTGCGATGGCAACATAAGGTCCGCAACCTTACTCTTGTAACGTGGATCAAAGAGAGTCGCCAGCCAGTAATGATCCCTCTCCTTAAAAGCATGTACACGAGGATCCTTACGCAGGCTTTGTAGGATCAAGGAGGCCATGCAGCGTAGGTTTGCAGAGGCATTCGGGCACAGTCCTCTGGGTCACTGAGGATGACAGGATCCACAGGCACCTCATCCCAGCCACGTAAAACTCCATGTGCTCCTTGGGACTGTAAATGATTCCTTGAAAACTGCTGCTGCTGAGTGCTAGGCTCCACCTCCATGCTGCTGATACAATCCTCCTCCTCCTACTTCTCCTTTTCCTGTGTGCTAGGTGGACAAGCAGGACCACTGTCTGGGTAAAAGGGGCCTTGAGAGGTAGGGAAGTCCTCCTGTTCTGCCTCAAGGGCCCTGTCCATTATTCCATGTAGCGTGTGCTCCAACATGTGAATAAGAGGGACAGTCTCACTGATGCATGCACTGTCACTGCTCACCATCCTCGTGGCCTCCTCAAATGGTGACAGGACAGTGCATGCATCCCTGATCAAGGCCCACTGGCGTGGGGAAAAAAAACCTAGCTCCCCTGACCCAATTCTGCTGCCATATTGGCACAGGTACTCATTGATGGCCCGTTGCTGCGTGTGCAGCCGCTGCAGCATGGCCAACGTTGAGTTCCATCTGGTGGGCATGTCACAAATTAGGCGGTTCTTGGGCAGGTTGTATTCCCTTTGGAGGTCAGTCAGCCGGGCAGTGGCATTATATGACCTTCAAAAATGCACACAGACTTTCCTGGCCTGCTTCAGGACATCCTGCAAGCCCGGGTACCTGCCCAAGAACCGCTGCACCACCAAATTGAGGACATGCGCAAAACAGGGCACGTGGGTGAGTTTTCCCTGTCGCAGGGCAGAGAGGAGGTTGGTGCCATTATCGCTGACCACCATTCCAGGATTCAGCTGGCGTGGCGTCAACCACCTCTCAGCCTGACCCTGCAGAGCTGACAAAACCTCTTCCCCAGTGTGGCTCCTGTCTTCCAAGCACACCAGCTCTAGCACTGCATGGCATCTCTTGGCCTGCATTCCTGCGTATCCCCTCGTACGCCTACGGAGCACGGCTGGTTCGGAGAAAACATCCCCAAAGGAAGAGGCCACAGAGGAAGAAGAAGAGGAGGGGGTGGAGGAAAGAGGTGTGTCACAAGCAGTAGTATTGTTTTGGAGGCAGGGTGGCGGAACAACCTCCAAAACTACTGGACCTTGCCCTGCGTCCTTCCCAGCTGCCAGCAGAGTCACCCAATGCGCCGCAAAAGAAAGGTAACGTCCCTGTCCATGCCTGCTGGACCATGAGTCAGCGGTAATATGCACCTTACCACTGACCGCCCTGTCCAGCGAGGCATGGACATTGCCTTCCACATGCCGGTAGAGAGCCGGAATAGCCTTCCGTGAGAAAAAGTGGCGTTTTGGTACTTGCCACTGAGGTACTGCACATTGCACAAACTCACGGAAGGGGGCAGAATCTACCAACTGAAAAGGTAGCAGTTGAAGTGCTAGCAATTTCGCTAAGCTAGCATTCAACTGCTGGGCATGTGGATGGCTGGGATTGTACTTCTTTCGGCGCTGCAGCAGCTGGGGCAGGGAAATTTGCCTGGTACTATCAGTAGATTGACCGCTAATACTAGCTTGTGACACACCCATTTCTACACCTTCACTGCAGGCTTCAGAGAGGACTGGGGGGTCTACTGGGGTTGGAGGTCCCAGAAGGGCAATGGGGGGTACGCTTTTGTCTTTGGTGTGGGTCTTTTTGGTGTGCTTGCCAACGAGCTGCATGGCAGGTCGACATATGTCTGGACAAGCATGTGGTACCCAGGCGGTTGATGTTTTGGCCACACGAGATACGCTTGCGACATAAGTTGCAAATAGCAAAGGTACGATCTTGTGGACATGTTTCAAAAAAGGCCCACACCAAAGAACTTTTGCTGTACCGGTCAGACACAGCAGCGCCATGCACATGCGCCATAGATGTGCGCTGTAATGCAGTGGGTGTGACCTTAAGCTGACCCCTGGAGGGCATCCTGCCTCTTTGGAGATGTGCCTGTGCCTCGTCCTCCTCCTCCTCCTCCTCCTCCTCCTCTCTCCTATCAGGCACCCAGGTAGAGTCAGTGACCTCATCATCCCCTCCCTCCTCATCACTGTCAACAACCTGGCAGTATGCTCCAGCTGGGGGAACATCATCACTGACAAATTGCTGTCCCTCTCGGACACCCCCTCTTCCTGGGCTCACATCAATGCCTTCCTCTATTAGTGTTCCGTCATCGGAGTCTTCAAAACGCTGCGCATCTTCCTGCAGCATTTACCCAACACTGTGTTGGAACAGTTCGGGGGACTCCTCAGGAGGACATGGTGGTACTAGGGAAGTATTGTGTGAAGCCATTGTGCAGAGGGAAGAGGACGCCTTGGCAGCTGCTTTGCCAGATAAACTTTGATCAGTCTGTGTGAGAGAGGATGAGGAGGATGAGGACGGCTTGGTCATCCACTCTACTAATTTCTCTGCATGTTGAGGCTCAATACGGCCAGCTCCCGAAAAGAAGGACGAGCGGCCACGGCCACGTGCTGAAGAGGATGCAGCACATACACTACCAGCGTTACCTCTACATGCAGAGCCTGCTTGCCCTCATGACTCTCTGCCTCTCTTTGTTGTCCTTCCAGACATATTTATGCGTTCAGGTGGTATATAACAGCACACGTACAGTGACACCAACTGCGTTCAGGTGGTATGTAACAGCACACGTACAGTGACACTAACTGCGCTCAGGTGGTATGTAACAGCACACGTCCAGTGACACTAACTGCGCTCAGGTGGTATGTAACAGCACACGTACAGTGACACTAACAGCTCTCAGGTGGTATATAACAGCACACGTGCGGTGACACCAAATGCGCTCAGGTGATATGTAACAGCACACGTGCGGTGACACCAAATGAGCTAAGGTGGTATGTAACAGCACACGTGCGGTGACACCAAATGCGCTAAGGTGGTATTAAACAGCACACAGTCAGTGCGTTTCTGTGCAATTCAATAGCCCACTTGCATTAACAGCAACTGCCTTTCTGTGCAAATAAATAGCACACGTGCAGTAACAGTTAATGCGTCTATGTGCAATTAACTAACACGTGTACACTAACACGTTAGAGCATCAAGCACAATCTCCTGCCTGACAGATACTAATAGCAGAATTAGCTAAGCTATACAGTTTATAAAAATATTGACAATTCCTAGGGATGTCAATATATTCTCTACAAACTGTACATTTAACTATACTAACTAGTAGCCTCCCTGATCTATCTATCTATCTATCTATCTATCTATCTATCTATCTATCTATCTATCTATCTATCTATCTATCTATCTATCTATCTATCTATCTATCTATCTATCTATCTATCTATCTATCTATCTATCTATCTATCTCTCTATCTATCTATCTATCTATCTATCTATCTCTCTATCTATCTATCTATCTATGTGAAAAGACACTGTGGGCCAGATTCTCAAAAGAGATACGCCGGCGTTTCGTAGGAAACACCGTCGTATCTGTCTTTTTTTTACTGGGTATCTATGTGTGTGATTCCTAGAATCACTTACGTATTGATACAGTGAAGATCCGACAGATGTAAAAACAATTACACCGTCGGATCGGAGATGTAATGACATCGCTGGCCGCTAGGTGGCCTGTACGTTGATTTCTCATTTGCTTATACGATTCCCGAACGTTTTAACGCCGCCCCGTCGTAGTTTACGTAGTTTCCGTACGAGTAAGGCTACCCCTGCTATATGGGGGGTAACCTTACGAAGTTCCATCGTATGCCATGTTAAGTATGGCGTCGGGTCAGCGTCGTCTTTTTCCGTCGGTTACGTTGTTTTACTAAGTCGTTCGCGAATAGAGATTTATGTAAACGACACTCACGTCGGTTTCATTCACTTTTCCCGATGTGAGCTGGAGCATGCGCACTGGGCTATTTTTGAGGCCGGCGCATGCGCAGTTCGATCGACGCGGGGGAGCGCTTAATTTAAATATAAGCCGCCCCCTTGGAATTACGCGGGGATACGTAGAGCCATTTACACATTTACGGAGCAAGTGCTTTGGGAATACGGCACTTGCTCTGTTAAATTGCGGTGGCGTAGTGTAAATGGCTTACGCTACGCCAGCGGCAATTCTACGGGAATCTGGCCCCGTGTCTCTATCTATCTCTCTCTCTCTCTCTGTCTGTCTGTCTGTCTCACTTCTCTAAGCAACCCGGAACACACTACACGAGGCCACCCGGGAGGCGGCCTTTTATAGTGTGGGGCGTGTGCTAAAGCCCTGAGCCCTAATTGGCCAAAGCACCCAGGCTTTGGCCAATTAGTTCTGTTCGTTTTTTGGGCGCTGTGATTGGCCAAGCATGCGGGGTCATGGTGCATGCTTGGCCAATCATCAGCGCGCAACGCCGCAGTGAATTATGGGTCATTCGAATTTGGCGCGAACGACCCGATTTGTTCTTTTTCGACGAACGATCGAACGGCCAATGTTCGATGCGAACATGTGTTCGCATCGAACACGAAGCTCATCCCTATTCTTGACTACGCTTCTACTTGATCCGAACCTGCAACTACTCGGTACTGACCTGAGACTTGCTTACTGACCATGCTTGATCCTTACCTGGAATATCTGCTACTGCACCCCGGCTTACTCACCTCCTAGTGGAGGTGATCCTGAGGACTGCAACCACCTTGTACTAACATGCAGCAAAACCCATCTCCACCATTAGTACCTCTAGTGAATGCCAGTTAGTACTTAGACCCTACTCAAGGCTGGACTGGGACAGAAATTTGACCCTGGACTTCATCCAGACTGGCCCACTTCGACAGGTCTCTCCCATGGCGGCCGGACAACTCCCGCACCCCACCCGGCCACACAAGCCCCCTCTCCCCCTTCACTAGCCACCAGCTATTCTACATGGATGGCTGGTACTGGTACTCTTATAAGCAGTACCAGTGGGGAAGCTAGACACTATTTTACCCGGGGCAAAGAATTTGTTCGGTGCCCCCCCTTATGGGACAAGATTAGGCAGAAGGGAGAAACTCCCAGGCCATAGCTGTTGGGTCAGCTGTCTGTCCCCTCCCCCATGCTCCTCTGTTATCCTCCCTGCTCCTCTGGTCCTCCCCCTGCTTCTTTGTTCCCCCCAGGTGAGCCCTGCGGGAAGGGAGAGACAGAGGAGCGGAGGGGGGCGGCGGTCCACTGTCACTGAAGCTGGCCCACTGAGCCTTCGACCCACCGGGAAACTCCCTGTAGTCAGGGCCATCTTAATAGCATCATGGGCCCCTGGGCAAAGTAATGCTCTGGGGCCCCTACAATTGAGACAGTGCAGGTAAACAGAAATCAACTAGGTAGGAGGTAGGGGATATCTAGGGTGTAGAGGGGTCAGAGTGCTGGGGGCATATCTGGGATGTAAAGGGGCAGCCCGGGCTCAAGGACCAGCTGCTTTGGGGAAAGGGCAGGGGCCCCCTATGCAGCTGGGGCCCCTGGGCAGTGCCCAGATGTGCCTGTAGTCCCAATGGCCAGTCCACCCCTGGCCCTCCTATACCTCGGATCATCCCGTGTCATCCACCAGGGTGATCTGCTTGTGTACTTATCCAGCAGGTTGGTTGGGGCCTCTCTACTGCTATGGTTACCAGTCTCCAAGCCTGACCCCTGAAGTGACAATAAGAGAGAACTCAAATGGAATTTGTGACTTTGGCACAATGTTTCCAGCGTTGGTTTCACATGTTTTCTGGAACAGCTCCCTCTCCAGCTTACACAAGCCAAAAACAGCCGGAGTCTCAGAGCAAACCATCGCCGAGGGTCCAGTCTCACAAGCAGCATTAAGGATTATTGCTCTGTGTTTGGGGCCAAATGAGGAAATTCCAACTGCTGATGTAAAATAATATTTAAGCAGACAGATCTTTCCAGATGCCTGTGATAAAGCTCGGGCCATTACGGAGGTACTGGCCAGAGAGACCATGATGAAATCATCCCTAAATTTCACCCTGAAGGGCCACATTCAGCTTCATCTGCGTCGTGGGCTTTGCCCGATCTACAGCGGGCAGATGGAGTTTATTTTACCGCTAATGTCCACACAGAGTTTCCGCATCAAGGACAGAAAAGTGGTTATCTGCAGAGCAATAAACATATAGGAATATACGCAATTATGTGGCCGGCGTGATTAGCTCTGTTGATGTGATCTGTATTTCACCATAAAACAAGATTTGCATCTCCCATCATTGTGCACAACTAGAATTCTACTTGTTAATAAGGAAAAACGATAAATATGGCGACATAATCGCCACGATGATGTTGGCCTCGAACTATGCAACTTGGGGATTTGCAATTAGCGAACCTCCAGCAGTTGCCAAACTACAAGTCCCATGAGGCATTGCGAGACTCTGACAGCATTAAGCATGACACCCAGAGGCAGAGGCATGGTGGGACTTGTAGTTTGGCAACAGCTGGAGGTCCGCTAATTGCACATCCCTGGCTTATATGTTACCCACTTCCATACCGGGGGGCACTTATGCACCTTCCTGCCCGGGCCAATTTTCAGCTTTCAGCGCTGTCGCACTTTGAATGACAATTGCGCAGTCTTGCTACACTGCACCCAAATGAAATTTTTATCATTTTTTCCCCACAAATAGAGCTTTTTTTTGGTGGTATTTGATCACTTCTGCGATTTTTATTTTTTGCGCAACAACTAAAAGAAGACCGAAAATTTGAAAAAAAGAAATAACTTTTTTCTTTTTCTGTTAATTTTTTTTGTAAATAAGTAAGTTTTTTTCTTCAATTATGGGCACTGATGGGCACAGATGAACTGGCATTAATGGGCACAAATGAGGTGGCACTGATGGGCACTGATGAGGCGGCACTGATGGGCACTCATAGGCGGCATTGATGTGCATTCAAAGGCAGCACTGGACACTCAGACGGCACTGACGGGCACTCATGGGCACTCATGGGCGGTACTTATGGGTGGCACTGATGGGTACTTATGGGTGGCACAGATGGGCACTGATAGGTGGGCACTGGGCATGGATGAGTACTGAGGGGTGGCACTGGTGGCATTGCTGGGCATCACTTTTTTATCCCATATTGTGCCAGTCAGTGCCCATTTGTGGGCACTGATTGGCATCTATTATTCTCTTTTTTTCCTTGTTTTTATATTGTTGCCCCCTTCCCTGGTGGTCCAGTGTGGGCATCCGAGGGGGGGGTTGTGCTGATAAACAATCAGTGCAAACCCCCCCTGTCAGGAGAGCCACCGATCGGCTCTCCTCCACTCGCATCTCTCAGACACAAGTGAGGAAGAGCCGATCAATGGCTCTTCCTGTTTACATCGTGATCAGCCGTGATTGGACACGGCTGATCACATGGTAACGAGCCTCCGCCGGAGGCTGTTAACCGAGATCGGAGATGCAGGGTGTCAGATTGACACCCCACATCACCGATCACCACGCTGCTTGCCCTCACGGGCGCGCGCCGGCATGTTATCCTGCTGGACACCAATAGACGTCCAGTCAGGATTTCACAACCACTTCCCGAACGTCTATTGACCGGGCGGTAAGTGGTTAACCTCTTGCCAAGCATATGATGTACAGTGCCTTGAAAAAGTATTCATACCCCTTGAAATTTCCCACATTTTGTCATGTTACAACCAAGTAAATGTATTTTATTGGGATTTTATGTGATAGACCAACACAAAGTGGCACATAATTGTGAAGTGGAAGGAAAATTATCAATGGTTTTCAATTTTTTTTACAACTAAATATGTGAAAAGTCGGCGTGCATTTATATGGTGCCCCCTTTACTCTGATACCTCTAACTAAAAATCTAGAGGAACCAATTGCCTTCAGAAGTCTCCTAATTAGTAAATATAGTCCACCTGTGTGTAATTTAATCTCAATATAAATATAGTTGTTCTGTGAAGCCCTCAGAGGTTTTTTAGAGAACCTTAGTGAACAAACGGCATCAGGAAGGACAAGGAACACACCAGACAAGTCAGGGATAAAGTTGTGGAGAAGTATAAAGTAGGGTTAGGTTATGAAAAAATCTCCCAAGCTTTGAACATCTCACGGAGCTTCCGTTCAATCCATCATCGGAAAATGGAAAGAGTATGGCACAACTGTAAACCTACCAAGACATGGCCGTCCACCTAAACTGACCGGGCCGGGCAAGGAGAGCGTTCATTAGAGAAGCAGCCAAGAGGCCCATGGTAACTCTGGAGGAGCTGCAGAGATCCACAGCTCAGGGGGGGAGAATCTGTCCACAGGACAACTATTAGTGGTCTCTCCACAAATCTGCCCTTTATGGAAGAGTGACAAGAAGAAAGACATTGGGGAAAGAAAGACATGAGAAGTCCTGTTTGCAGTTTGCGAGAAGCCATGTGGGGGAGGGGACACAGCAAACACGTGGAAGAAGGTGCTCTGGTCACATGACACCAAAATTTAACTTTTTGGCCTAAAAGCAAAACGCTGTGTGTGGGGGAAAACTAACACTGCACATCACCCTGAACACAGGCCCTGCTGATGGCGCCGATAAAAAAAAAAGTATTCAGAATCACTGATTTTGGCAATCTGAATACTTTTAAGTGCAAAGGAGTGATTTGGGGACCACCAATCCCTCCATAAAGAGGACCTGTCACCACCTATTATTGTCACAAGGGATGTTTACATTCCTTGTGACAGCATTAACTACTTGCCGACCAGCCGCAGCAGTTTTACTGCAGCAGCATGGCACAGCTGGGCAACCCATCGAGAATGGGAGCTGTGTGTAAACACACAGGGCCAGATTCACAGAGCCCTTACTCCGGTCCATCTCACGTTAGACCGGAGTACTTTCAAATTACGCGTGTCGTATCACTAGTTTTAATCCTGAAACCATGATACGACGGCTTCGGGCTTCGATCCGACCGGCTTACGTCTTCGTACGCCTTCGGATCTACGCTGCAATCTTTTTGTGCCCGCTGGGTGGAGTTCGGGTCGTTTTCCGCGTCGGGGTACGCAAATGAGCTTTTTCCGGCGATCCACAAAGTTACGATCGTCCTTCGCAATCTCTTACGGCATCTGTAGTCATCTTTTTGCTGCGTAAAGTTATACCAGCTATTAGCTGGTCTATAGTTAGACGGCCCATGTTAAGTATGGCCGTCGTTCCCGCGTCGAATTTCAATTTATTTTTTATTTTTTGCGCAAGTCGTTCGGGAATAGGAATGTACGTAAACGACGCTACTCAAAAAAAAAAAATGACGTAACAACGTTATTTCGCGCAATGCACGGCGGGAAATTTCAGAACGGAGCATGCGCAGTTCGATCGCCGCGGGGACGCGCCTAATTTAAATGCTTCACGCCCCCTAATCGTGGATTTTGCTTCCGCCGCGAGAAATACACTACGCCGCCGTACCTTACGGGCCGAAATCTACCTGAATTTGTCTTAGAGCCAGGTAAAATACGGCGGCGTAGTGTATCTCTGATACTCTGCGCCAGGGCAATTGTACCTGAATCTGGCCCACAGCTCCCGGTTCTTTCAGGGTGGAAATGACTGATCGTATGTTCATAAGTATGAACAGCGATCTGTCATTTGCCCTAGTAATTCCCATCCCCCTTCAGTTATAATCACTCCCTACGACACACCTAACCCCTTGATCGCCCCCTAGTGTTAAGCCCTTCCTTGCCAGTTCTATTTTTCCAGTCATCGGTGCATTTTTATAGCACTGCTTGCTGTATAAATGCCAATGGTCCCGAAAATGTGTCAAAAGTGTCCGATCTGTCCGCCATAATGTCGCAGTCACGATCAAAAAGCTTGCTGAATAGAGTGCATGCCTCTCCGCGCTGCACCGGTGTGGCGTACGGCGTTTGCGCTACAGCGGCGTAATGTGCGCCCAACTCTCTGTGAATCTGGACCATTGTGTTTTTTTTCAAAATTGTCGCTGTTCTTTTTTTTATAGCGCAAAAAAGAAAGACCGCAAAGGTCATCAAATACCACCAAAAGAAAGCTCTATTTGTGGAAAATTTTGTTTGGGTACAACGTCACACGACCGCGCAATTGTCAGTTAAAGCGACATAGTGCCAAATTGTAAAAAGTGCTCTGGTCAGGAAGGGGACAAAATCTTCCGGGGCTGAAGCGGTTAAAAGTGATCAGAATTTAATTTTTTTTAAAGGGACAATGCAAAAAAATTAAATAAATAAGGACTCATTAAGGCCCTCCCCAAAAAATTTTTAAAGCGTCCCTGTCCCGCGAGCTCACGCAGCAAAGAAAACACATACGTAGGTCGTCCCCGTATATGTAAACGGTGTTCAAATCACACATGTGAGGTATCACCACGATCGTCAGAGTGAGAGCAATAATTCTAGCAAAATACCTCCTCTGTAACTCTAACCTGGTAACCGTAAAAATAAAATAAAAAATAAAAAGTTGCCTATGGAGATGCTTAGGCATCGTAATTTGTCGCCATTCCACGAGTGTGCACAATTTCAAAGCGTGACATGTTGGGTATCTATTTACTCGGCGTAACTTCATCTTTCACATTATCCAAAAAAAATTGGGCTTAAAAAGAGGGGGGTTGGGACTTTGAATGAGGCATATAGCAATCTTGCCATAGGCCTCCATCCCTGTAAGTGGATAAAAATGGTAAAAGTGGGACTTTGAATGAGATGCGATTTTAGCAAATATGCAATTAAATATAAACATGGAAAATAAATTATATGTAACCATGTGACCAGGCTCAGAATTGTCAACCAAAAAGCACTAAACCAAATTAAACTGTCTAACTGATGTAAGTAAAAACAGAGGTTTAGTTGCAAGCATTTGCAAATACCTGGGAAGCTGCAGCGCCAACTCCACGGCACTCTGCATGGCTGCAGTCCTATCTATAAATTTAAGGTCTCCTGAAAGGGAGCCCAGGTGTGCTAATCACCAGGCAGAGGACAGGTGAGGACCTAAAGCCCGCCCCTACCTAGAGTTGGTATGGCAAATAAGAGCAAAGAAAACACATACGTAGGTCGTCCCCGTATATGTAAACGGTGTTCAAATCACACATGTGAGGTATCACCACGATCGTCAGAGTGAAAGCAATAATACCTCCTCTGTAACTCTAACCTGGTAACCGTAAAAATAAAATAAAAAATAAAAAGTTGCCTATGGAGATGTTTAGGCATCGTAATTTGTCGCCATTCCACGAGTGTGCACAATTTCAAAGCGTGACATGTTGGGTATCTATTTACTCGGCGTAACTTCATCTTTCACATTATCCAAAAAAAATTGGGCTAACTTTACTGTTTTGTTTTTTTAATTCATGAAAGTGTCTTTTTACCCAAAAAATTGCATTTGAAAGACTGCTGCGCAAATACCATGTGTAACGGTCAGGGGTTAACGGCGTTTACGATATTCCATTCCACCAACCCACGACAGCTTATCGACAATCCACAATCCAGTAGACGAACACGGCCCATAGGATTCCCCAGAAAACGAGACACACACAGCTCTGTTCTCTGGTTCCAAATGGATAGACTTTAAAGACAACCTCAGGCTCTTTTTTATACAGTCAGTAACCAAGTGAACAATGAATCAACTCCACCCATAACATTACACAATGTGCCCAATACGCATCATTAGTCAGATTTTCTGGCACCGATATAATCTACACGAGTTAATTACTAATCATTTTACCCAGAAAAGGTGACTCAGAGATAAGCTCATTTCACCTGCACATTTATCATCAATAGAACTTTCGCACAATACAGTGTTAATTAGCATCACACAATGAAAAGGTTTTCAGAAGCCAGACTGTCTATCAAGCTCCAATCCACATCACCACAGTAGCAGACTTAATTAGCACAATAGACAATAGAATGCAATCACAGAAAGCTTTATCGTACACTACAGCCAGGTAGCCGGAGGTGATGACTTCTTTCAATTAACATTTTTCAATTAACCTGTTGAGTTCAGAAGCAACAACCAGTAATAGTTCAAGATATTCTGAATATATTGTGGATTATCATTACTGTCCCATCTCATGTAATCCAAGATATCAGTTCTCAGTCATCCTATGCCCCTAGTGGACATAGGATGACCCTAGGCACAAGAGTCATTGGTGAAGCTGAAACTGGAGTACCCCACACCCTTCAAGAGCCTATGGATCCCACGGGCCATAACGTTACACCATGTGACATAAAAAATTGCATTTTATTCTCTAGGGTCTCTGCTAAAAAAATATATAGAAAATATATATATATATATATTTTTTTTTGGGGGGGGGGGGGGGGTTATAAGTTTCTTTCCTCCACTTCTTATAAATTGGCCCCTTGGAGCCCTGGTTATAACCTGACCCCGTCTTCTCACTCTGCTGTCCCAGGTAATCCAGCGTCAGGTCATGTGACTTATCTGAACGAGGGAGACACAAATACAAAGCCATCCGCGCAGATTTTCAGTTTGTGTAAAAATAATACCGGAGATATATTATCCTTTTAATAATCTTCCCGGGGCTTGTGTAATTTGGAAAGCCGCCTATATAACGTTGACGCTGGATAACTAGGAGGGCTATAAATTCATGATAAAGTGAAGACTAAAAAAAAAAAAAAAAGTTCTACCTGCGTAACGCTATAAAAGACTATAATAAGTGCTGAAAAATGATCACAGATGATTTCACTGGAAGGAATTATGTCTGAAGATTATAAAATACAGCTTAATATTGTCAGCGCGGCGGTGACACGCTCTGCATATCTCCGGCTCCGTACAATATCGCTCCCAGCACCTGCCAGCGACAGATGTACCGCCATATTTTATCGCGGCCACAAGTCTGAAGGAACGGTATTTTTTAGGCCTTCTTGTTTCTTGCCTCCTAACAACCTAATAAATTATCCCCAAGAAGAGGACTGGAATTTCTGTTTTGAAAAAAAAAAAAAAAAGAATTAAAAAAAAAAGGTTATATTATATCGTGACTCAAAGGATATTTCATGATTTGAGTGTTGGAGAGAAAATAACATTTCAAAATAATAAGTTTACTTCTTATGATGATAAAGTATACATTGTTATTTCTTATTAATATAGAAAAATAAAAAAAATAATACATTGTTATTTCTTCTTATTATACACAAATAATAAAGAATACATTGTTATTTCTTCTTATTATACACAAATAATAAAGAATACATTGTTATTCCTTTTTATATACACAAATACTAAAAGATAAATTGTTATTTATTCTTATTATACACAAATTATAAAGGATACATTGTCATTTATTTTTATTATACACAAATAATAATTAATACATTGTTATTTATTCTAAATATACAAAAAAATAAAGGATACATTGTTATTTCTTAATATTATACACAAATAATAAAGAATACATTATTATTTATGTATAATAAAAAGAAATAGCAAAGGATACATTGTATATATATATATATTAAAAAGGAATAACAATGTATCCTTTATTATTTATGTATAATACAAAGAAATAGCAATGTATTTTTTATTATTTGTGTATAATATTAAGAAATGACAATGTATTGTTTATTATTTATATATAATAAAAAGGAATAACATTGTAATTTATTTTTATTATACACAAATTATAAAGGGTACCTTGTTATTTCTTTTTATTATGCACAAATAATACATTGTTATTTCTTCTTTTTATATACAAATAATACAAGGATACATTGTTATTTATTTTCATTATACATAAATAATAAAGAATACATTGTTATTTCTTCTTATTATACACAAATAACAAATAATACATTGTTATTTCCTATTATTATACACAAATAAAAAATAATACATTGTTATCTCTTTTTATTACACACAAATAATAAAGGATATGTTATTTCTTATTATTATACATAAATGATAATTAACACATTGTTATTTCTTATTATTATACATAAATATTAAAGGATACATTGTTATTTCATGTTTATATCAGCACTTGTCTACAGGGCAATTTCTTATTTTTTTTTTTACAAATATGCAAAAATCTGCATTTCTTTCTGCTAAAAAAGAAACCCCAAATATTATATATTTTCTGAAAGCAGAGTCCCTGGAGAATAAAACTGTGGCTGTTACAATTTTTATATGTTATATTTTTTAAGGATGTTTCATGACTTGAGTGTTGGAGAGAAACTAACAATTTAAAATAATTAGGGCTGTTACTGATCAAAATTTTTGTGTTCGATTAATCGTTTTAATTTTTATTCGATTAATCGACTAATTTTGATTAATTATAACGCACATACAGATCCAACTACTTTTAGCCAATCTCCTTGCAGGCCGATTCCCAGTGCAGCTCCCAATCACTGGAAAAATGGATAGCAGGATACAAAAAACACACAAAGGCAGCGCTCGATGGGAATAGCATTAAAACTTTTATAGTTTTCAAGTAGGTAACCAAATAAATATTGCACTGGAGATAAAATCGATGTAGCTACATAAACTGTAAAAATGGTGCGAGTAATACCAAACGGTAGCAAAAGCAGTCATAAAAACATGTAGCTAAGTATGATACTGGTATAAAAATGTGTACAACTATACCACTGCTGAATCCAGATGAGGAGGGGTTAATATCAGTGCGTCAGCATGTAGATGTCCCATGAAGGGAACTATCACAACTCCCAGTGGATGGCTGTAGAATCCCAGGGTGATAGAGGGAAGTGATAGAGGGAAGTGTAACAGCCCTTGTGTGTGGCAGATAGTAAGGTCCCACCGGCATGCAGATATGAAGGCACAGCAAAGGAGCCCTTCAGATGGACACGGCAAGCCCCACCGGTGTCCGTGACATTACTGGATCTCCGACAGAACTCCCTGAAGGCCCAGAAGCCGGCGGAGAGGTGAGTACCAATCAAAAGAATTTTAATCGATCAAAAAGATTTTGATCGATCAAAAAAATTAAAGATTAATCGATTAATTAAAAGTTAATTTGCACAGCCCTAAAAATAATACGTTTACTTCTTATGATGATAAAGAATACATTGTTATTTCTTCTTATAATACATAAATAATAAAGGATACATTGTTATTTATTATTATTATTATTATTATTATTATTATTATTATTATTATACATAAATAATTAAGAATACATTGTTATTTCCTCTTATTATACACAAATAATAAAGGATATGTTGTTATGTCTTCTTATTACACCTGAACAATAAAGGATACATTGATATTTATTATTATTATTATTATTATTATTATTATTATTATTATTATTATACATAAATAATAAAGGATACATTGTTATTCCCTGTTTATATCAGCACCTTTTGTCTACAGGGGCAATTTCTTATTTATTCACAAACATGTAAAAATCTGCCTATTTTTTTTATGATAGAAAATTGCATAGAAACCCCAAACATTATATATTTTCTGAAAGCAGAGTCCCTGGAGAATAAAATGGTGGCTGTTACAATTTGTTATGTCACGCAATATTTGCACAGCCATTTATTAAACACACATTTTCTGGAAAAAATGCAGTAAAATGTATTTTAGTGCGCATAAGCAAAATATAATACCCCATTTTTTGGTACAATCCCATGGTGCAATGGCTGGGGTGGGTGTTAATTATTAGAGTTGCATAACTGTCGCTTCCAGGTTCATTAGGTGCAGGGGAGATCAGAAAACAGACCTGAACCTGTACTCTCTTTTCAAGGAAGTGCACACTTTGGACAGGGAGGACGGCTGGTTACCCTGTTATAACTATATAGACCAATCCCATGGTGTAATGAAGGGTGGGACAGGTGTTATTATTAGAGTTACATAACTGTCACTTCCGGGTTCATTAGCTGCAGGGGAGATTAAGAAACAGACGTGAACTTGTTGTCCTCTCATTCCAAGGAAGTGCACATGTTGGACAGGGAGGACGGCTGGTTACCCTGTTCTGACTACATACTGTAGCCCAATCCCATGGTGCAGTGGAGGCTGGGGCAGGTGTTATTAGAGTTGCATAAGTGAAGAGGTAAAATGTTGTCAAATGACTGGGGTAGGAATGTTAAATCCACATTATATGTGGGTGACAGATGGTATGGAAGCCCTGGGAAGGTTGTTCCAGCTTGATAGCCTCTATCATTCCTCCTGAGAACTAGCTGTCCTCTCTGTCCAAAATGTTGATATCAAGCATGTATGAGACCATCTAGTTCTCAGTAGGAATGAAAGAGACCATCTAGCTCCCCGGAGGAATGGACAAGGCCATTTAAATCATACTGAAACAACCATTCCTAAAAAACGGTGGGGTCTTTTATGACTGGCGTAGGAATGTTAAAACCATATCATATGTGGGTGAAAGATGGTATGAAAGCCCTCCACCCTTGTTTAGGGAAGGTTGTTCCAGCTTGATAGCCTCGTTCATTCCTCCTGAGAACTAGCTGTCCTCTCTGTCCAAAGTGTTGATATCAAGTACGTATGAGACGATCTACTTCTCAGGAGGAATGAAAGAGGCTATCTAGTTCTCAGGAGGAATGAAAGAGGCCATCTAGTTCATATGAAAAAAACCATTCCTAAACAACGGTGGGGGTTCATTCCTCCTGAGAACTAGCTGTCCTATCTGTCCAAATTGTTGATATCAAGCACAAACAAGGTCATCTAGTTCTCAGGAGGAATGAAAGAGGCCATCTAGTTTTCAGGAGGAATAAAATAGACCATCTAGTTCTCAAGAGGAATGAAAAAAGTCATCTAGTTCTCAGTTGGAGTGAAAGAGGTCATCTAGTTCTCAGGAGGAATGAAAGAGGCCATCTAGTTCATACTGAAACAACCATTCCTAAACAAGGGTGGGGTCTTTTATGACTGCGGTAGGAATGTTAAATCCACATTATATGTGGGTGACAGATGGTTTGAAAGCCCTCCACCCTTGTTTAGGGAAGGTTGTTCCCGCTTGATAGCCTCTTTCATTCCTCCTGAGAACTAGCAGTCCTCTCTGTCCAAATTGTTGATATCAAGCACAAACAAAGGCCATCTAGTTCTCAGGAAGAATGAAAGAGGCCATCTAGTTTTCAGGAGGAATAAAATAGGCCATCTAGTTCTCAAGACAAGAGGAATGAAAGAAGTCATCTAGTTCTTAGTTGGAGTGAAAGAGGCCATCTAGTTCTCAGGAGGAATGAACGAGGCCATCTAGTTCTCAAGAGGAATGAAGGAGGCCATCTAGTTTTCAGGAGGAATGAAATAGGCCATCTAGTTCTCAGGAGGAATGAAAGAGGCCATCTAGTTCTCAGGAGGAATGAAAGAGGCCATCTAGTTCTCAGAAGGAATGAAATAGGCCATCTAGTTCATACTGAAACAACCATTCCTAAACAGTGGTGGGGGTCTTTTATGACTGTGGTAGGAATGTTAAAACCACATTATATGTGGGTGACAGATGGTATGGAAGCCCTGGGAAGGTTGTTCCTGCTTGATAGCCTATTTCATTCCTCCTGAGAACTAGCTGTCCTCTCTGTCCAAATTGTGGATATCAAGAACAAATGAGGCCATCTAGTTCTCAGGAAGAATGAAAGAGGCCATCTAGTTCTCAAGAGGAATGAAAGAGGTCATCTAGTTATCAGTTGGAGTAAAAGAGACCATCTAGTTCTCAGGAGGAATGAAAGAAGCCATCTAGTTCTCAGGAGGAATGAAAGAGGCCATCTAGTTCTCAGGAGGAATGAAAGAGGCCATCTAGTTTTCAGGAGGAATGAAAGAGGCCATCTAGTTCTCAGGAGGAATGAAAGAGGCCATCTAGTTTTCAGGAAGAATGAAACAGGTCATGTAGTTCTAAGGAGGAATGAAATAGGCCATCTAGTTCATACTGAAACAACCATTCCTAAACAGCGGTGGGGGTCTTTTATGACTGTGGTAGGAATGTTAAAACCACATTATATGTGGATGACAGATGGTATGGAAGCCCTGGGAAGGTTGTTCCAGCTTGATAGCCTCTTTCATTCCTCCTGAGAACTAGCTGTCCTCTCTGTCCAAATTGTTGATATCAAGCACAAACAAGGCCGTCTAGTTCTCAGGAAGAATGAAAGAGGCCATCTAGTTCTCAAGAGGAATGTAAGGCGGCGTACACACGACCGAGGTTCTCGCTGGAAACCAGCGAGAACCTCGCTGGAAGCTGCATTCCAGCGAGGACCTCGGCCGTGTGTACGCTCTCGGCGAGCATCCCGTCGGGAATCCCGTCGAGCAGAAATAGAGAGCACGCTCTCTATTTGCTCGACGGCCCGCCTGGAAGAATGGCTGGTTGCCATTCCCGACGGGCGGGTCGCCGATTTTGACGGCCGGCAGAGAACCTCGACGGGCGGAACGATGTGTTCTGCCCGTCGAGGTTCTCTGCCTTGTGTACACGGCCTAAGAGGTCATCTAGCTCTCAGTTGGAGTGAAAGAGGCCATCTAGTTCTCAGGAGGAATGAAAGAGGCCATCTAGTTCTCAGGAGGAATGAAAAAAGCCATCTAGTTGTCAGGAGGAATGAAAGAAGCCATCTAGTTCTCAGGAGGAATGAAAGAGGCCATCTAGTTCTCAGGAGGAATGAAAGAGGCCATCTAGTTTTCAGAAAGAATGAAACAGGTCATGTAGTTCTAAGGAGGAATGAAATAGGCCATCTAGTTCATACTGAAACAACCATTCCTAAACAGCGGTGGGGGTCTTTTATGACTGTGGTAGGAATGTTAAAACCACATTATATGTGGATGACAGATGGTATGGAAGCCCTGGGAAGGTTGTTCCAGTGTGATAGCCTCTTTCATTCCTCCTGAGAACTAGCTGCCCTCTCTGTCCAAAGTGTTTTTTATCAAGCACGAATGAGGCCATCTAATTCTCGGGAGGAATGAAAGAGGCCATCTAGTTCTCAGGAGGAATGAAAGAGGCCATCTAGTTGTTTGGAGGAATGAAATAGGCCATCTAGTTGTTTGGAGGAATGAAATAGGTCTTCTAGTTGTCAGGAGGAATAAAAGAGGTCATCTAGTTCTCAGGAGGAATGAAAGAGGCCATCTAGTTCTCAGGAGGAATAAAAGAGGCCATCTAGTTCTCAGGAAGAATAAAAGAGGCCATCTAGTTCTCAGGAGGAATGAAAGAGTCCATCTAGTTCTCAGGAGGAATGAAAGAAGCCATCTAGTTGTCAGGAGGAATGAAAGAGGCCATCTAATTCTCAGGAGGAATGAAAGAAGCCATCTAGTTCTCAGGAGGAATACAAGAGGCCATCTAGTTCTCAGGAGGAATAAAAGAGGCCATCTAGTTCTCAGGAGGAATGAAAGAGTCCATCTAGTTCTCAGGAGGAATGAAAGAGTCCATCTAGTTCTCAGGAGGAATGAAAGAAGCCATATAGTTGTCAGGAGGAATGAAAGAGGCCATCTAATTCTCAGGAGGAATGAAAGAAGCCATCTAGTTGTCAGGAGGAAAGAAAGAGGCCATCTAGTTCTCAGGAGGAATAAAAGAGACCATCTAGTTCTCAGGAGGAATGAAAGAGGCCATCTAGTTCTCAGGAGGAATAAAAGAGGCCATCTAGTTCTCAGGAGGAATGAAAGAGGCCATCTAGTTCTCAGGAGGAATAAAAGAGGCCATCTAGTTCTCAGGAGGAATGAAAGAAGCCATCTAGTTCTCAGGAGGAATGAAAGAGGCCATCTAGTTCTCAGGAGGAATGAAAGAGGCCATCTAGTTCTCAGGAGGAATAAAAGAGGCCATCTAGTTCTCAGGAGGAATGAAAGAAGCCATCTAGTTCTCAGGAGGAATAAAAGAGGCCATCTAGTTCTCAGGAGGAATGAAAGAAGCCATCTAGTTCTCAGGAGGAATGAAAGAGGCCATCTAGTCACATTCCATGGTGATCAAAAGACGTGTTCTGAGTTATCCCTGTGAATATAAACACTGGGAATGTTCCTGACACTTATTAGAATTAAAGAAGCCACTTGGATAAGCTGCAAAACGTCTTGAACATTACAGAACGAGTTTAGTTGAATGTAACTAATTATTTCTAGTCAGAATGAGAATTCTGTAAAAATATTAGTCAATTAGCGATTGCGGCAAACTAACGTGGAGATGGAAAAATGTATTAGAAGCTAATTAAACGCAAAGCATATCGGAGTAGACAAAGTTACTAAACCAATTAAAGTTTATTTTTGTCAAAAATATTTCGCTTTAAAGGGTAACAAAAAAAGCAAATAAAGAAAAAAGAATACAGCGCATATAATTGCGACACTAATCATTCTGTAATTGAATGTTATTAAAAATGACCTTTCCTTTTCAATCTGCAGCCAATGTAATTTTTTGAAAATACATTGCAATATGGCTACCTGGAGTTTTCTGACCACTCAAACAGGAGCTTAGAGAACTGTGAAGTTGCTCAGGCAAGGAACGCTGCACTGAGCACATGTATACTGTACATAGAGAACCAAACAGGGAGGTAACCCAGGAAGCAGGCCCGGACTGGCCATAGGGCATACCAGGCATATGCCCGGTGGGCCACGGGCCGCAGATCACGTCTCTGTAATGTAGGGGGGTCTGTATGGGCTGTATTGTAGAGGGGGGCTGTAATGTAGGGGGGTCTGTATTGTAGAGGGGGTCTGTAATGTAGGGGGGTCTGTGCTGTAGGGAGGGGGGTCTGTACTGTAGGGAGGGGGTCTGTACTGTAGGGAGGGGGTCTGTACTGTAGGGAGGGGGTCTGTGTAACATGCAGGGTGTCCACAACTGTTAGGGGTGTCTGTGTAACAAACTGTGGGGGCTGTGCAATGTAAAGGGGTCCAGAGGTGCAATGCAATAATGTAAAGGGGTCCAGAGGTGCAGGGTGATGTGTAATGTAAAGGGGTCCAGAGGTGCAGGGTGCTGTGTAATGTAAAAAGGTCCAGAGGTGCAGGGTGCTGTGTAATATAAAGGGGTCCAGAGGTGCAGGGTGCTGTGTAATGTAAAGGGGTCCAGAGGTGCAGGGTGCTGTGTAATGTAAAGGGGCCCAGAGGTGTGATGCAATAATGTAAAGGGGTCCAGAGGTGCAGGGTGCTGTGTAATGTAAAGGGGTCCAGAGGTGCAGGGTGCTGTGTAATGTAAAGGGGTCCAGAGGTGCAGGGTGATGTGTAATGTAAAGGGGCCCAGAGGTGCAGGGTGCTGTGTAATGTAAAGGGGCCCAGAGGTGCAGGGTGCTGTGTAATGTAAAATGGCCAAGATGTTCAGGGTGCTGTGTAATGTAAAAGGGTCCAGAGGTACAGGGTGCTGTGTAATGTAAAAGGGTCCAGAGGTGCAGGGTGCTGTGTAATATAAAGGGGTCCAGAGGTGCAGGGTGCTGTGTAATGTAAAGGGGTCCAGAGGTGCAGGGTGCTGTGTAATGTAAAGGGGCCCAGAGGTGTGATGCAATAATGTAAAGGGGTCCAGAGGTGCAGGGTGCTGTGTAATGTAAAGGGGTCCAGAGGTGCGATGTAATAATGTAAAGGGGTCCAGAGGTGCAGGGTGCTGTGTAATGTAAAGGGGTCCAGAGGTGCGATGTAATAATGTAAAGGGGTCCAGAGGTGCAAGGTGCTGTGTAATGTAAAAGGGTCCAGAGGTTCAGGGTGCTGTGTAATGTAAAAGGGTCCAGAGGTGCAGGGTGCTGTGTAATGTAAAGGGGCCCAGAGGTGCAGGGTGCTGTGTAATGTAAAGTGGTCCAGAAGTGCAGGGTGCTGTGTAATGTAAAAGGGCCAAGATGTTCAGGGTGCTGTGTAATGTAAAAGGGTCCAGAGGTTCAGGGTGCTGTGTAATGCAAAAGGGTCCAGAGGTACAGGGTGCTGTGTAATGTAAAGGGGCCCAGAGGTGTGGTGCTCTGTAATGTAAAGGGGTCCAGGGTGCTGTGTGATGTAAAGGGGTCCATAGGTGCAGGGTGCTGTGTAATGTAAAAGGTTCCAGTGATGCAGGGTGCTGTGTAATGTAAAGGGGTCCAGTGATGCAGGGTGCTATGTAATATAAAGGGGCCCAGAGGTGCAGGGTGCTATGTCATGTAAAGGGGTAGAGAGGTGCAGGGTGCTGTGTAATGTAAAGGGGTCCAGAGGTGCAGGGTGATGTGTAATGTAAAGGGGCCCAGAGGTGCAGAGTGCTGTGTAATGTAAAGGGGTCCAGAGATGCAGGGTGCTGTGTAATGTAAAGGGGTCCAGTGATGCAGGGTGCTATGTAATATAAAGGGGTCCAGAGGTGCAGGGTGCTATGTAATGTAAAGGGGTAGAGAGGTGCAGGGTGCTGTGTAATGTAAAGGGGTCCAGAGGTGCAGGGTGCTGTGTAATGTAAAGGGGTCCAGAGGTGCAGGGTGCTGTGTAATGTAAAGGGGTCCAGAGGTGTAGGGTGCTGTGTAATGTAAAGGGGTCCAGAGGTGCAGGGTGATGTGTAATGTAAAGGGGTCCAGAGGTGCAGGGTGCTGTGTAATGTAAAGGGGTCCAGAGGTGCAGGGTGATGTGTAATGTAAAGGGGCCCAGAGGTGCAGGGTGCTGTGTAATGTAAAGGGGTCCAGAGGTGCAGTGTGCTGTGTAATGTAAAGGGGTCCAGAGGTGCAGGGTGCTGTGTAATGTAAAGGGGTCCAGAGGTGCAGGGTGATGTGTAATGTAAAGGGGCCCAGAGGTGCAGGGTGATGTGTAATGTAAAGGGGCCCAGAGGTGCAGGGTGCTGTGTAATGTAAAGGGGTCCAGAGGTGCAGGGTGATGTGTAATGTAAAGGGGTCCAGAGGTGCAGGGTGATGTGTAATGTAAAGGGGCCCAGAGGTGCAGGGTGCTGTGTAATGTAAAGGGGTCCAGAGGTACAAGGTGCTGGAACCTCCACATCCCATCATTAACCACCGCCGCGAAGCGCCACCACCCCTGGGCTGCTCAATCTAAAATGCCCGGGCCCATTTTTTGTCCCAGTCCGGGCCTGCCAGGAAGTAATGGAAAGGAAAAGGATATAAATGTACAGGGGATGCCCAAAGGTGAACAGTATCCTCTGAGCACAGATTTAGTTATCACACCTTCATATGATTGATCACACTAAGCAGATATAAAGAGAATATAAAAATGACTTTTGTTTCCCCTTTCGGATGAGTTGTACGCCTGAGCAAAGTTTCCTTTCCCTCTTCGGGGGGGTCACTTCGATCGTCATCGCGCCGTCTGAGATGTTCAGCCTCTCCGGGGAATGTAAAAACAAGAATCCATCAGACACATAGAGATGAAGCTTTGTCACCTCCAGCTAATTAGCAGAGATTCGCGGGAGCGCGGTGATATTGTGAAAACGTTCAGCTGCGCTCCTTCGCTGGCGCACAACGAACTTCCCACCGTTTAGCAGTAATTATCTCAAACTATGTACAAACAAAGCAGACCTCCACGCCTGGAGCGCAACGGAGCTTAGCGACCCCGGATGAGGATTGGCATCCTCAGAGAGCCCCCCCGCTGAGGAACGCCGGAGTATTATTTTATGTGATAGAAAATTTACAAATAAAATTCAAAAAAATAAATCTACACAGTTGTGTACACCGGAACCTCGGATTAGGAGCGTAATCCAAAGTACTCGCCAGGGCCGCCATCAGAGATTATGGGGCCCCTTAAGCCGCGTACACACGATCGGTCCATCCGATGAGAACGGTGTGAAGGACTGTTGTCGTCAGTTCACCGATGAAGCTGACTGATGGACTGATGTGCCTACACACCATCGGTTCATGATCGTGTCAGAACGCAGTGACGTAAACACAACGACGTGCTGAAAAAAAACGAATTTAAATTCTTCCAAACATGCGTCGACTTGATTCTGAGCATGCGCGGCCCTTTAACCGATGCTTTTGCATACTAACGATCGGTTTTGACCCATCGGTTCAATTTTAAAGCAAGCCCTCTGTTTTTTGACCAAAGGATAACGGACCGATGAAAACCGAACCTCAGTCCGTTTTCATCGGTTTGAACCGATCGTGTGTACGCGGCCTTACACAGCTTCAGGCATGGCCCCCCTGAAGCAACCGGTGGGGGGGGGGGGGGCTGCCGCCTCAAATTGAGAGGCGGGGGGCTGCCGCAAATTGAGAAGCGGGGCTGTCACTAAAAATATATATGTATATATATAAAACAATTATATAAAAAAAGGGGGGTAGCCATCCGGGGCGCCTGGGGACCTCTGGGCCCTTTAATAAAAAGAAAAAAGAAAAAAAATACAAATATATATATATATATGAAATTGTATAAATAAAAAAGGAAGGGGGGGTAGCCACCTGGGGCCCTGGGGACCTCTGGGCCCTTAAAAAAAAATACACACATATATATATATATATAACTGTATAAATAAAAAAGGAAGGGGGTGGCCACCCAGGGCCCTGGGGACCTCTGGGCCCTTTAAAAAAATAAAAATAAAATACATATATATATATATATATACATATATATATATATATATATATATATATATATATATATATATATATATATATATATAACTGTATAAATAAAAAAGGAAGGGGGGTGGCCCTTTAATAAAAAATAAAATTGAAATTAAAAATATATATAAAAAAAAAGATTTTATAAAAAGAAAAAATGAAAAAGGGGTGTTGCCATCTGGGCCCTGGGGACCTCCGGGGCCTTTAAGAAAAAGAAAAAAGGAATAACAAAAAATATTAAAAAAAAATATTATTTTTTTTAATAAAAAAAATAAAAAGGGGGTTGCCATCCGGGGCCCTGGGGACCTCCGGGCCCCTGAGGGCCTCTGGGCCCTTTAATAAAAACAAAAACAATAAATACAAATATATATATAAAAAAGGGGGGGATTGCCATCCAGGGCCGTGGGGACCTCCGGGCCCCTTACAAAAAATAATAATAATAAAAAAAGGGGGTTGACCTCTGGGCCCCTTACAGGTGTACTGCCTGTACGCCACTGATAGCAGCCCTGGTACTCGCATATCAAAGCGAGTTTCCCCATTGAAGTCAAGGGAAACGAAAATAATTTCTTCCGCATTGACTTCAATGGGATGCAATACCGCATGCAGCCATAGGCGGGGGGCGCCAGAGAGTCTCGGAAACGGACGAAAAGGCCCGAGGACACTTCGGCTGACCTCGGCAAAACTCGGAAAGACTTCCTTCCCGAGATTTGCAGAGGTCAGCCGTGCTGTCCTCGGGACTTTCCGTACATTTTTGAATGGCGCCGATCGGCGACGTTCGGATCTGCTCGACTCTGGTGCCCCCCCCCCCCACCCCAGGCCAAAAGCGGTACTGCACACCGCTTTGGCCTGAATCCTGCTAGTTTTGCAAGACAACACTTGCAAACTGAGGTTCTCTATTGTTCTTGTCGAGATTTTAGGCAGTTTTCTTGACGAGAATCCTGAAAGCCTCGTACACACGCTCGGTATACTCTGCCAGCAGTTTTCTTGCTGGTTCTTGCCGAGAAAACCGTACGTGTGTACAAGGCTTAAGATAATTGCGGGTGTCCCCGCAGACATCCCGCGATCACACTCACGGAGCTCGCGGCGTGCACGGGCCCACAATGCCGTGTCTTAAATGGCAACATATCTATACGTTGATCTGCCCAGCCGTGCCATTTAGCCGACGTATATTGGCGTAGAGCCGGTCGGCAAGTGGTTAACACTCCCGCAAATGATCAGCTGCTACAGTGCCTTTAAAAAGTATTCACACCCTTTGAAATTTTCCACACGTTGTCATGTTACAATTAAAAATGTAAATGTATTTTATTGGGATTTTATGTGATAGACCAACACAAAGTGGCACATAATTGTGAAGTGGAAGGAAAATGAGAAATGGTTTTCCAAAATGTTTACGAATAAATATGTGAAAAGTGTGGGGGGTACATTTGTCCTAATGATAGGACACTGATCACAGCTTCCTGTAATAGGGAGCGGTAATCAGTGTCATGTCACACATAACCCATCCCCCTACAGTCAGGGCTGCCATCAGGGGGGTACAGGCAGTACACCTGTTAGGGGCCCGGATGGCAACCCGCATTTAAAAAAAAAAAAAATTGTAAGGGGCCCAGAGGTCCACAGGGCCCCGGTTGGCAACCCCCCTTTTAAAATGTTTTTTTATAAAAAACATTTTTTTATTAACATTTCTTATATATTTTTCATTTTTTTTTTTTTTTTATTAAAAGGCCCAGAGGTCCCCAGGGCCCCGGATGGCAACCCCCCCCCCCCCCTTTTTTAATAAAAAGATGTTTTATTTTTTTTTAATCTATTTTTATCTATTTTTTTATTAAAGGGCCCAGAGGTCGCCAGGGCCCCCGGATGGCAACCCCCCATTTTTTTTATATATAAGAGGTCCCAAATTCCCCGAATGGATACCCCCCCTATTTTTATATATATATATATATATATATATATATATATATATATATATATATTTTTTTTTTTGTAGGGGCCCATAGGTCCCCAGGGCAACTCCCCTTTTTTATTTATTTTTGTTCGCCAGCACCCAAAGCCCCTGACCTCAATTCACAGCAGCAGCACCCCCCTATTCTCAATTTGTGGCACCCCCGCTTCACAATTTTTTCAATTAGCGCCGGCACCCCCCGCTTCTCAATTCGCAGCAGCCCCCCGCTCCTCAATTTAAGGCGGCAGCACCCCCCCCCCGGGGTTCTCTGCTCCAGGGGGCCCATGCCTGAAGCTGTGTACGGGGCCGCATATTTCTTGATGACGGTCCTGCCTACAGTTAGAACACACCCCTAGGACACATTTAACCCCTTCCGCGCCCACTCCTGGTTAACCCCAGAGGTCATCAAATAGCACCAAAAGAAAGCTCTATTTGTGGGGGAAAAAAAGGATGTCAATTTTGTTTGGGAGCCACGTCGCATGACGACGCAATTGTCAGTTAAAATGACGAAGTACGGAATCGCAAAAAGTGCTCTGGTCCTTGGCCAGCCAAATGGTCCGGGGCTTAAGTGGTTAAACTGTTAGCTCAAAAGCTCCAAATTATTTTTATTTTTTTATTGTAGAGCAGGGGACTCAAACTCAAATTACTGCAAGACAAGTTGCAAGACAAGTTTTCATATCCCATGGGGGGCCGCATGCAAACTTTCAAACTTCAAAAACAGTACTGGTGTCAGCGAACGTATTATTATTAACCCCCAGCTCTGTGTAAGCGGACGCATTATTAACCCCCAGCACTGGTGTCAGCGGACACATTATTAACCCCCAGCACTGTGTCAGCGGACACATTATTAACCCCCAGCACTTTGTCAGCGGACGCATTATTAACCCCCAGCACTTTGTCAGCGGACGCATTATTAACCCCCACTACTGGTGTCAGCGGAGGCATTATTAACCCCCCAGCACTGTGTCAGCGGACGCATTATTAACCCCCAGCACTGTGTCAGCGGACACATTATTAACCCCCAGCACTGTGTCAGCGAACGTATTATTAACCCCCACTACTGGTGTCAGCGGACGCATTATTAACCCCCAGCACTGTGTCAGCGGACGCATTATTAACCCTGACCACTGCACTGCACACGGACCACTGCACACGGACCACTGCACTGCACACGGACCACTGCACTGCACACTGCCGACAGACCACTACACTACACACTGACCACTCACCATCATGGCACAGCACATCAAGGCTCAGAGCCCAGCAAATCAGGGAACAGCACATCAGGGCACAGCACATCAGGGTACAGGGCACAGCACATCAGGGTACAGCACATCAGGGTACAGCACATCAAGGCACAGAGCCAAGAAAATCAGGGCACATGGCACAGCACATCAGGGCACAGGGCACAGCACATCAGGGCACAGCACATCAGGGTATAGGGCACAGCACACATCAGGGCACAGCACATCAGGGTACAGGGCACAGCACATCAGGGTATAGGGCACAGCACACATCAGGGCACAGCACATCAGGGTACAGGGCACAGCACATCAGGGTACAGCACATCAAGGCACAGAGCCAAGAAAATCAGGGCACATGGCACAGCACATCAGGGCACAGGGCACAGCACATCAGGGCACAGCACATCAGGGTACAGGGCACAGCACATGAGGGTACAGGGCACAGCACATCAGGGTACAGCACATCAAGGCACAGAGCCAAGAAAATCAGGGCACATGGCACAGCACATCAGGGCACAGGGCACAGCACATCAGGGCACAGCACATCAGGGTATAGGGCACAGCACATCAGGGCACAGCACATCAGGGCACAGCACATCAGGGTACAGGGCACAGCACATGAGGGTACAGGGCACAGCACATCAGGGTACAGCACATCAAGGCACAGAGCCAAGAAAATCAGGGCACATGGCACAGCACATCAGGGCACAGGGCACAGCACATCAGGGCACAGCACATCAGGGTATAGGGCACAGCACACATCAGGGCACAGAGCACAGCACATCAGGGTACAGGGCACAGCACATCAGGATACAGGGCACAGCACATCAGGGTACAGGGCACAGCACATCAGAGCACAACAGGGTACAGGGCACATCAGAGCACAGCACATAGGGGTACAGCACAACAGGCCACATCAGGGTACAGGGCACGGCACATCAGGACAGGACATATCAGGACAGGGAACAGCACATCAGGGCACAGCACATCAGGGTACAGGGCACAGCACATCAGGGTACAGCACATCAGGGTACAGCACATCAAGGCACAGAGCCAAGAAAATCAGGGCACATGGCACAGCACATCAGGGCACAGGGCACAGCACATCAGGGCACAGCACATCAGGGTATAGGGCACAGCACACATCAGGGCACAGCACATCAGGGTACAGGGCACAGCACATCAGGGTATAGGGCACAGCACACATCAGGGCACAGCACATCAGGGTACAGGGCACAGCACATCAGGGTACAGCACATCAAGGCACAGAGCCAAGAAAATCAGGGCACATGGCACAGCACATCAGGGCACAGGGCACAGCACATCAGGGCACAGCACATCAGGGTATAGGGCACAGCACATCAGGGCACAGCACATCAGGGCACAGCACATCAGGGTACAGGGCACAGCACATGAGGGTACAGGGCACAGCACATCAGGGTACAGCACATCAAGGCACAGAGCCAAGAAAATCAGGGCACATGGCACAGCACATCAGGGCACAGGGCACAGCACATCAGGGCACAGCACATCAGGGTATAGGGCACAGCACATCAGGGCACAGCACATCAGGGCACAGCACATCAGGGTACAGGGCACAGCACATGAGGGTACAGGGCACAGCACATCAGGGTACAGCACATCAAGGCACAGAGCCAAGAAAATCAGGGCACATGGCACAGCACATCAGGGCACAGGGCACAGCACATCAGGGCACAGCACATCAGGGTATAGGGCACAGCACACATCAGGGCACAGAGCACAGCACATCAGGGTACAGGGCACAGCACATCAGGATACAGGGCACAGCACATCAGGGTACAGGGCACAGCACATCAGAGCACAACAGGGTACAGGGCACATCAGAGCACAGCACATAGGGGTACAGCACAACAGGCCACATCAGGGTACAGGGCACGGCACATCAGGACAGGACATATCAGGACAGGGCACGTGGCACATCAGGGTACAGGACATGGCACATCAGGACAGGACATATCAGGACAGGGCACATGGCACATCAGGGTACAGGACATGGCACATCAGGGCACAGCACATCAGGACAGGGCACATGGCACATCAGGGTACAGGGCACATGAAACAGCACATCAGGGTACAAAGCCCAGCAAATCAGGGTACATGGCACACATCAGGGTACATGGGCCACAATCAGAGCACAATCAGGTCACATGAGGCATATTAGGGCACACCAGGGCACATCAGGCACATCAGGGTACAGGGCACAGGGTACCCTGATGTACAGAGCCCAGCACATCAGGGTATGAGGCACATCAGGGTACATGAGGGTACATGGGGCACAATCAGAGCACATCAGGGCACAATCAGGGCAAAGGTCAGCGTTTACTTGTTGTTTTCTTTTGATGCAGAGCAGTGCAGGAAGCGTCTGTCAGAGGTTCACTTCTCTCTTATGTCACACTGCTACTCCCCGGCGTCCCCTCCTCTCTTCTCGTCCATCCCAGATGATGTCACAAGCAAATGGGAATGGACGAGATGAGAGGAGGGGCCCCCGGGGAGTAGCAGCGTGACATAAGAGAGAAGTGAACCTCTGACAGACGCTTCCTGCGCTACTCTTCATGCACCTCGATCTACACTTCCGCGGCACCCGCCCTGCATGCGGGCCATTAATTACCGGTCCGCAGGCCATATATGGCCCGCAGGCCGGTACTTTGAGACCCCTGTTGTAGAGTTTTATTTTTATAGAAAGTCCCGGGGTCTTATGTATAAATGGTCCACTTTGACCCAACATGATTTTATTTTTCACACTTTTGTCTGTTATTAAAGATATTTCAACAGTTTATCCGCTGACGTATTCCAAGGAAGGTGAAGGCAGACGGTCTGCAGAGATTTTCAGCTCTTCTTCTCTCACCATAAAATGCTCAGATAATTTACCACCCGACCGCTGACAGCTGACATTGCCAATAATTTTTAAAAGATGAAAGCTGAAAGGACAACTATTATCACATACCGCCTGTCAGCTCCTCTCTCCGGGCCAAAAAAAGAAGACAACCCCCATATGTTAGATCTGGTAGCAGTTAGTTATATTCAGCTGGACTTGTTCCGTAACGTTGTAGATCTTTTGTAGCTTATCCAACGCCCTTCTTCATTTCCAATGAGGAACTTTCCCCAACATTTATATCCATACAAGCAGAACAGACACCTTAAACCCTGAAAAAAAACACAAAAAACTACAAGACAACGGCATAATGATCAAGTTGAGCACACTAGCTCATTACGAATTACTTACCTTAGATCGAAGCCCCCGCAGCGTCATCGCTCCCAGAGTTACTTCCGGGTATCACAGGTGCCGGCGCTGTGATTAGCCGGAGCCGTGATGACGTCACTCCTGTGCATGCATGCAGGAGCCGCCGGTAGCGGCACATGCGCACTTAAGCAACGGCACATACGCGCCGTTGCTTCAGTGCGCATGTGCCAATGTCATCGGCACATGCAGATACAGGGGGCAAGAGGCGGCTCTTTAATTAGGCAAATTAGGCGGTCGCCTAAGGCTTCGCACTTACAGGGGCCTCGCGGCCGCCTAACTTACCCGATGCATTATCCCAGTTTTGAGGGACAGGGGACCTTAAGGCGGAGTTCCACCCAAAAGTGGAACTTCTGCTTAATCCACTCCTTGCCCCCTTACATGCTACATTTGGCATGTAATTTTTTTTTGGGAGGGGGGTGGGGGCTTCAGCAGGAGTGGGACTTCCTAGGCGATACATCAGATTGCCTACAGCGGCCCCTCCCTGTAGGCGATTGCCTGGGACACGTGACAGGTCCCAGGCGATCGCCTGACCAATCACAGTGCGAAGCGCCGCTCGCGCATGCGCAGTGAGTGCCCAGCCGTGAAGCCGAAAGCTGTCAGGGCCGGGTGCCCACACTAAGGATGAAGATGCCGGCTGGAGAGGGGGGAGAGGAGCGGACCCCCGGCCGGTGCGTGGCTGGACCGTGGAGAAGGTGAGTGTCTGTTTATTAAAAGCCAGTAGCTATGCTTTTTGTTGCTGCTGACTTGTAATAAACATTAAAAAAGCCTGGAACTCCCCTTTAATGCTGCTGTGCTCAGAGCCCTGACTCAGGAGCGGCGGCCGCCAGCGTCCCTAACAACCAGTAAATATCAATGACACCACCCCTTGTGACGTAAATGACCCAGCATGCCCTCAGTCAATGATGTCACAAGGGGGCGGGTTCACCAGGTGAAATCACCGGATGGCCCCGCTCCTTAGTTATTAAAAAGCAGGATCTGGGGGACTTCCAGATTCCGATAAGCCCCCTGCCTGCAGACCCCCACAACCACCGGCCAGGGTTGTGGGGAAGAGGCTCTTGTCCTTGAATTATTTTTCCTATCATGGGTGTGAGTGGGGCCCCATGTCAAGTTTTGCCTAAGGCCTCTGCAGGTGGATAACTCTTAAGCCGTGCAGGTTTAGGAGATATCCAGGGGTAGCTACAAGTAAGCCTTAATGTAGGCTTACCTGTGGCAAAAAGTGGTTGTAATGTATTTACAACTACTTTAAAGGAAGTATTATTCCTGACCGCCCCATAGCAGATACAGGGCAGATACAGGGCAACTGTTCTGTGCAGAATCATGTATATATATATTCTTCACTTCTGCCTAGGGGGCGCCAGCGCACGAGGCCGCCAGGCCACCTCTGCTGTGATTACCCACAGCAGGAGCAGATCGGCAGATGCCGGGCACGGGATGTCTGCCAACCAGGGCCAGGACAAGGGGTGGGCAGGAGGGAAGGCTGCCCTGGGCACTGTGGTATCATGTGGGGTACAGGAACACCACAAAGAGATTGGGGGGAGGGGACTTGTGTTGGGAGGGCGGCAGGGAATAAGAATTGTTCTAGGAGGGAAAATTTGGGGAGGTGTGCAAGGAGTGGATTTGTGTTGGAAGGGGGGAGGTAGTAGAAGAAGATTTGTGCTAGAAGGGGGATTTTTTTGGGGGGGGGGGCGGTTGTGCTAGCAGAGTTGATTGGGGGTATTTGTGCTAGGAGGGAGAATTGTTTTTGGGGGGGCGGTTGTGCTAGCAGGGATGATTGGGGTTTTTTGTGTTAGGAATTTATGAGCGACTTGTGCTAGGATGGGAGATTAGAGATCATTTGTGCGAGGGGGGGGGGGGGTTGAAGTGGGGGGAGAGGATTTGTGCTCAGAAGGGAGATTTAAGGGGTAGAGGATTTGTACTAGGAAGAGAAAAAATTGTTTTTGATAGTGCAAACTGGCAACACACTGGCGGCAATTGATGGGTCAAACTGGCAGCACACTGGTGGCAATTGATGGGGCAAACTGGCAACACACTGGTGGCAATTGATGGGTCAAACTGGCAGCACACTGGTGGCAATTGATGGGTCAAACTGGCAGCACACTGGCGGCAATTGATGGGTCAAACTGGCAGCACACTGGTGGCAATTGATGGGGCAAACTGGCAACACACTGGTGGCAATTGATGGGTCAAACTGGCAGCACACTGGTGGCAATTGATGGGTCAAACTGGCAGCACACTGGCGGCAATTGATGGGTCAAACTGGCAGCACACTGGTCGAAAATTGATAGGGGAAAATTGGCAACACTAGCAACAATTGATGGCACAGTGGCTGCGTTTGATATTTTTTTTATTTTTTCAGTTTGTTTGCACCCCCCCCAAAAGTTTTGAGCACCAGCCGCCGCTGGCATTATCCTTTATGCCAGGTGAAGTACCTTGGTGTCAGGATAAAAGGACACCACCGAACCCCTGTAATGCCCATTATTCCATACTCTTATTAATTTACTTTTAGGGAAAAGTTGATGAAAAGGAAGAATTGGCGCGGCGTATTCTCTCACCTGACATTACCAGGGCTCTGTAATTAAACAATGAGATTTTTCAGTCATTAACTAGCTTTACAATCCCGGCGCTCACCCCCTCTGTGTAAATATATAAATATCATTTCCAGCCTCCGGGGTTGTGCACCGGAGTGTAAAATATTTTTATTAGGCCATTGTAGGAAAACTTTATGTAAATGTGTCCATATATCAGGCTGCGTTAAGAGGGTTTCTTTTTAATATCTCGTCCTCCATCCTCTGGCTGGCGTCCAAAACGCCGAGCTGATACAGGCCTAATTAGCATAATTGATGCCTTTCAATGGGTCGGAGTTTCCGCTTTTAGAGACAGAAGTCTGCTTTTTACTTCAATTAGGTCTCTGTGATGTTTCGGGAGGAGAAGATCTACAGTGTTACTTGGGGACTTCAAAGGCATCTCAAAGTCTTTACAGTTCACAAGATGACAAACCAATGTTACCGAGGTCGATACGTGAGATAGATATGGCTGGATGTGACATACATTTAACATATCAGAGCAGGGCCCTCTTAAAAGCATCATGGGCCCCTGGGCAAAGTAATGCTCTGGGGCCCCTACAATGATGACAGCGGGGCCAATCCTAGAAGGGTGCACATGGTGCACTGCATCCAGGCGCCGCAGATGTGGGGGCGCCAAAGTGCTACCCTCCCTCCTCCTCTCCTTGTGTGTGGGCAGGAGCGCTAGTGTGGGCACAACCGCCCAAGGACGAACTGACCGCCAGCACCGCGTCCTGCTCAGAAAATATCATCCTTAGCCCCTACTGAAGCCCACCCAATCTACCATCCCAGCTTCTGTGTCGCGACTCCTCCCCTGTGGTTGCCTCGAGGTGGGCAAAGGTACCATGGTGCCTAAGTAGGAGGGAATAAATAGCGTGGTTGGGAAGAAGAAAGTGGCAGATGAGAGGACCAGAGGGGAGCCTGTCACAGAGGCACTGGTAGGCTGCATTGGATGGGCACTGATGAGGCTGCAATTGATGCATAGATCTTGTATCATTTTCGCAGTCTCTGACTATTTTCTGTATCATCACTGCAGTCTCTGACCATTTCCTGTATTATGTCTGCAGTCTCTGACCATCTCCTGTATTATGTCTGCAGTCTCTGACCATCTTCTGTATCATGTCTGCAGTCTCTGACCATCTTCTGTATCATGTCTGCAGTCTCTGACTGTCTCCTGCAGTATGTCTGGAGGCTTTCTCTAACAGACTCTCTATCAGAAGCCCTCTCTAGAGTACTTACAGTTAAGAGATCATGGGAGGATTCCAGGGTCACAAAGACTCCTTAGGGGAGCATCTCTGAGTTGGGTCGTTGCCATAGAAACATCTGTAAAAGGGAGGAGTTATTAAGATGACCACACCCAAGCGGGGGGAGCCAGAAATATTTCTGCACCCAGGCATCTGTGACCCTAGGATCGGTCCTGGATGACAGGTAAACAGACATCAAGTAAGTAGGAGGCAGACTCCCTCCCCTGTGTATCTATCACTCTCAGTGCCATCATGGGGGCCCCCAATTTCGGGTCAGCGTCGGCTCAAGGACCAGCTGCTTTGGGGAAAGTGCAGAGGCCCCTGTGCAGCTGGGGCCCCTGGGCAGTGCCCAGGTGTGCCCTCTCATTAAGGTAGCCCTGTATCAGAGAAGAATAAGGCTGGGTTCACACTGGTATGACACGACAGTCGTACTAGTTTGGACCCGACTTTGCCCTGCAACTTGAAGTCTGGCATGCATCTGGCTTCAATGAACGGGATCCAACTTTGATCCCCGACAATAACAGGCACGCACTGGTATGAATCTTTAGGGGGAACTCCATGCAAAATGTTAAAAAAAAAACGGCATGGGTTCCCCCTCTAAGAGCATACCAGGCCCTTATCCGAGCACGCAACCCGGCCAGTCAGGAAAGGGGGTGGGGATGAGCGCCCCCGTTCCTGACCTTTACCAAGCTGCACGCCCTTAACATGGGGGGGGGGGTGCTTTGGGGCATGGGGGCCCTGCACCCCCCACCCAAAAGCACATTGTCCCCAGGTTGATGAGGACAAGGGCCTCTTCCTGACAACCCTGGCCGTTGGTTGTTGGGGTCTGCGGGTGGGGGGCTTTAATAAGGGGGCCCCCAGATCCCAGCCCTCCACCCAATGGGAATGAGTATGGGCTATGGGGTACATTGTACCCCTACCCATTCACCTGAAAAGAAGTGTCAATAAAAAAATCACTACACAGGTTTTAAAAGTAATTTATAAGGCAGCTCCGGGGGTCTCTTTTAATTTCTTCCCCACTCTACGGCTCTTCTGCCTCCTCCGCTGGCGTCTTCTGCCCTCTCCGGTTCTTCTCCCTCTGTTTGCTGTCTTCTGCCAGGTCTCCTCCGCTATCTTTTGCCCGCTCTTTTGCAAGCTCTTGTCCGGTCTTCTCCGCTGTCTTCTTCTCTCTGCTCTTCTTCCGATGTTGACACAATGCTCTCTCCCGCTCTAATGCCCGATGCACGGTGTGCCACTACTTATATTGGCATGGGGCGGGGTCACAAATGATGTCACCTGGAGGCTCGCCACTTATGATGTCACCGTCCGGGTCATGGTGGGTGGTGATGACCTAAAGGGGTGGGTCTCCAGTGACACCGCCCCATGCCAATATAAGTAGTGGCACACCGCGCACCAGGCATTAGAGCGGGAGAGAGCAGCGTGTCAACATCGGAAGAAGAGCAGAGGGAAGAAGACAATGGAGAAGACCGGGAAAGAGCGAGCAAAATAGCGGGCAAAAGAGCAGAAGATAGTGGAGGAGACCCGGCAGAAGACAGAGGGAGAGGAACCGGAGAGAGAGAGCGGAGAAGAGCTGGAGAGGGGAGAAGAAGATGGAAGAGACCCCCGAGCTGCCTAATAACTGCCTAAATACTTTAAAAAACTGTGTAGTGTGTTTTATTTTTGACACATTTTTTTTCCAGGTGAATGGGTAGGGGTACAATGTACCCCATATTCATTCACATAGGGTGGGGGCTGGGATCTGGGGCCCCTCTTATTAAAAGGGGCTCCCAGATTCCGATAAGCCCCCCACCCGCAGACAACCAACGGCCAGGGTTGTCAGGATAAGGCCCTTGTCCTCATCAAGGCCCGTCCATAGGGGGCATCTGGGCGCCGCCCCCCTCCTGTAGTCACAAAAAAAAACGGGCCCTTTAAGAATTTTTTAAAATGTTGTTTTTTCTAATACTTACTGCAGCGCCGTCCCCTCTGGCTCTCGCAAATAACATACATGCCTGCATTGCATGCAGGTATGTTATTGTTGCCAGCTGCCGCTGGTCTATTCAGATGGCCGGACCTTGGGCGCCGTTTACCTGAATAACGGCAGCTGGTTGGCTGTGCGGAAGTGCCTATCGAGTACAGCCCTCGTCTCCCGGAAGCTTATACAGGGGACGTATGGGGGTGCGTTTCTTGGATAAGACTGACGGCTGTCTTAGCCAATCAGGTTCACCGATTCTGGTTATCGGTAACCTGATTGGCTGAAGCATCATCGAGGGTGGGAGAAGACATCGAGTGCATTTTACAGGGCACAGCGGCGACAATGGGCACAGAGATGACAAAGGGCACAGTGGCATCAATGGGTACAGTGGTGACAAAGGGCACAGTGGCGACAAAGGGCACAGTGGTGACAATGGGCACAGTGGCAACAATTAAAGGGCACAGTGACATGCACAGTTGCAATAATGGGCACAGTGGTGACAATGGGCACAGTGGCAACAATTAAACGGCACAGTGACATGCACAGTGGCAACAATGGGCACAGTGGTGACAATTGGCACAGTGGCAACAATTAAAGGGAATAGTGACATGCACAGTGGCATCAATGGGCACAGTGGTGACAATGGGCACAGTGGCAACAATTAAAGGGCACAGTGGCAACAATGGGCACAGTGGCGACAATTAAAGGGCACAGTGGCTGTATTTGATGGCATGGCACAGTGGTGACAATTGATGGCACAGTGGCTGTGTTTGATGGCATGGCACAGTGACTGCTTTTGATGTCATGGCACAGTGACTGCATTTGATGGCATGGCACAGTGGTGCGAATCGATGGCATAGTGACTGCATTTGATTGCATGGCACAGTGGTGATAATTGATGGCACAGTGGCTGCATTTGATGGCATGGCACAGTGGTGATAATTGATGGCAGAGTGGCTGCGTTTCATGGCATGACACAGTGGTGACAATTGATGGCACAGTGGCTGTGTTTGATGGCATGGCACAGTGGTGAGAATCGATGGCATAGTGACTGCATTTGATGGCATGGCACAGTCGTTATAATTGGCACAGTGGCAACAATTAAAGGGCACAGTGACATGCACAGTGGCAACAATGGGCACAGTGGTGACAATGGGCACAGTGGCAACAATTAAAAGGGCACAGTGACATGCACAGTGGTAACAATGGGCACAGTGGTGACAATTGGCACAGTGGCAACAATTAAAGGGCATAGTGACATGCACAGTGGCATCAATGGACACAGTGGTGACAATGGGCACAGTGGCTGCGTTTGATGGCATGGCACAGTGGTGACAATTGATGGCACAGTGACTGCATTTGATGGCATGGCACAGTGGTGCGAATCGATGACATAGTGACTGCATTTGATGGCATGGCACAGTGGTGATAATTGATGGCACAGTGACTGCATTTGATGGCATGGCACAGTGGTGCGAATCGATGGCATAGTGACTGCATTTGATGGCATGGCACAGTGGTGACAATTGATGGCACAGTGGCTGTGTTTAATGGCATGGCACAGTGGTGAGAATCGATGGCATAGTGACTGCATTTGATGGCATGGCACAGTGGTGATAATTGGCACAGTGGCAACAATTAAAGGGCACAGTGACATGCACAGTGGCAACAATGGGCACAGTGGTGACAATGGGCACAGTGGCAACAATTAAAGGGCATAGTGACATGCACAGTGGCATCAATGGGCACAGTGGTGACAATGGGCACAGTGGCAACAATGGGCACAGTGGCAACAATTAAAGGGCACAGTGGCTGTGTTTGATGGCATTGCACAGTGGTGACAATTGATGGCACAGTGGCTGTGTTTGATGGCATGGCACAGTGACTGCTTTTGATGGCATGGCACAGTGACTGCATTTGATGGCATGGCACAGTGGTGCGAATCGGTGGCATAGTGACTGCTTTTGATATCATGGCACAGTGGTGATAATTGATGGCACAGTGGCTGCGTTTGATGGCATGGCACAGTGGTGACAATTGATGGCACAGTGGCTGTGTTTGATGGCATGGCACAGTGGTGAGAATCGATGGCATAGTGACTGCATTTGATGGCATTGCACAGTGGTGATAATTGATGGCACAGTGGCTGCGTTTGATTGCATGGCACAGTGGTGACAATTGATGGCACAGTGGCTGCGTTTGATGGCATGGCACAGTGGTGACAATTTATGGCACAGTGGCTGCGTTTGATGACATGGCACAGTGGTGACAATTGATGGCACAGTGGTTGCATTTGATGGGCACAGTGAGGCTGCAATTTTTTCTTCTGTTTGCGCCCCCTGCCTCAAAGCAGCCACCCCCATGTTGAGGGGATGTGTTCTGGTACGGTTTAGGAGGGGGACACTTGCTCGTCCCTACCCCATTTCCTGACCTGCCGGGCTGCGTGCTCAGATAAGGGTTTGGTATGGATTTTGGGGGGACCCTTACGCTGTTTTTTAAAATCCATACCAGACCGAAGGGCCTGGTATGCTCTTAGGTGGGGAACCCATGCCATTTTTTTTTTATTTGGCGTGGAGTTCCTCCTAAAGATTCATACCACACACAGTGCCTGGTATTGTCAGGGGATCATTTTGCAATTTTCAGTTTAAGTAAAGCAGTAAAACATCGCAAAAAAATGGCCTGGTCAGGAAGAGGGGTTAATGACAGCTACGGTCCAAAAAGAAACAAAAATTTGGTCTGCCATTATTTGTAGCAAAAAAAAAACAGTTGTAGTTTTTCTAAAATGACCAAGTTGTTACATTTTCTTAGAATTTTGTTTTAAACAAATAGTGCTGAGTGCTTATCTTCTATAAGAGATAACCCGCTTACCCTCCGTGTCTCCTTCACTTCCAGGGTCTCATTTATCAAACATATAATAACAGATCTGATCCTAGTCTCCCAACATAGAGGGGGGGGGGGGGGGGACTATTTATCTACTTTTGATAGTAGTATTAATACAGTTCATATTTTTTCCTGTACAGAGAAAAGGCCATTGATTCCAGCATCTGTGTCTCAATTATGGTGTATTATGGAGCCATTTGTCTCAATGTCCACTCTCCATTATTCCTCTCGCACGGCTTTGATAAATTACGGGCATTAAGATACCATTTTGCTTTCACATCACCTCTGGAAATGAAAATGTTTCCTGCACAACTTGCATTCCTGTCTACATGCTTCGGGACTCGAGGATTGATGAATAATACCTCATCCGAGAGAGGGGGAGGGCACGCAGGTCTAACTAGCCGATGGATCCACGTAAGAGAAGTTCTCCTTCATTTACCCACTCAAGGAGTTGAGGAGCCTCAATCTGCAGAGAAAATGCCACGTTTGCCCAAATAAGACTGTGAGGCCTTGTACACACGAGTGAATAAATCCGCTGAACATGGTCCGACGGACCATTTCAGCCGAAAAATCCGCTCGTGTGTAGGGGCAAACGGACCGTTTTGGCCGGATTCCTCCGGCGGAAAATTTCCAAAGCATGCTTTGGAATTTTTCCGCCGGAGAGCTGTCCGTCAGATATGTCCGCTGGTTAGTACGGCAAACCAGCGGACATATCTGCCCGCACATGCGTCGTATCCTGTGAATGGATCCGACGCATGCGCGCGGAAGTGTTTACTTCCTGGTGCGGTGACGTGGCGGTCACGTGGCGGCGTCAACGTCACCGCCGCGTCACCGCGCTGTCCGCCGGCGGGGAATTTGATCCGATGGTGTGTACAGCCATCGGATCAAAGCAATCCGGCGGACAGATCCGATGGGAACGGTCCGTCGGACAGATCCGATGGGAACGGTCCGTCGGACCGTTCCCATGGGATCTATTCCCTCGTGTGTACAAGGCCTTAGGCGGCGTACACACGAGGGGATATGTCCGCTGAAAACGGTCCGATGGACCGTTTCAGCAGACATCTCCGCTCGTGTGTATGAGCTAGCGGACAGATTTCTCCACCCGACAGATTTCAAAGCATGCTTTGAAATCTATCCGGTGGGAATCTGTCCGCCCGACATGTCTGCTGGTTAGTACACTTACCAGCAGACATGTCGGCCCCCACCGCCGCCGCGCCGCTGCCGAATGGATTCGGCGCATGCGCGGAAGTCTTTTACTTCCTGGTGCGGTGACGTGGCGGTGACGTGGTGGTGACGCGGCGGCGTCAACGTCACCGCCACGTCACCGCGCCGTCCGGCGGCGGGGAATTTGATCCGATGGTGTGTACACGCCATCGGATCAAACTCCCGATCGGACATATCCGATGGAAATGGTCCGCGGACCGTTTTCATCGGATATATCCGATCGTGTGTACGCCGCCTTACTGTTCTGCAGGGCCGATCCTAGGCAGGGTGCACAGGATGCTTTGCACCCAGGCGCCTGCAGAGGTGGGGGCGCCAAAGTGCCAGAGTTCTCCCCTCCCTCCTTCTCTCCTTGTTTGTGACCATCCAGAACTAGTGTTCTGAGCATAGGTGTGTGTCCGTCCAGAACTGGTGTGTGATCAGTGGTCAGTGCTCGGGGGAGGGGCCGCTTCTCTTCCTGACACAAGGGTTCTAGTTTTCAGTTCCAGTTGGAATGCCTCCCCCTGACCCCTCCCATGTCTGTCTCGAGCTGCACAGAGAGAGAACCAAGGTGAGTCCCTTTGGGTTCTGGGCTGTCCCTGCTCTAGATGTTTTATGGCATGATAGATTGCATAGGATACACAGCCCATGTCCCTACGTGCGCCTCAGTAGTCTGTCTACAGGTGTGAATGTGAAAACGAGAATGGTAAGGGAACGGGAGGGATGGACTGGGGGAGTAGAAGGGATAAGAAAAATCAAAGGGATTGCACTCACATGGGCCACATCCGTATATGGAATCAAAAATGGAAAACAATAACTGTGGAGAGGTATTGAAGGTCGGACTATCGAGGCCAAGGAAGTAGTTTAAAAATATAGTTTTAATGTAGTCATTAAATAAAACAAATTAAGCATATACATAAAAATAACAATGGTACATATATACAGGTAAACCACTCTATACACAAAATCCCTAAAGTCGCCGACGCACGTTTCGCCGTGGGGCTTCTTCAGGACGGATGTTTAAGGATTTTGTAAGGAGATGTATATAAATAGTTGTATGGCCGATGACTCTGCAACCAATGCAAGACAGGGCACACACCACGATCGGATATTCGATAGTATGTAAAATACTGGATTCAGAAAAGTCCTCAGAGCTTGTTATAGATCTGTTAATTGACAGTAGAGTCAAAGTAAGGGTATTTCCAACATTCATAAAAAAATAGTATAGTGCTATTGGCAGCCTCCATTCCTTGATAGAAGACCATAGGGCCAACTGGGACACATAGCCAAAAAATGTATTGAGCTTCAAGTTCTCGAGGGGTACCAAGCAGCCAATCAGCGCATAGACTTTTAGACTTCTAAGTATGAGTCAGCCGATCAGGGGGTTGATTCGTACGGGCGTCCGTGTCCCAAGGTGTACATCTGCATGACACACGCATGTCTACAGGTGTGATGTATAATGAGATGTACCAAGAGCCCTTTCACACAGACAGTAAAGCGTGGCTAGTTTTAGCCCTCCAGGTCCCAATAAAGTACTCTGCTTCTCTTCCTGTATTTTGTTTATTGTTAAGAGATCATGTATGGATCCCAGGGTAATGAATACTTCGTGGGAGGGGGGGCATCTTTATGCATCTCTGTGGTTTAGTCGTTGCCACAGAAACATTTGTAATGGGAAGGAGTTAGTAAAATCACCATGTGGGGGCGCCAGAAATATTTCTGCACCCAGGCACCTGTGAACCCTAGGATCGGCCCTGCTGTACTGTTTCAAACAGTGATTGAATGCAAAAGCAAAAATACTTTAGGCATTGACATGCCTCCTTAGACCCAGTCTGTCTGGGTGGTATGGTCACCTGCTGACTTGGCACCATCCACGGGCATGTAGGCACAGGTACCGTCTTCATCAGGCATGACCAAAGTCCAATTGCGGCCCTCGTTCTATTTTAAAGTGGCCCCACTGGTCATTTGGGCATATATATATCTTTTGTGGCCCCAATGAATCCCTGAGCGCCAATTAGATTTGTTGGGGGCCACAAAAGCTATATACCGTATTTATCGTTCTGGCCGCCTCGGAGGGGACAGGGAAGGGGCCGGACGAGTCCTGTCAGATTACATTAATTTTAATGGCTCAAAGAATGTCGGGCAAAATGGTCGGCCCTCACACATGTTCACTTCATCAAATCTGGCCCTCTTTGAAAAAAGTTTGGACACCCCTGGTCTACATTAACCACAGCAGGTGGCGCTAAACTTCAGCCACATAGTAAGGAGGAGAAAGTCAAGAGAAATGAGTCCTCTATGGTTTCCAGGGTCACTAAGGAAGCTATCCGACTGGATACTGCCACCCCATGTGACTCTAGCAGCCATTTTGGGTCAGGCAAAGCCTATTTAGGGCCCTGGCTCCCATCCTAGGCTTGCCACCTCATCCCTTTAAACTCGAACACATAACTACAGACTCTGAGGCTGATTTAATGCAGATAAGGCACTGGGGTTGATTTACTGAAACGAGAGAATGCTAAATCTGGTATTTCTCTGCAAAGAAACCAATCAGCTTCCAGTTTTGTTTTTGGCAAAGCTTAAAGGGGGTTGTAAACCCTCGTGTTTTTTTTTCACTTTAATGCATCCTATGCATTAAGGTAAAAAAAAAAAACACCCAGCCCCCCCGTCTTACTTACCTGAGCCCCGAATTTCAGTGGGCACGTCCCCGGCGTCCTTCTCTTCACGGAGTCCCGGCTTTGAATGGATAGATTGATAGCAGCGCAGCCATTGGCTCCCGCTGCTGTCAATCAAATCCAATGATGCAGGCGCCAGGGCCGATTCATACACTCGGCGTCGACGGACGCCCAGTGTATGACTCAGGAGCGCGCCGGCAAGGTAACCCCTTCAGGAGAGAGATTCCCAAAGGGGGTTAACTAATGCGGGGAGGAGCTGCGAGAGCCGCCGTAGGACGCCAGAACAGGTGGATCGGGGCCACTCTGTGCAAAATGAGCTGCACAGTGGAGGTAAGTATTTTTTTTTTTTAATGGGAACCTTTAGTGTCACTTTAATTGAACAAGCTACCTGGTAAGGCTCCATTTCATGGCCACTTGGACAGCTGAATTTAATTGGCACTGGTAAGGCTGCATTTCATGGGCACTGGTAAATATTGTAGTACACCATTTGGTTCAGAATATTTTATTTCTTGTCTTGCGTGTCTTATGGAGCGAAAAATATGGTAAGTATAGACATCTTTGTTACTTAACCACTTAACCCCCGGACCATATTGCTGCCCAAAGACCAGAGAACTTTTTGCGATTCGGCACTGCATCACTTTAACTGACAATTGCGCGGTCGTGCGGCGTGGCTCCCAAACAACATTGACGTCCTTTTTTTCCCACAAATAGAGCTTTCTTTTGGTGGCATTTGATCACCTCTTCAATATTTTTGACTTTTTGCTATAATAAATATCCCCCAAAATATATAGAAAAAAACATATTTTTTCCTGAGTTTAGGCCGATACATATTCTTCTACATATTTTTGGTAAAAAATCGCAATAAGCGTTTATCGATTGGTTTAATGCATTTTTATTAATATTTTTTTTTTTACTACTAATGGCGGTGATCAGCGTTTTTTTTTCGTGACTGCGACATTATGGCAGACACATCGGAACCCTTTTGACACATTCTGAGACCGTTGTCATTTTCACAGCGAAAATTGCTATAAAAATTCACTGATTACTGTGAAAATGTCAAGTGCAGTTAAGCTAGGGGGCGCTGTAGGGGTTAAGTGTGACCTCATATGTGTTTCTAACTGTAGGGGGGCGGGGCTGGACGTGTGACATCAGTGATCGTCTTTCTCTATATCAGGGAACAGACGATCACCGACACTGCCACAATGAAGAACGGGGAAGGTGTGTTTACACTCACCTCTCCCCATTCTTCAGCGGGACACCGGCGGTGATCGGGTCTGCGGGTCCCGCGGTCACGGAGCTTCGTACGGGATCGCGCTCGCGACCTCACGGCTGGGCACTTAAAGAGGACGTACAGGCAGGGGCGGACTGACAACTCATGGGGCCCCCGGGCAATAGAAGATTATGGGGCCCCTGGGCTTACAGGTGGCCACCATGCCAGGAGGCAGTACAGAGGCGGGGCAGCAAAAATCTTGTGATTTTCACATTAAAAGCATGTCGGTTTCGGACATATCAGGGACAGATGTAAAAAAAACACAGATTTTTACATACTGTCCCTGGTTTTACTGAGCCTGGCAACCCGGATGGGCCCCCTAGAGGCATGGGGCCCTCGGGCAGTGCCCGAGTTCCTCAATGGTCAGTCTGCCCCTGCGTACAGGTACGTGCTTGTGCCCAGCCGTGCCATTCTGACGACGTATGTCGGCATGAAGAGGTCCGTAAGTGGTAAATTCAGGAGAGGAGAGAGTTAAAAGAAAATCAAATTAGCAATATCCTCCTAAGAACAGAGATGAGACATCCTAGAGCAGTGGTCTCCAAACTGCGGCCCGGGGGCCAGATGTGGCCCTTTGCTTGATGTCACCCGGCCCTTAGGGTGCTTTTTTATTGGCACCAATGATGGGGCAGAATTCCTCCCAATGATGGGGCAGAATTTCTCCTAATGATGGGGCAGAATTCCTCCCAATAACACCAATGATGGGGCAGGATTTCTCCCATTGATAGGGCAGAATTCCTCCCAATGATAGGACAGAATTCCTCCCAATGATAGGGCAGAATTCCTGAAAAAGGCACCAATGATGGGACAGAATTCCTCCCAATGATGGGGCGGAATTCCTCCCAATGACACCAATGATGGGGCATAATTCCTTCCAATAACACCAATGATGGGGCAGGATTCCTCCCAATGATAGGACAGAATTCCTCCCAATGATAGGGCAGAATTCCTGAAAAAGGCACCAATGATGGGACAGAATTCCTCCCAATGATGGGGCAGGATTCCTCCCAATGACACCAATGATGGGGCAGAATTCCTCCCAATGACACCAATGATGGGGCAGTATTCCTCCCAATAACACCAATGATGGGGTAGAATTCCTCCCAATGACACCAATGATGGGGCAGAGTTCCTCCCAATGACACCAATGATGAGGCAGAATTCCTCCCAATGATGGGGCATAATTCCTCCCAGTGATGGGGCAGAATTTCTCCCTATGACACCAATGATGGGGTCCAATGACACCAATGTAGGGGGATTTTGTACTCCTGTTGGACAGTAATCCGGCACTTTGTTTAGAAAGTTTGGAGACCCCTGCCCTAGAGAATGGAGGCTTTTCTAAACACATTCCTCAAAATGGAAAAATAATACATATTTTCCAAAAAGTCTGCTAGTGATGAAAGTTCTCCCGATCATCTCATTTGCTCAGTTCAGAGTTAAAAGAAAATCAAATTAGCAATATCCTCCTAAGAACAGAGATGAGACATCCTAGAGCAGTGGTCTCCAAACTGCGGCCCGGGGGCCAGATGTGGCCCTTTGCTTGATGTCACCCGGCCCTTAGGGTGCTTTTTTATTGGCACCAATGATGGGGCAGAATTCCTCCCAATGATGGGGCAGAATTTCTCCTAATGATGGGGCAGAATTCCTCCCAATAACACCAATGATGGGGCAGGATTTCTCCCATTGATAGGGCAGAATTCCTCCCAATGATAGGACAGAATTCCTCCCAATGATAGGGCAGAATTCCTGAAAAAGGCACCAATGATGGGACAGAATTCCTCCCAATGATGGGGCGGAATTCCTCCCAATGACACCAATGATGGGGCATAATTCCTTCCAATAACACCAATGATGGGGCAGGATTCCTCCCAATGATAGGACAGAATTCCTCCCAATGATAGGGCAGAATTCCTGAAAAAGGCACCAATGATGGGACAGAATTCCTCCCAATGATGGGGCAGGATTCCTCCCAATGACACCAATGATGGGGCAGAATTCCTCCCAATGACACCAATGATGGGGCAGTATTCCTCCCAATAACACCAATGATGGGGTAGAATTCCTCCCAATGACACCAATGATGGGGCAGAGTTCCTCCCAATGACACCAATGATGAGGCAGAATTCCTCCCAATGATGGGGCATAATTCCTCCCAGTGATGGGGCAGAATTTCTCCCTATGACACCAATGATGGGGTCCAATGACACCAATGTAGGGGGATTTTGTACTCCTGTTGGACAGTAATCCGGCACTTTGTTTAGAAAGTTTGGAGACCCCTGCCCTAGAGAATGGAGGCTTTTCTAAACACATTCCTCAAAATGGAAAAATAATACATATTTTCCAAAAAGTCTGCTAGTGATGAAAGTTCTCCCGATCATCTCATTTGCTCAGTTCAGAGTTAAAAGAAAATCAAATTAGCAATATCCTCCTAAGAACAGAGATGAGACATCCTAGAGCAGTGGTCTCCAAACTGCGGCCCGGGGGCCAGATGTGGCCCTTTGCTTGATGTCACCCGGCCCTTAGGGTGCTTTTTTATTGGCACCAATGATGGGGCAGAATTCCTCCCAATGATGGGGCAGAATTTCTCCTAATGATGGGGCAGAATTCCTCCCAATAACACCAATGATGGGGCAGGATTTCTCCCATTGATAGGGCAGAATTCCTCCCAATGATAGGACAGAATTCCTCCCAATGATAGGGCAGAATTCCTGAAAAAGGCACCAATGATGGGACAGAATTCCTCCCAATGATGGGGCGGAATTCCTCCCAATGACACCAATGATGGGGCATAATTCCTTCCAATAACACCAATGATGGGGCAGGATTCCTCCCAATGATAGGACAGAATTCCTCCCAATGATAGGGCAGAATTCCTGAAAAAGGCACCAATGATGGGACAGAATTCCTCCCAATGATGGGGCAGGATTCCTCCCAATGACACCAATGATGGGGCAGAATTCCTCCCAATGACACCAATGATGGGGCAGAATTCCTCCCAATAACACCAATGATGGGGCAGAATTCCTCCCAATGACACCAATGATGGGGCAGAGTTCCTCCCAATGACACCAATGATGAGGCAGAATTCCTCCCAATGATGGGGCATAATTCCTCCCAGTGATGGGGCAGAATTTCTCCCTATGACACCAATGATGGGGTCCAATGACACCAATGTAGGGGGATTTTGTACTCCTGTTGGACAGTAATCCGGCACTTTGTTTAGAAAGTTTGGAGACCCCTGCCCTAGAGAATGGAGGCTTTTCTAAACACATTCCTCAAAATGGAAAAATAATACATATTTTCCAAAAAGTCTGCTAGTGATGAAAGTTCTCCCGATCATCTCATTTGCTCAGTTCAGCAATCAGAGTTGATTTACTGCCTATTGACAGCTCCTCGCCGAATTTATAACAAGCCATTGAACTGCGATTCTTGTTGGCAGCTGATGTTCCGCAACCCGCTCATTAACTTTCTACGATGGCCCAACTTCTCCAGCCTGGTCATTAAATATCAAAGTGCAAAAGTAGATGGAAAGATTCAATAAACCTCTGGATGAGTATCGGCATCAAAATCTTCTCGTTACTCTCCAAAAACACCGCGCGGTCTCTCTTCTGAATCGCAGTTTATTACGGGCGAGGTGTATGAAGCAGTATGGATTAGTGATCAGGTAGAACCTCCAAACACGACCCACACTGCTCATTAACTGGACATCCTCTAACGAGACAACATGTCCTCTCACCGCTAGAATCTGTAATGAAGGCAACGTCAAACCACCTGCCACCGCGACGGTTCGTCAAACTGTCACACCGTAATGTGTTGTCGGGAATTTCGGCTTTTCATTGAAAAAGATCAGAATTACAAAGCGGAAAAAAAACAAAAATGACTTGCACACCGTGTTATGTAACAACAATAAGGGTTTATTAACCACTTCCCGCCCGGCCAATAGACAATTGACGTCCGGGAAGTGCTTCTGTAATCCTGACTGGATGTCTATTGAGGTCCAGCAGGATAACATGCTGGAGTACGTTATGATAGACGCGAGTAGAGGAGAGCCGATCAGCGGCTCTCCTGACAGGGGGGTATACGCTGATTGTTTATCAGCGTAGCCCCCCCCCCCCCCCCCCGCGGATGCCCACACTGGACCACTAGGGAAGCCACCAGGACCACCAGGGAAGGGGGCAACATGGATGGCCAGGTATGTACCACATGGCCATCCACATGTTAAACAAATATTTGCAATAGATGCCAATCAGTGCCCACAAATGGGCACTGACTGGCAACATGGGCACAACATATGAAACATTTAAAAAAGGGATGCCCAGCAATGCCACCATCAGTGCCACCCCTCAGTGTCCATCAGTGCCACCCCTCAGTGTCCATCAGTGCCACCTTTCAGTGACCATCCATGCCCATCTGTGCCACCTATCAGCGCCATAAGTATCCATCAGTGCCGCCTATGAGTGCCCATCAGTGCCGCATACCAGCGCCGCCTATCAGTGACCATCATCAGTGCCACCTCATTGGTGCCACCTTATCGGTGCCATCAGTGCCGCCTTATCAGTGCAGCCATATCAGTGCTAGGGGTGAGCTTCGAGTTCGAGTAGAACTCATGTTCGACTCGAACATTGCCTGTTCGCCGAACAGCAAACTATTTGGGGTGTTCGCGGCAAGTTCGTGTGAACTTTAGAACCCTGTTAAAGTCTATGGGACTTGAACGTTTGAAATCTAAAGTGCTAATTTTAAAGGCTAATATGCAAGTTATTGTAATAAAAAGTGTTTGGGGACCCGGGTCCTGCCCCAGGGGACATGTATCAATGCAAAAAAAAGTTTTAAAAACTGCAGTTTTTTTGGCAGCAGTGATTTTAATAATTCCTTTAAGTGAAATAATAAAAGTGAAATATTCCTTTAAATTTCATACCTGGGGGGGGTGTATAGTGTGCCTGTAAAGTAGCGCTTGTTTCCCGTGCTTAGAACTGTCCCTGCACAAAGTGTCATTTCTGAAGGAAAAAAAGTCATTTAAAATCACTCACGGCTGTAATGAATTGTCGGCTCCCGGCAATACAGAGTAAGGTCATTCATAAAAAAAAATGTGTGGGGGTCCACGGCATTTTTTTTTTTAATTTGGGGTGGAGTTCCCCTTAAAATCCATACCAGACCTGAAGGGTCTGGAATGGATATTCGGGGAGAACCCTACATCATTTTTTTTCATTTGATGCAGGGTTTCCCTTAATATCCATACCAGACCCTAAGGTGAGTGATTTTAAATGACTTTTTTCCTTCAGAAATTACATTCTGTGCAGGGACAGTTCTAAGCACAGGAAACAAGCGCTACTTTACAGGCATACTATACACACCCCCCTAGGTATGAAATTTAAAGGAATATTTAACTTTTATTGTTTCACTTTAAGCATTATTAAAATCACTGCTCCGGAAAAAAAAAACTGCAATTTTTTTAAACCTTTTTTTGCATTGATACATGTCCCCTGGGGCTGGACGCAGGTCCCCAAACACTCCCCTGGGGCAGGACCCGGGTCCCCAAACACTTTTTAGGACAATAACTTGCATATTAGCCTTTAAAATTAGCACTTTAGATTTCAAATGTTCGAGTCCCATAGACTTTAACAGGGTTCTAAAGTTCACACAAACTTTTGGTCTGTTCGCAGGTTCTGGTGCGAACCGAACCCACGCGTGTTCGGCTGATCCCTAATCAGTGCCCGTAATTGAAGAAGAAACAGAAAAAAATAAAAACTTTTAAAAAAAAATCTGTCTTTTTTTTAGTTGTTGCGCAAGAAATAAAAATCGCAGAGGTGATCAAATACCACCAAAAGAAAGCTCTATTTGTGGGAACAAAATGATAAAAAAAATTGTTTGGGTACAGAGTAGCAAGACTGCGCAATTGTCATTCAAATTGCGACAGTGCTGAAAGCTGAAAATTGGCTTGGGCAGGAAGGTGCGTAAGTGCCCCCCGGTATGGAAGTGGTTAAAAAAAAAAAAAAACATTTACAGTCTAGCCATATCCAGGTCTATTTTTTGGTTCCTGACACCTCAATCCATTCCCAAAACTTCCACATTAGTCAAGTCACTTTCAAATCTCATCGGAACAGCTGAAAATATCTGTCACTTTTTTTGATAAGTATACTTCTCCTGATGTATTAGCTTTATTTAAGCCTACTCTCTGAATTCCTGAGGAGAAAATAACTGTCACTTTTTAGAAAAAATATGTACAGTGTCTCACAAAAGTAAGTACACCCCTCACATTTGTGTAAATATTTTCTTCTCTCTTTTCATGTGACAACACTGAAGAAATGACACTTTGCTACAATGTAAAGTAGTGAGTGTACAGCTTGTATAACAGTGTACATTTGCACCTCTAAGTGAAAATGTCCAAATTCATGAATCCATGCTGATCACTGCTAATGACTAGGGATGAGCTCTGCGTTCAATACGAACGTATGTTCGACTCGAACATTGTTTGTTCGTACGTTCGACTAATTTCGAACAAAACGGATGGTTCGCGCGAAATTCGAGTGACACGCGTCCTCCCATAATTCCCTGCGGCGTTGCGTGCTGATGATTGGTCAAGCACGCACCATGACCCTGCATGCTTGGCCAATCACAACGCGCAAAAAACGAAGAACAATAATTGGCCAAAGCCATTCTGTGCCATGTCATTTTGCTTAGGGCCCCAGGGAGGTCAGGATCGACACTGGGTCTTGTAAAGACCTGGGGGGAGTAGTGGCGGGGAAACTCATGCTCTTTTTTGTCGATGATGTGTATCCATATTGCAGGGACCAAACATTACATTGAAGCCGCAAGCCGTATTACATTTCTTTTTTCTGAGAGTAATCTCATGTTGTGCAGGGACATTTATAAACACGTGCCACTACTATAGACACACAGCAGGTACGATATTTAAAGGAATTTTTCTTTTTTCTTTTTGTTCACTTTAAGCATCATTAAAATCGCTGCTCCAGAAAAAACGACCGTTTTTAAAACTTTTTTTTCCATTGATACATGTTCCCTGGGGCAAGACCCGGGTTCTGAAAGACGTTTTCCAACAATAACTTGAATATTGGTCTTTAAAATGATCGTTTTTGAATTCGAACGTTCGAGTCCCATAGACTTCCATGGGATTCTAAATGTTTGCGCGAACCCGCGGTCTGTTCGAACGTTCTGGTGCGAACCGAACGCGGGTATGTTCGGCTCATACCTACTAATGATACTGTTCTCATTACTAAAATGTATCAGGGGTGTCCAAACTTTTTTCAAAGATCCACCATTGCCATGAATGTAGCTTCACCATTGCAAGGAATGCAGCACCCACCATTGCCATGGAATGCAGCACCATTGCCAGGAATGCACTCACCATTGCCAGGAATGCACTCACCATTGCCAGGAATGCACTCACCATTGCCAGGAATGCACTCACCATTGCCAGGAATGCAGCACCATTGCCAGGAATGCACTCACCATTGCCAGGAATGCACTCACCATTGCCAGGAATGCAGCACCATTGCCAGGAATGCACTCACCATTTCCAGGAATGCAGCACCATTGCCAGGAATGCACTCACCATTGCCAGGAATGCAGCACCATTGCCAGGAATGCACTCACCATTGCCAGGAATGCAGCACCATTGCCAGGAATGCACTCACCATTGCCAGGAATGCAGCACCATTGCCAGGAATGCACTCACCATCGGCAGGAATGCACTCACCATTAACAGTAATGCACTCACCATTGCCAGGAATGCAGCACCATTGCCAGGAATGCAGTACCATTGCCAGGAATGCACTCACCATTGTCAAGAATGCACTCACCATGGCCAGGAATGCACTCACCATTGCCAGGAATGCAGCACCATTGCCAGGAATGCACTCACCATTGTCAGGAATGCACTCACAATTGCCAGGAATGAAGCACCATTGCCAGGAATGCACTCGCCATTGCCAGGAATGCAGCACCATAGCCAGGAATGCACTCACCATTGCCAGGAATGCAGCACCATTGCCAGGAATGCACTCCCCATCACCAGGAATGCACTCACCATTAACAGTAATGCACTCACCATTGCCAGGAATGCACTCACCATTGCCAGGAATGCAGCACCATTGCCAGGAATGCACTCACCATTGCCAGGAATGCAGCACCATTGCCAGGAATGCACTCACCATTGGCAGGAATGCAGCACCATTGCCAGGAATGCACTCACCACTGCCAGGAATGCAGCACCATTGCCAGGAATGCACTCACCATCGCCAGGAATGCACTCACCATTAACAGTAATGCACTCACCATTGCCAGGAATGCAGCACCATTGCCAGGAATGCAGCACCATTGCCAGGAATGCACTCACCATTAACAGTAATGCACTCACCATTGCCAGGAATGCAGCACCATTGCCAGGAATGCACTCACCATCGCCAGGAATGCACTCACCATTAACAGTAATGCACTCACCATTGCCAGGAATGCAGCACCATTGCCAGGAATGCAGCACCATCGCCAGGAATGCACTCACCATTGTCAGGAATGCACTCACCATTGCCAGGAATGCACTCACCATTGCCAGGAATGAAGCACCATTGCCAGGAATGCACTCACCATTGTCAGAAATGCACTCACAATTGCCAGGAATGAAGCACCATTGCCAGGAATGCACTCGCCATTGCCAGGAATGCAGCACCATAGCCAGGAATGCACTCACCATTGCCAGGAATGCAGCACCATTGCCAGGAATGCACTCACCATCACCAGGAATGCACTCACCATTAACAGTAATGCACTCACCATTGCCAGGAATGCAGCACCATTGCCAGGAATGCAGCACCATTGCCAGGAATGCACTCACCATTGCCAGGAATGCACTCACCATTGCCAGGAATGCAGCACCATTGCCAGGAATGCACTCACCATTGTCAGGAATGCACTCACAATTGCCAGGAATGAAGCACCATTGCCAGGAATGCACTCGCCATTGCCAGGAATGCAGCACCATAGCCAGGAATCCACTCACCATTGCCAGGAATGCAGCACTATTGCCAAGAATGCACTCACCATTGCCAGGAATGCAGCACCATTGCCAGGAATGCACTTGCCATTGCCAGGAATGCAGCACCATTGCCTGGAATGCACTCACCTCCTTTGATGGACAGAACAGTCGTCCAATGACAGCACCGGAGATGGGACTTCCTATTACAGAGGCCGGCCGTAAGCAAGAAATTCTCCTGTGTGTGTGTGTACGGCGCTCGTTCTGCCTCCTCCCTGTCCTCCAAGGTATGTAAATCTTTGTGGCCCCGGCGCTGGGAGATCATCGGGGGGCCACAAAAGATATATATGTCCAAATAAACAGGCGGGCCATTCAAAACCGGAATGTGATTGGCCCGCGGGCTGGACTTTGGACATGCCTGTTGTATGTAGTCCCTTATCATCCCCTCCAAGAGCTGGTACCATTCCAGTCAGTAGACTGTCAGTAAAAATTAGGAACAATGGTCTGGCAATTTCTTGACTGACTTGACTTGACTTAAAAAAAAATAACTCATGACGTATTTTAGTAGAGTTTTTTTAGTGAATGCCCAAAAACTTTTTGAAAAATTTAGCTTACCGTATATTCCAATGTGGAAATATACCGCTTTGTGAATGGAGCCTCACTGATTGATTTACGTGATTGCGTATAATTGAGTTTGGAGCAATCTAAGTAGCGCAGCACTCTATATTAGTTAACTGTCACTCTAGTATTGTATGAACACAATTTACGGCTTGCGGCTGCTGCTTTCACTGTAGTAACATTGATTTCTTTGTTCTTGGTAGCACAGGAGTTCATTTACACTCACCGGTCCCTTTATTAGGTACACCTTGCTAGTAACGGGTTGTACCCCTTTTTCTTTCATTCTTTGTGGCATCACAGATGGTGAGTGTGGAGGCCATTGGAGTACAGTGACCTCATTGTCCAGTGGTGAGATGATTGGAGCTTTGTGGCATGGTGCATTATCCCGCTGGAAGATGGGTACACTCAATGGAGGCTGATGATAAATATTTTTTGGGGGGGAGACAAACAGTGCAATCACAGCCACCCCCACCCCCCTGGCTGGTCGGATAACCAGATTCTGATAAGCGCCCCACTTGCAGAACCCCACAACCACTGGTCACGGTTGTGGGGAAGAGACCTTTGTCCCCATCAACATGGGGACAAGGTGCTTTGGGGGACAAATGCCCCAAGTACCCCTGCCCCAAAGCACCCCCCCCCGGTTGTTTGGGTAACCTGCACCCCCCCCACCCTGGTGCGGTTGTTTGGGTCATCAGGAGCACTTACCCCATCTATGGTGGCCAGGCTTCTCCTTCCTCTGCTCTTATTCTCAGCATCATAGGCAGGAGACTGGCAGCCTTAGGCCTGAGGGGCAAGTCCAGTGAAGTGGCCCATTGATGGGCCAAATCAGCTTACCATCAATGGCCCACCTGTTTTTTTCAATGCAGCCTCACCAGTGGCCATCAGTGCAGCTCCCACCAGGAGCTTGAGCGTGGACTACAACTTTCAGAATGCAACAGCTAGTGGTCGGCCGCTGTGGCCATGCCCCTTGCCCGACTTCCTAGACCAGAATAAAAAAGAAAATGGTAGCGGGCAGCGGTTGCTGGCCATTTTGAACATAAGTTAGGGTGGCCTGGGAGGCAATTGGCCCCCTGCCCCCCAGCCCAGGCCTCCCCTGATCATGGGTGACTGTGGCTTCCCGTTCCCCTGCTGTCCCTTGCAGGCATCACGGCGGCTTCCGTCTCCTCCCTCCTCCTCGGCAGCCAATCGGAAAGCTTCTCCTTTTGGCCAATCGGGAAATGGGTCTCAGTGTGAAAATAGCAAATATTCATTCGCTCTTGTCACACAACTGGGTGTTGACTTATTTCAGATTTTGGAATATTGGGGTTTTTCGGATTTTCACATTTTGGATCTAACGAATTTAAACATTTTCCAATTTTCCAATTTTGAATTTATGATTTTTCGAATTTACGTATTTACGTATTTTTGTAAATCCCACAATTTGAAATTCCAAACATAAGAAAGAAAATCTGAAAATTCAAAAGAATAACTAACTAACTAACTACTCAATTATAGGTATTGGAATTTCCTTTGAAATTTGGCTGTTAGTGAACGTAACGAATACGAATTTATCCGAAGTTATGAATTATCTGAAATAACAAATGCTGCATCTAAAGGAATGGAACGAAACAAATTAATAAATAATAATAATAATAATAATAATAAAAAGATTTTATTATTCTTATTTATTTTTATTGATTTGTTACGTTCCATTCCTTTAGATGCAGCAGTCTTTATTTTGGATAATTCATAACTTCGGATTAATTTGTATTCGTTACCAGGGGCGTACTGACCATTCGGTCATTCGGGCACTGCCCGAGGGCCCCATGCCACTAGGGGGCCCCATCAGGGTTGCCAGCCTCAATAAAACCAGGGACAGTATGTAAAAATCTGTTTTAAAAAAAATCCCAAGATTATAGCTGCCCCGCCTCTCCAATACCTTTTCAGTGTGTGTATGTGTATTCTGTGTGTATGTATATTGTGTGTCTGTGTATGTATATTGTATGTGTGTGTATACTGTGTATGTATACTGTATGTGTGTGTGTATACTGTATGGCCCCATAATCTATTGCCTGGGGGCCCCATAATCTCCAATTGCCTGGGGGCTCCATCATCTCCTATTGCCTGGGGACTCCATAATCTCCTATTGCCCAGGGGCCCCTATAATCTCCTATTGCCCAGGGGCCCCATAATCTCCTATTGCCCAGGGGCCCCTATAATCTCCTAATGCCCAGGGGCCCCATAATCTCCTATTGCCTGAGGGCCCCATGAGTTGCCAGTCCACCCCTGTTCGTTACATTCACTATCAGCCCAATTTGAAAGGAAATTCCATTACCTATAATTTATTAGTTAGTAATAGTTACCGTAAGTGATTATTAGTTAGTTATTTTTTCAGATTTTGGAATTTTTGGGTTTTTCGGATTTTCCGAATTTTGAATTTACAAATTTTCGTGCTTACGAATTTACAAATTTATGTATTTACGAATTTAGATATTTACGAATTTACATATTTGCGAACTTACGTATTTACAAATGTACAAATTTACGTATTTACGATTTTACGTATTTGTACGAATTTACATATTTACAAATTTACATATTTACGTATCTACGAACTTGCGCATTTATTTACGAATTTACAAATTAACGTATTTGCAATATTTCCGAATTTAGATATTTACGTATTTACGAATTTACGAATTTACATATTTACAAATTTACATATTTGTGAATTTACGTATTTCCGAATGTACAAATTTACGTATTTACGAATTTACATATTTACAAATTTACATATTTACGAACTTACGTATTTATGTATTTACAAATTTACGCATTTCCGAATTTACGTATTTACAAATTTACAAATTAACGTATTTACGAAAATTTCAGAATTTAGATATTTACGTATTTACGAATTTACTAATTTACAAATTTACATATTTACGAATGTACGAACTTACGTATTTACGAATTTACAAATTTACTTATCTACAAATTTATATATTTACGAATTTTAGAATGTACGAATTTTAGAATTTACGAATTATAGAATATTCTATTGTCCGATTATTTGGAATAATGGGTATAAGCCGATTTTTTTCAGCACATTTTTTTGTGCTGAAAATGCCCCCCTCGGCTTATATTTGAGTCACCTTTTTGCACCTGATCTCCCAGACTTTGAGGAACCGGTCCTGTCCAGCAGTAGGACCCCACACTTGGCACACATGTAGCCCCACTCTTCCTCTACAAGTGTGCAAAGTTTGTTGTCCAGGAAATCTACGGCTGGGGAGCACTATTTTTTTTAAATCCGGGCACCCCTTCCATAGACTCCCGTGTTAAATGGTCATTTCTCCAGTGATCTTGGGGACCCAGTACCGGCCGGTCGTAGGTCCCCTGGACCCAGAACTTGAACACATGTAGCCCCACTAAGTTTTTCAGCACATTTTTTGGTGCTGAAAATGCCCCCCTCAGCTTATACTTGAGTCACTTTTTTGCGCCTGAACTCCCCGACTTTGGGGACCCGGTAGCGGCCATCTGTAGGACCCCAACCTTGGCACACATGTAACCCCACTCTTCCTCTACACGTGTGCAAAGTTTGTTGTCCGGAGGACCTACGGCCGGGGAGCACCAATTTTTTTAAACTTGGCACACATGTAGTCCCCTTTCTCCTCTACAAGTTTGGTGTCTGGGGGACCTACGGCCAGTGGGAAACACTGATTTTTCAAACCAATTTCTTTAAATCCGGGCACCTCTTCCATAGACTCCCATGTTAAATGGTAATTTCTTCAGTGATTTTGGGGACCCAGTACCAGCCGGTTGTAAGTCCCCTGGACCCAGAACTTTGCACACATGTAGCCCCATTTCTCCTCTACAAGTGTGCAAAGTTTGTTGTCCGGGGGACCTACGGCTGGGGAGCACCGATTTTTCAAACCCGGGCATCCCTTCCTTAGACCCCCATGTTAAACGTCAGTCTAGTCATGGACACAGTGAGGCATGGACACAGTGAGGCATGGACACAGTGAGGCATGGGCACAGTGAGGCACACAGATGGACACCCTAGGCTTATACTCAAGTCAATACGATGTGGTAAAATAAGGTGCCTCAGGTTATATTCAGGTTGGCTTATACTCGAGTATATAGGTAATTCAGATAAAAAAACAAGTTTGTAATGAAATGAATTGCGCATGCCTAATTTGAATGATCGTGCCTGCTTACCCATGGGTAGAGATTTAGCTCCTTGTTTTGGGGTTTTGTGCTGGAAGTGAAGACATTGAAGTACCTTTTGTTCTATAAAGGAATTGCTGGATCTCTGGATACACTGTAATAAGAAATACATGTTCACACAAAGCAATCCCGAACACTCTCTGCACACCGTTCTTGTTCTATGCTGATCAAAGCCCCTTCTACTCTCGGCCCGTTGTTGCGGTTATCTACCTTGGCTTCCCACCAGTGAGATTATAAAAGTTATAAAGACAAAAGAAGCTTTGATTATGAGCTTCTAAGTCCTGTCAAAGTCTATATATCAAGAGTGAGTATATACTGTACTGGATGTATTAAGGGTGAGAGGATTTCATTGGGGCTTTCCATTACAGTAGCAGAATGTCGAAACAGAATTGTATGTACAGTTCAAGGCGTTGATTTAACCATTTGACCTTTAGAAGGTTTATCCCTCTTCACAACCAGGCCATTTTTTGCAATACAGCACTGCTTTACTTTAACTGACAATTGCTCCGTTTTATGACGCTGTACCCATATAAAATTTATGTCCTTTCCCCCCCCCCCCACAAATAGAACTTTCTTTAGGTGGTATTTCAGCACCTCTGCGTTATTTTACTTTTTGCACTATAAACAAAAAATCCCTACAATTTTGACAAATAAACAATATTTTTTTTACTTTCTGCTATAAAACACATCCAATGAAAAAAATTTAAATAAATACAAATTCTTCAATAATTTAGGCCAATACGTATTCTGCTATAGCTATGTGCAATTCATTTTGTTACAATTTTGTTTTTTTAATGAATTTTAACAAATTTGTTTATTCGGAAATATCTGAATTAACGGAAACCAATTTTTCAGAATGTTTGAACATTAAAAAATATGTAAATTTGAAAATGTGAAAATTCGAAAGTCTGAAAACCCTAAGATTTAGGAAAAACACGTAAGGGCCCTTTCACATTTCACATCATTACTGATCCGCCTCGTTAACCTCCGTTTGCTCAGCGTTGATCCCCGCTGAGCCAGCGGATGACAGGGCGGTCCCGGCACACTGTGCCGGGACCGCCCTGTCTTTTCTCCACTCTCCCCTATGGGGGGATTGGATGAACACGGACGGTCTGTCCGTGTTCATCCGATCCGCAGACAGAAGGAAAATAGGGTTTTCCTCCGTCTGCAGAATCGGAGGATTGTGGAGGTGGGCGAGATCGGGTGTCAGCAGATGTTCATCATAGGGACCAATGTATGTCCCAATGTATGTCCCTATTTCATCCGTAAAGGATGGATGAAAAAGCGGACATATGGGGCCAGATTCACAGCACAATTACGCCGGCGTAACAGGAGATGCGCGGCGTAAGTCTAATTGTGCGCGTGCGTTTCGATGCACGGCATCCCCAAAACGAGATACGCAAGAAATCTACTTTTTTTTGTCCGGCGTAATTTCGTTAGACAGGCGCATCCGTCCGCGCAAAACTGCGCTAGACAAACCATTGATTTTCTATTCAAATATGCTAATGAGGGACTTACGGGGATCCACAAAAGAACGTTGGGGCAGCGCAGGCTACGCAGTGTGCGCAACAGCAAAATGTTCTGTCTAAAATTAGACCATATAAAAGCTGCTCTAAAATTAGACAATTCGTCTACATGTCAGATAAAGCAACACTGATAGTGAGGAGCTGAGCAGTCACACGTGTTGCACAACAAACTGTATGCCAACATGCCAGTGGCATCAATGCTCATAGCTATACTACTGACTTTAGATGAGCAAAGAAGGAGGAGGGCACTGAGGAGGGCACTGAGGAGGGCACTGAGGAGGGCACGGGATTTTTTTTTTTTTAACCTTTGTTTGCTTATATAAACTTTACCATTTAATCTAATCTAATACAATATTCTTATCTGATACAAGCCCCTCACTCTTCACTCTTCACTCTTCACAGGAGAGGATATATCACACACGCATAGACATCTTTGGCATGAGTGATTCTGAGGTGTCTTGCATCTTCAGATTCACCCCTCATGCCATCCTGGAATTAACCACAACCCTGCAGGAGGACATCACCAGCCCAACACATGGCACTACCCATGACACCCATGAAAGCTACATATACAATCAGAGCCCCATCCCCACAGATTTCAAACAGAACATGTATGGGGACAGCTGGCTGGTTGGTGAGTGACATGGGTGGCAGGCATGACTGTCCCCCCCCATGATGCACATCACAAGGGGCACATGCACTACTAACATCCTCCTGTCTTTTCCCTTCAAGGTGACTCTGCATATACACTGGGACCCCATCTCATGACTCCTATACGGAACCCCCCATGGTACCCTGTAGTATTCCCCAAACTTTGTATGCCAGATCATCGGTGCATGTTGCATGCTGCACAACTTCGCAGTGAGAAAGGGCCTGGAGATTGACATAAGTGATGACCTGACCCCTGAACCAGACAATCCCCCCCTAACCGAGGCTACCGCGTCTTCTAAGGGAAGAGCAGCCAGGAGCCAGCTCACATTATGCATCTTTGCACGTTAAACACACACATTAATCATGGCACAATGAAAATGCATGCATGCACACCACTGTGGTCCCTAGCACACACACCCCACATCCACATCACATTGGATTGGCTAACTAACTAATAATAACTTAACTATTACTAACTATTAAATTATAGGTATTGGAATTTCCTATCAAATTTGGCTGTTAGTTAACCAGTTACATATATATATACGTCGGCAGAATGGAACGGGTAACATGCGTGAACTCCATGACCGTGTCCGTGGGACCCGCAAACTCTATGTCCACCAGTGTCCCGCGATTGTGTCACAGAGAGGCAAAACTGGGGGATGCCTTTGTAAACAAGGCATTTCCCTGTTCTGCCTAGTGACACGACACTGATCTACTGCTCGCTGTCATCGGGACTCAGGAGCAGTGATCAGTGTCATGTCACTGGTAGCCTAGCCCCCTCACAGTTAGAATCACTTCATAGGACACACTTAACCCCTTCCTCGCCCCCTAGTGTTTAACCCCTTCCCTGCCAGTGTAATTTATACAGTAATCATTCAATTTTTATAGCACTGATCTCTGCATAAATGACAATGATTCCAAAATAGTGTCAAAAGTGTCCGATGTGTCCGCCGCAATATCGCCGTCACAATCGCAGATCGCCGCCTTTACAATTTTGATGCTATAACTTTTGCGCAAACCAATCAATATACGCTTATTGTGATTTTGTTTACCACAAGTAAGTAGAAGAATACGTATAGGACTAAAGTGAGGAAATGTTTTTTTATATATATTTTTGGGGCATATTTATTATAGGAAAAAGTAAAAAAATATTGCCTTTTTTTCAAAATCGTCGCTCTTTTTTTGTTTATAGCCCACAGAATGTAAAGCACAGAGGAGATCAAATACCACCAAAAGAAAGCTCTATTTGTGGGAAAAAAAAGGGGCGTCAATTTTGTTTGGGTGCCACGTGGCCCAGTCACAGTCCAGACCTAAATCACATTGAGAATCTGTGGCAAGACTTGAAAATTGCTGATCACAGACGTTCTCCATCCAATCTGACAGCACAATGTAAAGCAGATAACCTGGCACAGATTGTGTTTGGACTAGACATGTGCAGACTGGAATATTTTGTTTCGTTTTTTAGTTTTCGTTTGGAAAATACATTTATTTAGTTACTCCCGAAAATCGTTTTGATTTATTTCGTTTTTCGTTGGGGAATAGCTTTCATCCGAAAATCCAATAATACTTGTTTTTTGTCGAATGGTCAAAGAATATTCGACGGAACTTCGAAACTTTACATCGAATCGTACATTTCCGGTCGAATATTCCGCCTACAAGAATTCTAATGTTGTATGACTAGTAATAATGTCGAATTTATTTTCTCATAAATCGAAATCTATTCTCTGTAATGTCGAATCTATTATTTCTATAGTGTCGAATCTTTTCCCTATGATGTCGAATCTTTTCCCTATGATGTCGAATCTTTTCTCTATAATGTCGAAAAGTACCGTATATATGTGTATATCAGGTTCGATAGACAGATTGCTATTCACTGTATTCAGTCAGCGTCATGTCGAATCTCTCTATATCGAATTTTTACCGCAACGAAAACGAAAATAAAGCATTTTTTATGTCAGATCTTTCGGTTTTCGTTTCTTGCGCTTTCATTATTGTTTGAAAACGAATGCACATGTCTAGTTTGGATCAGCTACTGGCCTGCTGTAATAGCCAGGGAAGGACAGTTATTAAACCAGAGGTGATGAAATCCTCATCACTTTCCTCATCACTTTCAGCTTCATTTGTCACAGTGGAGATCAGGGAATGGATGTTCCTCCAGCTACTCAACAGGAAGCCATTAAGCCATTAAGCCATTATGACTAGTGATGAGCGGAATACGCCATATTCGATTTCGCGATATTTCGCGAATATTTCGAAGAATATTCGCGAATATTCGTTAATATCGAATATTCGTGATATTCTATAAAAAAAAAAAAAAAATAAATTGCGAATTTAGGCCAATGCGAATTTCCGCTAATGCGAATTTTCGCCAATGCGAATTTTTTATTTTTTTTTTATAAAATATCACGAATATTCGATATGTACGAATATTCGCTATATTTTATAAAAAAAAAAAAAAAATTGCGAAATTTCGCTATTGCGCAATTTCGCGAATGCGAAATTGATTGCGAAATTTTTGGCGAAATTTATTGCGAAAAAAATACGAATATTCGAAATAGCGAATATTCGCCGCGATATTCGAGTTATTCGCGAATACTCGAATATGCAATATTCGTAGCGAATATTCGCAATGCGAATATTCGTGAGCAACACTAATTATGACCACCTACTTCAGTCCTGGTCTCCTCAGAAGAACAGGAGAGCCTGGGAACCACTAGTGTTGCTCACGAATATTCGCATTGCGAATATTCGTTACGAATATTGCATATTCGAGTATTTGCGAATAAATCGAATATCTCGGTGAATATTCGCTATTGCGAATATTCGTATTTTTTCAAATTTATTTTTAAAACAGATCACATCCTAGTGATCTCCATCGACATCTAAAAGCATTGCTGGTATGATTAGAGACCCTGGGCCGAGTAGCTGAGGCGATCCTTTTATGTTTTTCGAATATTCGCAATGCGAATATTCGTATTACAAATATTCGCGAATACTTTCTCTGCCCTTTTGTTTTTTGTGTATAAAAAAAAAATTAGCTTTAGTTTAGTCATATAAGTTTGTGTAAGTAGAGTTAGTGTTTAGTGCATATTAGTTTAGTAATCCAGGAAATGATCTCCGTTTTCACGTGTTGACGAGAATTTCGCAATCAATTTCGCATTCGCATTAGCGAAATTTCGCAAACATTTTTTTTTATAAAATATCACGAATATTCGATATTAACGAATATTTCGCGAATATTCTTCTATATATTCGTGAACTATCGCGAAATCGAATATGGCGTATTCCGCTCATCACTAGGAACCACTGTGAGTGACCGTGAGGGGGGGGGGATCTCGTCCTTCCCAGTGGTTTAAAAGTGGTTGGTGGCTGTGGAATCCAGTAGAGGAAAGAGAAGGAGAATAGGAGGAAAAGAGAAAAAGGGGAAGGAAAAGAGGGAGCCGGAGAAGGGGAAGACAGAAAAGATGGACAAGACAGAGAAGGAGAGGGAGAAGAAGAAGGGAAGGAGCAGGAAAAGGAGTGAGAGAAAAAGAAGGCAAGAAGAAGACAGACAGAGAACAATGGGAAGAAGGAGAAGAAGAGGGAAAAGAAAAAGGAGAATGATCAGAAGCAGGAGAGTAAGAGAGAGAAGGGAGAAGAAGAAGGAGCAGGAGGGGAAGTGAAAGAAGGAGTAGAAGGAGACAGAAAAGAAAGAGAGCAAGAGTAAAGAGCAGAAGAAGGAGTGAGAGAGGGAGAAGAAGACAGTGAAGACAGAAAAGAAAGAGAAGAAGAGGATCGAGAGGAAGAAGGAGAAGGAGAAGGAGAAGGAGAAATAAGAGAAGAAGGAGGAGGACAAAGGGAAGAAGGAGCAGGAGAGGGGTAAAAGGAATACAAGATGGAGAAGACAGAGAAGGAGAGTGTCATGAATTGTTAAGACCAGACTGTGTGGACTACAGAGAGAACCAAAACGAATGTAAAGTGAATATAAATGTTTATTAAAGGGTTACTATAGGAAAAAAAATGCTTTAAAATTACAAACATGTTACACTTACCTCCACTGTGCAGTTTGTTTTGCAAAGAGTGGCCCCCGATCCACATCTTCTGGGGTCTCTCGGCAGCTGTCTCTGGTCCTCCCCACAAGAACTCACCACAGTCATGCGAGAGCTAACATGGGGGTGAGTCTTTGCGGGCGCGCTCCCGTGATACAGCGAGCGGCCATAGCCACTCACTGTATCACTCGGCCCCACCCCTCGGCGCGCCGCACACTGGATGTGATTGACAGCAGCGCCAGCCAATCTTTTTTTTGTATATAATGGCTGCGCTGCTCTTAATCCATCCGCTCTAGCCAATCAGCGACCAGGCTGAGCGGCGAAGAGGATCTCGGGAGAAGAGAAGGAAGAAAAGAGAAGGAGAAGAAGGAAAAGTGGGAGTGGGAGAGGTGGAAAAAGTAAAAGAATAAGACGTAAAAGATGGAGAAGATAGATAAGGCGATTGAGAAAAAGAAGGGGAGAAGCAGGAAAGGGAGTGAGAGAAAAAGAAGGTGAAGAAGAAAACAGAGAAGAAGGAGCAGGGGAAGTAGAAAGAAAAAAATAGGAGAATGAGAATGAGATGGAGCAGGAGATTGAGAGGGAGAAGGAAGAAGAAGAAGCAGGAGGGGAAGTGAACAAAGGAGAAGAAGAAGACAGAAAAGAAAGAGAGCAAAAAGAAACAGAAGAAGCAGGAGAAGGAGGATAAGGGGAAGAAGGAGAATACAAGGGAGCAGAAGAAGGAGGAGAAATGGAAGAAGGAGAAGGAGCAGGTAAGGTAGAAGATGGAAAACAAGACATAGAAGGAGAAAGAGCAGGAGAGTAAGAGGGAGAAGCAAAGGAAGTAGATGGGCAAGAAGAAGGAGAAGAAGGCGAAAAAGGAGAACAAGACATAAAAAGTATAGCAAGAGGAGAAGAAGACAGTGAAGACGGAGAAGAAAGAAAAGGAGAAGATGGAAATGGAAAACACGAAGAAGTATGAGCAGGAGAAGAAATGTGAGAAGGAGAAGAAGACAGTGAAGATGGAGAAGAAAGAGAAGGAAAAGATGGAAATGGAGAACAAGAAGAAGGATGAGCAGGAGAAGAAATTTGAGAAGGAGAAGAAGACAGTGAAGATGGAGGAGAAAGAGAAGGAGAAGATGGAAATGGAAAACACGAAGAAGGATGAGCAGGAGAAGAAATTTGAGAAGGAGAAGAAGACAGTGAAGATGGGGGAAGAAAGAGAAGGAAAAGAAGATGGAGAGGAAGAAAAAGGGGAAGGAGAGTGGGAGCAGTAGAAGGGGAAAAAGGAAAAGAAGGAGTAAAAGCAGGATAGAGAGACAAAGAAGGGGAAGAAGGAGAAGGGAAAGAAGAAGAGGAAGAAGATGAAGAAGAACAATAAAGAGGAGGAGCAGGAGAAGGAGTGAGCAAATGAGGACAAGACGATAGTGAGGATGGGAAAAAAAGAGAATAAAAAGAAGAAGATGGAGAGGAAGAAGGAGAAGAAAGAGAGGGAGAAGAAGAAGACCGAAGACTGAGAAGAAGGAGCAGAAGGAAAAGAGGGAAAAGGAAAAGAGGGAGAGGGAGAGGGAGAGGGAGAAGGAGAAAAAGTAGAAGAGGGACATGCAGAGGTAGAAGGATTATATACCAACATGGGAAATTCGAATGACCTTTGTAAGTTCATAAAATAGGCATGCCCACTTATGTACCACTTTTGGTATAGCCCTCATAAATGGGTTAAGAAGTAAGAACAATGCATTCCCTCCCGGTTTGTGACGGTTTGCTTTCCACCTGTATGTTTATTATAGTGCGAATGTAGGAGACATAATCCAGATAAAACAGTCTGTTCAGACACCTTCATCCCAGAGAGATCCATCAGATCCTATCTGTATTACCCACGCTCGTCTGCATAGTGGGAGTCTCAGCAGGGGGCCCCTGATCCGTAATTAGAAACATGAGTCATCTTTATACATCTGCAGACAATGAGCGAAGGAGACGAATGAGTTTTGGCAAATAACTCGTTTATTGCTTTATGCTCCACTAATGTGCTCTGAGCTCGGTGAGATTGTTGTGTTATTTAAGAAATATATTGCAGAATACATCAGGGGAGACAGACAGCATTAACACGCCGAAAAAATTTATACCTGTTCCAAATAACGCTTTTGTTTGAAGGATGAAGGATTGAAAGGGCAACGTCAACCAAACATTCTAAATAGACAGCTGTGACGCACAGATAGGGGGAAAAAAAGCTTTACAGGTCAAAAGATTAAAGAGGACCTGTCAAAACATATTTCTAGCAATAAACTGCAGTATAAATTTTCAGAAAAGTTCCAACTTTTATATACAAAAATCCACCCTTAAGCTCCAGCTTGGGCTATGATGATGTCACCAGTCTGCTGCAGAAGGAGGAAACATTTTCTTAGTTCTCCACCTCTCCCCTAGAGATCTGTCATTGATATGCAATAATGTCTGGCAGCTTACCTATCTCTTCATGTGTTCATTAGAGGCCTGACTCTCTTTCTGGCTGCCTTTATCATCTCTCCTCCCTGTATGGCTCCACCCCAGGCCATCCAAGGAACTCTATATTAACCACTGCACGGCGGGTCTGCTTTGCTGATCAACGTTGTTTGTTAGTATTGTGTTCCTGGGTGCCATGTGCTACGTTATCTCTGTGTACCGATTTTGGCTTGTCTCTGACTTCCACTGTTTGCCTGTGACCCTGACCCTTGGTCTGTCTCTTGGTTATCCTTGTCTACTTGTTGCCCCGACCTCGGCTTACCCTTCACTAGTCCTTGTGTCCTGAGTGGCTGCTTCCCCTCTCTCCCTACGGAGCGTGACCTAGGGGACTCCAGGGGCCGTGACCTGGATCCAGTAGCAGCAAAGGCCATCCTCACTACTAGAGTCTCTGGTGAACACCAACTGGATCTTAGACTCCGCACCCTGGGTAATCTTTGGCTAAAGCTTCCTTTAGGGTCCCTGTTTGTGCCCAGGTGAACCTCTCCTCCAGATCCACCCTGTGGTCTATCTGCAGCAGTCTGATATTGGGTTCACTACCTCATGGTGCACCCCTGCCTCCAACAGGGTGCACTTGTCATCTGACCACAGGTGACCTGACAAGATCAGACTGCATTTTCTCTGTCAGACATTATCAAACACAGCCCAGAAATGCACAGACACCAGAAATGTATATATTGCCGAGCCGACATCTCAGTTCAGGAATTAGCTGGTGACCCTGGATGATGGATGAATAAAGATGGTGCCATCCTTCTGGAGACAATCCCCAGATATCTAACACTAGGTTCACGTTCAAAAGAAAATCCACATGTTCCGATGATGTTTCCACTCATGCTCTCCTACACTTCTGCAATGGAAAAAAGATGAGTGACAACACTTTTGTTCTTCAGACTCTATGACTCTGCAGCATGCACCGATCGGTGACATCACATGGGGACGGTGCCACTAGGTCTGTTTTTTTTTTTTCGTGATTGACAATGGATCTACATTGGGGACATTGTTTTTTTTTTGATAAAAGAATTGTCAAAAACTGTGTGGCCCCATACACACGATCGGACATATCCGATGAAAACGGTCCGCGGACCATTTCCATCGGATATGTCCGATCGGGAGTTTGATCCGATGGCGTGTACACACCATCGGATCAAATTCCCCGCCGCCGGACGGCGCGGTGACGCGGCGGTGACGTTGACGCCGCCGCGTCACCGCCACGTCACCGCACCAGGAAGTAAAACACTTCCGCGCATGCGCCGAATCCATTCGGCGGCGGCGCGGCGGCGGTGGGGGACGACATGTCTGCTGGTAAGTGTACTAACCAGCAGACATGTCGGGCGGACAGATTCCACCGGATGGATTTCAAAGCATGCTTTGAAATCTGTCGGGTGGAGAAATCTGTCCGCTAGCCCATACACACGAGCGGAGATGTCTGCTGAAACGGTCCATCGGACCGTTTTCAGCGGACATATCCCCTCGTGTGTACGAGGCCTGTGTGTATTTGTATTTCTTTTTGATTTTTTTGGTGAATGGGTAGAGGTACAATGTACCTCATACTCTATCACATGGGGGGCAGGATCTGTGGGCCCCCTTGTTAAAGGGGGCTTCTAGATTTAGATAAGCCCCCTGCCTGCAGACTCTCACAACCACAGCCCAGGGTTGTCAGTAGAGGCCTTTGTGCCCATCAACATGGGGTCACTGAAGTTTGTCGCCATTTCACGGGCGCACATAAATTGCCCTGAATGTCGGGAAGTAGCTTAGGTGGCCATGCCATGGTCGACATGACAGTGTAATGTCACTGTTATCGGCACTTATTGCACCAGATGTGGCCACAGGTCCTCCCTAATTTACCACCCGCCTCTGAACTGCAGCCACCTGTTTCCCCAGAGGATCTGGATTCTCCAGGCCAGTATGGATAAATAAAATCCCAGGGCCAGATTCTCAAAAGAGATACGACGGTGTATCGCAGGAAACACCGTCGTATCTCAGTTTTTTTCAATGGGTATCAATGCCTGTGATTCATAGAATCACTTACGCATAGATACACTAAAGTTCCGACAAGTTACACTGTCGGATCGTAGATGTACAGTAATGACATCGCTGGCCGCTAGATGGCCTTTACGATGATTTCTCATTTGCCTATGCAAATGAGCCTAATCCGACGATTCCCGAACGTTTTTACGCCGCCCCGTCGTAGTTTACGTAGTTTCCGTACGCGTAAGGCTACCCCTGCTATATGAGGGGTAACCTTACGAAGTTCCGTCGTATGCCATGTTAAGTATGGCGTCGGGTCAGCGTCGTCTTTTTCCGTCGGTTACGTTGTTTTACTAAGTCGTACGCGAATAGAGATTTACGTAAACGACGCTCACGTCGGTTTCATTCACTTTTTCCGACGTGAGCTGGAGCATGCGCACTGGGCTATTTTTGAGGCCGGCACATGCGCAGCTCGATTGACACGGGGGCGCGTTTAATTTAAATACAAGCCGCCCCCTTTGATTTACGCGGGGATACGTAGAGCCATTTACACTACGCCGCCGCAATTTACGGAGCAAGTGCTTTGGGAATACGGCACTTGCTCTGTTAAATTGCGGTGGCGTAGTGTAAATGGCTTACGCTACGCCAGTGGGGATTCTACGGGAATCTGGCCCCCAGTGTTTTATTCTATTGGGCATGCTGCATACCTTAAACACTATCCAGTTACAGGACTTGGGGCTTCTTTTTTTTAATTTTATTTTTATGAGGGTCCTGCTCAGGTTAAAGAATGCTGAAACTGCTCCAACCCCCACACCAATTTTTGTATTGACAGCAATGGTATTGTATTACATGTAATTTTTATTTTCTTTATATGTGTCAGGTTTCCTCCAGCAGGTTCTATACATGGTACCGATGTGCCACTATCCAGTTATAGGACCTGTGTCTTTTTTTTTTGATGAGGGTCCGGTTCGGCAAAAGGTATTGGATGCTGAGACTGCTTCAACCCCTGACGGCAATGGTATTGTATTAAATGTCATTTTTATTTTCTTTATATATGTCAGTTTTGCTGCAGCAGGTTCTATGCATTTTTTTGAGGAGTCTCCTAATCGGCCAAAGGTATCGGAGTATTGGATGCTGAGACTGCTTCAACCCCCCCACGCTATTTAAAAAAAAAAAATTGTATTGAGGGCAATGGTATTGTATTGAATAAAAATTGTATTTACTTTATATATGTCAGTTTTTCTGCAGCAGGTTCTATACATGGTACCGATGTGCCACTATCCAGTAACAGGATTTGTGACTTGTGTCTTTTTTTTTTTTTAAGAGTGTCCTGTTCAGCCAAAGGTATTGGATGCTGAGACCGCTTCAACCCTTTCAGATGCCACCCTGCAGGACTTGGGACTTGCTTCTTCTTTTTTTTTTCTATGATGGTCCTGTTTAGCCATTTTTTTTTTTTTTTTTACATTTTTGTATTGACGGCAATGGTATTGTATTAAATTACATTGTTATTTACTTTATATATGTCAGTTTTGCTGCAGCAGGTTCTATACATAGTACCGATGTGCCACGATCCAGTTACAGGTCTTGGGACTTGCGTCTTCTTTTTTTTTTTTTTTTTTAAGAGTGTCCTAATCGGCCAAAGGTATTGGATGCTGAGACTGCTTCAACCCTTTGAGATGTCACCCTGCAAAGAAAATTGGGATCATCGGAAAGGTGCAGATGTGCCTGCTGCTGAGCCCCTTTCTTCAAAAGGCACCAAATTACAGATTAGACATTCTTATAATATGTCAATAAAAGTTAGATTTTATTTCCATCATTTACACTTTCAAAATTACAGAAAACAAAAAATGGCATCTGCAAAAGTTTGGGCACCCTGCAGAATTTATAGCATGCACTGCCCCCTTTGCAAAGCTGAGACCTGCCAGTGTCATGGATTGTTCTCAATCATCGTCTGGGAAGACCAGGTGATGTCAATCTCAAAGGTTTTAAATGTCCAGACTCATCTGACCTTGCCCCAACAATCAGCACTATGGGTTCTTCGAAGCAGTTGTCTAGAAAACTGAAAGTGAAAATAGTTGACGCTCACAAAGCTGGAGAAGGCTATAAGAAGTTAGCAAAGCGTTTTCAATTGTCAATATCCTCTGTTCGGAATGTAATTAAGAAATGGCAGTCATCAGGAAGAGTGGAAGTTAAAGCAAGATCTGGAAGACCAAGAAAAATATCAGACAGAACAGCTTGCAGGATTGTGAGAAAAGCAATTCAAAACCCACGTTTGACTACACGATCCCTCCAGAAAGATCTGGCAGACACGGGAGTTGTGGTACACTATTCCACTATAACAGTGTTTCTCAATTCCAGTCCTCACACCCCCCCAACAGGTCATGTTTTCAGGATTTCCCTCAGATGAAAAGGCTGTGGGAATTACTAAGGCAGTGAAACTGATCAAATCACCTGTGCAAAATAATGGAAATCCTGAAAACCTGACCTGTTGGGGGGGGCGTGAGGACTGGAATTGAGAAACACTGCACTATAAAGAGATACTTGTACAAATATGGTCTTCATGGAAGAGTCATCAGAAGAAAACCTCTTCTACGTCCTCACCACAAAAATCAGCGTTTGAACTTTGCAAATGAACATGTAGACAAGCCTGATGCATTTTGGAAACAAGTTCTGTGGACCGATGAGGTTAAAATTTGAACTTTTTGGCTGGAATGAGCAAAGGTACGTTTGGAGAAGAAAGGGCACAGAATCTAATGAAAAGAACCTCTGTCCAACTGTTAAACATGGGGGTGGATCAATCATGCTTTGGGGTTGTATTGCAGCCAGTGGCACAGGGAACATTTCACAAGTAGAAGGAAAAATGGATTCAATAAAATTTCAGCAAATTTTGGATGGTAACTTGATGCCATCTGTGAAAAAGCTGAAGTTAACCACTTAAGGACCGCCTACTGCACATTTACGTCGGCAGAATAGCACGGCTGGGCACATCAACGTATATATACGTTGATTTTAGTACCCAGCCGTGAGTCGCGGGCGCGCGCCCGCGGGCGCGAGCCCGCGACCCGGTCCGAAGCTCCAGGACCGGGACCGCGGGATTCGCGGACCCGATCGCCGCTGCAGTGCGGCGATCTGTCCCTGGAGCGGAAGAACGGGGAGAGCCGTGTGTACACACGGCTTCCCCGTGCTTCTCTGTGGCTGTAGCATCGATCGCGTCATCCCTGTAATAGGGGGACACGATCGATGATGTCACACCTACAGCCACACCCCCCTACAGTTGTAAACACAACACATAGGCACACATCCCCTACAGCGCCACCTGTGGTTAACTCCCAAACTGCAACTGTCATTTCCACAGTAAATAATGCAAATTTAAATGCATTTTTTGCTGTGAAAATGACAATTGTCCCAAAAATGTGTAAAAATTGTCCGAAGTGTCCGCCATATAGTCGCAGTCACGAAAAAAATCGCTGATCGCCGCTATTAGTAGTAAAAAAAAAAAAATTATAAAAATGCAATAAAACTATCCCTTATTTTGTAAACGCTATAAATTTTGCGAAAACCAACCGATAAACGCTTATTGCGATTTTTTTTTACCAAAAATAGGTAGAAGAATACGTATCGGCCTAAACTGAGGAAAAAAAATGTTTTTTTATATATTTTTGGGGGATATTTATTATAGCAAAAAGTAAAAAATATTGCATTTTTTTTAAAATTGTCGCTCTATTTTTGTTTAAAGCACAAAAAATAAAAACCGCAGAGGTGATCAAATACCACCAAAAGAAAGCTCTATTTGTGGGGAAAAAAGGACGCCAATTTTGTTTGGGAGCCACGTCGCACGACCGTGCAATTGTCAGTTAAAGCGACGCAGTGCCGAATCGCAAAAAGGGGCAAGGTCCTTTACCTGCATTTTGGTCCGGGTCTTAAGTGGTTAAAGAGAGGATGGCTTCTACAAATGGATAATGATCCTAAACACACCTCAAAATCCACGGGGGATTACATCAAGAGGCGTAAACTGAAGGTTTTGCCATGGCCTTCACAATCTCCTGACCTCAACACAATTGAAAATCTATGAATAGACCTTAAAAGAGCAGTGCGTGACAGACAGCCCAGAAACCTCAAAGAACTGGAAGACTTTTGTAAGGAAGAATGGACAAAGATACCTCAAACAAGAATTGAAAGACTCTTGGCCGGCAAGATATTAACTCTGCAGGGTGCCCAAACTTTTGCAGACGCCATTTGTTTGTTTTCTGTAATTTTGAAAGTGTAAATGATGGAAATAAAATCTAACTTTTTTTTTTTTACATATTATAAGAATGTCTAATCTGTAATTTGATGCCTTTTGGAGATTTTTCCATCTTTCCTTGGCTTCGTTATGCACATTCATACAAATTTTTACCTGGCGTGTCCAAACTTTCGATGCCCACTGTAACTACTCCTAGCCTCCCAGTTGCTGTAATGGTTTCATTAGCTGATATTCTCTGTTCAGTACTGATTGCATACTCTTCTCCTATTCTATCTGCCTTGCAATCATTCAGTAAACAACCCGTGCGTCGCTTTTTGTCTGATCATTTGGCTGGCACCTCTACATAACATTGGCAACTCATTATAAAGATCAGTCCAAGTTATTACAGGAGGATCACAAGATGATTTGATGGCTCATTATGCAATAGATAAGTGAACTGCAGGTGCGGTCTGCCCATCCAACAACCCAGCCATTGTGATATCATTGCAACCGCGTCTACGAAAACATGAAAACATGCATGGACCGAGGGGGTTCACTGACTTTTTTTCCCTTTTTAGATCTAAGAGGTAACAATCCAACTGGATTTTTTTATTTTTATTCGCTTCCAATGTAGTTGGCAGTGTGTGCGCACAATCATTTTTTTTTAATCTTTACAGATCAAGATAGCTGTAACTAACGTTTTAATGAAAGCGGTCGTAATTTTAATCATAATTCTGATCGTACGTTTGATTGCATCAAGCAAAACAACGCGCCCGAGGCGCCGTTCCCGAGGAAATAGGGATGACAATTCTTAAAGCGCATTGGAAAGAATTGATGCGTGTGGCAAGTATTAAAGAGTTATTTTTTTTTACATATTTGTGTGAAGTTGTTCCAATGAGGGCTCAGAGGTAACCGCAATACCGCGTCTGAATTCTACTGAATGTTATTGCAATTTGTATGGAGGGGGGAAAGGGGAAAAGGGGAAGGTGGAAGGGGGAATGGGGAAGGTGGAAGGTGGAAAGGGGAAAGGTGGAGGGGAAAAGGGGAAGGGGGAGGGGGAAAGGGGAAGGTGGAAGGGGAAGATGGAAGGGGAAAGGGGGAGGGGGAAGGAGAAAAGAGTAAGGGGGAAGGTGGAAGGTGGACATGGGAAGGTGAAAGGTGGAAGGGGGAAGGGGGAGGTGGAAGGTGGAAAGGAGAATGTGAAAGGTGGAAAGGGGGAAGGTGGGAAGAATGGAAGGGGAAAGGGGAAGGTGGAAGGTGGAAAGGGGGAAGGTGGAAGGTGGAAAGGGGAAGAGGGGAAGGGGAAGGGGAAGGTGGAAAGGAGAAGGTGGAAGGTGGAAAGGGGAAAGGGGAAGAGGGAAAAGGGAAGGGGAAGGTGGAAAGGAGAAGGTGGAAGGGGGAGGGGGAAAGGGGAAGGTGGAAGGGGAAGGTGGAAGGGGAAAGGGGGAGGGGGAAGGAGAAAAGAGTAAGGGGGAAGGTGGAAGGTGGACATGGGAAGGTGAAAGGTGGAAGGGGGAAGGGGGAGGTGGAAGGTGGAAAGGAGAATGTGGAAGGTGGAAAGGGGGAAGGTGGGAAGAATGGAAGGGGAAAGGGGAAGGTGGAAAGGGGGAAGGTGGAAGGTGGAAAGGGGAAGAGGGGAAGGGGGAGGGGAAGGTGGAAAGGAGAAGGTGGAAGGTGGAAAGGGGAAAGGGGAAGAGGGAAAAGGGAAGGGGAAGGTGGAAAGGAGAAGGTGGAAGGGGGAGGGGGAAAGGGGAAGGTGGAAGGGGAAGGTGGAAGGGGAAAGGGGGAGGGGGAAGGAGAAAAGAGTAAGGGGGGAGGTGGAAGGTGGAAATGGGAAGGTGAAAGGTGGAAGGGGGAAGGGGGAGGTGGAAGGTGGAAAGGAGAATGTGGAAGGTGGAAAGGGGGAAGGTGGGAAGAATGGAAGGGGAAAGGGGAAGGTGGAAAGGGGGAAGGTGGAAGGTGGAAAGGGGAAGAGGGGAAGGGGAAGGTGGAAGGTGGAAAGGAGAAGGTGGAAGGTGGAAAGGGGAAAGGGGAAGAGGGAAAAGGGAAGGGGAAGGTGGAAAGGAGAAGGTGGAAGGGGGAGGGGGAAAGGGGAAGGTGGAAGGGGAAGGTGGAAGGGGAAAGGGGGAGGGGGAAGGAGAAAAGAGTAAGGGGGAAGGTGGAAGGTGGAAATGGGAAGGTGAAAGGTGGAAGGGGGAGGTGGAAGGTGGAAAGGAGAATGTGGAAGGTGGAAAGGGGGAAGGTGGGAAGAATGGAAGGGGAAAGGGGAAGGTGGAAAGGGGGAAGGTGGAAGGTGGAAAGGGGAAGAGGGGAAGGGGAAGGTGGAAGGTGGAAAGGAGAAGGTGGAAGGTGGAAAGGGGAAAGGGGAAGAGGGAAAAGGGAAGGGGAAGGTGGAAGGTGGAAAGGAGAAGGTGGAAGGGGGAGGGGGAAAGGGGAAGGTGGAAGGGGAAGGTGGAAGGGGAAAGGGGGAGGGGGAAGGAGAAAAGAGTAAGGGGGAAGGTGGAAGGTGGAAATGGGAAGGTGAAAGGTGGAAGGGGGAAGGGGGAGGTGGAAGGTGGAAAGGAGAATGTGAAAGGTGGAAAGGGGGAAGGTGGGAAGAATGGAAGGGGAAAGGGGAAGGTGGAAAGGGGGAAGGTGGAAGGTGGAAAGGGGAAGAGGGGAAGGGGAAGGGGAAGGTGGAAGGTGGAAAGGAGAAGGTGGAAGGTGGAAAGGGGAAAGGGGAAGAGGGAAAAGGGAAGGGGAAGGTGGAAGGTGGAAAGGAGAAGGTGGAAGGTGGAAAGGAGAAGAGGGAAAGGTGGAAGGGGAAAGGGGGAAGGGGAAATGGGAAAGGGGAAAGTGGAAGGGGGAGGGGGAAGGTGGAAATGGGAAGGTGAAAGGTGGAAGGAGGAAGGTGGAAGGGGGAAGGTGGAAGGTGGAAAGGAGAATGTGGAAAGGGGGAAGGTGGGAAGGATGGAAGGGGAAAGGGGAAGGTGGAAGGTGGAAGGGGAAGGTTTGAAGGTGGAAAGGAGAAGGGGGAAAGGGGAAAGGAGAAGAGGGAAAGGTGGAAGGGGAAAGGGGGAAGGGGGAAGAATGGAAGGGGAAAGGGGAAGGTGGAAAGGGGGAAGGTGGAAGGTGGAAAGGGGAAGAGGGGAAGGGGAAGGGGAAGGTGGAAGGTGGAAAGGAGAAGGTGGAAGGTGGAAAGGGGAAAGGGGAAGAGGGAAAAGGGAAGGGGAAGGTGGAAGGTGGAAAGGAGAAGGTGGAAGGGGGAGGGGGAAAGGGGAAGGTGGAAGGGGAAGGTGGAAGGTGGAAAGGGGAAGGGGGAAAGGGGGAAAGGAGAAGAGGGAAAGGTGGAAGGGGAAAGGGGGAAGGGGGAGGGGGAAAGGGGAAGGTGGAAGGGGGAAAGGGGAAGGTGGAAGGGGAAAGGGAAAGGGGGAAGGTGGAAGGGGCAGGGGGAAAAGGGAAGGGGGGGTTTATGAATCTGAAGATGTGAAAATCAAACTAAGAACAACATAACAAGAGTCACAAATGATACAATCTGTCACTAGTCAATGAAGTACTGAACATAGAATAGATTATATATTTTTTACACCCCCCCCCCTCCATTCCCTTACATCGGGGTCTCTAAGTTTCTAAGCAAAGAACAAGCGTTTAATGTCCTTTAGACTATTGTGTCCGTGAAAGGAATAGTGTCCCATCATTGGTGTCAGTGAGAGGAATAGTGCCCCCTCATTGGCATCAGTGGGAGGAATAGATACCCATTATTGGTGTCAGTGGGAGGAATAGCACCCCATCATTGGTGTCAGTGAAAGGAATAGTGCCCCATCATTGGTATAATTAGGAGGAATAGTGACCCATCATTGGTATAATTAGGAGGAATAGTGACCCATCATTGGTATCAGTGGGAGGAATAGTGCACTATTGTTGGTGTCAGTGTAAGAAATAGTCCCCCATTGTTGGTTTCAATGAGAGGAATAGTGCCCCATTGTTGGTGTCAGTCAAAAGAATAGTGCCCGTTATTGTTGTCAGTGGATAGAATAGTGCCACATTGTTGGTGTCACTGGGGAATAGTGTCCCATCACTGGTGCCAGTGGAAGGAATAGTGCCCGTAATTGGTATCAGTGGATAGAATACTGCCCTATTGTTGGTGTCAGCAAAAGGAATAGTGCCCCATAATTAGGGTCAGTGGGATGAATAGTGTCACATTGTTAGTGTCAGTGGGAAGAATAATGCCCCATTATTTATATCAGTAGGGGGGGTAATGCCCCATTGTTGGTGTCAGTGGATATAATAATGCCCCATCATTTGTGTTAGTAAGGAGAATAGTGTCTCATCGCTGGCATCAGTGGGAGGAATAGTGCCAAAAGGGCTGAATAAAGACAAGCAAAGGGCCACATGTGCCCCCCCCTGGGCCTCAATTTGGAGACCACAGCTTTACAAAATGATTGTCAATAGTAATCAATAACATAAATATAAATGACGGACAAAGAAAAATAAAACAGTGAAGAGTTCATTCACCTGACTTTTTATTTTATTTTATATAATCATGTCGTTAAAATAAAAATGAAATTTAAAAGCATTTAATAAAATTAAATTTTCAAATGAAATGAAATTCCTAAAATAAGAAATAATAATTTGAATAAAATAAAATGTAATTCTTAAAATTAGAAATAATAATTTGAATAAAAGAAAATGAAATTCCTAAAATAAGAAGTAATAATTTAAATAAAATAAAATGTAATTGTTAAAATAAATAATATTTTGAATACAATAAAATGTAATTGTTAAAATAAGAAATAATATTTTGAATAAAATAAAATGTAATTCCTAAAATAAGAAATAATATTTTTAATAAAATAAAATGTAATTCTTAAAATAAGAAATAATAATGTGAATAACATAACATGTAATTCTTAAAATAAGAAATAATAATTTGAATAAAATAAAATGTAATTCTTAAAATAAGAAATGATCATTTGAATAAAATAAAATGTAATTCCTAAAATAAGAAATAATATTTTGAATAAAATAACATGTAATTCTTAAAATAAGAAATAATAATTTGAATAAAATAAAATGTAATTGTTAAAATAAGAAATAATAATTTGAATAAAATAAAATGTAATTGTTAAAATAAGAAATAATAATTTGAATAACATAAAATGTAATTGTTAAAATAAGAAATCATAATTTGAATAACATAAAATGTAATTCATAAAATAAGAAATCATAATTTGAATAAAATAAAATGTAATTAAACAAAAAAAAAAAACGTAATAGGATTTGATGAAATGTAATCAGATAGTTAATGGTAATCGATAAATTACATAAATACAAATGATGGACACAGAAAAATAGTGAAGATTTTATTCATCTGACTTTTTTTCTTTCTGTATAATCATGTCGTTAAAATAAAATTTTAATTTAAAAGCATTTAATAAAATAAAAAAGTAAAATAAAAATGTAATTCTTAAAATAAGAAATAATAAGTTGAATAAAATAAAATGTAATTCTTAAAATAAGAAATGATAATTTGAATCAAATAAAATGTAATTTGTAAAATAAGAAATAATAATTTGAATAAAATAAAATGTAATTCGTAAAATAAGAAATAATAATTTGAATAAAATAAAATGTAATTCTTAAAAAAAGAAATGATAATTTGAATAAAATAACATGTAATTCCTAAAATAAGAAATAATATTTTAAATAAAATAACATGTAATTCTTAAAATAAGAAATAATAATTTGAATAAAATAAAATGTAATTGTTAAAATAAGAAATAATAATTTGAATAAAATAACATGTAATTGTTAAAATAAGAAATAATAATTTGAATAAAATAAAATGTAATTGTTAAAATAAGAAATCATAATTTGAATAACATAAAATGTAATTCATAAAATAAGAAATCATAATTTGAATAAAATAAAATGTAATTAAACAAAAAAAAAACGTAATAGGATTTGATGAAATGTAATCAGATAGTTAATGGTAATCGATAACTTACATAAATACAAATGATGGACACAGAAAAATGTAATTTGTAAAATAAGAAATAATAATTTGAATAAAATAAAATGTAATTCGTAAAATAAGAAATAATAATTTGAATAAAATAAAATGTAATTCTTAAAAAAAGAAATGATAATTTGAATAAAATAAAATGTAATTCGTAAAATAAGAAATAATAATTTGAATAAAATAAAATGTAATTCTTAAAAAAAGAAATGATAATTTGAATAAAATAACATGTAATTCTTAAAATAAGAAATAATTTGAGTTAAATAAAATGTAATTGAAAAAAAAAAAAAAAAAAACATAATAGGATTGAATAAAATGTAATGGGATTTATTAGTGGTGCACATAATGTAGTGTGGAGAGACTCGGAGATAATAGCGCTGTGCATGAGTGACAGGCCCACCGAGGACTAAATGATATAAATATCATCCTGTAAACAGCGGTGACCTCATAGTACATGGGAGAAAAATGTGAATCCTGACAATACACGGGCCCCAAACAGGCAATTATATAAAATCCTCAGACAATTGGTGCAACATGTAGGCAGAAAATAGGTGATCATTAAAATACGTCGGCAGAAAACAGCCAATTACAACATGCAGTTAAAAAATGCATAAAATGTGATAAAATGCAGTGAGCCTTTGTGTCTATTTGGGGGCAACAAACTTCATCAAAATTCATTTAAAAATGTTGCTTGTCTTGAAAAAACGCTCTCAAACCAAGTTACTCTCAAACCAAGGTTTTACTGTAGTTCTAAAATAATAAATGATAGGTATTGGAATTTTCTTGGCTAACTGTAATGCTGCGTACACACGGTCGTTTTTTTTGTGATGAAAAAAAACTACGTTTTAAAAAACGTCATTTAAAATGATCGTGTGTGGGCAAAACATCGTTTTTCCTGACGCATTCATGGCAGCACGCAGTGGGTTGTGACTCCGCCCCCACAACCTGACAGGATTGGTTAGCTATAAATTTGAAGGGGAGACGCCCCGCACCATTCTCTTTTTTTATCCTCACCTGACAAGATTGGAAGAACAAGCAAGAAGCATGCCTCTTACCGCAAATCGCCCCAGCAGGTTCAGCCTCTCCTGTTTGGAAGTCCCTCCTGTACAGTCTCTAAATGAGCTTTATGGTGGGAACCCCGTTCTGGTGGTCTCAGGGGCTCTGGAATTATACTGGCATCTGTAGCAAGCTTTAAAGAAGCTTCAAATCTCGCAGTGGCCCCCACTTTCGCTCTGTCTTTCCTTCCAGTGCAGTGTGTCCTTCCACAAAGGTATTTGTATCATTCCATTTACCACCTAAGGTTAGTCCGTTTTGTACCTTTGTCTGCCTGTTGTTTTTTTCTCAGCTCTGCTGAGCCCTGTGGTTCTTCTGACACCCCATACTCTCAGGGGTCACCGCTGCTTACCCCTTGGCGCTCTGCGCATGCGCCGCCTGCCTGTCTCCTCTGCGCTCTTCCAAAATGGCGCCGGGCGAGCGGGCTGCTTCTGCGCATTCGCGCGTCATTAAAAAAAAAAAAGAAAAAAAGAAACAGTCCTATTGCTCTGTAGTTCTGGCTGCCGCCCTGCTGCTCTGCTCTACTCAGAGTGAAGATTGCACCTGGTGTGTGCAGGCATGTCCCAGATCAGCCTGGGCTAATTGATTACACACACACCAAAAAAAAAAAAAGGAACAAATAGGATAGAAGATATAATACATTTATATATTAATTTATAACATACCATAGGAGAAAGTATATCCATAATTAAACAATTAATATAATCCAAAAAAAAAAAAAAATTATAAAATTATTATATTAATTTAATAAATAGAAATGTTGGGGGGGAACATATTGTAATGTTTGAAAGAAAAAGATTCCCCAGTGGGCCTATAGGCAGCAATGGTAAAATTAAATAAATGTTGAATATATAAAACAGTGTGCCGAGAGTCTCGGATATTGTAATGTTTTCCCTTCTCTCTTTTTTTCCCACCTTTTCGGGCTGTCTCTCTGCTATCCTCATGGGGGCCACTGCCCTCGCAGACCACCATCAGCTGACCAGGTATAGAGGCCGTCCAGAAGGTGGTAAGTAGAGGGGAGACAAAAAAGAGAGCCTGGCCACTGACACTACAGTTTTGGTAGCCCTATCGGGTCAAGAGACGCAAGTTTGCGGCACAGAGGGAGATTCCAGCCATGCTTCCGGCAGAAGGCGCAAGAAGTCGCTCAAGGTTACCCTCTTGATTTCTTCAATCAAGGCATAGCCGCTCGCGTCACAGCCACTCCCGTCATAGTCGGTCCCACCGCAGACGATTACCTTCATCTCAAGAGATTCGCTCGGATATGGGCAACTCGTATAACAGATCCATGGACACTATCCTCTATCAAGACCGGTCACAATTGGAAATTCATGGGCACATTGCCAGGGAACACATTCCAGCCTACCAAGTACTTCTGCACCAGAAAGGGAGGGGGTTTTATTCCCCTTTATTTCTGGTAAAAAAAAAAAAAAAAAACGGGGATCTACGTCCAGTCTTGGACCTAAAGAAGTTCAACAGACGATCAAAATAGAGGCCCTCAGATTGGAAAAGCCTTCAGTCCATTTTGTTGTCAGTGGACGTGGGAGACTGGATGCTATCTCTTGATTTTTCGGATGTTTACCTTCACATCCCAGTTCATCTTACCTTCCAGAGGTCCCTTTGGTTCTCAATCGATCAATCCCATTTCCAATTTTGGTGCCCCCCATTTAGCATCGCCTCAGCACCCAGAGTATTCGGCAAGTCAGGTCGTTCCTAGGGGCAGAATAAAATACCAGGTTGTACCGGGTGCAACTCCCTCAAGAGAGGCTGAAGCCCTTGCTCCAAAAGATACAGAGTCTGCTATCATCCAGACGTCTGTCAGAGCCTGCCTCAGTACCCTGGGGTCCATGTCAGCATCCATACCCTTGATACAGTGGCCCCTGTGGCACATGCGAGTCTTGCAGAACTCCTTTCTCAGGCAGTGGAATAGAATGACAATACTCCAAACCATTCACATCCCGAACTGGGTAAAGCAATTAGTATGGTGGTGGACACACCCGTCCAACCTTAGGGAGTCCATTCCAAAAGTTCCCCCAAGTCCAGAAGTAGTAACATCGGAAGCCAGCCAGGGGTGATGGGGTCCACACTATCTAGACAGAGTAGCCCAAGGACAGTGGCACTTTCGGGCTCAGGGCATAGTGTCAAATTTTTTAGAGCTCAGAGCCGCCTTTCAGGCCCTCCTGGCCATTGCGCCTCTTCTATAGAGGAAGAGTGTCCTGATCAGGATGGACAACAAGTAGCGGTGTCATGTATACAGAGACAGGGGGCATCAGGAGTCGCACGCTTCAGGAGGAAGTTCGCTCATAATGGAAGGGGCACAAGTGCACCTGTTAGATCTGTGGGGAGTATGCGTCCCAGCAACACAGAATTCGTTGGCCAACTACCTAAGCCGAGAGACACTTTCAAACAACGAATGGTCCCTGAACCAACATGTATTCTCCATTCTTACAAAAACTTGTGGAGTACCAGAAGTCGACCTAGCGGCCACGCCAAAGAACTCCAAGTGTCAGAGGTTCCTGTCCAGAGCCCACTTTCCATTACCTGAAGGGACAAACTGCCTAGTTCTTCCATGGAGCTGGGAGCTAGGGTACATTTTTCTTCCAACTTCTCGAATTACAAGATTCTTGTCCCGACTTCGGAAGTCCTCAGCCTCGGTTATTGTACTAATACCGTTCCGGCTGAGGAGGCCATGGTTTACGACCCTGCTACAACTACAGTAGGTATGCGGCCTCCAATACACCTTCCAGTAACCTGGGATCTCATACATCAGAGGCAATTCTTCCATCCAGCCCAGAGAAGCTGCATTTGCCAGCTTTGAAGCTGAGAGGGCTAGGTTAGGGGAACTAGAATACTCTCAGGAGGTAATATCAACCTTAGTACAAGCTCTAAGGAGCTCCACTGATGTCACCTATACTAGGATCTGGGAGAGGTTCGTGTCATCGCAGCAAAGAGATTGGAATCCCATCTCAAATTCTTGAATTTCTTCAGTCAGGGTTTAACAAGGGCCCGGGCTCGGGTACCCTGAAGGTAAAAGTATCTGCCCTTTCAGCCATGACGGGTACTAGATGGGCTCTTCATCATCCGGTCACTCTGTTCCTCAGGGCCTACGTAAGATCAGACCACCTAGGAGGCCAGCCTTTCCAACAGGGGATCTCTGTGTAGTACTCGAGGCCCTGTCCAATCCACCTTTTTCTCCATTCAACTTAGTCTCACCGTGGAACCTAGCTCTGAAGATGGCTTCCCGTATTGCTATCACCTCAGTTAAGAGGGCGTCGGAGATACAAGCACTTATGGCTATGGAACCCCTATTTAGTGTTCTTCCCTGACAGAGTGGTTCTGAAGCCCTCACACCATTTTTATCCAAGGGTAACTTCCTCCTTTCATTATAACCAGGACATCGTCCTTTCGTCTTTTACTAATGAGAGGGGCGAGTCCCATGACTAGGATGTCAAGTCTACCATCTCCAGTTACGTCATAGCTACATCTCAGGAAGACGGATTCTCTCTTGATTATCCCACACGGGAGCAGACGAGGTCAGCCAGCTACCTCCCGTACCATTACCTCTTGGTTGTTAAAGCTATCGAAGAGACCTATTCCATCCAGCAACTTACGACTCCTAGAGGGCATTAGGGCTCATTCGACAGGGGCAGAGGCCACTTCTTGGGCAGCATATTGCGGGACTTCACCGGAAACCATAGGCAGAGCAGCAACTTGGTCTTCCCAACACATCTTCATTTCTCACTACAGAGTGAATTCTGCTCTCCTGGCTACCGTCAACTTCGGCAGATCTGTTCTTAGAGCCAATTCCTCAGCGCTATAGAGAATAAATATTACTGTTTTCTTGCACCCTCCCGACTGGCGAGTTATATCCCAGTGTGTGCTGCCATGAATGCGTCAGGAAAACAGAAAATTGTATACTCACCTTTCTGTAATTTTCCTTCCCTGACGCATCTTCATGGCAGCACACAGATGCCCACCCTGCTGTTTTATGATGATATATACGGAGAATGGTGCGGGGCTTCTCCCCTTCAAATTTATAGCTAACCAATCCTGTCAGGTTGTGGGGGCGGAGTCACAACCCAGTGTGTGCTGCCATGAAGATGCGTCAGGAAAGGAAAATTACGGAAAGGTGAGTATACAATTTTCCGTTTTTATGTCTTCAAAAAAACGACCAAAAAAAAAAATTCGAACATGCTTGAATTTTTTATGTTGTTTTTTGTGTCATAAAAAATTATCGTGTGTGGGCAAAACAACGTTTAAAACTATGTTTTTAAACCCGCGCATGCTCAGAAGCAAGTTATGAGACGGGAGCTTCAATGGAACAGAGTGCCGTCTAAAGTGTCTTACGTAACCGCGCTTTGCAAGAGCATTTTCCGAAAAAGAAGGTGTGTAGGCAACGTCGTTTTTTAAAATGAAGTTTCAAAAACTTCGTTTTTTTTTTCATGAGAAAAAACAACGTTTTTTACAAGACAAAAAACGACCGTGTGTACGCGGCATTAGGATTCATTCACACTAATGCGTTTTTTTATGCATTTTGCAGAAATGCAGGGAATTTTTTTTAAATTCACATCAATGCTTTTTTGTGCCTCTGCATTTTTGGAAAGGGTCGGGGACTTTTTTTCCCGCAAAAAGCAGCGTTTTGCATGAAATAGAATTCAATGGACCCGCCTAAAAATATTTTTTTATATATTTTTGGGGGGATATTTATTATAGCAAAAAGTAAAAAATTATGGGCCAGATTCAGGTAGAGTTATGCCGGCGTATCAGTGATACGCCGGCATAACTCTGACGTTGCGCCGGCTTATGTGTTTTTCTGTATGCAGAAAACAAGATACGCCGGTTTGCAGCAAAGATCCGACAGGCGTAATCGTATTACACCGTTGGATCTTAACTGCAATTTTAAAATGGCCGCTAGGGGCGTTCCCGCTGATTTACGCCGAGAATATGTAAAACAGCGAGATAAGCCAATTCACGAACATACGCCGGCCCGACGCAGTCACTTTACGCCGTTTCCGTAAGGGGTTTCCCGGCGTAAAGATAAAGCTGCCAAAAGCAGGCGCATCCTATGTTAAGTATGGACGTCGTGACCGCGGTAAATTTGAAAATGTTTACGTCGTTTGTGTAACTCATGAATGGGGATTTACGTTGATTACGTTCACGTCGAAAACACCGTCATAATTCGGAGCATGCGCACTGGGATTTTTCTATGGTCGACGCATGCACAGTACGTTCGGTGCGTGGACGCGCCTAATTTAAATAGGAGACGCCCCCTACCCCGCCGAATTTGAATTAGGCCGCCCAGTTTACGCTAAGCCACCGTAACTTTACACGCAAGTGCTTTGTGAATACAGCACTTGCGAGTAAAGTTGCGGCGGCGTAACGTAAATAAGAAAAGTTACGCCGCCGGAAAGATACGCTTTCCTACCTGAATCTGGCCCATTGCTTTTATTTTTTAAATTGTCGCTCTTCTTTTGTTTGTAGCGCTAAAAATAAAAACCGCAGAGGTGATCAAATACCACCAAAAGAAAGCTCTATTTGTGGAAAAAAAAGGATGCCAATTTTGTTTGGGAGCCACGTCACACGACCGCACAATTGTCAGGTAAAACGACGCAGTGCCGAATCGCAAAAAGGGGCAAGGTCCTTACCCTGCATAATGGTCCGGGGCTTAAGTGGTTAAAATAGTATATTTTACATAAAGTACGTTGTTGTTGTATCAGTACCGAGATAGTCTATTATAATCTATTTGGTGATGTGCATACGGTCAGCTTTAGCAACTGCCTTTATACTCTGTTGCTCTAAAGAAATGTAGCAGAAGACATTTTGGGCTAAATTTATGAAGAACATTTATTTATTTGCGAAATTTTAGAACAGAAATGAAGAAAAACAAGTTTTTTTTTCAAACTTTTCTGTTTTTTTATCCCGTTTATTTAGCAAAAAATGAAGAAAAAAAAACTGTGGTGATTAACCACTTTACACCCGCACGCTGTCATATGACGTCCAAAAAGGTGGTCACCAGTCATCTCTATGACCGTCGGAGGCCCGGGCCTGATGCGATGACGTCACGCCCGGGTACCCGTAAGTAAACAAACTGCAATTGCGGCTAGTAAGAATGAGATTGTGAAAAAAAACACAGATCTCATTCTTTCCAGCCTGGAGGAGGGATGTGAGGTCTTATTGACCCGCCTCTCTCCATAAAGAGGACCTGTCACACACTATTCCTATTACAAGGGATGTTTACGATCGAAAAAAAAAAAAGTAAAAAAAAAAGTGTAAAAAATAAATAAATAAGTAAAATAAAAAATAAATAAATAAAATTAAAATGCCCCTGTCTCCGGTAGCTCGCGCTCAGAAGCGTACGCTCACGTAAGTCCCGCCCACGTATGTAAACATCGTTCAAACCACACATGTGAGGTGTCGCCGCGTGCGTTAGAGCACGTGCAACAATTCTAGCACTAGACCTCCTCTGTATCTCTAAACTGGTAACCTGTAAAAAATGTTAAAGCGTCGCCTATGGAGATTTTTAAGTAACGAAGTTTGGCGCCATTCCACGAGTGTGCGCAATTTTAAAGCGTGACACGTTAGGTATCTATTTACTCGGCGTAACATCATCTTTCATATTTTACCAAGAAATTGGGCTAACTTTACTGTTTTGTTATTTTTTCATTCATGAAACCTTTTTTTTTTTTTTTACAAAAAAAGGCGTTTGAAAAATTATTGTGCAAATACCGTGCAAGATCAAAAGTTGCAATGACCGCCGGTTTATTCCCTAGGGTGTCTGCTAAAAAAATATATATAATGTTTGGGGGTTCTGAGTAATTTTTTAGCAAAAGAATCATGATTTGTACATGTAGGAGAGAAGTGCCAGGATAGGCCCAGTATGGAGGTGGGTATAAAAACCCGGTATTGAGGTGGTTAAATACCACCAAAAGAAAGCTCTAGTTATGTGAACAAAAAATACAAATTTAGTTTGGGTACAGTGTAGCATGACTGCGCAACTGTCATTCAAAGTGCGACAGCGCTGAAAGCTGAAAATTGGCCTGGGCAGGAAGGGGGGTGAAATGGTTAAACTGGAACACAGCCCCCCACTGTTTGATTACTATTTATATCAAGATTATGTTTATCGAGCCACAGCGCATTTCTTTATACTTTATTCTTGCCTGTTGTGGAGCAACCTGATGCCGAATAACAATATCATAAACACAACGTGACCATTTTACTGCCTTTCTTTCTTGCTTGAATGCGTTTTGCGGTATATTCCTGACTATTCAATGATTTATTTGCATTCTGTGATATGTTTACAGAAAAATCAATAAAAAAGTATTGAACAATAAACTGGAACATGGGCAAGGATTAAAAAAGATAAAAGATAAAGAGGCTGCATACTGAATAAGAGATTACATTAGCTGCTGAAAGTACTTTTGAGTGTTTAATAGTTATCTGAGCATGCCATTTTTTTATTTATTTTTTGGGATGGAGGTAAATAAGAAATATTGCATTCTCGCTTTAAACCAGTAGGTGGAGTCTTAGGCCTTGTACACACGACGGGAAATATCCGCTGTAAACGGTCCCCGGACCGTTTACAGCGTATATTTGCGCCGGGATGTTTTGATCCGATGGCTGTACACACCATCGGATCAAATTCCCCGCCGGCGGACAGCGCGGTGACGCGGCGGTGACGTTGACGCCGCCACGTCACCGCCACGTCACCGCACCAGGAAGTAAACACTTCCGCGCGCATGCGTCGGATCCATTCACAGGATACGACGCATGTGCGGCAAGATATGTCCGCTGGTTTGCCGTACTAACCAGCGGACATATCTGACGGCCAGCTATCCGGCGGAATTATTTCAAAGCATGCCGGCGCAACGTTGAGAGGCAAGTATGGAATTCACAAAGAAAATGCTCCCAACGTTGCGCCAGCGTAGCGTATATTCGTCGGCGTAAGCCGACGTAAGTCAAAGTAGGTGGAAGTGGGCTGGAAGTGGGCGTGATACATTTAAATGAAGCGTGACCCCATGCAAATGATGGTCTGAGCTTCAAACAAGTACTAAAAATGAACTGCGCATGCATCGTAACTTGGACGCATCCCAGTGCGCATGCTCACAATCACGTCGAAATAACTGCCTAAGATACGTCGAAATGATGTTTACGACGTGAACGTAACCTACGCCCAGCCCTATTCATGTACTATGTAAACGACGTAAAATACGACGGCGTTTGTTCCCTGGTCCATACCTTTGCATGAGTTGCGCCTCCTATATGAGGAATAACTTTATGCCGGATGTAACCCTTACAAAAATCGCTTAAAACATACGCCGGGCGCAAGTACGCTCGTGAATCGGCGTATCTCCCTCATTTGCATATTTGCATAGAAAATAAATGGGAGTTCCAAATGCGTCCAGTGTAAATATGCGCCGACTTTACGCCGGCGTAAGCAACTTACGTTGGTCGGATGAAGTCAGTTTTTTGGCGTATCTTATTCCTGTGGGTACGGCGCATGGATACGACGATGCACATTTACACTTATGCGGCGTATATCGAGATACGTCGGCATAAGTGCTTTGTGAATCCGGGCCTTGGGCTACTTTTTAAGGTTTCCTGTCTATTCCGTTTCTTCTTTGTTGTAAAAAGTCAGCTGTTTTGCAGTTGTGTGATTTATTTGCATTCTGTGATATGTTTATAGAAAAGTCAATAAAGATGTATTGAACCGTAAATTGCAACATAGGCAAGGATTAAAAGATAAAGAGACATGGGCGGAATGGAATAGTTACAAATATTCAGAGGAGGGGAAGACGAGGCTGCATACTGAGTAAGAGATTAAATTAGCTGCTGAACGTACTTTAATAATGTAAGTGATTAAATAATTATATGAACGTGTGATTTTTTTTTGGATTGAGGTAAATAAGAAATATTGCATTCTCGTTTTAAACCAGTGGGTGGCGTATTAGCCTTGTTTTAAAGGTTTTCTGTCTATTTCGTTTATACCTTGTTGTAAAAATTCAGTTGTTTGGCAGTTGTGTGATTTTTTTTGGCATTCTGTGATATGTTTGCAGAAAAATCAACCAGACATTATTGAACCATAAACTGGAACATAGGCCAAGGATTAACAGATAAAGAAGCTGCATACTGAGTAACGGATTAAATCAGCAGCTGAAAGTACTTAAAATGCAGCGTTTAATAATTATATGAACGTACAATTTTTTTTTTAGATTGAGGTAGATAGGAAACATTGCATTCTCCTTTTAAACCAATAGGTGGAGTCTTGCACTCCACTTCAAGGTTTCCTGTCTATGCGGTTTCTTCTTTGTTGTAAAGGGTCAGCGGTTTTGCAGTTGTATGATTTATTTGCATTCTGTGATATGTTTATGGAAAAATCAATAACAATGTATTGAACCATCAATTGGAACATAGGAAAGGATTAAAAGGTAAAGAGACTGAATACTGAGTAAGAGATTAAATTAGCTGCTGAATGTACTTTAACATTTTGAGTGTTTTAACAATTATATGATGTGATCTTTTTTTTGGACTGTAAACATTTTTTTTGGAGGTAAATAAGACATTTTGAATTCTCATTTTAAACCAGTAGGTGGAGTCTTGGGCTCGTTTTAAAGGTTTCCTGTCTATCCCATATATCCTTTGTTGTAAAAATTCAGTTCTTTGGCAGTATGATTTATTTGCATTCCGTGATATGTTTATGGAAAAATATACTAAAATGTATTAAACAAGAAACTAGAACATAGGCAAGGATTAAAAGATTAAGAGGCTGCATACTTAGTAAGAAATTAAATTAGCTGCTGAAAGTACTTAAAAATGTGAGTGTTTAATAGTTATATGAATGTAATTTTTTTTTTATATTGAGGTAGATAGGAATTTAGGGCCAGATTCACAGAGCGATTACGCCTGCGCAACAGGAGATGCGCGTGTGTAAGTCTAAATGTGCGCGTGCGTTTCGATGCACGGCATCCCCAAAACGAGATACGCAAGAAATCTACTTTTTTTGGTCCAGCATAATTTCGATAGACAGGCGCATCCGTCCACGCAAAACTGCGCTAGACAGACTATTGATTTGCTAGTCAAATATGCTAATGAGGGACTTACAGGGATCCACAAAAGAACGTTGGGGCAGCGCAGGCTACGCAGTGTGCGCAACAGCAAAATGTCCTGTCTAAAATTAGACCATATAAAAGCTGGTCTAAAAAGAGAAAAAAAGTCTACTTGTTAGATAAAGCAACACTGTTAGTGAGGAGCTCAGCAGTCACACGTGTTGCACAACAATCTGTATGCCAACATGCCAGGGGCATCGTCGCGCATAGCTATACTACTGACTTTAGATGAACAAAGAAGGAGGAGGGCACGGAGGATGGCACAGAGGATGGCACGGGAGAAGATATACCGCACACGCATAGACCTCTTTGGCATGAGTGATTCTGAGGTGTATCACATCTTCAGATTCACCCCTCATGCCATCATGGAATTAACCACAACCCTGCAGGAGGACATCACCAGCCCAACACAACGTTCACATGCAGTGCAGCCACTGGTCAAGGTCATGGCAACACTCCATTTCCTTGCCAGTGGCTCCTTTCAGCGTACAAGTGGAGTGGTGGCTGGGATGTCACAATCCTCCATGAGCAGATGTGTGCACCAGGTCGTCCCTGCAATCCTCAGACGCATGTCCCACCACATCATCAAACCAACCACTGAGGACCTGCGGCTGAAGGCAATGACAGATTTCTACAGAATTGCCAGATTCCCACGCACCATCGGGGCCATTGATTGCACACATGTGGCACTCCAGCCCCCCCAGGAGACAGAGCACATGTACCGCAATCGGAAGCATTGGCACTCCATCAACGTACAGGTGATAGTCGATGCCCAAGGCCTCATATGGCACGTCCATGCCAAACACCCAGGGTCCAGCCATGACAGCTACATCTACAATCAAAGCCACATCCGAATGGAATTCGATCAGAACGTGTATGGGGACACCTGGCTGGTTGGTGAGTGACATGGGTGGCAGGCATGACTGTACCCCCCATGATGCACACATCACAAGGGGCACATGCATGACTAACATCCTCCTGTCTTTTCCCTTACAGGTGACTCTGCATATCCACTGGGACCCCATCTCATGACTCCTATCCGGAACCCCCAAACCCCAGGAGAGGAAAGATACAATCAAGCACATGCCCAAACACGTGCAGTGGTGGAGCGCACCTTTGGCCTCCTGAAGTCACGTTTCCGATGCCTGGATAAGTCTGGGGGTACCCTCTTGTATTCCCCAAACTTTGTGTGCCATATCATCGCACAACTTCGCAGTAAGAAAGGGCCTGCAGATTGACCTACGTGATGACCTGACCCCTGAACCAGACAATCCCCCCCTAACCGAGGGTCCCCCGTCTTCTGAGGGAAGAGCAGCCAGGAGACAGCTCACATTGGGCATCTTTGCACGTTAAACACACACATTAATCATGGCACAATGAGAATGCATGCATGCACACCACTGTGGTCCCTAGCACACACACCCCACATCCTCATCAAATTGGATTGGCACCAGTCCACCATGCAGGACTTGTGAGCAGCAACGCCACACCAAGGCTACAATTATGTCACTGTACATTCATACACCATTCACACGGACCTGGGGATCACTTCTCCCTGGTCCTGGGGAACCCTACTCCTACACCAAAATTGAGGGTGACAGCCCTTTTCCGGCAGGAATGTCACCCCCACATTCAAACAGCATTAAAAAAAAAAAAAAAAAAAGACCAGCAAAATCAAAAAATTTCCAGCAAAAAAAAAAAAGGGGGAGAAAAAACGTAGTGCCCTTGACGTGATTTACGCCTGGGGCGCCCCCGGCCACGGCCCCGGCTCCTCAGGGGAGACTCATGGGGGAGGGGGAAAACCGGGGAAGGAGGAGCAGCCCCTGATCTCTGCCCACCTGGCGGCCTGCCCTCCAAGGCCACGGCTATTCTGTCCAGGGCACCACCTAGTGTTGCTGTGTTGGCCTGGATAGCCTGGGTGAGGGCCCTCACATCCTGCCCAACGCCTGCTGATGTAGTCTGCAGGTCGTTAAGGCAGTTTGTGAAAGCCCGGGAGTGGCAGTCCAGGTTCCCCAGCGTATCCTTGATGGAGGACAGGCTCTCCTCCATCCGCACCAATGTCTGGCTGACCTGTCCCAGATGGCGGGTCTGGAGGAACTGGTCCCTTCTCAGAGTGGCGGGCAGGAGATCGGCCACCCCCCTGGTCTTCTGGGTCACCTTCCTGCCTCCAGCTGATGCTTGTAGCCAGGGAGAAGGGGAGGCCCTTGGGAGGGGAGCCATGTAGGGAGGGCTGGCTGCTGCCAGCCAGAGGGGAACGGTCCTCCAACAACAATAGGCCAGTGCCTGACATGGACTCCTCCTCAAACTCCTCCTCCTTAACCTCCTCCTCCTCTTCAACCTCCTCTGCGGACTCCGGCCTTGTCGGGGGGGCCTCATTAGGCTGCTGTCCTGGGGATGGTGCGGTCAGGCCAGATGGCCCTGCACCCTCCTGCACATCTGTGGATGACACAAAACATTCACAGGTTGGAGGATCCACACACTTGCCACATATTCCCTTTCACCCCCTCCCCCACACATGCTACACACCTGATCTCAAAAAAAAAACTTACCTGGCACCACGGGCTCCGGACTTGAGTCAAAGCCGGGCAGGCCCTCCACTTCATGCCGATGAAAGGTCAGGGCCACCGCACGCTCCTCCGCTGTCAGCCTAACACGGCATGGTGGGCCCCCTCCTGTGCCCCTGGCATGGGCAAGCATTTTGGCCAACTTCTTTTTGACCAGACGCCGGAGGTCAATAATCTTTTTGTCAATCCCAGACCGGTTCCTTGTCTCCCCCTCCCCCGCTAAATTCACCTGGTCAGTGATGATGTCCAAAATCTCCCTTCTCCTGGCCGGGGTGGTGTTGGCACTGTCGGGGCCGTGGAGGAAATGCCCATAATCGCTAATGGCCCGGGCAACAATTCGTTTCTCCCCCAAAGTGAAATTTAGTTTTCGCTTTCTCTCTGTCATACTCATACAAAAACTCACTCCCAGTAAACAAAAATCAGTCACATTAACAAGCACAACCAATCAAGCAAGAACACACACAAAGAGAAAACTAACACCCAAAAAATCACACAAGCACTCAGCAAAAATCAGTCACAAAAACAAACAGCAACAATTAAGCAAGAAAACAAACAAGCAGAAATATATCAAACAAACAGTCTCTCAAACACTTATCAAAAAACACTTTCAAAGATCTACTAACAAACACTTGATCACACAGAACACTAATCTGACAAATACAAAACACAACGCAACGAACAACGGGACAAAAGCACTTTGTTAAATGGGAAGGGACAAAGGGATGTACTTTTGCAATGGAAGTGCGTTTGTGTCTGTCTATTTATGCTGTCTGTGTAGTTCACAACGTTGCCCTAGTCCATTTCCAATTTCACTGATTGCACCGTTCCCGAGTTGTGAGCATGCGCAGAGAGGTGCTGACCATGGTCTCCTTCAAGCGCGCATGCGCGAGCCGGCCGGCCCTTCATTTGCATGGGGTCACAACTCATTTCAATGTAACCCGCCCACGTCCTTCCCAATTTGTATTACTCCGCCTTACGCCTCTGAAATAACGTTACGCATGCGCAATTTTCTGCGCAAAAGCTACGAGAATAGGGTGATTACGCGGCTACATTGCGCAAGTCTAACGTAAAGGCGGTGCGCTACGCCGGTCCAATAATGCGCAGATGTACCTGAATCTGGCCCTTATTTTTTTATTTTTTAAGGAAATATTACATTCTCCTTTTAAATCAGTAGGTGGAGTCTTGGGCTCCTTTTTAACTTTTCCATTCTATCTCATTTCTTTTTTGTTGTAAAAATTCAGCTGTTTTGCAGTTGTATGATTTATTTGCTGATATGTTTATGGAAAAATTAATAAAAATGCATTGAACCAAAAATTGAAACATAAGTAAGGATTAAAAGGTAAAGAGACTGAATACTGAGTAAGAGATTAAATTAGCTGCTGAATGTACTTAAAAAAATGTGAGTGACCGCATCTATATAAGTACTTCGTAGCTGCCAGACTGGCTCAACTATCCGTAGTTTACTCCAAACTGGATAAACCAGACTGGGTCCACATAGAGAGGCAAGCTGTCCCTCAGTTTTCCCTAGAATACTTACTCTGGTGCCCCCAAAAGAGAAGACCACCCATTTTGTCCCCCTCCCTTTCTCAATCTTACGCCCTTTGGGATAGAATTCGTCACCTTCCAGCCCTGGTTTCGAAGGGGCAACCTCTAGCCAGTGTATTCCAAAATCCGGATTTCCCACCTGGAATGGACAGGATGGCTTTCAGTTGGCGGTTGGATAAGGGTCTGTACCGCATAGGACACTACTTCACAACCAAAGGCCCTCTTACTCTAGACCACTGTGTGACTAAATTGGACCTCCCTGACACTGAAAAATTCAGATTTAAACAGATATCACAATTCCTACACACTTTATGGACGGATAGGCCTCTACCTCCCAAATTCACAGATTATGAGCTCTGGTGCGGGCAGACCATGGGACAAAGGGGAGGAATATCTGTCATCTACTCTTCACTCATAAGAAGTCTTCTTATATGATGGCATGGGAGGCAGACCTCCAACTAGAATGGGACTTGGAGACCTGGCAGGCAGCTTGTTCTGATTCTTTTCAGGGCATCTTAAATACTTCCCTGATGGAAGCAAACTTAAAGGTCCTTATGAGGTTGTATATGACTCCCACCAGGCTTGCGGCCATCTACCCATCATCAGATCCCAGCTGCTTTAGAGGTTGTCAACTCCTGGGTTCGATGGTGCATGTCTGGTGGGAATGTCCCAGAATCAGACCAGTCTGGAAGAGGATTTTTAACCTCATTAGTACAGTCACTGGTTGCTCGGTCTCCAGGACGGCTTCTGTAGCTCTCCTAAATGCTCGGATTCCGGGTATATCCAAGCCCAATCAGAAGCTGATCCGATTTATGCTCCTAGGGGCTAAAATTACCATCGCTAGGGCTTGGAGACAACCCAGGGTTTCCATTGCAGAAATAAACCACAAGATTTTGTGGATCATGGTGCAGGAAAAGCTGGCCAGCATCCTTTCAAACACGAAACAGAAATTTGAAGCCGTGTGGGGACCATGGGCGTCTCACTGTGGTATACCTTTGGCGACTGGGGTACACCCCGCGCAACCTACATCCTTCAGCACTAGTTAGGCTCATGCTTCCCTTCCTTTCCCTTTTTTCATTCCCCCATTTTTCTCTCTCTCTTTTCTTCCTTCTATTCTTTTAAGACAGTTGTATGACTAGAGGGTAAGGTTCTTTGTTCTTCGTCCGGTTTTTCATATGTGCAATTTGGCAACACTATAGGCCTATCTTATTTCGTGAGTACGAGCTAGAGGTTCAATGAAGCCAAATTCGAACCCACTTTTTTCCTTTCAAATACTTTTATAGGAGGAGGCGGATTGGGAGGCGCCTGGTCGGGACACAGAATGATCCCATTAGGGGTGTCCGGGACAGGCAGGATTCCCCCGAGCGCAAGACCACCATATTCACTTCTTTTCCGCCCTTTCCTCTGTTATCAAGCTCGTTGGATTCCTTTAATCAGCTCACAGTTGGGCAATTTGAAATCAATTGAGTCATTGTTATTGTCATTATGCCCGGTTTGTTGAATGTTATGATGATGTAGTCTCAGCCTTTGGTCATACTATATCTGTATCCTTTATTTGAAAAAAAAAAAATCTAGTGAAAGTGAAAAAAAAAAAAATGTGAGTGTAAAAAAAAAAATGTGAGTGTTAAATAATTATATGAACATGTGATTATGTTTTTGGATTGAGGTAAATAAGAAATATAGTATTCTTATTTTAAACCAGTAGGTGGAGTCGTATGCTCCTTTTAAAGGTTTCCCGTCTATCCCATTTATCCTTTGTTGTAAAAATTCAGTTATTTGGCAGTTGTATGATTTATTTGCATTCTGTGAAATGTTTACAGAAAAATCTGCTAAAATGTATTGAACAATAAACTGGAACATAGGCAAGGATTAAAAGATAAAGAGGATGAGAAAGAGAATAAATTAGCTGCTGAAAGTACAGTAATACCTTGGATTATGAGCATAATTAATTCCAGAAGAATGCTCATAATCCAAAGCACTTGTATATCAAAGCGAGTTTCCCTATAGGAAATAATGGAAAGTCAGATAATTTGTTCCACAGCCACTGCTTGTCTATACAGTACCACATGTGTCCAGAGGTGTGGGGGCACTGGAGGCACTCAGAAACACTTGGAGACACTCAGAGGCGCAGGGGACACTCAGTAATAGAGTGTCCCAGAGTGTTTCTGAGTGTTTCATAGGATTTAAAAAAAAAAAATGTGTATTGTGAAATGCACATAAACTGCATTACTCACAATCCGAGATTCCACTGTACTTAAAAAAATTAGTTTAATAGTGTTTAATAGTTATATAAATATGAAATTATTTGTTGGACTGAGGTTAATAAGAAATATTGCATTCTCCTTTTAAACCAGTAGGTGGAGTCTTAGGCTTCTGTTAAAGGTTTCCAGTCTATCCCTTTTAACCTTTGTTGTAAAAATTATTTTTTGCAGTTGTATGATTTATTTGCATTCCATGATATATTACAGAAAAAATCTATTAAAATGTATTGAGCAATAAATTAGAACATAGGCAAGGATTAAAAGATAAAGGGCCAGATTCAGATAGAATTAGATTATCGTAGCGTTTCCCAAATACACTACGCCGCCGTATTTTACCTGGCTCTACGTGGAATCTAGGTAGATTTTGTCCAGTAAACGACGACGGCGTAGTGTATTTCTCCCGGCGCAATCCATATACGCGATTAGGGGGCGTGAAGCATTTAAAATAGGCGCGTTCCCGCGGCGATCGAACTGCGCATGCTCCGTTCCCAAATTTCCCGCCGTGCATTGCGCGAAATCACGTTGTTAGGTCATTTTTTCTTGAGTAGCGTCGTTTACGGACATTCCTATTCCGGAATAAGTTACGTAAAAAACGACGGCCATACTTAACATGGGTTACGCACTGTTAGACCAGCAAAAAGCTGGTCTAACAGTACGTAGAAAAAAATAGACGTAAGCGATTGCGAAGACCGCTCGTATCTTCGTGGATCGCCGTAAAAACTAATTTGCATATCCCGACGCATGAAAATGACGCGAACTCCTCCCAGCGGCCGCAAAAATATCGCAGCGTAGATCCGAAGGCTTACGAAGACGTAAGCCTCTCGGATCGAAGCCCGAAGCCGCCGTATCATGGTTTGAGGATTCAAACTAGTGATACGGCGCTCAAAATTTGAAATTACTCCTGTCTAACACCAGTTAGACAGGCGTAATTGCTCTGTGAATCTGGGCCTTAGGCTCATATTAAAGGTTTCCAGTCTATCCCTTTTACCCTTTGTTGTAAAAATTCGTTTTTTTGCAGTTGTATAATTTACTTGCTATTTTTGATATGTTTATGGAAAACATTAAAATGTATTGAACCATAAACTGGAACATCGGCAAGGATAAAGAAGATGCATACTGAGTAAGAGATTATATTAGCTGCTGAAAGTACATAAAACAAATAATTGAGTGTTTAATAGTTATATGAACATACTATTATTTTTTGGATTGAGGTAAGACATATTGCATTCTCCTTTTAAACCAACAGGTGGAAACTAGGGATCTTTTTAAAGGTTTCTAGCTTATCCCTTTTTTTCTTTGTTGTAAAAATTCATTTTTTTTTGTCAGTTCTATGTTTTATTTGCATTTTGTGATATATTTATGGAAAAATCAATACAGATGTATTGAACCATAAGCTGGAACATAGGCAAGGATTAAAAAAGAGATGGAGAAAGAGATTAGTGTTTTACTGATGAACATACACTTGTTTTTTAGATTGAGGTAAATAAGAAATATTGCATTCTCCTTTTAAACCAGTAGGTGGGGTCTTAGGCTCCTTTGAAAGGTTTCCAGTCTATCCCTTTTATCCTGTGTTGTAAAAACAAATTAGTTATCTTGCATTGGTAGGAAGATCTGTTATCTAGCAGGATTTGCATTTTGTGATATGTTTATGGAAAAATATTTTGCAGGTACTTATACTATTTTTTGGATTAAGGTAAATAGGAAATATTGCAGTCTCCTTTTAAAACAGTAGGTCCTAGGCACCTTTCAAAGGTTTCCAGTATGTCCCTTTTATCCTTTGTTGTAAAAAATTCAGTTGTCTTACAGTTTGATTTATTTGCATTTTGTGATATGTTTATGGAAAAATGTATACTATTATTTTTTGGATCAAGGTACCGTATATACTCGAGTATAAGGTGACCCGAATATAAGCCGAGGCACCTAATTTTACCACAAAAAACTGGGAAAACTTATTGACTCGAGTATAAGACTGGTGTGTCCATCTGCATGCCTCACTGTGTCCATGCCTCACTGTGCCCATGCCTCACTGTGCCTCACTGTGTCTATGACTAGACTTACGTTTTAGGCGGCGTACAGACGATCGGATATATCCGATGAAAACGGTCCGCGGACCATTTCCATCGGATATGTCCGATCGGGAGTTTGATCCGATGGCGTGTACACACCATCGGATCAAATTCCCCGCCGCCGGACGGCGCGGTGACGTAGTGGTGACGCGGCGGTGACGTTGACGCCGCCGCGTCACCGCCACGTCACCGCACCAGGAAGTAAAACACTTCCGCGCATGCGCCGAATCCATTCGGCAGCGGCGCGGCGGTGGTGGGAGCCGACATGTCTGCTGGTAAGTGTACTAACCAGCAGACATGTCGGGCGGACAGATTCCCACCGGATAGATTTCAAAGCATGCTTTGAAATCTGTCGGGTGGAGAAATCTGTCCGCTAGCCCATACACACGAGCGGAGATGTCTGCTGAAACGGTCCATCGGACCGTTTTCAGCGGACATATCCCCTCGTGTGTACGCGGCCTAACATGGGAGTATATAGAAGGGGTGCCCAGATTTGAAAAATCGGTGCTCCCCAACCGTAGTTCCCCCAGACAGCAAACTTTGCACACTTGTAGAGGTAGAGGAAAACTGGTGCTACACGTGTGCCAAGTTTGGGGTCCAGGGGACCTCTGGCCGGCCAGTACCAGGTCCCTAAATCCGGGAGAACAGGCACAAAAAGGTGATTGAGTATACGCTGAGAGGGGGCATTTTCAGCACCAAAAAATGTGCTGAAAAACGTGGCTTATACTCGAGTATATACGATAAATAAGAACTATTGCAGTCTACTTTTAAACCAGTAGGTGGGGGTCCTAGGTTCATTTGAAAGGTTTCCAGTCTATCCCTTGTATCCTGTGTTGTAAAAAAATTCAGTAGTATTACAATTGTATGATTTATTTGCATTGTGTGATATGTTTATGGAAAAAATGTATACTATTATTCTTGAGATTAAGGTAAATAGTAAATATTGCATTCTTCTTTTTAAACCAGTAGGTTGAGTCTTAGGTGGCTAATGCTAGTCTTTATCTTAAAGGGTCACTAAAGGATTTTTTTTATTTTTTTAGCTAAATAGCTTCCTTTACCCTAATGCAGTCCTGGTTTCATGTCCTCATTGTTTGTTTTTGCTGTGATCCTTCTCTGATCTCCACACTTCCTGGTTGTCTGTTTCCTTATGAAAAAAGTACTGGGAGCTTCTCCCTGTGGTCTCTAATCAAGGAGGTGTGATTACTGTGTGTCTAAAACCCCTCAGAACCAATCAGTTTCATTTTAAAAACAAACACTGCTATTTCTTGAGGGTTGATTACTACTTTACCGGAGGTGTGTATAGCAGATACATTTGCACAATACTACGAGTCACTATACAATCTAAAAGAGGAAAGCAATACTCCCCAACCTAACCTAGAAAATATAGCAAAATTCCTAGATAATCTAAAACTACCCAAAATTGATCCTATAGACTTAGAACAATTGAATAAACCAATATCACCTGAAGAAACCCTTAAAGTAATCAAAGAATTGCCCAAAAACAAAACACCAGGAGCTGACGGCCTATCAGCGGAATATTACATAGCCTTTAAAGAAACTCTAGTTCCATATCTAACTAACATGTTTAACCATCTAGCTAACTCTGAATCTTTTCCCAAAGAACTATTAGAAGCAATAATAATAACAATTCCGAAACAAGGCAAAGACCCCTCATCCCCTCTCAATTATAGACCAATTTCATTATTAAATTCTGACCTAAAAATTTATGCAAAAATCCTGGCTAACAGATTGATAAACATAACCCCCTACGTAATAGGACCAGACCAAGTAGGCTTTACTAAGGGGAGACAAGCACCAGACAGCACTAGAAGAATCCTTAACTTAATTGACCAAATTCACACTGACCGAACTCCCTCTGTACTTTTAGCATTAGATGCTGAAAAAGCATTCGATAAAATGCATTGGGCCTACATCTCTAAAACTCTAGCCAAATTTGGATTTCATGGATTTATCCATTCGGCAATTATGGCGCTATACTCTCAACCTACGGCCAAAGTATTCACATCAGGTGTAATCTCTAAAACTTTCTCCCTTACTAACAGAACCAGACAAGGTTGCCCATTATCCCCATTAATTTTCTCACTAGCAATAGAACCACTTGCAGAATATATAAGATCAACCACCGACATCAAAGGTATAACTATAGGACAATATGAATATAAAGTAGGGCTATTCGCAGATGATATTATACTCACATTATCTAACCCTACTTCTTCCCTGCCAGAAGCTCACAAATTATTAGAAAGATTTGGTGAGGTGTCGTATTACAAAATAAATCAAAACAAATGTTACGCTCTCCCTATGAACATTCCTATGACGCTAATTAATACTTTACGCAAAGAAAATAATTTCAACTGGGACAACTCCAAAATAAGCTATCTGGGAATACAACTCTCCTACCCACCAACCAAAATATACGAAGTTAATTTTCCCAGCCTTTTAGAAGTAGTCAACAAAGACCTACAAAATATACAAAAAACACAACTTTCCTGGGTAGGGAAAATAGACACATTTAAAATGCAAACCCTCCCTAAAATATTATACTATTTTATATGCTTACCCATCACAATCCCTGCCAAATTTTTCACGCAACTGAATACAAAACTTAAACATTGCATATGGAATGGGAAAAAACCAAGAGTGGCATTCTCCATTTTAACTACCAGAAAATCTTTAGGAGGAATGAACCTACCTGACATCAAAAACTACTACTACGCAACCCTATTAGATCAGATGAGATACTGGTTCAACAAAAGGGAAGATAAAATATGGCTAAACATAGAAAAACAAGTCACAAAAAGACATGACCTGTATGCCCTGGCAATAGCTTACGCTATACTTCCAAAGATTAACACTCCCAATTTTCTTAGCATCAGATCCACATTATTAGCTTGGAAACATATACTTTCAAAGACGAAAAACATCCAAAATAAAATAAAATTGATGATACCGACAGGTGCACTCAACTATTGTAGAATACGTCTAATTGTAGATGAATGGGTTAAGGAAGGTTTTCATCTTTACGGAAATCTACCCTTGAAATACAAAAGATCACTCTAACCAAACTGAGGAAACATACCAGGCTAAAAGAGTTCAATCCGACTGACCCTGTAGAAATCCCCAGGGGTGTATTTAGGTTTTGTGCTGCCCTAGGCCTGGTGAACCTCGCGCACCCCCTACTTTATATATGACGTACCCCTTCCTTTTTAAGACCCGTCTTGTCATCTTCATGGGATGAGGACAGAGGGACGCAGTGGGATGAGCACAGGGGGACAGGGTGGGATGAGGACAGGGGGACAGGCTGGGATGAGGACAGGGGGACAGGGTGGGATGAGCACAGGGGGACAGGGTGGGATGAGCACAGGGGGACAGGGTGGGATGAGCACAGGGGGGCAGCCGCAGATTTGGGGGGAGAGGGTGGTATGGGGATATGTGCTGGGGAGTGATTTGAGAGGAAAGAAGATATGTGCTAGTGGGGGGAATCAGACTCCCCACTAGCACATATCTTCTTCCCTCTCAAATCACTCCCCAGCACATATCCCCATACCACCCTCTCCTCTCCCATCACTTCATTCATTCACCACTTCACCTTGTATCTGCCTGCCCCCCCCCCCCCTCCTTCCCTCCTGGTTACTGCAACTGCACGTTTCGGCAATGAACTCCAGGATTCAGCTGTGCGGCTCTCCGTGCGAGAGGATGGGGGTTCGTGGGGGGGGGGTGCTTATTTGCCGCCCCCCGCAAAGTGCCGCCCTAGGCCTGGGCCTTGTCGGCCTAGGCTATAATACATCTCTGGAAATCCCCTTAATTATATGGAAATTTTTCACCCACCAAAATCAACAAACGATAAAAGGAATTTCTCTCTTTTACGACATACTATCTACCCACCCATTTGACAATAAAAACGCACACATGATTAAGTGGGAGAAAGATTTAGAACAAGAATTTACCTGGGACCAATGGAAAAAAGCAATCCATATAGCTAGCAAGTCATCAGCATGTATTGAACACTGGGACAGTGCACAAAAAATAATAAATAGATGGTACCTGACCCCATATAAATTAGCAAAAATATATCCCTCAACGTCTTATGAGTGTTGGAGATGCAACAATCAGATAGGAAACCTGCTACACATATTATGGAGCTGTAAAAATCTACATAGCTTCTGGAATTCAATTACTTCCTTTATAGCAGATCTCACAGGCATCCTAAATAAACTAAACCCGGCCACAGCTTTACTAGGTATCAATTTGGATATCTATCCTAAAGAATATAGAACAATTGTATTCCACACACTGGTTGCAGCAAGACTCACTATAACCAGCCTGTGGAAATCCAAGGACGCGCCCAACTTATCGACAGTTATAGCTAGAATCAATATACAGGCCCAATACGAATTAATGCTGGCTTATAAAAACGATTCCATTACTACATTCAGAAAGAAATGGTTAGCTTGGATCACCCATCCCAGAGCAGCCAAATACTTAAAAGAGTGTAATATGTAATCTATTGTCAAGTTTGAAATATGTCAAAGTCAGATATATGCTTACCCCAGTTGTAATGTATTATCCTGGACCTACTTTATTGATCTGTGTAGCAAGTTTTGTTAAGTTCATTTTTTTTTTATTTCTGTATGCATGTGTACGTGTATATATATATATATATATGTTTATGTATATATGTGTATACATTTTCTGTTTCTTTATGATTTTCTATACACAAATAGTTAACTCAATTGGAGGCCTAGCCATGCCTACAGATTGAACCCGATAGGGGTGGGCTGGTACAGGCTACCAAGTACTGTATTGTTATAAGAACAATCTTATGAACCAAGGTAACTTGTTCTGTTACTTAGGATTAATGTGACAATTTAATCTCTACTGTTAAGTAAATACTTTCAATAAAAATCTATTATTTAAAAAAATAAATAAAAACAAACACTGCCCTGTATTGGCTCTGTGTCTCTGTCCTTCACAGAAGCATGAAACTAGATGACAAACTAAACTGAAACTGCAGGCACATTATATGATTGATTTTTATCTATTTTAATCATTTTTAAAAGGAATCAGTTAATTATTATGTCTCTATACCCTGTAAACAGTCATTTCAGCCAACAATTTTTTTTCCTTTATAACTCCTTTAAAGGAGTTGTAAAGTAACACATTTTTTCACCTTAATGCAATCTATACATTAATGTGAAAAACATCAGATGATGCTGCCCCCCCCCCCCCCCCCGTTTTACTCACCTGACCCCTCGAAAGTCCCGCGCTCGGCCCCGATATCCTCTTCGTCGCTCAGCCTGGCCGCTGATTGGCTAGAGTGGATGGATTGAGAGCAGCGCAGCCATTGGCTGGCGCTGCTGTCAATCACATCCAGTGACGCGGCGCGCCGAGGGGCGGGGCCGAGTGATACAGTGAGCGGCTATGGCCAGGCAAGGACTCATCACCATGCGAACGCTCTCGCATGAATGTGGTGAGTTCTTGCCGGGAGGACCAAAGACAGCCACCAAGGGACCCCAGAAGACGTGGATCAGGGACACTCTGTGCAAAACAAACTGAACAGTGGAGGTAAGTATGACATGTTTTTTATTTTAAAGAAACATGTTTTTTTCCTTTATTAACCCAGGTAGATGAAGGGCTACTGCTATGGTATCACTTTAGATGTTTAGAAACTTTAAAACTACATAATTGCTGTACAGGTTTGAAAAATAATGCCACTGAAATTGTATTTTCATTATTATTTGCAAAGTCTTGCTGCCCTGGGGGTGCGCATTTCCCTGGCAGAAAAGCTAGACGAAATACTAAGCTGTATTACATTCAGTACAAGGAAAGGCGGCTCATCATAATGACAAAACAAAACTAGTAATAATGGCATACAGTGTATTAAAAAAAGAAACTCCAAAACTCCAATCTGAAAAAATAAAAATACAATTTGAATCACCGTCCTTGCACTGCCATTGCTGCACAGCAGCATTTTCTAGGGTTCTGTAGAGTTGTAGAGATGGCCCTCTCTGTTACCTTAAGGCAATTTACTGAGCCATGTGCAAGATCTGCCCATGGGGGTAGTATATCAGATGAAGCTGGTCGCTCGAAGCGGCATTCTGTGGGGATTCCCCGATAAAGGGGAGGAGCCACAGGCGGCGTCGGGGCACCCCAGAAGAGGAGGAAGAGAGCAGGTAAGTATAGCATGTTTGTTATTTTTATGAAAGAAAAAACGAAGGTTTACAAACACTTTAGGTATGTGCCTAACAATGAGTAATGTGTTTAATATCTGCCGCTTTTTACTTAACCACTTCCCGCCCGCTTTATAGCAGAATGATGGCCAGAAGTGGTTTCATTGTCCGGACTCTGTGTCATATGACATCCAGCAGGATAAGCTAGGATCACGCGCCCGCGGAGGCATGCAGCGCAGTGATCCACGGTGTGGTGTGTCAGTCTAAAACGCCACATCTCCTAACCCAGTAATGAGCCTCTGAAGTAGGATCTTTACCATGTGATCAGCTGTGTCCAATCACAGCTGATCACAGTGTAAACAGGAAAATCCGTTTATTGGCTTTTTCTTAACTCGCCGATCGCCTGCTCTCCTGACAGGTATGTCCACCCATGACCACCAGGTACACCAATCAATGCCCATTAGAGGTGCCAATTAGTGCCCATTATAGATGCCAATCAGTGCCCTTCAGTAATGCCTGCAAGTGCCTCCTCATAAGTGCTGCCTATCAGTGCCACCTCTCAGTGCCCATCAGTGCTGCCTATCAATGCCCATCAGTGCCGCTTATAAGTGCCCATCAATGCCACCTATATGTGCCCATCAGTGCGGGATTTCATTGCCCATGAGTGCTACATATCAGTGCCACCTATCAGTTCCCATCAGTGCTGCATATTAGTGCCTTATCATCAGTGCCACCTCATCTGTTCAGTGAAGGAGAGAACTTACCGTATTTTTCGCCGTATAAGACGCTCCGGCATATAAGACGCACCCAATTTTAAAGGAGGAAAATCTAGAAAAAAAAAGATTTTGAACCAAATACTGTAGTAAAATATTTGCCCCCCACTCGTCATCACCATCACACCACCCCCACATTAGTAATAGCCAGTAACATTGCCCCCACATAATAATAGCCAGTGACATTGCCCCCACATAATAGCCAGTAACATTGCCCCCACATTAACCTCTAACTTACTGTTGCAGATTGAAGATCCCATGAGCCCTCTGCTCTGCTCAGCGCGCACCGCCGCCGCCGCCAGGTGTACCAAGATGGCCGACCGCTCGGGAGCTAGGCCAAAGCCGCGGCCTTTCCTAAGACCGCGGAAGCGGTGCGCTCCGTGGATCGGCGAGTCAAAAAAAGGTATATTCGTCTTATAAGACGCACCAACTTTTCCCCCCCAGTTTTGGGAAGGAAAAAGTGCGTCTTATAAGGCGAAAAATACGGTACTTATTTACAAAATGTTAAAACAGAATCAAAGAAAAACGTTTTTTATTTGTTTAACAAACAATAAAAACCCCAGTGGTGATCAAATACAACCATAAGAAAGCTCTATTTATGGGAACAAAATAATAAAAATTTTGTTTGGGTACAGTGTTGCATCACAATTGTCCTTTAAAATACGTAAGCGCTTAAAGTTGAAAATTTACCTGGGAAAGAATGGGGGGCAAGTGCCAGGTATTGAAGTGTTTAAAACCTATTTGTTCCTGCTTTGCAGGGAGAAGAAACAGAGATCGTTCCCTCTGTACAGAACCCTGTGTTGTTTGTCAACATAGAACTCTGGACTGTGATTACACACAGCCAATCAGCAGGTCCTGGCCATGAATCATTGGCTTATAATTCTGCTGTGTCCAATCACAGTGGGAGTTGGCACGTGCCCTGTACCCGGAGGAGGCCAGCGTCATACAAGCATGTCACTGTGCCTGCAGGAGCTGCCCATCTACAAAACCATGAGGGGGGGGGGGCGATCCTTAAAGAGTCACTAAAGTCAGGGATTTAAAAAAACAAAAAAAACAAACATGTGATACTTACCTCCACTGTGCAGTTCGTTTTGCACAGAGTGGCCCGGAAACCTGTCTTCTGGGGTCCCTCGGCGGCTGTCTGGGCTCCTCCTCGCAAAAGCTTTCCTTCTTCATGCGAGGGCGCTCGCATGGAGGAAAGCTTTTGCGAGCGCGCTCCCGTGATACAGCGGCGGCCATAGCCGCCGACTGTATCACTCGGCTCCGCCCCCCAGCGCGCCGCGTCATCCGCCCTGATTGACAGCAGCGCTAGCCAATGGCTGCGCTGCTATCAATCCGCCCAGCCTAGCCAATCAACGGCCAGGCTGGGAACCGAAGAGGACGACGTGGACGCGTCCGGGAGATTCGAACGGTCAGGTAAGTACAACGGGGGCTCGGGGGGGGCCAGTGCTGCTAGATGTTTTTTTATCTTCATGCATAGGATGCATGAAGGTAAAAAAACTTGTACCTTTACAACCCCTTTAAGTAGTTAAACAGTAATACTACCTTTCCAAAAGTCATTTCTACCCATTAGTCCTGTATATACCACAGCCAATTTTTGAATAAGGTAGTCTCTCTCCAGGCTGCGACATGTTTTCTATCAACCAACCTGTAGAAACGGGGGACTATTTGGTGAAAAGGCATCTATAACTAAGTATCTTGTTACATTTTTCCAAAATTATTTTATCTTTGTTTTCATTTAATTACCTTTGTTTTTATTTTGTTATCTTTATCTGTTATTACATAACTAAATGTCAATATAGTTTGATTTTACCTGCAAGTGTTTTATGTGATCTCTCTCTGCACACCTCAAACACCCTACCCCAAAAAACATATCATGTAACTGTGATAAAACAAATATAAATCTGTAATTTATCATCAAATAAATATACAAAAACTAGTGAGAAAATCAAATTATTTTTTTTTAAGTGTATTTTTGTGTGTGAACTCGAGAGAGAGGAGCCCGGACTGCAGGAGTTGGGAGTAGGCAGACCCTCCCCCCGGAGGCAATCGCCATCCTGTTCCATGCCCCCGGTGGCAATGGTGTGTACACTCGGGCGGCAAGAGACTCTTGCCAAGAATCTCGTCGGGAAAAACAATGTTTTTTTTTCCAGACGAGATTCTTGCCCTGTATTCAAAAATGTTAGTGTGAGTGGGAGCTGTGGTGGCTCAACGTGATTGGCACTGCGCTGACAAGCCGTTCACCTCTGCAGCCAAGGGTTCGGATCCCGGTCTTGGCTACATGTGAATTGAGTTTGGTGGTCTCAGCCCGGCTCCCGGTGGGTGTGCTATGCAAGGTACCCCTGTGCTTAGTACGCCCACACCCCTCCCACAAAAACCACCACACTTACACGCACACGAAATTGGTTTAAAAACACACGCACTTTGGCCATGCGGTAAAGAGAGGCAAAGGACCTATGGGGCTGCCTGGGTGGGCTAGGCCACCTCACTCCCTCATAGGGGGGAGTCCCTCTGCCCCATTGAGGTCCCGTTGGGCCCCAGTTGGGCTCCCAAGAGGAGCAGGTAGGGCGGGTGAGTGGGAGGCCCCCCCTCACACCCGCCATTGCCACCAGGGGCATGGAGAAGGATGGCGATTGCCTCTGGGGGGAGGGTCTGCCTACTCCCAACTCCTGCAGTCCGGCTCCTCTCTCTCGAGTTCACGCACAAAAATACACTTTAAAAAAATAAAAAGAGAGAAATCATTCACAGTGTCAAAAAACACAGACTATAGTCACTTTAGAAAAAAAAAAAATGTTAGTGTGAAACGCGTCAACTCTTCTGTCCGTTCTGTTCTGCTGTGGCATGTATTTTTGATGTCCATTGTTGAAATAAAGGCAAAAACGTTTTTGGAGTGCTGCTGTCTAGAATTTCTTCCCATTTTCACAATCGCGGGCCGCCGGCGAGCATCGAGTTTCCGGGACCCACGAGCACAATCCCGAGGCACGCGACTGCACCTTCGATGGCGCGTGCGCGCCCACTGGGCGGCTAATTTAAAGGGACGTACAGGTACGCTCAATTGACTGCCAGTGCCATTCTGCCGACGTATATCGGCGTGCGGCGGTTAAAAAAAAATCAATGAATACACAGGTAGATGCATTAGCCTAAACTTTTCAATGATGTTCAGAATTGGTAATTATCAAGAGATTTCTCCTTCTCCTGCCATAGGCATGTACTGTATGTGGATTTTTTTTAGACCTGCGGACTTGCTTTCTGCCTGGATTGATTTTCAATGAATATCCATGCATTTCCTTGGTAGGATCGTCTCCCACGCCTCTCTACCTTTCAGCTTTTTTTCCAATCCTGCAACCTAGCAAAAGCGACGTCTTTATTTTTTTATAAGATACTTTTGATGCTGCCAGCAAGAGCTGAAGAGCAAACAGCACAGTTATAATAAACACAATCTTCTCCCAGCGCAGTTCACTGTTAACCTCATCAAAAGCCAATATCGCCTTATCATGAGGCTGAGCGGATAAGGGAGATCGCCAGGCACAAAGATGGCTCCGCTCATTATCCTGGTGGTGCTCAGCGACAGGCCTTCGGGGTAAGAGAAAAAGGTTTGGCAGAAGAACCTTCACTGGCTTTTCGTATTAACATTTCAGTATTCTTGTAAAGCAGTGGCGTCTTCAGCTTTCGTATTTAGGGGGGCACATGGGGAGACAGGGACAAAAGTAGGGGGGCCAACGTTAAAATGCAATTATATATATCCTGGGGCCCTTTACTACGATCCCACAACGGGCCCTTTCACATGTTCTGCAGTGAGCTCCCTTCCTACTATACTGGGGCCCCCCAGGGTGGCAGAAAACAATAGGCACAGTGGTGGCAATTTATGGGTACAGTGGCTGCGTTTGATGGCACAGGGGTGGCATATTATTGGCACAGTGGCTGCTTGATGGTTACAGTAGCTGCATTTGATGGCACAGTGGCTGTGTTTGATGGCACAGTGGCTGTGTTTGTTGGGCACAGTGGCTGCGTTTGTTGGGCACAGTGGCTGAGTTTGATGGGCACAGTGGCTGCGTTTGATGGGCACAGTAGCTGCAATTGATGGGCATAGTGGCTTTGTTTGATGTTTTTCTTTCAGTTTGTCTACCTCCCCAAAAAAATTTGAGCACCAGCCGCCACTTCCTGTACTTGTCTATGTTCCAGTCCTCAGGGAGCATTTATTCCTCCAGCTGCTATACGTGCTTCTCGGTCGGTGGCATCCTAGCACCAGCCTGTTCCAGCCTCCAGCCTGCTTGCTGTTCCTGGTCCTTCCAATGTATCTGTGTTTCCCCACTACTCCGCAGAAGTTCTGGTCCAGCACTGCTGCCAGCAACCCTACCAGGCACTGGTGCGTCTCTGTACTCTTGCGCCTCTTATCTGCTCTATCAGGGGCCTCGATTCAGAGGTGGTGTAAGAGACGTCCTTTGTATATCGGACTCTACCACCAGGTACGTGACACCTAAACTATTTATGGAATATTTACACAGCATGAGAGAAATAATGCCCCAAGAGCCAGATAAGGGTAAAAAATGGCTGCATTTGGCCCATGGGTTGCAGTTTGGAGGCCCCTGCTATTGAGGTAGAATTATTCTACCAACCAGTGGCAGTGCGTCCATAGAGGGCGCCAGAGCGCTGCCCCCTCTCGCTTCCGCACCGCCACTAATACAATACATAGATTCATGCATTTCATGAATCTATGTGTTGCCGCTGCCGCCGACTATTCAGATGGCCGGCTCCCAGGTGAGCGTCGGCCATTTAAATAACGGCAGCTGGTTGGCTGTGGAAGTGCCTATCAGAGCCAGCGGCTTTCCGAGTACAGCCCTCAGGCTGTAATCGGCTTCCAAATACTTATCCAAGGGACGCACGGGGGTGCGTCCCTTGGATAAGACTGACAGACGTCTCAGCCAATCAGGTTAACCGGTTCTGATTGGCTGAAGCATCATCGAGGGCAGGAGAAGACATCGAGGGACCGTGGAAGGGGGATGGCCGACCCCAGAAAAGTAAGTGCCGGGCGGGAGGGGGGGGCAGCATTTTAAAGGGCACGGTGGAGATAATTACAGGGCACAGTGGCGACAAGGGGCACAGTGGCGACAAAGGGCAAAGTGGCGACAAAGAGCACATTGGCAACAAAGGGCACAGTGGCGACAATTAAAGGGCAAAGTGGTGACAATTAAAGGGCACAGTGGCGATAATTATAGGGCACAGTGACGACAAAGGGCACAGTGACGACAAAGGGCACAGTGGTGACAATTAAAGGGCACAGTGGTGACAATTAAAGGGCACAGTGGCGATAATTAAAGGGCACAGTGACGACAAATGGCACAGTGGCGACAATTAAAGGGCACAGTGGTGACAATTAAAGGGCACAGTGGCGATAATTAAAGAGCACAGTGACGACAAAGGGCACAGTGGTGACAATTAAAGGACACAGTGGCGATAATTGGCACAGTGGCGACAATTGATGGGCACAGTGGCTGTGTTTGATGGCATGGCACAGTGGTGACAATTAATGGCACAGTGGCTGCGTTTGATGTCATGGCACAGTGGTGACAATTGATGGCACAGTGGCTGCGTTTGATGGCATGGCACAGTGGTGACAATTGATGGCACAGTGGCTGCATTTGATAGCATGGCACAGTGGCTGCGTTTGATGGCATGGCAGAGTGGTAACAATTGATGGCACAGTGGCTGCCTTTGATGGCATGGCACAGTGGTGACAATTGATGGCACAGTGGCTGCATTTGATGGCATGGCACAGTGATGAAAATTGATGGCACAGTCGCTGCGTTTCATGGCATGGCACAGTGGCTGCATTTGATAGCATAGCACAGTGGCTGCGTTTGATGGCATGGCACAGTGGTGACAATTGATGGCACAGTCGCTGCGTTTTAAGCATGTCACAGTGGCTGCGTTTGATGGGATGGCCCAGTGGCTGCATTTGATGGGCCCAGTGGCTGCATTTGATGGACACAGTGGCTGCATTTGATGGGCACAGTGGCTGTAATTGTTTTTTTTTTTTGTTTTGTTTGCGCCCCTCCAAAAATTTGGAGCACCGGCCGCCACTGCTACAGTACCAACATGTGAAATTTGAATGACCTATGTAAGTTAATAAAAATGTTATGCCCGCTATTGCTTTACTTTCTAAACAGAAATCATATTTTATGTTATATTTTGCACGTTCCTCCCGGTGGCACATACAGTACTGTTTCATGTCTGTTCACCATGTGCTGATTCCGCTGTGTTCCCGTTCTTTCTAATTCAGATTTCCTTGCTCTGTCACCTCTTCCGCTACCTTCACAAAACCCCATCCGTGTCCCTCTGATAATGTCACCTGTCACATAATAAGATGCATGGCCGACATGATATCACGCCGTTACACCCCGACAATCCTCATTTGAAGATGTCCCCATTGTTATTCCACCTCGGTGCCTCCTCACGGTGGTATAGGAATAATGAATACATATTTAAAAATCGGGTGGGGGTAGGTGATCAATGGACGCATGTCAGATCATTAAATCTAAATTACTTTAACATTTCATCCTCGTTCGGGCGGAAAGAATCCACCACGGAGCTTATTACAAATTCATTATGTAGGCCTTTTTCATCGTAACCTTTCTATGCAAATATCGCGTATCCGCCAGCGAAATCGCACGCCTACGGTCTCGCCGTATTACGCCGCCTAAATGAAAATTTTACTTTGAAACAATTAAATTCATATAAATCAGTTTCCGTCATTTCCCCCAGGTACCTCATCCTGAAATAAGAGGGCCAATCATAATATATTCCGATTTCTCCTATTTAGCCCAGTTGAAATGAGAGTTATACGCCGAGATACGATTGTTTAATCTCAGCCTATTCTGTCCCAGTAATTGCTAAGAATCTCAGGCCGGCCAACGGCTGAGTGCAAATCAATCTTTGGTTCCTTTTTTTTTTTCACCGGGACGAGAATCACCGAATCGGCCTACTCAAGAATTTCATTTCAATAAACGTAAAATAGAAAAAGAAGTTTAATCCCTTGTTAACAGAGGACCTGGCAGAGAAGCAAAGAAAGTCATTTCCTGGCGGTATATGGGATTTTTTTTTTCATTATTATTATTAATATAGTACATTAGAGGGATTGAATGGAAAATGAGGTTGTATTCTGTGCTGTGTCTCATTCCCATATTACCTGGCCACTGTGAATGGAGTTTCGTCTTTTATTTCAGACTTGTATTATTGGAAGGTTTGAAATGAATAGACTGATAAAAAAGGAAAAGAAGAAGAAAAAAAAATGACAAGGTGTTATAGGGACATATTAGACAGCACACGTTCCCACCGGGCTCAAAGAAATCTTGTCAGGATAGAAAAAATTATATTTCCATTATCATACCTGAGAATTTTTTTAGAGCTCTTTGAGTTTGTGCATGAGGAGGGGAGAGACATTACTATGGACGATGGGCCAGAAAAATTACTTTTGGCCAGGTTGGCCAATGTTGTTTTTTTCCTGGGGGGGGGGGGGGTTGAGGCAGTGGTGATGCATCCATTGAGGGCGCCAGGGCACCGCCCCCTCTCGCTCCCGCACCGCCACCGAATACAATACAATTCAATTCATGCATTGCATGAATCTATGTATTGCCGCTGCCGCCGACTATTCAGATGGCCGGCCCCCTGGTGAGCGCCGGCCATCTGAATAACGGCAGCTGGTTGGCTGTGGAAGTGCCTATCAGAGCTCAGGCTGTAATACACTTCCAAATACTTATCCAGGGACACACGGGGGGGGGGGGATTCCTTGGATGAGACTGACAGGCGTCTCAGCCAATCAGGTTCACCGGTTCCTGATTGGCTGAAGCGTCATCAAGGGCGGGAGAAGACATCGAGGGACTGTGGAAAGAGGGTGGCCGACCCCAGAAAGGTAAGTGCTGGGCGGGGGCAGCATTTTACAGGGCACATTGGCGACAATTACAGGGCACAGTGGCGACAATTAAAGGGAACAGTGGTGAAAATTAAAGGGAACAGCGGTGACAATTATCACAGTGACAACAATTACAGGGTACAGTGGTGACAATTAAAGGGCACAGTGGTGACAATTGGCACAGTGGTGACAATTACAGGGCACAGTGGCGACAAATAAAGGGCACAGTAGCAACAATTAAAGGGCACCGTGGCGACAATTACAGGGCACAGTGATGACAATTAAAGGGCGCAGTGGCGACAATTGATGGGCACAGTGGCGACAATTGATGGGCACAGTGGCTGCGTTTGATGTCATAGCACAGTGGTGACAATTGATGGCACAGTGGCTGCATTTGATGGCATGGCACAGTGACTGCGTTTGATGGCATGGCACAGTGGTGACAATTGATGACACAGTGGCTGCGTTTGATGGGCCTGGTGGCTGCATTCGATGGGCACAGTGAGGCTGCAATTGTTTTTTATTTCGTTTTTTTGCGCCCCCCAAAAATTTTGAGCACCAGCCGCCACTGGATTGAGGCATTACTATGGATGACAGGCCAAGCAAAGGATTGTTGGCCAAGATAGTGAAGTTGTTTTGGATTTTGCATGGGGAGGAAGTAGAGACATTACTATGGACGATAGACCAGACATTACTATGGACTAGACAAAGGACTGTTGGCCAGGATATTTTTGGGGATTTCGCATGCAGAGGAAGTAGAGACATTGCTATGGACGATTGGCCAGACAAGGTACTGTTGGCCAAGATATCAAAGTTTTTTGGGATTTCGCATTGTGGAGGAAGTTGAGACATTACTATGGACGATGGATCAGACAAAGGACTGTTGGCCAGGATATTGACTTTTTTTGGATTTCGCATAGGAAGGAAGTAGAGACATTGCTATGGACCATTCGCCAGACAATGAACTGTTAGCCAAGATATTGAAGTTTTCGGGGATTTCGCATGGGGAGGAAGTAAAGATTACTAAGGAAGATGGTCCAGTCACATTACAGTTGTCCAAGCTTTTGGAGTTTTTTGGATTCCACATGGTGGGTGGAGACATTGCTATAGACGATGGGCCAGAAAAGGCACTTTTGGCCAAGATAATGTTTTTTTTTCTTGGGGGGTGAGGCATTACTATGGATGACAGGCCAGGCAAAGGATTGTTGGCCAAGATATTGAAGTTTTTTGGGATTTTGCATGGGGAGGAAGTAGAGATATTACTATGGACGATGGACCGAACAAATTGTCCAAGATTTTGGAGTTTTTTGGATTCCATATGAGGGATGGAGACATTGCTATGGACGATGGACCAGACAAATGTATTTTGGCAAAGATAATGGGCCAGATTCTCGTAGATTTGCGTATCTACGAGCGGGGCGTAGCGTATGTCATTTACACTACGCCGCCGCAAATTACTGGAGCAAGTGCCGTATTCTCAAAGCACTTGCTCCGTAATTTGCGGCGGCGTAGTGTAAATGGCCCGGTGTAAGGCCGCGTAAAGCAAAGGGGGCGGCTTGTATTTAAATTAAGCGCGCCCCTGTGCCGAACGAACTGCGCATGCGCCGGCCTTAAATGTAGGCCACTGCGCATGCTCCGTAGTACGCCGCAAATACATTGGTTGCGACTTGAACGTAATTAACGCACAGCCCTATTCGCGATGAGTTACGTAAACGACGGAAACGACAGAAAAAACCCGACGCTGTCCCGACGGCCATACTTAACATGGCATACGGCGGACCGTACCCCTCATATAGCAGGGGTAACCTTACGCGTACGCAAACTACGTAAACTACGTCGACGCGGCGCAAAAACGTTTGGGAATCTGTGTATCGGCTCATTTGCATATTCGGCGATGAAATCGACGTGAACGCCACCTAGCGGCCGGCGTAGTATTGCATTTAGGATCCGACGGTGTAAATTACTTACGCCAGTCGGATCCTAGCGTAAAACCGGCGTATCATGTTTTCAGAATAGAAAACAATGATACGCCGGCGGGAATTTCGAATTACGCCGGTGTATCTGTAGATACACTGGCGTAATTCCTTTGAGAATCTGGCCCAATGTCGTTTTTTGTATTGGGAGAGGGATACAATTGCTATGAACCAGACAAAAGACTGTTAGCCACGATATTGGAATTTTTTGGATTCCACATAGGGAGGACAAAACATTGCTATTGATGATGGGCCAAGCAAAGGACTGTTTTTATGATCCCACAAGAGGGAGACATTGCTATGGGCGATGGGCCAGACAAAGGACTGTTGGCCAGGATATTAAAGTTTTTTTGGTTTTCGCATGAGGAGGAAGTATTGACATTGCTATGAACAATGGGCCAAAGGATTGTTGGCCAAGATATTGAAGCTTTTTGGATTTCTCATGGGGAAGACGTACAGACATTACTATAGACAAAGGACTGTTGGCCAGGATATTGACGTTTTTTGAGATTTTGCTTGGGAAGGAAATAGAGAAATTGCTATGGACGATGGACCAGACAAAGACTGTTGGCCAAGATATTAAAGTTTTTTGGATCTCACATGGGGAGGAAGTAGAGACATTACTATGGACGATGGACCAGACAAGGGACTTTTGGCCAGGATAATGTATTTTTTTGGATTCCACATATTGGGGTGGGGGGGAAGAGAGATGTTGCTATGGTGCTATGGGCAATGGGCCAGACAAAGGCCTGTTTGTCAAGATATCAGAATTTTTTAGATTCCACGTGAGGGTGGGACATTGCTATGGACGATGGGGCAAGCAAAGGACTGTTAGCCAAGGAATTGGCATTTTTAGATTCTACATGGAGAGGTAGAGACATTGCTATGGATGATGGGCCAGATAAAAGACAGTAGTCCAAGATTATGAAGTTTTTTGGATTCCACATGAGGGGTGGAGACATTGATATAGGCAATGATCCAGACAAAGGACTGCTGGTTAAGGTATTAGAATTTTTTGGATTCTGCATGAAGAGATAGAGACATTGCTATGGACGATGGGTCAGACAAAGGGCAGTTGTCCAAGATTTTGGAGTTTTTTGGATTCCACATGGGGGGTGGAGACATTGATATAGGCAATGGGCCAGACAAAGGGCAGTTGTCCAAGATTTTGGACTTTTTTTGATTCCACATGGGGGGCGGAGACATTGATATAGGCGATGGGCCAGACAAAGGACTGTTGGCCAAGATTTTGAAGGTTTTTTTTGGATTCCACGTGGAGGGGTAGAGAATTTGCTATGGACAATGGGACAGACATTGGCCAAGATATTGGAGTTTTTTGGATTCTGCGGTAAGTACACAAGCAGGTCACCTTGGTGGATGACACAGCTCATCTGAGGAGTGGGTGTCTAAGCACTAACCAGTGTTCACCTGAGCTCCTGATGGTGGAGATGGGTTTTGCTGCATGTACGTACTGGGCCCTCAGGATCGCCCCACCAGGTAGTAATCAAGCCGGGGTCCAGTAGCAGATCAAACTGAAGCATAGTCGAGGAACTAGCCAAAGGTTCATAACAAGTTATTGCAGGTTGGGATCAAGCAAAAGAATTGTCAAGGAATAAGCCAAAGGTTGGTAATCAGTCAAAGATATTGGATTAAATGATCAAGATATTGGCTGGGAAGAGCATAATAATCTGGCAAACAGGAAGTGCAAGGAGTTAAATAGGAATTTTATGAGAGGAGCAAAGAGTTCAAGGTTCACCAGAAACCAGGCACATGCCAAGATTATCCAAGGGTTCAGAGAGGATGTTGTCCAGTGTATCAGGTAGCTCAGCAAGGAGAGCTACTGCTGGATGCAGACGAGGTCATGGGTTCAGATCCTGGCCCTGACAGATATATTATACAAATTGCAAGAATTGTAGTTAACATTATTGCAAATCCATATCTTTTTTAAGTTCTGTAGATATTAAGAATTCCAGTACACTTCTTACATTCTTTCATTCTTTCAAACCAAGTGCTTAGTTAGCATTAGGTTCGGGCCTTTCTGTAAACCTACAATCAGTTCCATACTTATTATTAGTGGTGAGTTGTAGGGATGAGCTTCGAGTTCGAGTAGAACTCATGTTCGACTCGAACATTGCCTGTTCGCCGAACAGCGACCTATTTGGGGTGTTCGCGGCAAGTGGGTGTGAACTTTAGAACCCTGTTAAAGTCTATGGGACTCGAATGTTTGAAATCTAAAGTGCTAATTTTAAAGGTTAATATGCAAGTTATTGTAATAAAAAGTGTTTGGGGACCTGGATCCTGCCCCAGGGGACATGTATCAATGCAAAAAAAAGTTTTAAAAACTGCATTTTTTTTTGGCAGCAGTGATTTTAATAATTCCTTTAAGTGAAACAATAAAAGTGAAATATTCCTTAAAATTTCATACCTAGGGGGAGGGGAGGTGTATAGTATGTCTGTAGAGTAGCGCTTGTTTCCCATGCTTAAAACTGTCCCTGCACAAAGTGTCATTTCTGAAGGAAAAAAAGTTAAAATCACTCGCGGCTATAATGAATTGTCGGCTCCCGGCAATTCAGAGAAAAGTCATTCATGAAGGGTCTGAAATGGATATTTGGGGGGAACCCCACATCATTTTTTTTTATTTGACACAGGGTTCCCCTTAATATCCATACCAGACCCTAAGGTGAGTGATTTTAAATGACTTTTTTTCCTTCAGAATCTACACTTTGTGCAGGGACAGTTCTAAGCACAGGAAACAAGCGCTACTTTACAGGCATACTATACACCCCCCTAGGTACAAAATTTAAAGGAATATTTCAATTTTATTGTTTCACTTTAAGCATTATTAAAATCACTGCTCCTGAAAAAACAGCAGTTTTTTCAAACTTTTTTTGGCATTGATACATTTCCCCTGGGGCAGGACCCGGGTCCCCAAACACTCCCCTGGGGCAGGACCCGGGTCCCCAAACACTTTTTAGGACAATAACTTGCATATTAGCCTTTAAAATTAGTACTTTAGATGTCAAATGTTCGAGTCCCATAGACTTTAACAGGGTTCTAAAGTTCACACAAACTTTTGGTCTGTTCGCAGGTTCTGGTGCGAACCGAACCCAGGGGTGTTCGGCTCATCCCTAGTGAGTTGAACTGCCCTGGGTTCAGTTAAAGTAAGGTTTGGCAAAGCTTGGCAAACAAAGCAGTTTGGATACCAAAACTGATCCTTATCCTGCCTGTGGGGAGGTGCATCTCTGTGATGTACAGAACGTGCTGCATCAGCTCTGACATTTACAAAGGAAAAAAGTGATTAAGATTGTCGACGTTTTATTTCCAGGTTCTTTACCAAAGAAAAAAAGCACAGAGACCCCTCCAAAGGTCTGCTTTGTATTTTGGGGGACCTTTGGAGGGTTCTGTGTGCTTTATTTTATTTTTTTTATTTTTTTTTAAAGAAGCTAGCAATAAAATGTCTCTTTCTTTCTTTGTAAAGTTAACATTTGCTGTATCAAATCCAACAGCAAGAATGAAAAAAAAAAAATTGCGCACAGTCCCCCAAAATACTTACTAGACCCCTTTGAGTCTGGTATGAATTTTAATGGAGTACGCCTCACAAAATAACAACAATAATGCATGAGGTCCCACTAAAAATCTATATTAGACCCTCAATCTGGGTATGCAGTCTGCCTGGGCAGAGAAGACAGGGGGGGGGGTGTAAGTCCCCTTTTTAAATCATACCAAGCCTCATGCCCTAAACATGGGGGGACACATGCCCTAAAGTATGACACTTTTTTGGGAACCAGTGACATTATTACACTGATCAGTGCTAAAAATGTGCACTGTCACTGAACTAATAGCACTGGCTATTGTGTAACATCAGGGGCAATGATAGGGTTAAATGTGTCACTAGAGGGTGCTTGCTAACTGTGGGGGGGATGGTCTGACTGGGGAAAGGAACTCTTAGCTTAGCGGGAACTCAAGATCTCCATCTTCTCCCCTGTCAGAACGGCAATCTGCCTTGTCTACATAGGCAGACCACCGCTCTACCTCTCTCGGGAAATGATGCCGGGCGGACGGTGGACAATGGGTCTGCCGGACCCGCTGATTGGCTCCCCCCTCTGTCCAATCAGAGTTGAATGTGTAACTAGGGAGTGCTTGCTAACTGTGTGGGGGATGGTCTGACTGGGGAAAGACAGAGATCAGTGTTCCTGCTTAGCAGGAACTCAAGATCTGCATCTTCTACCCTGTCAGAACGGCGATCTGCCTTGTTTACATAGACAAACCACCGCTCTACCTCTCTCGGGAAATGATGCCGGGCGGCCGGTGGACAACAGGTCTGCCGGACCCACTGATTGGCTCCCCCCTCTGTCCAATCAGAGTTGAATGTGTAACTAGGGAGTGCTTGCTAACTGTTTCGGGGATGGTCTGACTGGGGAAAGACAGAGATCCGTGTTCCTGCTTAACAGGAACTCAAGATCTCGATCTTCTCCCCTGTCAGAGCAGCGATTTGCCTTGTTTACATAGGCAGACCGCTGTTCTGCCTTTCCCGGGAATGCTGGCGGGTGGCTGGAGGACACCTGGTTTGCCAGATCCACTGATTGGCTCCCCCCTCTGTCCAATCAGGGTTAAATGTGTCACTAGGGGGTGCTTGCTAACTGTGTGGGGCATGGTCTGACTGGGGAAAGACAGAGATCCGTGTTCCTGCTTAGCAGGAACTCAAGATCTCCATCTTCTTCCCTGTCAGAATGGCGATCTGCCTTGTTTACATAGGCAAACCACCGCTCTACCTCTCTCGGAAACGATGCTGGATAACGAGTCTGCCGGAACCCACTGATTGGCTCCCCGTCTGTCCAATTAGGGTTAAATATGTCACTAGGGAGTGCTTGCTAACTGTGTGGGGAATGGTCTGACTGGGGAAAGACAGAGATCTGTGTTCCTACTTAACAGGAATTTAAGATCTCGATCTTCTACCCTTTGAGAACAGCAACCTGCCTTGTTTACATAGGCAGACCGCCATTCTGCCTTTCCCAGGAATGCTGGCAGGTGACCGGTGGACATCGGGTCTGCCGGACCCACTGATTGGCTCCCCTCTCTGTCCAATCAGGGTTAAATGTGTCACTTGCTTGATAACTGTGTGGAAGGTGGTCTAACTGGGGAAAGACAGAGATCTGTGTTCCTGCTTAGAAGCTACACAAGATCTCTTTTGATAGGGTAAATGGAATAGGCATTTATTTAATCAAACATTTATTCACGATTATCAAAGCATGTGTTTTATTTACTCTGTATGTGTGTATGTATATATATATAGTAATATTGGTTGTATCTGTGTTCAATATATTTAATCACTTAATCATCTTCTCCAGTGTCAGAACGGCGACCTGCCTTGTTTACATAGGCAGACCACAGTTCTACCTCTCTCTGGAAACAATGGCGGGTGGCCGGTGGACATCGGGTCTGCCAAACCCGCTGCTCGGACCCGCTGATTGGCTCCCCCTTTGTCAAATCAGACCGCCATTCTGCCTCTCTCAGGAACGCTGGCGGGTGGCCGGCGGACATTGGGTCTGCCGGACCCACTGATTGGCTCTCCCCTCTGTCCAATCAGTGCGCAATGACACGTCCGCCGGGGCGTGCACGCCCCCTAGTAGGTATTCCATGAAATGATGCACAGGTACGTGATTTTGCACAACAGAGTCGACCTTCCGCAGTATATGTACGTCGGGTGATCGGCAAGTGGTTAAATCAGTGCGCGATCACGCCTCCACCGGGGCGTGCACGCCCCCTAGTAGGTATTCCATGAAATGATGCACAGGTATGTGATTTTGCACAATAGAGTCGACCTTCCGCAGTATATGTACGTCGGGTGATCGGCAAGTGGTTAAATCAGTGCGCGATCACGCCTCCACCGGGGCGTGCACGCCCCCTCGTAGGTATTGCATGAAGTGATGCACAGGTACGTGATTTTGCACAATAGAGTCGACCTTCCGCAGTATATGTACGTCGGGTGATCAGCAAGTGGTTAAATCAGTGCGCGATCACGCGTCCACCGGGGCGTGCACGCCCCCTAGTAGGTATTCCATGAAATGATGCACAGGTATGTGATTTTGCACAATAGAGTCGACCTTCCGCAGTATATGTACATCGGGTGATCGGCAAGTGGTTAAAATGACAGGTACACAATAAAATGAGAGATGACGATGGCGTGATGACGTCCCCGTTTAGGCCCCAGGATTTGGGTGGGGTTTTTTTTTGGGGGGGGGGGACATATGCAAAATCTTAGCTACACACTGGAATTTGTTGTCATAAATGTAAAGAAAGTAGAATTTTTCAGCAGTTATAAAAATAATATCAGTCTTTGGGATGCAACTGGAGGATAAATGTATCAGAAATGAAAATAGCTTATGTGATTTTCTGTACAGCAGAGATCTTTATTGTAGCATTTTTTTTTTTTTTTTTAATGCAGCAAATTATTATTATTAACCGGACTAAAGAAAAACGTTTGATTTTAATTAAGTTCAATTTAAAGAACTCTATGACACATGATTAGTAACCTTGTATTAGACGTATAGTGCAACTAAACGGGTTTCGCTCCCCTTTCCTCCTGACCATTATTAAAAGCATTATTGGCAGATATATTGTCACCTGCTCGGCAACCTTTAATAATCCTCTTCCAATCAATCACGCAGGACCTCTGCCGCTACCTAGCAACCTAGCAACCTCCGGTAACCTACCGCCCGACACAATGTGGCAATTTAATAACACAATGCGGAAATGTAATCATGGCTTAAATATGTCAAAAGAATGAAAACACGAGGGCTTCCAGTGCCATATGAGGAAAAAAAAATCGCAATCGGCGCATTGGAGCACAGAATTATTTCCCCCGGAAATCAAAATAAAACTTTCGCTTTTTTTCCACTTTTCTATTTTAATTTCATAATCCAGAGTTGTTGTTTTTTTCTCCTTTTATATTGCTGTGCACAGCTGCTGAGAAATATTTTATAGACCAGCTATATATATATATATATATAAAAAAGATAAAAAAGTGATATAAAGCAAATCTCTAAACTCAATGTTGAAGGAAATTGTAAAATGTTAAAAGTAGAATATGTTCAGTTGGAGGGCATATATATGTGTCAACAATTATTTTTATAACAAATTTACAGAGCTACCGTATTTATCGGGGTATAACGCGCACCCCAAACTCAGAAAGGTAGATTAACCACTTGCTTACTGGGCACATAACCCCCCTTCGTGCCCAGGCGAAATTTCAGCTTCCGGCACTGCGATGCTTTAATTGACAGTTGCGCGGTCGTGCGATGTGGCTCCCAAACACAATTGGCGTCCTTTTTTCCCCACAAATAGAGCTTTCTTTTGGTGGTATTTGAGCGCCCGTGCGATTTTTATTTTTTGCGTTATAAACAAAAAAAGAGCGACAATTTAAAAATATATATATATTTTTTACTTGTTGCTATAATAAATATCCCAATTTTTTTTTTTTTTATATTTTTTTTTCTCAGTTAAGGCCGATACGTATTCTTCTACGTATTTTTGTAAAAAAAAAAAAAATCACAATAAGTGACTGCTTTGCGCAAAAGTTATAGCGCCTACAAAATAGGGGACAGAATTATGATTTTTTTTTAATATTTTTTTTTTACTAGTAATGGCGGCGATCTGCGTTTTTTATTTTGACTGCGATATTGCGGCGGACACATCGGACACTTTTGACACATTTTTGGCGCCATTCACATTTATACAGCGACCAGTGCTATAAATATGCACTAATTACTGTATAAATGTGACTGGCATTGAAGGGGTTAACACTAGGGGGTGAGGAAGGGGTTAAATGTATTGCCTGGGTGTGTTCTAACTGTGTGGGGGGAGGGGGGTGACTGGGGGAGGTGACCGATGCTGTGTCTCTATGTACAAGAGACACAGATCGGTCTCCTCTCTCCCTGACAGGACGTGGAGCTCTGTGTTTACACACAGAGCTCCACGTCCCTGCTCTGTCACCGCCGATCACGTGTACCTGACGGACACCGCGGCTGCCGGGTACACGCACCGAATCCTCGGTGATGCGACGGGACTGTTTTTCCCCGCCGCGCGCCACCCAGTGGCGCGCACGGGGAATTACAAATACATGACGTCCAAAGACGTGACCCCGTATTTGACGTATTTTGTCAATAGCGCGGACCAGAAGTGGTTAAGGAAAAAATCCGTCCAGCCTTGTTGGTGTCCGTCTGCGGCTTCCTTGCGTGGGGTCCAGCCTTGTGGGGGTCCGTCTGTGGCTTCCTTGCGTGGGGTCCAGCCTTGTGGGGGTCCGTCTGTGGCTTCCTTGCGTGGGGCCCAGCCTTGTGGGGGTCCGTCTGCGGCTTCCTTGCGTGGGGTCCAGCCTTGTGGGGGTCCGTCTGCGGCTTCCTTGCGTGGGGTCCAGCCTTGTGGGGGTCCGTCTGCGGCTTCCTTGCGTGGGGTCCAGCCTTGTGGGGGTCCGTCTGCGGCTTCCTTGCATGGGGTCCAGCCTTGTGGGGGTCCGTCTGCGGCTTCCTTGCGTGGGGCCCAGCCTTGTGGGGGTCCGTCTGCGGCTTCCTTGCGTGGGGCCCAGCCTTGTGGGGGTCCGTCTGCGGCTTCCTTGCGTGGGGCCCAGCCTTGTGGGGGTCCGTCTGCGGCTTCCTTGCGTGGGGTCCAGCCTTGTGGGGGTCCGTCTGCGGCTTCCTTGCGTGGGGTCCAGCCTTGTGGGGGTCCGTCTGCGGCTTCCTTGCGTGGGGTCCAGCCTTGTGGGGGTCCGTCTGCGGCTTCCTTGCGTGGGGTCCAGCCTTGTGGGGGTCCGTCTGCGGCTTCCTTGCGTGGGGTCCAGCCTTGTGGGGGTCCGTCTGCGGCTTCCTTGCGTGGGGTCCAGCCTTGTGGGGGTCCGTCTGCGGCTTCCTTGCGTGGGGTCCAGCCTTGTGGGGGTCCGTCTGCGGCTTCCTTGCGTGGGGTCCAGCCTTGTGGGGGTCCGTCTGCGGCTTCCTTGCGTGGGGTCCAGCCTTGTGGGGGTCCGTCTGCGGCTTCCTTGCGTGGGGTCCAGCCTTGTGGGGGTCCGTCTGCGGCTTCCTTGCGTGGGGTCCAGCCTTGTGGGGGTCCGTCTGCGGCTGTGTCCATCCTTGTGTGTGACCCGTTTGGATCAGGGATCATTTACGATACGTTGCACCACCAGTACCGATCGAAAGAATTTTGATCGATCAAAAAAAATGAACGATTAATCGAGGAATTAATCGTTAATTTCCGCAGCCCTAAAAAAAAAAAAAAAAAAAATGTTTTGGCTTTGCATAAACTTTTTCTACAATACATCGTAACTGACAATCCTCCCTCATAATGATCTCTCCGAAGTACCCCGACAAGTATCACATTTAATAATCAATGGACGGGGACACGCGTGTAGGAGAGACACCATTAGGAAGCGAGCGCCTCGCCTTTATGTAGATTTAGGGGCAGAGATTGGAAAACTTCATTAAAGATTTAAGAATCTCATCACATTACCTTCCAATGTGAGATATAGGCAGGCAGCATTTGCAGGCGGCTCAGGATGATTAAGCCTGATAAATATTAACACCTGGGACACCGGGGACCTGAAACACTTTATTCACAGTCCAAACAGCATTCAGCATGTTTACAGAGCTACGCAGTCAGATATAAAGAGGATGCAAACGACAGCAGAGAATGCACAGCGTGTTACCGATCGACAATCCTGCAATGGGCATACAAAGCGCTAATGCTACTGATTGGCAATTCCATAGGCAATACGTAGAAAGGATTTGGAAAACCTGCAGGAACAGGGCCGCCATCAGGGGGGGTACAGGCAGTACACCTGTAAGGGGCCCGGAGATACCCAGGGGCCCGGATGGCAACCCCCTTTTTTTTTCAATTTTTATTTGTAAGGGGCCCGAAGGTTCCCAGGGCCCTGGATGGCAACCCCCCCTATTTTTTTTATTATTTTTTTTATATATATTTTAATTTTTTTATTTTTTATTAAAGAGCCCAGGTGGCAACCCCCCTTTTGATTTTTTTTATTTATTTTTTTATTAGGATCTGGAGGTCCCTTTTTTATAATTTATTAGGGCTGTTACTGATTTAAATTTTTGTGTTCGACAAAAGACGTCCACAGCGCGGCTCTCAAGTGCCGGGTGGACGTCTTTGGACGTCCTGTCACGTAATTCCCCGCGCGCGCCACTGGGTGGCGCGTAGCGGGGAAAAACAGTGCACGGCGCATAGCTGAGGAGCCGATGCGTGTGCCAGGTGGCCGCGATGTCCGCCGGGTACACGCGATCGGGGGTGACAGCAGGGACGTGGAGCTCTGTGTGTAAACACAGAGCTCCACGTCCTGTCAGGGAGAGAGGAGACCGATCTGTGCCCCTTGTACATAGGGACACAGCATCGGTCACCTCCCCCAGTCAGTCCCCCCCCCCCCACAGTTAGAACACACCCAGGGAATACATTTAAACCCTTCCTCACCCCCTAGTGTTAACCCCTTCAATGCCAGTCACATTTATACAGTAATTGGTGCATATTTATAGCACTGGTCGCTGTATAAATGTGAATGGTCCCAAAAAATGTGTCAAAAGTGTCCGATGTGTCCGCCATTACTAGTAAAAAAAAAAATCATAAAAAAAAAAAAATCATAATTCTGTCCTCTATTTTGTAGGCGCTATAACTTTTGTGCAAACCAGTCGCTTATTGCAATTTTTTATTTTTTTTTACAAAAATACGTAGAAGAATATGTATCGGCCTTAACTGAGAAAAATGTTTTTTTTTTTAAATTTGTCGCTCTTTTTTTGTTTATAGCGCAAACAATAAAAACGGCAGAGGTGATCAAATGCCACCAAAATAAAGCTCTATTTGTGGGGAAAAAGGGACGTCGATTTTGCTTGAGTGCCACGTCGCACGACCGCGCAAATGTCAGTTAAAGCAACGCAGTGCCGGAAACGGAAATTTTGCCTGGGCACGAAGGGGGTTTATGTGCCCAGTAAGCAAGTGGTTAAAGGACCTGGAGGTCCCCAGGGCCCTGGATGGCCACCCCCCTTTGTTTTTTTATAATTTTTTATATATTTTTTTTAGGGCCGTGCAAATTAACTTTTAATTAATCGATTAATCTTTCATTTTTTTGATTGATCTAAATCTTTTTGATCGATTAAGATTCTTTTGATTTGTACTCACCTCTCCGCCGGCTTCTGGGCCTTCAGGAAGTTCCCGTCGGAGATCCGGTGACGTCTCGGACACCGGCGGGGCTTGCCGTGTCCATCTGAAAGACTCCTTTGCTGTGCCTTTATATCTGCATGCCGGCGGGACCTCACTATCTGCCACACGCAAGGGCTGTTACACTTCCCTCTATCACTTCCCTCTATCAACCTGGGATTCTACAGCCATCCACTGGGAGTTGTGATAGTTCCCTTCACGGGATATCTACATGCCGACGGACTGATGTTAACCCCTCCTCATCTGGATTCAGCAGTGGTATCACTGTACACATTTTTATACCAGTATCATACTTAGCTACATGTTTGTATGATTGCTTTTGGTACCGTTTGGTATTACTCGCACCATTTTTACAGTTTATGTAGCCACATCGATTTTATCTCCAGTGCAATATTTATTTTGTTACCTACTTGAAGACTATACAAGTTTTAATGCTTTTCCCATTGAGCTCTGCCTTTGTGTGTTTTTTGTATCCTGCTCTCCATTTTTCCAGTGGTTGGAGCTGCACTGGGAATCAGCCTGCAAGGAGATCAGCTAAAAGTAGTTGGATCTGTATGTGCGTTATAATTAATCAAAATTAGTCGATCAATCGATTAAAAAAACAAACGATTAATCGAACACAAAAATTTTGATCAGTAACAGCCCTATTTTTTTTATTTCTTTTATTCCTGGCACCCCCCGCTTCTCATCAATTCACGCCCCCCCTTTCCCAATTAGCGGCGGCAGCACCCCCCACTGTTTTCTGCTACAGGGGGCCCAGGCCTAAAGCTGTGTAAGGGGCCCCATAATTCCTGATGGCGGCCCTGGGCAGGAATGTTAATCACCCGCCGTCTGACGTTCATATTAAAATTCCTTGACAGCAAGTTGTTATATAACAGGAGCTGCAGCCATGATCCTGGTACCATTTTTTTCAGCCGACGATTGGCTGACAGGTAAAAGTGATTCTGGCAGCTATAAAGCTTGTGCAGCAATTGGAACCCCTCCTCTCCTGTTGCCGCCTGCAGTGGCCCCAGGCTCTCCTGTTTCCTCCATTGAACCTGGGACTGGGGTAAATGGTTTCAATGGCTTCCCACAGAGGAGATGGAGGAACATCCGTTCCCTGATCTCCTATGTGACAGATGAAGACGGAAGTGACAAGGATTTCTTTACTTCCAGTTTCACAGATGTCATTCCCTGGCTGTTACAACCAAAGAAACAGCTGATCGGTGGCGGCTGGTGCTTAAATTTTTTTTGGGGGGAGCAAACAAACTGAAAAAAAAAAAACATCAATTGCAGCCACTGTGCCCATCCAACGCAACCACTGTGCCCATCAAACTCAGCCACTGTGCCCATCAAACGCAGCCACTGTGCCATCAAAAACAGCCACTGTGCCCACCAAACGCAGTCACTGTGCCCACCAAACGCAGTCACTGTGCCCATCAAATGCTGCCACTGTGCCATCAAACGCAGCTACTGTACCCATCAATTGCTGCCAGTGTGCCCATCAATTGCCGCTATTGTGCCCATCAGTTGCTGCCAGTGTGCCCATCAATTGCTGACACTGTACCCATCAATTGCTGCCAGTGTGCCTATCAATTGCTGCCACTGTGCCCATAAATTGCCGCTACTGTACCCATCAATTGCTGCCAGTGTGCCCATCAATGGCTGACACTGTACCCATCAATTGTTGCTACTGTGCCCCATCAAATTCTGCCAGTGTTCCCATCAATTGCCGCTACTGTGCCCCATTAAATGCTGCCAGTGTGCATCGCCCAGCACTTACCTGTCTCGCAGCGGGTCAACGGCAGTGACCTGCATGGTTCTCGATGCCTTCTTCCGTCCTCTCTATCAGGCGTCCAATCACAGCGCCTGCCGTTTCAGCCAATCAGGTGAAAGGTAACAGACCCGAGCACCTGATTGGCCGAGAGGCGGTTCAGAGAAGTGTTGTGTCACTTTGCTAACACAACGCTGAGTGAACAGTGTGCCCATCAATTGCTGCCAGTGTGCCCATCAATTGCCGCTACTGTGCCCCATCAAATGCTGCCAGTGTGCCCATCAATCGCCGCTACTGCGCCCCATCAAATTCTGCCAGTGTTCCCATCAATTGCGACTACTGTGCCCCATCAATTGCCGCTACTGTGCCCCATCAAATGCTGCCAGTGTGCCCATCAATTGCCGCTACTGTGCCCCATCAAATTCTGCCAGTGTTCCCATCAATTGTGACTACTGTGCCCCATCAATTGCCGCTAATGTGCCCCATCAATTGCTGACACTGTACCCATCAATTTCTGCCAGTGTGCCCATCAATTGCTGCCAGTGTGCCCATTAATTGCTGCTACTGTGCCCCATCAAATGCTGCCAGTGTGCCCATCAATTGCCACTACTGTGCCCATCATTTGTCGCTACTGTGCAGACTTCTTAGGCTCTGAGGAAAGGGGTGCGCCCCAGAAACGTTAGCCATTCTGTCGTTAAAAGGGGTACCATTGAATCCTCGGTATCATCTTTATTTGCTGGCTGGGACCAAGATGACTGGTCTGACCAATTGATTAAGCTGTATCTAAACTCTCGCTTGTGAGTATAATTTACTTGTCTTTATTAAAATAAAAATCTCTTATGATAAATGCACTAGGTCGGTGCGCCCTCCCTCTTTTTTTTTTCTTGGTTTATGAACACCCATGGTTCAGAGGAGGGCTGCAAGACCTGCCATTCTATCTCACGATTGGACTACAATACCCCATAACAAAAACACCAGAGCGCAGGAGAATTTTTGTGTACTGCAATTGATGGGCACAGTGGTTGCAATTCATGGGCACAGTAACTGCGTTTGATGGGCACAGTGAGGCTGCAATTGTTTTTTTTTTCCGTTTGATTGCGCCCCTCCCCCCCCCCCCCCCAAAAAAAAAATTGAGCACCAGCCACCACTGTGTACGACGAGACATCAGCCTTTAGAACCACTTTAAGTCGGAGATTCCATTTGCTGGTGGAGAACACAAAAACCTTTTTATCTTCCCCTCGTTCATTTCTCCGTTCCTCCTGATCATTTAGTATAGTGCGGTGCAATTCTGCCTCTAATTCTTGTCTGGCTTTGATTGCCTTCGATATACGGTAATTACATCCTGATTGTGTGCGGTGGCCACGTTCTCTGCAGCTCCAGCCTGAGCTCCTCCAAACTTAGAGCGGTCCATCAGAGAGGGGGGAAAAAATCAAAAACAATTGTTTCATCTCTGAAAATTGGTAGAATTTAGGAAAGAGCGGAGGGGGTCAGGGGGTGTAATTACAGCCGAATTGTAGCCAAGCAGCCAAAAGAGCCGGAATACTAAGGAATTTCATTTGGGTTTTGGTCTTCCAATCGCTGATTAACCACTAGCCGACCAGCCTCTGCAGTTATACGACGACAGGTCGGCTCGGCTGCGCAGAATCACGTAGATATACATAATTTTGCATTACAGCCATTAGAGGTGCGTGCGCGCCCCCTGCTCGCCCCTGGTGCCGACGAGAGTGCCCGCCGGCAGGTCGGCTCGGCTGCGCAGAATCACGTAGGTATACGTCATTTTGCATTCCAGCCATTAGGGGCGCGTGCGCGCCCCCTGCTCGCCCCTGGTGCCGACGAGCGTGCCCGGCAGTAGCGATCACTGCCGGGCACGTGCGATCGCTCATTACAAAGAGAGAACCGGGAGCTGTGTCTGTAATCACACAGCTCCTGGTCCTGTCAGGGGGAGAAATGACTGATCCATCATTTCCCCTAGGCTGTCCCACCCCCCCTTCAGTTAGAACACACCTAGGGAACCCCTTCTCCGCCCCCTAGTGTTAACCCCTTCCCTGTCAGTGGCATTTTTACAGTAATCAATGCATTTTTATAGCACTGATCGCTATAAAAATGCCAATGGTCCCAAAGATGTGTCAAAAGTGTCCGAAATGTTCACCATAATGTCGCAGTACTAGTAAAAAAAAAATATTAATAATTGATGCTACAAGACATAGGTCTGAAAGGCACCTTGTTTTCTTTTTTTCACCTGCGCAGCAATAGTTGAGAGACCAGGGTATGCACAGTTTTATAGCAACTAATCTTTCTGAATGGACTTCAACTCTGCCAACCTGAATTTGTGTTTTGTTCGCTGTATTGTGCTACCGGTGCCTGCCACACTGCGATGTGGTACATTCAAATGTTTTCGCTATGTCTGTACTACCTGTTAAAACCTTAAAAAAAAATATTGAAATTAAAAATATTAATAAAAATGCCATAAAACTATCCCCTATTTTGTAGACGCTATGGGCCAGATTCAGGTAGAGTTACTCTGGAGTATCAGTGATACTCCAGCCTAACTGTCACTTTGAGCCGGCGTTTCTGTTTTCAGTAAGCAGAAAACAAGAAACGCCGGGTTGGAGTTCCTATACGAGCGGCGTAATTGTATTTCGCCGTCGTATCGGAACTGCAATTTTAAAAATGGCGCTCGGGGCGTTCCCGCTGATTAACGCCGAGAATATGCTAATCAGCAAAAATCGGCAATTCACGATCGTATTCGGGCCCGACGCAGTGACTTTCCGACGTTTCCGTAAGAGATACACGGCGTAAAGAAAAAGCAGCCCCCTAGTGGAGTATCCTATGTTAAGTATGGCCGTCGTCATCGCGTCGAATTTAAAAATTTTTGCGTCGTTTGCGTAAAACGTCCGTGAATGGGGATTGACGTCATTGACGTTCACTGACAGAATTTGGAGCATGCGCACTGACAGTCGACGCATGCGCAGTACGTTCGCCGCGGGATCGCGCCTAGTTTAAATAATCCACGCCCCCTACCCGCCCAATTTGAATTCCGCCGGCTCATTTTCGCTACGCCGCCGCAACTTTAGGAGCAAGTGCTTTGTGAATAACAGTACTTGCTCCTAAAGTTTCGGCGGAGTAACGTAAATGAGAAAAGTTACTCCAAAATAAAGATTCGCCCATCTACCTGAATCTGGCCCTATAACTTTTGCGCAAACCAATCAATAAACGCTTATTGCAATATTTTTTTACAAAAAGTAGGTAGAAGAATACATATCGGCCTAAACTGAGGAATTTTTTTTTTTTTAATATATATATATATATATATTGGGGGATATTTATTATAGCAAAAAGTAAAAAATGATTCATTTATTTTTTTCAAAATTGTGGCTCTATTTTTGTTTGTAGCGCAAAAAAATAAATACCACAGAGGTGATCAAATACCACCAAAAGAAAGCTATATTTGTGGGGAAAAAGGGGCGTCAATTTTGTTTGGGAGCCACGTCGCACGACCGCGCAATTGTCAGTTAAAGCGACGCAGTGCCGAATCGCAAAAAGGGCCCGGTCATTGGGCAACCAAAATGGTCCGGGGCTAAAGTCGTTAAAGTGTGATGTCAGTGTCACAGCAAAAAAAATAAAAAATACCAATTACCGTATTTATCGGCATATACCGCGCACTTTTTCCCCCTTAAAATAAGGGGAAAATCGTGTGTGCGCGATATACGCTGATACCCGCTTCCCGCGCTCAGTTTGAACTGAGCCGCCGACATATACCAAGTGCAGTACATTCGGCTAGGCTCGGATTTGCTCGTGCTCACGCATAAACGCCACAGAGCGTGAGCACGAGCGAAGCTGAGCCTGGCCGAATGTACCCGAGTGTACTGCACTCGGTATATGTCGGCGGAGGCATTCAAACTGAGCCTGGGAAGCGGGGATTCGACTCGAGACAGCGCTGGAGAAGCCGGGAGGACGCGACTGAAGCCGAAGACGGACGCCGGACCGGACGATGGATGCCGGGCAAGACACCAAAACTGTAAGTAATAAAATGTTATAAAAAAAAATTTTTTACAGGAATTTTGGGGCAACTTTAGGGGTGCGCGCTATACGCGGGAGCACGCAATACCCCGATAAATACGGTATTCCCTTCTTGGCCTTTGGACTTTATTTGGGTGGCTTGGCATGGAAGGTGCAATAAAAAGGGGCATTTTGAAAAATCAGCCATTAAAGGTTGGGTTCCAAGAAACCATATTGAAAATCTGTTTTGCTGTGATAGGAGAAGCATAGAGAGTTGTTGCTGGGAGGCACAGGGTTCTTACTAAATAAACTAAAAAAAAAAAATCCTTAAAAATTATTTTTTCATTTTTTTAAATAACATTTTGAAAATAATCTTTCTTCATAACTTTAGGCCAAAATGTATTCTTCTCAATTTTTTATGTGTGAAAATAACCCAAATCAGTCTATATTATTTAGTGTGTAGGAAAGTCCACAAACTATGGGATACACATTATCTCACAAAAGTGAGTACACCCCTCACATTTTTGTAAATATTTTCTTCTATCTTTCCATGTGACAACACTGAAGAAATGACACTTTGCTACAATGTTGTGTAGTGAGTGTACAGCTTGTATAACAGTGTACATTTGCTGTCCCCTCAAAATAACTCAACACACAGCTATTAATGTCTAAACCTAAGTGAAAATGTCCACATTGGGCCTAAAATGTCAATATTTTGTGTGGCCGTCATTATTTTCCAGCACTGCATTAACCCTCTTGGGCATGGAGGTCACCAGAGCTTCACAGGTTGCCACTGGAGTCCTCTTCCCCTCTTCCATGATGACATCACAGAGCTGGTGGATGTTGGAGACCTTGCGCTCCTCCACCTTCCATTTGAGGATCCCCCACAGATGATCAATAGGGTTTAGGTCTGGAGACATGCTTGGCCGGTCCATCACCTTTACCCTCAGCTTCTTTAGCAAGGCAGTGGTGGTCTTGGAGGTGTGTTTGGGTCGTTATCATGTTGGAATACTGCCCTGCGGTCCAGTCTCTGAAGGGAGGGGCTCATGCTCTGCTTCAGTATGTCACAGTACATGTTGGCATTCATGGTCCCCTCAATGATCTGTAGCCCCCCCAGTGCCGGCAGCAATCATGCAGCCCCAGACCATGACACTCCCACCACCATGCTTGGCTGTAGACAAGACACCTTCTTTGTCCTCCTCACCTGGCTCCCCCCACACACGCCTGACACCATCTGACACCAAATACGTTTATCTTGGTCTCATAAGACCACAGGACATGGTTCCAGTAATCCATGTCCTTAGTCTGCTTGTCTTCAGCAAACTGTTTCTGGGATTTCTTGTTGCATCATCTTTAGAAGAGGCTTCCTTCTGGGACGACAGCCATGCAGACCAATTTGATGCAGTGTGTGACGTATGGTCTGAGCACTGACCCCCACCCCTTAAACCTCTGCAGCAATGCTGGCAGCACTCATACGTCTATTTCCCAAAGACAACTTCTGCATATGACGCTGAGCACGTGACCTCAACTTCTTTGGTGGACCATGGCGAGGCCTGTTCTGAGGGGAACCCGCTCTGTTATACCGCTGGATGGTCTTGGCCACCGTGCTGCAAATCAGTTTCAAGGTCTTGGCAATCTTCTTATAGCCGAGACCACCTTTATGTAGAGCGACAATTCTTTTTTTCAGATCCTCAGAGAGTTCTTTGCCATGAGGCTTCAGTCTAAGGGGCATGCTGGAAAACCAGTATCTGATCGGCATCCGATCAGCGCTGGCACCCGATAGCTGTGCGAGCTGACCAGTGTGTTCTGGTGGGGACTGTGCCGGTTGGATCATGGGATAGTTAGTACAGCGAGCTCCTCTTGAGCTTTTCAGTTTTCTAAAAGAAGTATCTCTTGTCAAATATGGAGTTGATACAAGAAACTAAAATTGATTTATTTCACTTCACCGATTTCTATACACATAAAAATACACCAGTGAAGTGTTACAGACATCTTATGGTTATCCTCATGTCATTATTTTATAAGGACGACTTTTTCATGATAGATGAAACAGCAAGAGACCGGACAGCCATGTACAGATAATGATATCTGTTGACTTTTCTAGTTTAATAATTAACCACTTAAGACCCGGACCTTTAGGCAGCTAAAGGACACGGACAGTTTTTGCGATTCGCCACTGCGTAGTTTTAACTGACAATTGCGCGGTCGTGCGACGTGGCTCCCAAACAAAATTGGCGTCCTTTTTTTCCCACAAATAGAGCTTTCTTTTGGTGGTATTTGATCACCTCTGCGGTTTTTATTTTTTGCGCTATAGACAAAAATAGAGCGAAATTTTTGAAAAAAAAATCAATATTTTTTACTTTTTGCTATAATAATTATCCCCCAAAAATATATAAAAAATAGTTTTTTCCTCAGTTTAGGCCGATACGTATTCTACCTATTTTTGGTAAAAAATAAATCGCAATAAGCGTTTATCGGTTGGTTTGCGCAAAATTTATAGCGTTTACAAAATAGGGGATAGTTTTATTGCATTTTTATAATTTTTTTTTTTTACTACTAATGGCGGCGATCAGCGATTTTTTTCATGACTGCGACATTATGGCGGACACTTCAGACAATTTGGACACATTTTTGGGACCATTGTCATTTTCACAGCGAAAAGTGCTAAAAAAATGCATTGTTTACTGTTAAAATGACAATTGCAGTTTGGGAGTTAACCACTAGGGGGCGCTGAAGGGGTTATGCGTTCCCTAATGTGTGTTTACAACTGTAGGGGGGTGTAGGTATGACGTCATTGATTGTGGTTCCCCCGATCACGATCACGATCAATGAAAGCGCCACAGTGAAGAACAGGGAAGGTGTGTTTACACACGGCTCTCCACTTTTTTCAGCTCCGGGGACCGATCGCGGGACTCCAGCAGCAATCGGGTCCGGGTCCGCGAGCCGACGTATATGTGCAGGAGGCGGTCCTTAAGTGGTTAAAGTAAATGGCAAAAGAATACTTTCCGCCCCCCACCCCAGAAAAAAATGCCCGGCGATCCTCCAGAAAACAAACTCCAAACAGAAAGATTGACAGCTTGTTACAGGAAACATTTGATCGCTTGCATTCTTTGTTACAAAGCACTGAGGGGGCGTCCGCATTTTATTTTCTGTCTGTTATATGTTATGTTCCATGCAGAGATTATCTTAAAATTTTCATGAACAAGTAGCTTGACCAGGAGCACACGAAATTCCGAAAAAGATTGTTAGATCTGCTAGTTACTAACTACAAAGAGCATGGCTCACATTCCTACCTCTGGGGGGCGCTATCAATTATGCCCAGGGCTTACAAATATATACACAAAACCAACCACAAATTGCTTCCTAAATAATAGGTAGCTAGATCTGCACTAAAAATATTTCTGATTCTGATTCACCTTCTCAGTCTGAGTCTTGCTGTGAAGAGGTACTACAGGAGGATGATACTAAGACAGATGTAGGTAATTATACCGGCTACATTTAGGGCCAGATTCAGAGAAGGGGGGGCGTAATTGTGTGCGGGCGTAGCGTATGCTCTTTACACTACGCCTCCGCAACTATTATGGGCAAGTGCCTTATTCAGAAAGTACTTACTCCATTAGTTGCGGCGGCGTAGTGTAAAGTGTCCGGCGTAAGGGCGGCTAACTCAAATGAGTAATGTGGGGGTGTGATTCATGTAAATGAATCATGACCCCACACTATTTACGTATTTTCTGAACGGCGCATGCACCGTCCTTGGACGTATCCCAGTGCGCATGCGTGAAACACGTCGCAACTAGTCAATGTAAACGACGTGTACGTAAATGACGTCCAGCCCCATTCCCGAACGATTTACGCAAACGACGTACAATTCGACGCTGTCCCGACGTCTATACTTAACATTGGCTGCGCCTCCTATAGCAGGGGTAACCTTACGCCGGAATAACGCTTACGCAAATGACGTAAACTACGACGACGGGACGCAAATATGTTCGGGAATAGGCGTATCTAGCTCATTTGCATATTCAACGCAGAAATCGACGGAAACGCCACCTAGCGGCCAGCGTAAAACTACAACTAATATATGACGGTGTAACAGACTTACACCGCTCGTATATTAGCAGAATTACGGCGTATCTTCTTTTATGAATACCCTTTTCATCTGAGGGAAATCCTGAAAACATGACCTGTTGGGGGGGTGTGAGGACTGGAATTGAGAAACACTGCATTAGGGTTAAAAAACGTTTACCTTTACAACCCCTTTAAGCAAATTGGAGGTGGAACCCTTTTTAAAAATAACATGGTGCCACAGCATCGGGAATTTTGGTGCATGTGAATACGCACATCTCAGCAGATGTGTGAGGGTGTCATTAACACTTAATGGAACTATTGTGTATCTGCTAAACGGTATGTTTCTGTGGTGTCAGGAAAGCGATTTTGCATGCGTTCCACACGCACACAAATTTGAACGCAGGCTAAATGTCTCCTGTACATTGGTGGTCAGTGCAAATATTCTCATGAGATTGGGGCTTGTTGTAGAATCATTTTATTCACACTAGTGGCCAGGGTAAAGGTCCTCCTTACGCTGGTGGTTAGTGTAAGTATCTCCTTACATTGGTTCTTACTGTGAAAGCTCCTATTACATTAGTGACCAGTGTAAATTCCCATTACAATAGTGGTCAGTGAAAATCCCCATTACACGTGTGGTCAGTGTAGAAACGCCTCTTTAGAGAGCTGCGGTGGCTCAATGCGTTTGGCACTGCGCTGACAAGCCGTTCATCTCTACAGCTAAGGCTTCGGATCCCGGTCTCGGCTACATGTGAATTGAGTTTGGTGGTCTCAGCCCGGCTCCCGATGTAAGCCTGCGCTTAGTACGCCCACCCCCCTCCCACAAAACCACCACACTTACATGCACTCGAAATTGGGTTAACATGCACGCACTTTGGCCACGCGGTCTCTAAAAAAAAGAGAGGCGAAGGACTAACGGGGCTGGCTGAGCGGGCTAGATCCTCTCACTCCCTCTAAGGGGAGTCCCTCTGCCCCGTTGGGCTTCAAAGCAGAGCAGGTAGGACGGACTGTATGGGAGGACCCCCTCACACCCGCCATTGCCACCCGGGGGCATGGAGAAAGATGGCAGATTGCCTCTGGGGGAGGTCTGCCTAATCCCAACTCCTGCAGTCCGGCTCCTCTCTCGAGTACACGCACAAAATACACTTAAAAAAGAAAAAAGAAACTCCTCTTATAGTGGTAATTGGTAATAAAAATCCAAACTTGCATTTGTGTTTCTAATCCTCCCTTGCATTGATGGTCCATGTAGAAGCCCCCTTTAAATTGGTGGTGAGTGTAATGCCCCCCTTACATTGGTGGCCAGTGTAGAAATCCCCCTTTATTGGCTGTTGATGTAAAATTCCCCATTACTTTGGTTGTCCGTGTAAATTCTTTATTACATTGGTGATCAGTGTTATTGCTGATCCTAGGCAGGTGTGTGGGGTGCAGTGCACCCAGGTGCCACAGAGGTGGGGGCATTGAAGAGCCAGAGTGCTCCCCTCCCTCCTCCACCTCCTATCCTTGTCCGTGTCCAGAGGCGGCTCTCTCCACCGGTCACCGCTGCCACCACAGTGTTTCCTGCCAAAGCCTGCCACCCCTCCTCTTGTCAGAGGAAGAGAGTGAAGCAGCGGCTGTCTCTGTGTGGAGAGAGACCAGCCGCGTGGTGACATCGCTGGGGGGGGGGGGGGTGGGGGCGTCTGTGCCTAACATGTTCTTGTCCGTGTTAGAGGAGCATTTCTGTGTTTGAGTCCTTGCCAGGAGAGGATGACCACGCCCATGTGGGGGCGCCAGAATTATTTCTGCACCCAGGCGTCTGCGACCCTAGGATCGGCCCTGATCAGTGTACATTTTTCTTTACATTGGTGGTAAGTGCAGAATTTCCCTTATTGTTTATTGTTTATTGTTTATTGCTTGTATAGCGTAGAATCACCCGAAGGTATCGAAACGCTTCCAGACCTTAACAATTCACAACGAGACCGGGTGTTACAGGCATAAATTAACATAGTAACAATGTTACTACATCCTTTACAGTACATTGGTGGTCAGTGTAGAAGTGTCACCTTACATGGAGGTCATTGTATATTCCTTCTTAGGCCGCGTACACACGTACGAGAACCTCGTCGGGCTAAACCCATCGTTCCGCCCGACGAGGTTCTCGGCCGGCCGTCGAGTTCGTCGACCAGGCTGTCGAAAAAGGCGTCGAGCCATTAGTCCCGATGGCCCGTCGAGGAAATAGAGAACCTGCTCTCTATTTTGGCTCGACGCCCCGCTCGTCAGTTTGCTCGGCAAAAACGTACACACGATCGAGCTTCTCGGCAGAATATGGATCCCAGCAAGCTTCTCGCTGGATTCTGCCGAGAAGCTCGGTCGTCCGTACGGGGCCTTACACTGGTGGATGGTGTAAATGCTCCTATCACATTGGTGTTAGTGTAGAAATCCCTCTTTATATTGGTGGGTGGACCTTCTTCCTGTTAGTTTGGAAGGAGGAGCAATGACTCTTCCCTCGGCAACCTGCAGCAGGTGGAGGAGCGGAAGGGGAAGCTTTCAGGATCCCTACCCCGGATCCAGCACCACCTCCTAAGGCAAGAAATTGGATCGATGCCTTCCAGTCCCGCTTTTTTGTTGTTTGTTTTTTAACAAGTTTCATTTACGTGTAAATTGTTCTTTATAGAATTTATGCCTGCAAACTTTTCTGACCCTGAAGAAGACCCACACCACTAAAACGGTCGAAACGCATTGGATCGTGCGCATACGTCAATTATTTATTGTCGTATGAACTCAATTTGGCTGTACCTATATGTATATGTTTATTAACCAATATTTTGGAGCTCATGTACTGATTTTTATCAGATGGTTTTTCTATTATGTATGTTTTGTTCATCTAATAAATTATATATTTTTTATATTTTCCCAATTTATTCACATTTTTTTTCTGCAACTCAAAGCCCCTAGGGGGACCTGATTGGCCAGGGAGTCTTAGGTCTGCTGGCTAATTGCGTCTCAGGACCCTCATCCTGTTTGGCCAGGAGAACAAGCAACGGCCCCAGCTCTTCCCTCGGCAAGCCGCAGTATGTGGAGGGGCAGCTTCGGGGAGCCCTACAATGGATCCAGCTCCACCTCCTAAGGTAAGGCCATGGATCACCAGGTGGGGGAGTGTTTGTAGTGTTAGTGAGGGCACCAGGTTTGTTTGCCACCCCCTTAAAATACTGAGCACTGGCTGCCACTGCTATGTATTCTGGTGTGTTTTTGAAGCACATGATTGGAGCCTAAGGCTCTAATTGGTTTCGAAAAGAGTGGGATTAATATTCGCTATTGCCTTCCTGATTCTCCTCCCGGCCAATCAAAAAGCGTGTCCCGAGACCCGATTGGCCAGGGAGACGCAAGCCTCAACAGGTGGAGGGGCAGCTTCGAGGAGCCCTACCCTGGATCCAACATCACCTCCTAAGGTAAGGCCATGGATCGCCAGGCGGGGGGGGTTGTAGTGCGAGTGAGGGGACCAGGTTTGTTTGCTGCTCTAATTGGCTTCAAAAAGGGTGGGATTAATATTCGCTATTGCCTTGCTGATTCTCCTCTCGGCCAATTAAGAAGCGGGTCCTAAGACCCGATTGGCCAGGGAGTCTTAGGTCTCCCAGCTAATTGGGTCTCGGGACCCTCTTCCTGTTCGGCGGGTAGAAGAAGCAATGGCTCTTCCCTTGGTGAGTCACAGCAGGTGGAGGGGCGGAAGGGGCAGCTTCCAGGATCCCTACCCCGGATTCAGCACCACTTCCTAAGGGTAAGGCCATGGATCACTGGCTTCCCATCCAACCCGTCCGGGCAAGGGGGTTTGTAGTGCGACTGAGGGGGCCAGGTTTGTTTGCCACCCTTCCCAAAATATTGAGCACTGGATGCCACTGCTATGTATTCTGGTGTGTTTTGAAGCACGTGATTGGAGCCTAAGGCTCTAATTGGCTTCGAAAAGGGTGGGATTAATGTTCGCTATTCCCTGATTCTCCTCCCTGCCAATCAAGAAGCGTGTCCTAAAACCCGATTGGCCAGGGAGTCTTAGATCTCCTGGATAATTGGGTCCCAGGACCCTCTTCCTGTTAGGCTGGGAGGAGATACAACGGCCCCTAAGGTAAGGCCATGGATCGCCAGGCGGGGGGTTTGTAGTGCGGATGAGGGGAGCAGGTTTGTTTGCTGCTCTAATTGGCTTCAAAAAGGGTGGAATTAATATTCACTATTGCCTTCCTGTTTCTCCTCTCGGCCAGGGAGTCTTAGGTCTCCCAGCTAATTGGGTCTCAGGACCCCCTTCCTGTTTGGCTGGTAGGAGAAGCAATGGCTCTTCCCTTGGTGAATGAATGAATGAATGAAAACTTATATAGCGCGGCACAAGAGAACTAAATCGCCTCTGGGCGCTTGTTGTTCCTGTCTCCTTTGGTATCAAAAGAGATGAGTCTTGATCTTTCTCCTGAAAGCTAAGTGGTTCTCTTCCAACCGAATGCTGGTTGGTAAAGCGTTCCATAGTCTGGGACCTTGGACCGTAAATCTTCTATCTCCTTTGGACCTGTAGTTGGCTTTCGGTATCTGGAGTAGATTTTGATTGGTGGATCGCCGAACGCGATTGGGATTATGAGCTTTTATTTTTTCGCATAGATAATGGGGAGCATTCCCATGGATAAATCTATGCGATAGACAGAGAGCTTTAAAAGTAATTCTGTCTTTTACTGGTAACCAGTGAAGGGATCTCAGTGAGGGTGAGATTGATTCCCAGGGTTTTTTCCCAGTCACAAGTCTAGCGGCCGTGTTTTGAACGACTTGCAGACAAGCGATTTGGTACTTTGGGAGTCCGAGGTAAAGGGCATTTGCATAGTCCAATCTGGAGTTCACAATTGCTCCCACCACGACCGCAATGTCTTCTTTGGGAATAAAAGGGATGAGTTTACATAGTAGGCGCAGCAGATGGTGAGATCCGCTGACAACTGACCCTATTTGTGCGTCCATTGTCATGTAGGTGTCGAAAATGACCCCGAGACTTTTGACTTTGGCGCAGGGGGTGATGATTTTCCCTAGAATGGGCGGGGGACTCCAAGTTGTTGCAGGTAAATTCTTACGCTTGGCGTGTAACAGAAGAAGTTCTGTTTTCGCTCCGTTGAGTTTAAGATAACTCTTTGTCATCCAGTCCTCTATCAGAGAGAGTCATGTCTCTAGATTAAGGTGGTGATCCTTTTTATTGCAAATGCGGAAATACAGTTGTGTATCGTCTGCATATGAGTGATAAAGCAGTTTTTGACTGCTAATGATTTCAAAATAAGGACGAAGTTAAATGTTGAACAACACTGGCGACAGGGGGGATCCTTGAGGGACTCCGCATGAGACGTTTTTCAGAAGTGAAAGGTCCTAACTTCACTATTTGCGACCGGTTTTCCAAAAAAGAGGAAAATCAAGATAGATCGCCTTCTGCGACTTTGGCTACTTCAGCTAGCCGGGTCAATAAAAGCTTATGGTCTACTGTGTCGAAAGCTGCGCTTAGGTCCAACAGAACCAAAAGACACGATTCTCCTTCGTCTGCGGCCTCGAGAGCGTCGTCCCATATCTTGAGCAGTGCTGTTTCCGTCCCGTGTCCGGGGCGGAATCCTGATTGAAATGGATCAAGTAGGTTGTGGGTATCTAGATGCTGTTGCAGCTGTTGTACCACTAATTTCTCCATGACCTTAGAGAGAGCGTTTAAGCCTGTTATGGGGCGGCGGTGGAGTGGATCCTTGGGATCCAGGGTGGGTTTCTTCAGGATGGGTCTAATTACGCCCTCCTTCAACTGGGAGGGTACTATGCCCTCCACGAAAGATTGGTTAATAAGCTGTGTGATAGGAGGTGCCAGGATGTCGGCGCATTCCTTCAGCAGCTTAGTAGGGATAATATCGTTCGGCGCAGTGCTGTTACGCAGAGTACCGATGATATTTTTAGTGGCTTGGGTAGAGATGAGTAGAGATGAGTTCCAGCTTGAATTTACCTGGTTGTGGTGAATTACTACAGGTGTTGTGTAAATAATTACGGGGGGGGGGGCTACGAGGGGAATTGTTTTGCTGAATGCTTTGCCGGATACCCTCAATTTTATTGATGAAGTAATCCGACAATTCATTGAAAAATTCTTGTGTGTCGGAATTGGGGGCTTCAAGACATCCTGGATTCATGGTCTGAGTGACCAGCTTGAAGAGTTCGCGGGGGCGGTTGAGGGCGCTGTTGATAGCCTCAGAAAAATAGTCTTTCTTGGCTTTGAAGATTTCTTTATGATATGTCCTGGTTATTGCCTTGTAGATGGAAAGATTCTCATCTGATGAGTTTCTTTTCCAGGCGGCTTCTGCCCTTCTGCGTTCTTGCTTCAGTAACGCCAGTTGGTTGGTTGTTGAACCAGCTGGAGTTTTTTTTTCGGATGTGGGTTTTACGTTTCGGCGCTGTTAAGTCAGCTGCCTGTAATAGGGTTGTGTTTATGGCATCTAGTGTTTCTTCAGCCGTTTGATGCGGCTGGATTGTTTCTATTTTTTTCCTTAATGTTGCTTTGAAGAATTCCAAGTGGAGCTTTTCCTGACATCTAGTCCAGTGAGTTGTCACTGCATTTGATGTTTTTGTTAGGCGGGGGTGGAAATTGGGGATAATGAATTTGATTGAATGGTGATCTGTCCATGGCAATGGTTCATTTCCCAAGATTTCTATTTCCAGATCTTGTCTGAAAATTAGATCAAGTGTGTGACCTGAAGCATGTGTGGGCCCACATACTAGTTGTTGTAGCCCTAATCCTTCCAAGTGGTCAATACAGGCGTCAGCAACGGGGTCCTGTGAGGAGTTGGCCCAGAGGTTGAAATCCCCGAGCAGCAGAAGGTGTTTGCTGTTCAGGGTATAGGTGGAGATAAAGTCCGTCCATGAAGGGAGAAGCTGCGATTTTGGGCCTGGTGGCCTATAGCAGAGTAGAATCCGGACGGTCTCCTGGGAGTTTACTTGCAGTTGCAGAGTAAGGGTTTCCATGAATGGAAGAGGGTTTTGAAGTACTGGTTTTGTGATCGCAAGATGAGTCTTATGGATCACAGCCAGTCCTCCTCCTCTTTGCCCTATTCTATTTTCCGTTATGATACGATAGTTTTCTGGCACCAATTCTCCTAGAATGGTGTTACAGTCGGCTGTGAGCCAGCTCTCTGTAATAAAGAGGCAGTCTAAATCGTATTGTAGAATGAAATCATGGATTTCTAGTCAGTGTTTTACTGCCGATCTTGTGTTGATCAAAGCACATGATATGTGCTTAGACTGGGGCAAACGGCTGAGATTTCTGAAGTTGCTCAGTTCGAAGAGCTTTTTTGGTGATGGCTGGTAGTATTGCGGCAAATCGCCTCAGACCCCAGATGGTCTCTGCCGAGTATTGCAGATTAACCATAGTCGCCAACACCAGGGGGGGTGGGGGATTTTTAAGGATTAACTGAATCCTCTATCCTGACTTGGTCCAGAGGAAGGCAAAAAAACCCTGACCATGCAACGCCAATATGCTGCGGCAGGAAAAAAAATTCCTTCCTGACCCCTTGAAAGGCGATCGGGTGAACCCTGGATCAAGTTGTAATGGTGTTGAGAAAGGGGAGATTAGGGCTGGGTGTAGTAAGATGGCCACCGATCCAGCAGCAGGATCCAGACTGGTGAGCTCCCAGATTAAGTGGATCGGTGCTGCTGTGGGGGCCAGGATCACTGGACAGGGGGTGGAAGATACTTTCCAGGGGTCTGGGGGGGTTTCTGGGCCGTTTCAGGTGTTTGGTGACAATTGCCGGGGGTGAGAAGCGGCGCACCGCTAGGCCGCGGGTGAAGCCGCGGCCTTTCCTAGTTGCGGCTGCCGAAAATGCTTCCAGGCCGGCGCGGAGCAATGGAAAAATGCCCGAAAAGGCGTAAAATGGTTTCGGATGGGTGGCGGATGGGTAACTAGAGTGGGGGAGATGGTGTGGTGGTACAGGAGGGGAGTTATGGAGAGGGGAAGAGCCGAGGAATTGAGCAGGTTGTCCTGAAAAGGACGGCCGCCTGCACCTACAGTGGATGGCTTACCTGCTGGTTCCCCTGGAGAGGGGGTGAAGAAGGGGAGCCAGGGGGGATCTGGTGAAGCCGGGGGAGGCCAGATGGAAGCCAGATGGTGAGTCTCTGGTCTCTGGAGGGATAGAGAGAGTCTGCCTGATCTCTGACTGTCTGTCTGGTCCCTGGCGAGAGCAGACTCGTGCGGAAGCATGGAGCGTCCTACTCTCCCACTGACACTGACTGACTGACTGACTGACTCAGTTGGTGAGCCACAGCAGGTGGAGGGGCGGAAGGGGCAGCTTCCAGGTTTCCTACCGCGGATCCAGCACCACCTACTAAGGTAAGCCCATGGATTGCCAAGCGGGGGGGTTTGTAGTGTGAGTGAGGGAGCCACAGCAGGTGGAGGGGTGGAAGGGCAGCTTCAAGGTTTCCTACCCCAGATCCAACACCACCTACTAAGGTAAGGCCATGGATCGACAGGTGGGGGGGTTTATAGTGCGAGTGAGGGGGCCACAGCAGGTGGAGGGGCGGAAAGAGCAGCTTCCAGGATCCCTACCCTAGATCTAGCACCACCTACTAAGGTAAGGCCATGGATTGCCAGGCGGGGGGGGGGTTTGTAGTGTGAGTAAGGAGGCCACAGCAGGTGTCGGGGTGGAAGGGGCAGCTTCCAGTATCCCTACCCTGGATCTAGCACCACCTACTAAGGTAAGGCCATGGATTGCCAGGCGGGGGGGGGGGGGTTTGTAGTGTGAGTAAGGGGGCCACAGCAGGCGGAGGGGTGGAAGGACAGCTTTCATGATCCCTACCCCGGATCCAGCACCACCTACTAAGGTAAGGCCATGAATTGCCAGGCCGCCAAGTGGGGGTTATAGTGTGAGTGAGGGAGCCACAACCGGTGGAGGAGTGGAAGGGGCAGCTTCCAGGATTCCTACCCCGGATCCAGCACCACCAACTAAAGTAAGGCCATGGATCGCCAGGCGGGGTTTGTAGTGCGAGTAAGGAGGCCACAGCAGGTGGAGCGGCGGAAGGGGCAGCTTCCAGGTTTCCTACCCCGGATCCAGCACCACCTACTAAGGTAAGGCCATGGATCGCCAAGCGGGGGGGTTTGTAGTGTGAGTGAGGGAGCCACAGCAGGTGGAGGAGTCAAAGGGCAGCTTCCAGGTTTCCTACCCCGGATCCAGCACCACCTACTAAGGTAAGGCTATTAATCGCCAGGCGGGGGGGTTTGTAGTGCGGGTAAGGAGGCCACAGCAGGTGGAGGGGCGGAAGGGGCAGCTTCCAGGATCCCTACCCTGGATCCAGCACCACCTCCTAAGGTAAGGCAATGGATCGCCAAGCGGGGGGGTTTGTAGTGTGAGTGAGGGAGCCACAGCAGCTGGAGGGGTGGAAGGGGCAGCTTCCAGGATCCCTACCCCGGATCCAGCACCACCTACTAAGTTAAGGCCATGGACCGCATGGCGTTTTTTTTTTAGTGTGAGTGAGGGGGCCACAGCAGGCGGAGGGATGGAAGGGGCAGCTTCCAGGATCCCTACCCTGGATCCAGCACCACCTACTGGCTGCCTTGTATCATCTCTCCTCCCTGTATGGCTCCACTCCTGGCACTGCAGGTTTGTTAGCTTGTGATCCTGTTACCGTGTGCTACGTTAATCTTTCTGTGTACCAATTTTGGCTCGTCTCTGACTACTCCTGTTTGCCTGTGACCCTGACCCTTGGCCTGTCCCCTTTGTTATCCTCGTCTGCCTGTTGCCCGACCTTGGCTTACCCTTCACGATCCCTTGCGTTCTGAGTGGCTGCTTCCCCTCTCTCCCTACGGAGCGTGACCTGGGGGGCCCCAGGGGCCGCGACCTGGGGTCAGCTGCAGCGAAGGCCATCCTCACCACTAGAGGCTATGGTGAACACCTGCTGGACCTTAGACCCCGCGCCCTGGGGAATCTTGGGCTCACACTTCCTGTCTATCCGCAGCAGTCCGCTATAGGGTTCACTACCTTGCGGTGCACCCCTGTCTCCAACGGGGTGCATTTGCCACCTGGCCGCAGGTGACCTGACAGTGAGTGAGGGAGCCACAGCAGGTGGAGGGGTGGAAGAGGTAGCTTCCAGGATCCTTACCCCGATCTAGCATCACCTCCTAAGGTAAGGCCATGGATCGGCAGGTGGGGGTGTTTGTAGTGGAGGATAAGCCCCTCCACTACAAAGGTAAGGCCATGGATCGTCTCCTTCCCTTCTAACCCATCCGGGCGGGGGGGGGGGGGTTTGTAGTGCGAGTGAGGGGGCCGCCCCCTCAAAATATTGAGCACAGGCCGCCACTGCTATGTATTCCGGTGTGTTAAGTTGGAAGACGTGTGTGCTGATTGAACCCAGCAGGTTTATCTGCCCCCACACCTAGACACACACACACATTTTAAATAAGCAAAACAAAATGATTTGTATATCCGGAGAGTGATTTCCCGTGTCACGGTTGTCACCCCTCGTTCACAATTATTGTAACAAATAACGCAGCGGCACTGACAGAGCGCAGAACTGCATAAACATATCAGAGGCATCATTCAGAACAAATGACATTAATGTACCGCGTGTCGCTAATGTCCTCATTAACCCCTTCGCCACCCCCGCCGCTGGAGCGCCATCCCCTCGCAGCCAGAACAGCCCGGGCTCCCAGCGGCAGCTCCACTCCGATCCAATCTGCTAACACCGCCGTGATTTATTGCCTGGTGTTCATAGAATCACATTGGTTGCATAATTACATTTTGATTTATGGCCGTGGAACGGGATCTCAGCTCCGGCCTGACAGCTGAGGAATTTCTCATTAACAATACCGGTGTCACCATATCAAATAAATATATATTAAAAAAAATAAAAAATCCGGCTTAGGGAACATTATCTGCGGACCTCAAACTTGTCATAAATTTGGAAATGCGGCGGAGGTTTTCTTATTTTAACTTTACCTATTGTTTTTTTTTTTTTTTACTTTTATCGTTTCGACTTGCCAGAGGTAGAATGGAAACTCGGGCGCTGTGGGTATTACAACGATATCGCTTTGCTGGTTTACTTCTTGTTTATAAACAAAGTGTCAGTTTATATGGCTCAGATGGATCGCCGCGTGCGCAGCCAAAGTCAAAGTTCTTAAAGTTGTTAAAGTTTTAATTTTCTAATCGCTTGCTTACCGGACACTTAAAGCCCCCCAACCTGCCAAGACCAATTTTCAGCTTTCGGCACTCTCACTCTTTGAATGACAATTGCGCGGTCATCAGGGGTGGACTGACAGCTCCCCGGGCAATAGAAGATAATGGGGCCCCCGGGCTTACAGATGGCCACCACGCCAGGAGGCATTGCATAGTCAGGGCAGCTAAAATCTCAGGATTTTAACATCAAAAGCATGTCGGTTTCGGACATACCGCGTTTCCCCGAAAATAAGCCCCACCCTGAAAATAAGACCTAGTATTAGTTTTGGGGGCGGGGGGGCTGCAATATAAGCCCTACCCCGAAAATAAGCCCTAGTTAAAGTCGTTGTAAAAACATGTAATCCGTTTTGTAAAAAGATTATATAATGTGCAGTGTGTCTCCTTTTCTGAATTTGTTTTGGAAAATACCTTACTTACAGTGCCGCTGGGCGTGACCGGTTGGAGATCTTCTCCTTTCCGACGTCATCGGCTCCTTCCTCTGCAGTGCTCAGAGTGGAGAAGAAGAGCTACGGCGGGTCACTGTGCTGGCTATCATGCTTTAAAGGATCAGGATATATATTTTTTTTGGGGGTTACAACCACTCTGAAGCCCCGTACACACGGCAGAGAACCTCGACGGGCGGAACACATCGTTCCGCCCGTCGAGGTTCTCGGCCGGCCATCAGATTCGGCGACCAGCCCGTCGGGAAAGGCGACCAGCCATTCATCCTGACGGGCCTTCGAGCAAATAGAGAACCTGCTCTCTATTTGCTCGACGGGTTTCCCGACGGGCGGGGCTCGCCGAATCCGTACACACGGCCGAGGTTCTCGGCAGAATTAGGCTCCCAGCGAGTTTCTCGCTGGTTTCTGCCGAGAAACTCGGCCGTGTGTACGGGGCTTAAGATCGTCATAATGACATGACTGTATTTGAATAAATGTAGATTATTGTACATACTGTAAATAAATAAGACATCCCCTGAAAATAAGCCCTAGTGTGATTTTTGTAGCCAAAATTAATATAAGACCCGGTCTTATTTTCGGGGGAAACACGGTATCAGGGACAGATGTAAAAAAAACACAGATTTTTACATGCTGTCCCTGGTTTCATTGAGCCTGGCAACCCTGATGGGGCCCCCTAGTGGTATGGGGCCCTCAGGCAGTGCCCGAGAGTCCCAATGGTCAGTCCTCCCCTGGCGGTAATGCAGAGCTGCATCTAAATGACATTTGTATAATTTCTTTCCCACAAATAGAGATTTTTTTTTAATGACATTTTACCACCCCTGCGGTCTATGGCCCGGATTCACATAGATGGGCGCATATTTACGCCGGCGTAGTGCACACATAGTACGCTACACCGGCGCAGCACAGAGAGGCATGCAATGAATTTAACAAGCTATTGCTCCCAACTCTGCGCCGGCGTAGCGTACATTTCGAAGGCGCAGGCTGGGATAAGTGGAAGTAGGTGGAAGTGGGCTGGAAGTGGGCGTGATCCATGCTAATGAAGCGTGACCCCATGCAAATGATGGGCCGGGCGCCAGACAAGACGAACTGCGCATGCGTCGAGATGTGGACGTATCCCCGTGCGCATGAGCACAACCACGTCGGAACAACTGCCTAAGATACGCCGGATCACTGTGTACGCTGTGAACGTAACCTACGTCCAGCCAGACCCACGTTGGCCCATATTCACAGACGTCCAACGTACAATACGTAGGCTTGTGTTCCCTGGTCCATACCTTTGCATGGGTTGCGCCTCATCTATGGGGAATAACTTTACGCCGGACGTAAAACTTACGCAAACCGCGTATATCATGCGTCGGGCCGTATTTCCCTCATTTGCATATGTGAATGCCTAATCAATGGGAGAAGCAACATACGTCCAGACCATATTTGCGCCCACGCCACGCCGGCGTAAGTAGGATACGCCGGGGTAGGATGGCCTATTTTTAGGCGTATCTTGGTTTGTGACTCTGGCGCACACATACGCCGGGCGCATATTTACGCTACGCCGGGAAAAGGTGAGTTACGTCGCCGTAAGTGCTTTGTGAATCCGGGCCTTCATTTTTTGTTAACATTTTTTAAAAAGAGCGAAATGTTAAAAATAATAATAATGCGCGTTTTGAGTTACAGAGGAGGTCTAGGGCTAGATGTATTGCTCTCGCTCTAACGATCGCGGCGATATCTCACATGAGTGGTTTGAACACCGTTTTCACATGCGGGCGCTGCTCCCGTATGTGTCCGCTTCTGCACGTGAGCTCGGCGTGACGGGCGCGTTTACATTTTTTTTATTCTACCTTTTATTTTTAGTTTTTACAATGTTCTTTAAAAAAATAAAAAATGGTGTCACTTTTATTCCTATTACAATCTGGTGGCATTTCAGGGGCAAACTGGTGGCAATTGATGGGCACAGTGGTGACAATGGCATGGCACAATGGCTGTGTTTGGCATGTCACAGTGAAAACAATTGATGGGCACAGTGGCGACAATGACATGGCACAGCAGCTGCGTTTGGCATGGAAAAGTGGCGACAATTGATGGGCATAGTTGCGACAATGGCATGGCACAGTGGCAACAATTGATGGGCACAGTGGCGACAATGGCAAGGCACAGTGGCGACAATTGATGGGCACAGTGGTGACAATTTATGGCACAGTAGCTGCGTTTGATGGCATGGCACAGTGGCAAGAACTGATGGGCATAGTGGCTGAGTTTGATGGGAAAAGTGGCGGCAATTGATGGGCACAGTGAGGCTGCAATTGATGTTTTTTTTTTTTTCGTTTGTTTGCACCCCCCCCCAAAAAAAAATTGAGCTCCAACCGCCACTGATATCGGCGTTTAGCGGTCCAGAATTGGTTAACATGCATGGACTTAATCTGAAAACTATGGTCTAGATTCACGAACGTTTTACGCCGGCGTATCTGTAGATACGCCATCGTAAGTACAAATGTGCGCCGTCGTATTGTTACGCCGATTCAGGAAGCTAGATACGCCGTAAAACAAGGCTTCAGCCGCTCCCGACGTAACTTCCCTACGCCGGCGTAACGTGGGCACATAGTTATGCTGGGCGCATTCGGCGTTCCCAATTTTAATATGCAAATGTGTAAGATACGCCGATTCACGAACGTAGATGCGCCCGGCCGCTTCATATACGCGATATGCGTAAGGCTTACGTCCGGCGTAAAGTTACCCCTCATATAATGCAAAGGTATGGGCCAGGAAACGACGCCGTCGAATTTTACGCCGCGTACGCCGTTTACGTGGTACTAAGTGAATAGGGCTGTGCGTAGGTTACGTTCACGTCGTAGGCAGTGTTCAAAGTATCTTAGGCAGCTAAGATGTGAGCATGTGCACTGGGATGCGTCCAGGAGACGACGCATGCGCAGTTCGTTTTTTGCATGGGGTCACGCTTTATTTAACCACTTAAGGACCTCCGCACGCACATTTATGGCCACAGAATGGCTCGTACAGGCACAAGGGCGTAAATTTACGTCCTCGCCCAGTAGCGGGTCGGGGGTCCAATCGGGACCCCCTCCGCGGCGTGCGGCGGTCCCCGTGTCTCCGGGAGCGATCCGGGACGAGCGGGCGGATGTCCGTGTTTGCCCGCCCCCCCGCGATCGCTCCCAGCCAATCCCTGCGCTCTCCCGCCCTGTCACTTCCTCCTCCTGTGTTTACACAGGAAGGGGGAAGTGATGTAATCTCTCATCGCAGCGGTATTTCCAACCGCTGCGACGAGAGAAACACCTCACAGTAAGTGTGCACTAACACTACACTGACACACACAGGCATACTTAACCCCTTGCGATCTGCCCCCCCCCCACCCCCCTGTCACAGTGTCACTGAATGCAGTGATCTAATCACTGCATTTAGTGTCAGTGTGACAGGCAGTGTAAAAGTCAGTTAGTGTTAGGTTCAGGATAGCCCCCCCACCCCCCCTAATAAAGTTTTAACCCCCTGATCACCGCCCTAGTTAACCCTTTCACTCCCTATTGCCAGCGTCACTAAGCGATCATTTTTCTGATCGCTGTATTAGTGTCGCTGTTCCCGCTAGGTAGCTATTTTTTTTTTATTGCAATTTTTTTTTTTACTAAAGACATGTGGCTGAATAAATTTTGGCCTAAATGTTTGACTAAAATTTAGTTTATTTGATTTTTTTTTTAACAAAAAGTAAAAAATAGTGTTTTTTTTTTCAAAAATGTCGCTCTATTTTTGTATATAGCGCAAAAAATAAAAATCGCAGAGGTGATCAAATACCACCAAAAGAAAGCTCTATTTGTGGGAAGAAATAGACGCAAATTTTGTTTGGGAGCCACGTCGCACGACCGCGCAATTGTCTGTTAAAGCGACGCAGTGCCGAATCGCAAAAACACCTTGGGTCATTTACCAGCGTATTGGTCCGGGTCTTAAGTGGTTAAATATAACACGCCCACTTCCGCCTACTTTGACTTACGTCGGCTTACGCCGACAACTATGCGCTACACCGGCGCAACGTGGAGCGCATATTCTTCGTGAATAGCAGGCTTGCTTCTCTACGTTGTGCTGGCGTAGCGTAAAGACGATACGCTACGCCGGCAATAAAATACGCCGCTCTACGTGAATCCGGGCCTATATCTGATTTGCAGTCTCACTTTAACTGGTTACCAACCCCCAATATCACCTCTGGGTGGACTGACCCTTTAATAAATGTAATCAGCTACTTGGAGGCCAAATGATCATCAATATGTACTCAGTGATCTGCAGCCCTGACCCTTCGTGTTTACAGGGGTGTTAATAAACGATTATGGTGACAAGTCCTCGCCTGCAGCGTTTTACAGGTGTATGGATCTCACCGTCTAATCCTATAACCGCTATATTACTTCTAAATCTATAGACCGGCTCATGCCCTCGTATATATATACGGCCTCTTTAACTTCTCCAGGTTCGCGACCCCCCCCAGCTTCAACGACATCCAATTTAATCCACAATCAATTAGCCCCAAGACGCTGAATAGGTAACGAGCTCTGGAAGAGGCGTGTTCCGGGATGTCCAGAGGTCAATGTCAATTTACAGACGTGGTAACAGAAGCAGAAAGAAATCGATGCAGCCGTGTATCCGGAATGAGCCATCTCCTTCGGTGCGGTTATAGAAAGCCAGAGGAGTCAGCGAGGTCATTGCAGGGGGTCATCTTCCAACGCTGACAGACGGAGGATTTGAACAATATCCAAAATAGATGCAGCGCTAATCAAGATTATCAAATGCCAAACGAGGAATAAAGCGATGTATAAAATAGACAATGCGACACAGTCCCAACAATAGCCCAGATTCACAGAGAGTTGGGCGCACGTTACGCCGCCGTAGCGCAAATGCCGTACGCCACGCTGGTGCAGCGCGGAGAGGCTTGCACTGGGCCAGATTCTCGTAGATCGGCCTATTTTTGTTTTGTCCCATTTACGATACGCCTCCGCAACTTTTACGGGCAAGTGCTGTATTCCCAAAGCACTTGCTCCATAACTTGCGGCGGTGTAGTGTAAATGGGCCGGCGTAAGCCCGCATAATTCAAAGTAGGAAGGTGGTGGGCGTCTCGTATTTAAATTAAGCGCGCCCCCCCGCCGAACGAACTGCGCATGCGCTGTCCGTGGACGTATTCCAGTGCGCTTGCTCCAAATTACGCCGCAAATACATTGGTTTCGACGTGAACGTAACTTACGCAAAGCCCTTTTCGAGAACGAGTTATGTAAACGACGGAAAAACACGACACTGTCCCGACGTCCATACTTAACATGGCGTACGCCGAACCTACGCAAGGTTACCCCTCATATAGCAGGGGTAACCTTACGCTTACGCAAACAACGTAAACTACGATGACGGGGCGCAAATACGTTCGGGAATACGCGTATCTAGCTCATTTGCATATTTGACGCAGAAATCGCCGGAAACGCCATCTAGCGGCCAGCGTAAAATTGCAACTTAGATACGACGGTGTAAGTGACTTACGCCAGTCGGATCTACGCCAAATCTATGCGCAACTGATTCTAAGAATCAGTCGCAAAGATACACCCCCTCAGAAACAGAGATACGACGGCGTATCTCTTCTGAGAATCTGGCCCACTGTATTCAGCAAGCTATTGCTCCCAACGTTGCGTTGGCGTGGTGTATTTTTCTAAGGCGCAGGCCGGCGTAGGTGGAAGTGGGCGTGACCCCATGCAAATGATTGTCCGAGCATTATGCAGTGTTTTACGCCCAGCGTATCACGAACTGCGCATGCGCCGTGACGTGGACGCATGAAACTGCACCCTTAAGCGCATGCTCACAACCACGTAACGTAAGCCCAATACGCCAGCCTGTGTTCTCTGGGGCAGACCTTTGCATGTCGGTTGCCGGGTTGCGCCTCATCTATGGGGAATAACTTTACGCCGGACGTACAATTTACGCGCACCTCGCACGGAATGCGTAGGGCGGACGTACATTCGTGAATCACCGTATTTCCCTCATTTGCATGTTTGAATGCCTAGTCAATGGGAGCAGCAACCTGCGTCCAGATGAAAAGTAAGCCCACGCTACGCCGGGGTATGTAAGCTACGTTCGGCGTAGGGTGGCCAGTTTTTAGGCGTATGTTGGTTTGTAGGTCTGGCGCACACATACGCCGGCGCAAATTTGCGCTTACGTCGGCGTAAGTTGCTTTGTGAATCTGAGCAATAGTTTCAGTCCATATATAAAGAATAAAACATAAATAGTGATGAAAAAAATGTGTGAGAAATTAATTAATAAAAGAAAAAGTGAAAACTATAAAAGTCCCATAGGTGAATCACCTATGGGACTTTTATAGTTTTCACTTTTTCTTTTATTAATTAATTTCTCACACATTCACCTAAGGTGATTGATTCTGTAAACTTTTTAAATAAAGAAACCCCCATCCGTGTGAAGAGATGAAAACTGCAAGGGAGAGGTGCTGATTAGGGATGAGATGAACACCCCCCCCCCCGGTTCGGTTCACATCAGAACCTTCGAACGGACCGAACGTTCGCTCGAAATTTAGAACCCCATTAAAGTCTATGGGACTCGAAATCAAAAGTGCTCATTTTAAAGCCTAATTTGCAAGTTATTGTCCTTAAATAGGTTTGGTGACCCGGGTCCTGCCCCAGTGAACATGTATCAATGCAAAAAAAAGTTTAAAAAAAAGGAGCAGTGATTTTAATGATGCTTAAAGTGAAAAACAAATGTGAAATATTCCTTTAAATATCGTACCTGCTGAGTGTCTATAGTATGCCTGTGAAGTGGTACGTGTTTCCTGTGTTAATAACTGTCCCTGCACAAAATGAGATTACTATAAGAAAAAAGTCATTTAAAACTGCTTGTGGCTTTAATGTAATGTCGGGTCCCGGGAATATGGATGAAAATTATTGAGAAAAATGTCATGGGTCCCCCTCCCCCTCTCCCAGCCCATTACCAGCCCCTTTGGGTCTTGTATGGATATTAAGGTGAACCCCACACCCAAATTAAAAAAATGAATGGCGTGGGGCCCCCAGGCGCTATATTCTCTGAACAGCAATATAGAGGTGGTCCCAAACAAGACAGGGACTGTAGGTTTGTTGTTAAGTAGAATCTATTTGTAATTTTGAACTGGTACTTTTTAAAGTGTAGCTCCAGCCATGAAATCTATTTTTAGGCTTTTCTGAAAACATAGAGAAGGGTTATCACCAGGGGCGTGGCTAGGTGCCAAAAAGACAAGGGGCTTCAGCCCGAAGCCAAGCCGGCACCGGGGGGGGGGGGGTGTTCGGGCGCGGTCGGTGGAGTGGCGTGGGGTGACCTACCTGACACACATACTCTGTTCTACGTGTGTGTGTGTTCTGACATAACCTACATACACTGACCTGTCCTACATACACTGACCTGTCCTACATACACTGACCTGTCCTACATACACTGACCTGACCTACATACATACACAATCAAGTATTCTCAACCCCTCCCCAGTATAAAGATATATAGGATAAATGCCCTTGTCACTTACCTTAAACCACGTTACATGATGCCCCAGCACACAGCCATTTCCTCTTCGGTTTACTTGTTAGGTCCTTTTTCGGGGACGGTTGAGGGACCTAGATATAGGAATTAGGTAAGCATCACTGGCTTCACAAGGTAAGAAAAAAAAAATATCTTGTCAGAATGGGTTAGAGGGGTGGCAGAGAGCACTGGGGGGTGATGCGGCAGAGAGGACTGGGGGGTGGTGCGGCAGAGAGGACTGGGGGGTGGTGCGGCAGAGAGGACTGGGGGGTGGTGCGGCAGAGAGCACTGGGGGGTGGTGCGGCAGAGAGCACTTGGGGGTGGTGCGGCAGAGAGCACTGGGGGGTGGTGTGGCAGAGAGCACTGGAGAGGGTGGCAGAGAGCACTGGAGAAGGTGGCAGAGAGCACGGGAGAGGGTGGCAGAGAGTACTGAAGAGGGTGTGGCAGAGGACTGGGGGGAGGTGGAGATCACTGGGGGCTGGCAGAGTACTGGGGGGTGGCAGAGTACTGGGGGTGGCAGAGTACTGGGGGTGGCAGAGTACTGGGGGGGAGGTGGAGATCACTGGGGGGTGGCAGAGTACTGGGGGAGGTGGAGATCACTGGGGGGTGGCAGAGTACTGGGGGGGAGGTGGAGATCACTGGGGGGTGGCAGAGTACTGGGGGGAGGTGGAGATCACTGGGGGGTGGCAGAGTACTGGGGGGTGGCAGAGTACTGGGGGGTGGCAGAGTACTGGGGGGAGGTGGAGATCACTGGGGGGTGGTAGAGTACTGGGGGAGGTGGAGATCACTGGGGGGTGGCAGAGTACTGGGGGGAGGTGGAGATCACTGGGGGGTGGCAGAGTACTGGGGGGGGTGGAGATCATGAGGAGGCAAAGAGTATGGGTGGTATAGGAGGAGCACTGAGCAGTGGGGGCGGCTGCATATAAAAAATCATTTTCTCCATCTCCCTTCTGCAGTATTGGAATGCCTGCTTTTCCTCTACCACTCGCAGCCTCAGGCATTCCAATACTGCAGAAGGGAGATGGAGAAAAGGATTTTTTATATGCAGCCGTCCCCACTGCTTCTCCTATACAGGTTACAGGAGGAGGGGGGGGGCCGGGCTGTACTCACGTTTGGGCCGGTATTGTAGAAGCAGCAGCCAGTGGTGTGGGTGTCTGCTCTGGCTCCTCCACACCCGCAGTCACGCTCCTCCACGCCCGCAGTCACGCTCCTCCACGCCCGCAGTCACGCTCCTCCACGCCCGCAGTCACGCCCCCCCCGGCCGTGGAGAGGCAGGAGGCTTCTCATCTCTCCTCCTCAGTCCGTCTTCTTCTGAGTCCCGCTTCAGCGCTGAGCGGGGATCTCAGTATTGTCATGTGACGGCGACTGCTGCGGGATTGGAAATTCCCGCCTTCTGGAGCCGGCGGCGCATATGATGGACGTCACACATCCCACGGTTGGACATTGGACCACTGCGACGTCCATCATATGTTCTGCAGGCTCCAGAAGGCGGGACCTGTGACTCGCTTCCTGCTCGGCGTGTGTTCGGGGCTAATTAATGTATGGTGCATTTTTGAGACTCGGGGCTTTTCAGGGCCACATTCGAGGCTCCAGCCACCCTAGCCAGGGCCTAACGACGCCTCTGGTTATCACCCCTGTAACATTTGATTTGCTATCTGTGTGCATCTGTTCAGAAGATTGCACCTCACTTTCTGTCCCAAAGACAAATGATTTTTTGAAAATGTGGGTATTTTAGTGAAACAAGAATTGGTGATAAGGCATCAGTGGACAGGAGACACCTTTTACAAAACAGAATTTCCCTTCCTAGGGGTAGATTTCCTCTCACTTCCTGTTGTTGGATGTTTGAAAGTAGGGGCCTGCCATATATACTCTGCAGAAATTTGGGCCTTAGGTGTTGGTGTTGGTGTTGCCATGTGGCCTCCTCAAATGGTGACAGGACAGTGCATGCATCCCTGATCATGGCCCACTGGCGTGGGGGAAAAAAAATAAGCTCCCCTGTCCTGGTGCCATATTGGCACAGTTACTCATTGATGATGGCCCTCTGCTGCGTGTGGTTCTTGGGCAGGTTGTATTTCTTTTGGAGGTCAGCACTGGCATTATATGACCTTTGGAAATGCACACAGACTTTCCTGGCTTGCTTCAGGACATCCTGTAAGTCCGGGTACCTGCCCAAGAACCGCTGCACCACCAAGTTAAGGACGTGAGCCAAACAGGGCACATGGGTCAGTTGTCCCTGTCGCAGGGCAGAGAGGAGGTTGGTGCCATTGTCGCAAACCACCTTTCCTGGCTTAAGCTGGCGTGGCGTCAACCACCTCTGAGCCTGCCTCTGCAGAGCTGACAGAACCTCTGCCCCAGTGTGGCTCCTGTGCCCCAAGCACACCAGCTCAAGCACTGCATGGCATCTTTTTGCCTGCGTACTTGCATAGCACCTTGAATGCCTACGAAGCACCTCTGGTTCCGAGGACACATCAGCACAGGAAGAGGCCATGGAGGAAGAAGAATAGGAGGGGGTGGAGGAGAGAGGTGTGTCACAACCAGTAGTAGCATTTTGGAGGCGTGGTGGCAGAACAACCTCCATCACTACTGCACCTTGTCCTGCGTCCTTCCCAGCTGGCAGCAGAGTCACCCAATGCGCCATGAAAGAGAGGTAACGTCCCTGTCCATGCCTGTTGGACCATGAGTCAGTGGTAAGATGCACCTTACCACTGACCGCCCTGTCCAGCGAGGCATGGACATTGCCTTCCACATGCTTCATCTCTTTTCTTCTCTCTCCTGCCGCAAGATAATAAGTGGGACGGGGGGGGGGGGGTTGGCGCTGGAGAACAAAACAAAGTAAAGTTAAGTCTTCTCCTCTCTCTCCTATTGCGAGTTGCGAAATTCAGATGAAAAAAAATCGGGCCCCGGCCACGAGTTTCGAAAGGTGGGGGGTAAAAAAAAAAAAAAAAACGGGGGACAAGGCCCCTGCCACGAGTTGCTAAAAAATAAATAAAAATAGAAATAATAAAAAGAATGGAGGCCTAGCCCCTGCCGTGAGTTTCTAAAGGTGGGGGGGTCAAACCAGGGGTGTATTTAGGTTTTGTGCTGCCCTAGGCCTGGTGAACCTCGCGCACCCCCTACTTTATATATGATGTTCCCCTTCCTTTTTAAGACCCGTCCTGTCATTTTCATGGGATGAGGACAGGGGGACAGGGTGGGATGAGCACAGGGGGACAGGGTGGGATGAGCACAGGGGGACAGGGTGGGATGAGCACAGGGGGGCAGCCGCAGATTTGGGGGGAGAGGGTGGTATGGGGATATGTGCTGGGGAGTGATTTGAGAGGAAAGAAGATATGTGCTAGTGGGGGGGGGGGGGATCAGACTCCCCACTAGCACATATCTTCTTCCCTCTCAAATCACTCCCCAGCACATATCCCCATACCACCCTCTCCTCTCCCATCACTTCATTCATTCACCACTTCACCTTGTATCTGCCTGCCCCCCCCCCTCCTTCCCTCCTGGTTACTGCAACTGCACGTTTCGGCAATGAACTCCAGGATTCAGCTGTACGGCTCTCCGTGCGGGAGGATGGGGGTTCATGGGGGGGGTGCTTATTTGCCGCCCCCCGCAAAGTGCCGCCCTAGGCCTGGGCCTTGTCGGCCTAGGCTATAATACATCTCTGGGTCAAACAAAATAAATAAACGGGGGGGGTTCGGCTTTCGAGCCACTGGGGATCATCAGGCCCCTTACAGGTGTAATGCCTGTACCCCACTGATGGCGGCCCTGGATATGGTGGATGTTAGTAACTAGTAGAAAACATCCGCTACATTGATAAACAAAAATGTACACTCTAATGTCACCACAGTCGCACACTATACTACTCAGCAGTGGCGGTGCGCCACCCCCTCTGGATCGCTCACAGCCAGTAAAATATACAGATTTATATACTGTATGAATCTGTATATTTTCGCCGCTGCCGCCCACTATTCAGCTGACCGGACATTGAGCGTCGGTCAGCTGAATAGCGGCAGCTGACTGGCTGTGAGGAAGTGCCTATCAGAGCCACTGGCTCTAATAGGCTTTCTGAGTACAGCCCTGAGGCTGTAGTCGGGTTCCTGAAGCTTATCCTCGGGACGTACTGGCCGTGCGTTCTGAGAATAAGACTAACAGGCGTCTCAGCCAATCGGGTAATCTGATTCTGGTAATCAGTAACCTGATTGGCTGAAGCGTCATCGAGGGCGGGACGAGGGACATCGAGGAACGGTAGAAGCCAGAAAGGTAAATGCCAGAGGGGTACTGGGCACGGTGGCTACAAGTAGTGGGGGCACAGTGTCTCCAAGTGGGGGCACAGTGGCTACAAGTGGGAGCACAGTGGCTACAAGTGGGGACACAGTGGCGACAAGTGGGAGCACAGTGGCTACAAGTGGGGGAACAGTGGCGATGATTGATGGCACAGTGGCTGCGTTTGATGGCATGGCACAGTGGCTGTGTTTTGATGGCATGGCACAGTGGCTGCGTTTTGATGGCATGGCACAGTGGCTGCATTTTGATGGCACGGTGGCTGCGTTTTGATGGCATGGCACAGTGGCTACATTTTGATGGCACGGTGGCTGCGTTTGATGGCATGGCACAGTGGTTGCGTTTGATGGCACAGTGACTGCATTTGATGGCATGGCACAGTGGTGACAATTGATGGCACACTGGTTGTGTTTGATGGCATGGCACAGTGGTGACAATTGATGGCACAGTGGCTGCATTTGAGGGCATGGCACTGTGGTGACAATTGATGGCACAGTGGCTGCGTTTGATGGCATGGCACAGTGGCTGCGTTTGAAGGCATGGCACAGTGGTGACAATTGATGGCACAGTGGTTGTGTTTGATGGCATGGCACAGTGGTGACAATTGATGGCACAGTGGCTGCGTTTGATGGCATGGCACATTGGTGACAATTGATGGCACAGTGGCTGCGTTTGATGGCATGGCACAGTGGTGACAATTGATGGCACAGTGGCTGCATTTGATGGCATGGCACAGTGGTGACAATAGATGGCACAGTGACTGCGTTTGATGGCATGGCACAGTGGTGACAATTGATGGCACAGTGACTGCGTTTGATGGCATGGCACAGTGGTGACAATTGATGGCACAGTGGCTGTGTCTGATGGCATGGCACAGTGGCTGCGTTTGAAGGCACAGTGGCTGCATTTGATAGGTACAGTGAGGCTGCAATTTTTTTTTTTCGTTTGCGTCCCCCCCCAAAAAATTTTGAGCACCAGCCGCCACTGGTATACATTGATATAGCTCTAACATATATACTGCAGTGCTGTACAGAGCACATTGTACCTTTTACACATACAAGTAGTAGTTGCCACATATTGCAGTTAACATGCATTTTGATTCCTTTTCAATCCAGGATTTTTATATTGTTACACCACTCATGACAATTTCTATATATTTTTTTATTTTATTTTTATTTATTTTTACAGATTCCTTTTCATATTTGTTGTGGTGTTTGTGTAGGTGACTGCATCCTACAGAACTCAATGCTTGGAAAACGCGTCAGTACTCCCCTGATGCATTTGACAAACATATTGTGGGTAAATAAATGGTTTCTTGGGAGCCGAAATGTGTTTTCTAGCTTCAAAGGCAAGTGACTAAATGTCATAGGAAAGAGATTGAAAAGACGCAGAGAAATGTATGCAAATATGCTGGAGGAAGGCACGGTCTGAGCGCGTGTCCCGTTCAAGGGCTTTGGGTTTTCTCATCCTTCACTATTCTCATGGAAATTTGTTTTGTCTGATAAAGTTCCGCTCAGAAAAATGTTTTAATGTTTTTTGTTTTTTTTAAATTGGACATCCTCCATCAAGAAATGTTTTAATTTTAGTGTTGGAAGAGCGGAAATGGTTGGGTTTTGTCTGTGTCCCAGTTAAGAAAACCCCCCTTAAAGATAGGAAGTGAGGGGAAGTGCAGACAGCAATTATAACTTGGGGAATGTGACGGCCCACTGTACTCAAGATGAGTCTGTCCCACCTAAATGCTTCCTCTCAGAGCCGTCTTAATAGCATCATGGGCCCCTGGGCAGAGTAATGCACTGGGGCCCCTACAATGGAGACAATTTTGGGGCATCGTGGGCTCAAGGACCAGCTACTTTGGGGAAAGTGCAGGGTCCCCCATGCAGCTGGGGCCCCTGGACAGTGCCCGGGTGTGCCCTCTCATTAAGACAGCCCTGTACTGCTACCATCTAAGACCAAAAAACACCACCACAGCCCACAAGCTTTAACCTTAAAAGGACACTAAAGGTTCCTGTGTAAAAAAATAAAAAATAACAAACATGTTATACTTATCTCCACTGTGCAGTTTGTTTTGCACAGAGTGGCCCCAATCCTCATCTTCTGGGGTCCCTCAGCGGATGTCTCAGCTCCTCCCCCATCAGCTTACCCCCTTCATGGGAAGCTCTCTCCCAAGGGGGTTAGCCTGCGGGCGCGCTCCCGTGATACAGCTGGCGGCCATAGGACAATTTTGGGGCATCATGGGCTCAAGGACCAGCTGCTTTGGTGAAAGTGCAGGGGCCACCCATGCAGCTGGGGCCCCTGGACGGTGCCCAGGTGTGTCCTTTCATTAAGACAGCCCTGCTTCCCCTGTCCAGTACCACACAATCCAAGACCCCTTAGCTTTTCCATTCACTAGTCGTAGCTCAGTGTAGGGTAAATCATCAGGCAGTTTATTAGAACAAGAATACAAGTCTTATATACAGTTAAAGAGGAGGTTCCCCCCTCCTGCTCATATTACTCTAACAATACACCTGTAACCAGAAACATAAATTAACATGAGCTAATTAACCAATCCCTTAAAGCAGCTGACGTGACTCCCTAACTACAATACACATTATTATACATATCAACACAGAACTCCTTCATACAATTGCAGGGTTAATTAGCAAAACCAAAAATGTGTGAAAGACTCTTAGAAGCCATACTAGACTCATTTACATTATAAAAGAAAGGTGACTGGAGTTGATGACATCAGCATCTTCAAACAGTATTTGTCCCAACATTATGAATCAGTCACTATTTCTAATATGACAGATACAGGGTTCCCAGAGTCTGTGTGTCTTGGGGGGACAAGGACCTGAATCCAAAGTAACACCTACTCAGGGCTCCCAAGGCATACAGCTCACAAAGAGCACTGCTCCCCCAAATTCCAGGGCACATGGTCGGTAGGCAAGAGGTTAGCATTCAGTCCTCTCCAAAAGCCTCTGTCCCGGCTAGGTCTGTCACATGGATAAAAAGAAGGCAGAAAGTATTAAGTACAGTTTCATTTTTTTTTTTGGACTCTAATTCCAATGCGTTTCATTGGGGTTTACATGGTAGCCCTTCATTAGGGCTTGTTTATGACTTCACTTCTTGAATGAGCCTGTATCACTTGCAGGATACCTGCCGGTTTCCCAGGATTCCTCCCGGATCCCTATCAGGTCCTCCAGGATTCCTTGTAGGATCCCTGCCAGGCATTCCAGGATTCATTCTAATATCCCTGCCAGGTTATCCATGATTCCTTTTAGAACCCCCACCAGGTTTTCCAGGATTGCTTGCAGGATCTCTGTTGGGACTTCCAAAATTCCTCACAGGACTCCTGCCAAATCTTTCAGCATATGTAGGATCTCTGGCAGGTCTTCCAGGATTCATTGAAGAATCCCTACCATGTCTTCCGGGGATTCCTTGTAGGATCCCTGCCAGGTCTTCCAGGATTCCTTATAGGATCCCCACCAGGTTTTCCAAAATTTCTTGCAGGATCTCTGTTGGGACTTCCAAGATTCCTTGCAGGATTCTTGCCAAATCTTTCAGCATACGTAGGATCTTTGCCATGTCTTCCAGGATTCCTCATAGGATCACTGCCAGGTCTTCCAGAATTTCTTATAGGATCCCTGCCAGGACTTCCAGGATTCCTTGTAGGATCCCTGCCAGGTCTTCCAGGATTCCTTGTAGGATCCCTGCTATGTCTTCCAGTATTCCTTATAGGATCCCCACAAGGTCTTTCAGAAGTGCTTGTATGATCTCTGTTGGGACTACCAAGATTCATTGCAAAATTCCTGCCAAATCTTTCAGCATATGTAGGATCTCTGCCATGTCTTCCAGGATTCTTTGAAGGATCCCTAACATGTCTTCTGGGATTCCTTGTAGGATCCCTGCCAGGTTTTCCAGGATTCCTTGTAGTATCCCTGCTACGTCTTGCTGGATTCCTTGTAGGATCCCTGCCAGGTCTTCCAGGATTCCTCATAGGATCCCAGCCAGGTCTTCCAGTATTCCTTATAGGATCCCCACAGGGTCTTTCAGGATTGCTTTCAGGATCTCTGTTGAGACTTCCAAGATTCATTGCAGAATTCCTGCCAAATCTTTCAGCATATGTAGGATCTCTGCAATGTCTTCCGGGATTCTTTGAAGGATCCCTGCCAGGTCTTCCAGGATTCCTTATAGGATCCCTGCCAGGTCTTGCAGTATTCCTTATAGGATCCCCACAGGGTCTTTCAAGATTGCTTGCAGGATCTCTAGTGAGACTTCCAAGATTCCTCGCAGAATTCCTGCCAAATCTTTCAGCATATTTTGGATCTATGCTATGTCTTCCAGGATTTATTAAATGATCCCTACCATGTCTTCTGGGATTCATTGTAGGATCCCTGCAAGGTCTTCCAGGATTCCTTATATAATCCCTTCTAGATCTTCCAGGATTCCTTGTAGGATCCCTGCCAGGTCATACATGATATAAACGATCCCTGCCAATTCTTCCAGGATTTTTTGTAGGATGCCTGCTAGGTCTTTCATGGTACCCCACAGGATACCTTCGGGGTCATCCAGAACTCTACACAAGATACCTGCTGTTTTTTCCTGGATTTCTCATGGGATCCCTGCCAGTTCTTCCAGCATCCCTACAGGTATAAGTACCAGTTTGTCTGCACCAGAGTTCTTTAGGAAGGGTAAGGGCCCAGAACCCTAGTGGTCCTTGTTGACATCAGGTTGCAGCCCCCAGGACATTCTCATCAAGAGAATGCTGGAACAGAGGACTACAAAGCAGTTGACAAGATAGTAGTTGGGTCTAACCAGAGATCGTAGCAGGCGGCAGACAGGAGAGTAGTCAGGTCCAGGTAGGTAGGTCATGGCAGGCAAAAGAGTAACTTAAGCAGAGGTCTAGGTAGACAGCAAGAAAAATAGTATTCATGTCCAGGCAGTGGTTTTAGTGGGCAGCAAGAAAGAGAGTAGTCAGGCCCAGTCAGGCGAGAGAGTTGTCAGATCTGAGCAGAGGCCTAGGCAGGTAGTAAGCAAAGGAGTATTCAGGTCTAGGCAGTGGTCTTGGTGGGCAACAAGGAACAGAGTAGTCAGGCATGAGTATGAGTGGAGCGGAGGTCTAGGCAGGCAGTAAGCAAGAGCAGCCAGGTCAATCCAGCTCTGCAATAAACAAGCAACTGGGCAGACGTAGCATCTTTGTTTGGAACTCTGAAAGTCATGGAGGTAGTGGGGGTCCTAGGAATCCTGGAAAACCCAGTAGGGATCCCGGAAGGCCTGACAGGGATCCTGTGAGAAATCCTGAAATCCCAGCAGGGATCTTGTGATGAATTCTGAAAGACCCAGAAGGGATCCTGCCAGGGCTGTCTTAATGAGAGGGCACACCTGGTCACCGCCCATGGCCCCAGCTGCATGGGGGGCCCCGGCACTTTGCCCAAAACAGCTGGTCCTTGAGCCCATGCTGCCCCGAAATTGGGGGCCCCCATCATAGCACTGAGTGTGATAGATATACAGGGGAGGTAGTCTGCCTCCTACCTACTTGATGCCTGTTTACCTGCACTGTCATCATTGTAGGGGCCCCAGAGCATTACTTTGCCCAGGGGCCCAAGATGCTATTTAGACGGCCCTGGATCCTGCAATCCTGGAAGAATTATCATGGATCCTTAATACCCTGCAAGACCTGGCAGGGATCCTACAAGGTAACCTCAAAGACACGGTAGGAATCCTGCAATGAATCCTGTACGACATGGCAGAGATCCTGCATATCCTGAAGGATTTGTCAGGAATTCCATGAGGAATATTGGAAGTCCTAGCAGGGATCCTGCCAGCAATCCTGGAAAACCTGGGAGGGATTCTGCATATCCTGGAAGACCTGGCAGGGATCCAGACGCAATCCTGCAAAACCTGGCAGGTATCCTGCGAGCAATCCTGAAAGACCAGGCAGGAATCCTGTATATTCTTAGGTGAGACTGCTTAGTTAGCTCCAAAGATGATTACAAATAGCCCCCCTAGCTGTGCCACAGCTGAGACCACAATAAACATCAGCAAACTTAAATAAAACTGCCTCAGAGGGGCAGAGCCCATGAGGCTGGGGACTTCTCCAGCATGACAAGCCTTGGCTACTCCAGACCCCAGGCTATTTATGTTCCCCTCCAGCCACCTACTGGGCACACCTTTTCAGGGATTGGCTGCAGCACAATATGTATTCAATCGGCCTATTTGACTCTTTCAACCCACTACGATCTAGAAGTCTCTAGAAGGCAGGAGGCAAGTGATTAAACCCACAGCCTATGAGCTGCAGAAAACTCCAAAGAAATCAACAGCTGCTCCAATCATTATTGAGGAGCGAAAAAAGGTAGCAACCTACCTAGGAGGGTTCAACATCCACTTGGCATCTTATAGAGTGGTGGTCTCCAAACTGCGGCCCGGGGGCAAGATGGGGCCCTTTGCTTACCTGTATCCGGCCCTTGAGGCTCTTTCTACTGACACGAACAATGGGGCATAAATCCTCCCACTGACACCAACAATGAGGCATAAATCTTCCCACTGTCACCAACAATGAGGCATAGATTCTCCCACTGACTCCAACAATGGGGCCTAGATCCTCCCACTGACACCAACATTGAGGTCTAGATCCTCCCACTGACACCAACAATGGGGCCTATATCTTCCCACTGACACCAACAATGGGGCCAAGATCCTCCCACTGACACCAAAAATGGGGCCTAGATACTCCCACTGACACCAAAAATGGGGCCTAGATACTCCCACTGACACCAACAATGGGGCCTAGATACTCCTACTGACACCAACAATGGGGCCTAGATACTCCCACTGACGCCAACAATGGGGCCTAGATCCTCCCACTGACACCAACAATGGGGCCTAGATACTCCCACTGACACCAACAATGGGGCCTAGATACTCCCACTGACGCCAACAATGGGGCCTAGATCCTCCCACTGACACCAACAATGGGGCCAAGATCCTCCCACTGACACCAACATTGGGGTTTAGATCATCCCACTGACACCAACAATGGGGCCTAGATCCTCCCACTGACACCAAAAATGGGGCCTAGATCCTCCCACTGACACCAACATTGGGGTCTAGATCATCCCACTGACACCAACAATGGGGCATAATTCCTTTCACTGACACCAACGATGGAGCACTACTGTATTCCTTCCTCTGACACCAACTATTTCTCACACTAATACCAAAAATGGGGCATTACTTTCTTCCACTGGGCACAGTCTGGGGGCGGGGGGGGGGGCACATAAGATACCACAGTCAAAACTGGGGGGGCAATAATACATTTCCATGGTATAACTACTTGAAGTCCAGGGATGTACAGGAAAATATAGGGCCAGATTCAGATACAATTTACGCGGCGTATCTGTTGATACGCCACGGAAATTCTCGGATGCGCCGGCGTACCTTTTTTCTGTATTTAGAAAACAAGATACGCCGGAATTGTGCTAAGATACGAGCGGCGTAAGTCTCTTACGCCGTCGTATCTTAGTTGCATATTTACGCTGGCCACTAGGTGGCGCTTCCGTCGATTTACGAGTCGAATATGTAAATTAGGTATATACGCCGATTCACGAACGTAGTTGCGGCCGGCGTATCTTTTTTCGTCGTTTCCGTAAGGTGTCGGATCAGCGTAAAGTTACCCCTGCTATATGAGGCGCAGCCAATGTTAAGTATGGACATCGGGACAGCGTTGTATTGTACGTCGTTTACGTCATTTGCGTAAGCCGATTCAGAATGGGGCTGGGCGTAAGTTACGTTCACTTCGTTTTCATTGACTATTTGCGACGTGATTTGGAGCATGCGCACTGGGATACGTTCACGGCCGGCGCATGCGCAGTGCGCGTCATTTACAACACGCCCCCTACCTGCCCTATTAGAATTACGCGGTGATACACCAGACCATTTACGCTACGCCGCCGCAACTTACGGTGCAAGTGCTTTGTGAATACAGCACTTGCCTGTAAGGCCGCGTACACACGAGGAGACATGTCTGCGGAAACTGGTCGGCAGACCAGTTTCCGCGGACATGTTCGATCGTGTGTACGGCCTAGCGGACAGGTTTCCAGCGGACAAAAGTTTCTAAACATGCTTAGAAACTTGTCCGCAGGAAACTTGTCCGTCGGACATGTCCGATGGTTAGTACGCCCAACCATTGGACCGAAATCCCGAAATCCTGATTGAATTGATTCGACGCATGCGTGGAAGCATTGAACTTCCTTGTTTGAGCACGTCGGTGTCTTCTACGTCACCGCGTTCTCTGTCCGCGGGGATTTTGGTCTGATGGTGTGTACACACATCAGGAAATAAAAGAAAAACTGCGCCACAAAAAATATTAAATGAAAAAATATGAATGAAAAATGAAATCAATAAAAACAGTCCTTTACCCTAACAAAGATGGCGCTCAAGTCATCTTTGTCCTGTATTTTGAATGCTAGACGCGTTCTCCTGATGTCAGACTAGCGCTGTCTATATTATCATTGTTTTCTCTGTAGGGGGTAGAGAGTGGAGTCTCGTGAGGCACAAGGTGTTTCTCTTCCGGTCTCGATTTTAGAGTGAATGTATTATTCACCTATCCATATATATATATATTATGGGCAAAGTTACCATATCCAAGATGGTGCCCAAGCTATGCCGGTCGGGCAGTCTGAGGCTATGACGAATGCTTTTGCATTAGAGTTGCGCTGCCCAAACATATTTTTCTGAGTATATGGAGTGGGAGGGCCGAATTCCGTATGTCATATTAGTTCCCCCTCCTCTTCTACTATTATTTTTGAACTATTCTATGTCCGATTGTAACTAGTACCACCGGCATTGTTTTTTATGATACAATGTCTATTGAGGGCATTTTTACCATATCAAAAATGGCGCCCGAGCCGCGCTCGTTCTTGCAATTCACAACGAGGGCGGGGTATTTAACATGGTGAGTCACTGCGATAGCCCATCCCATTGATAACGTCCGTTGATGACGAAACGCGTCTGGGGGGACGCTGAGTGACGTCACCACGTGGGGAGAATCCCTATCGCTTGCCGGCCGGCTTTTATATACATGATTTTAACGTTTACATTGTAAGTAGAATGTGTTGTGTTAAAATAAATTTCCATACGGAATTTCACTATGGTGCGTCTTCTGGGAGAACGTGTCTAGCAGCTGTCTTGTGGATACCAAGGCCGTGGCTGGGCTATAGCCAACTGCCCTTTTGAGCTTGCTTCTGGTAAGCAGCCATACGCCTGAGATCACTCTCAGGCTTATGTTTGTCACTGCGGCGGTGTGCTACTGTGATTATCTCCCTAAATGCAGCATATACAACATTGGATGCATTCAGAATTACATGTTGGACTTATATTGTGCTGAAGTTTTATGCAAACTGCTTTATTGACTGTTTTTATTGATTTAATTTTTCATTCATATTTTTTCATTTAATATTTTTTGTGGCGCAGTTTTTCTTTTATTTTCTGTATTCCTTTGTGTTATCACACGATAACTGCAGCCTATGGTGGTTTCATCTACTTGATTCAATATTCGAATTGTTTTGTTATATGTTAATTAGCGCAGTTTTTTGCTTTTATTTTGTGTACACACATCAGACCAAAATATCCCTGGAGACATGTCCGATGAAAACGGTCCGCCGGACCTGTCTCATCGGACATGTCTCCTCGTGTGTACGCGGCCTAAAAGTTGCGGAGGCGTGGCGTAAATCGGATACGCTACGCCCGCACAAAGATACGGGGGTAGATTCACATAGAGATCCGACGGTGTATCTACTGATACACCGTCGGATCTGTGAGATCCGACGCTCGGATCTATGCGGCTGATTCTTCGAATCAGGTTCCGCATAGATCTCCCTTAGAGCCGACTGGTGTAAGTGAGTTACACTGTCGGCTCTTAGGCTGCATTCTCCCGCCGTCCGCTAGGTGGCGCTTCTTTATTTCTACGCAACGAATATGCAAATGAGGAGAACCGCCGATTCAGAATCGAATGCCCGGGCGTCGTTTTTTTTTTACGTCGTTTGCGTTCGGCTTTTTCCGGCGGATCGTTACCCCTGCTATATGCGGGGTAAGTGCGGCGTATCCTATGTTAAGTATGGCCATCGTTCCCGCGTCGAGTTTTGAATTTTTTACGTCGTTTACGTAAGTCGTTCGGGAATACGGCCATACGTTAATAGCGTTAACGACGAAAACAATGACGTCCTTGCGACATCATTTAAAGAAATGCACGCTGGGAAATTTCGCCGGTGGCGCATGCACAGTACGATCGGCGCGGGGACGCGCACGATTTAAATAGTAAACTCCCCCTAGCCGCGGAATTTGCATTCCGCCGGGGGAGTTACGATCCGCCAGGGCTACTTACGAGGCAAGTGCTTAATGAATACAGCACTTGCCTCAAAAACTGGCGCAGGCGGATCGTAAAAAAGATAGATCACGCGGATCAAAAGATCCGCTGATCTACATGAATCTACCCCACGCTCTCCATCCTATAGGGCCAGATTCAGGTAGAGTTAGGCTGGAGTATCAGTGATACTCCAGCCTAACTGTCACTTTGAGCTGGCGTTTTTGTTTTCTGTAACCAGAAAACAAGAAACGCCGGGTTGGAGTTCCTATATGAGCGGCGTAATTGTATTTCGCCTTCGTATCGGAACTTCAATTTTAAAAATGGCGCTCGGGGCGTTCCCGCTGATTAACGCCGAGAATATGTTAATCAGCGGGAATCGGAAATTCACGATCGTATTCGGGCCCGACGCAGTGACGTTCCGAAGTTTCCGCAAGCGATACGCGGCGTAAAGAAAAACCAGCCCCCTAGTGGAGTATCCTATGTTAAGTATGGCTGTCGTCATCGCGTCGAGTTTACAAATTTTCACGCCGTTTGCGTAAAACGTCCGTGAATGGGGATTGACGCCATTGACGTTCCCTGACAGAATTTGGAGCATGCGCACTGACAGTCGACGCATGCGCAGTACGTTCGCCGCGGGATCGCGCATAGTTAACATAATACACGCCCCCTACCTGCCCAATTTGAATTCCGCCGGCTCATTTTCGTTACGCCGCCGCAACTTTAGGAGCAAGTGCTTTGTGAATAACAGTACTTGCTCCTAAAGTTACGGCGGAGTAACGTAAATGAGAAACGTTACTCCAAAGTAAAGAAGCGCCCATCTACCTGAATCTGGCCCATAGTGTATATAGTGCAGGAGTATGTAAGGTGGGGCACAGTATAATGTTGGTGGGGCCATGGCCCCCTCTGGCCCCACCCTAGTGACGCCACTGCAGTCTCCCCACTGAAGGACAGTGAAGTGGTACTTTGCTAAGAAAGTTTGGAGACCCGTGTTATAGACTATACTGCTTTTGTCTCTTGTTTTCCTTTCTTCATGAATGTCTGGGCAGCTTATTAAATAATATCATTAGAAGGGGGGGGGGGAGCCATTAAGATTTTATACCGACCATTTATTAAATGGTTACAATTAAACCCATACATTTTTTTTTTTGGCACTCAGCTATATTTCTCTGACCCCCAACAATGGAAAGCACAGATGCTGCACAAAAAAAAAGAAAAGCTGAGATAATAATAATAATAATAATATCCCAACATCAAAGCTGAATTGTATCTATTGTAAGTGGCTGATAATTTGGCAGAAATCTTACCATAGAAGAGGCAGATGCTTCCACATAACAGTGCTAATTATTGACAAAGCATGTGGAATTAATGATCTTTCTCTTCGCTGGATACTATTCCATTGTCAGAAAACCGATTCTTCTGAATGACACTTTGTAGTATACAGCCCCCACCGCCGCCCACCGCCGCCCACCGCCGCCCACCGCCACCCACCATCCATTCAGTTAAATCTAGTTTGAAAAAGTTTTTAAAGGGGTTGTATGGCTTTGGTTTAAAAAAATTAAAATAAAACTACCAAACATGTCATACTTGCCTCCACTGTGCAGTTCGTTTTGCACAGAGTGGCCCCCGATCCTCGCCTTCTGGGGTCCCTCGACGGCTGTTTCGGCTCCCCCGCAAGCGCTAACCCCCTTCATGGGAAGCTCTCTACCAAGGGGGTTAGCCTGCGGGTACGCTCCTGTGATACAGCCGCCGACTGTATCACTCAGGCCCCGCCCCCCAGCGCGCTGTGTCATTGGATGTGATTGACAGCAGCGCGAGCCAATGGCTGCGCTGCTATGAATCTCCAATGACCTCAAGCAGGGGGAAACCATCGCGGGAACGAGGCTTAGGTAAGTAAAACGGGGGGGCTGGGGGGCCCGAGAGTGCAAGGTGTTTTTTCACCTTAATGCATTAAGGTGAAAAAACACAAAGCTTTACAACCCCTTTAATCGTTTTTTTTTTTTTCTCTGGTCCCCCCCCCCCCCATTATTAACATGCTTGTTTAAATTAAACCTTTGCATTTCAATTTTGTGCCTTATTTTACACTTTGTGATGTCATCACTGGCTCTCTGTGCCAGGCAGGCAGATCATGGCTGGCAGGCATGTACTGGCCATCGGGACTACCAGAAGTTTCCCAGTGGGCCGGTGGCTCAGTGGGTCAGTTTCAGTGCCGCTCACCTCCTCTCCCTGGCTTAGTTATGCAGCGCCACTGAATAATGACACGCTCCTCGGGAGTCGGCACTGAGAAGCATATCATAAGATCCAGAAGGAGTTTAGGGCAGCCGCACACAGCTGTGACATAAGCTTCCTCTGCACTTGTTCTGCTGCTCGTTCCTTCCCCCGCTCTCCATCCTGTCTGCTGCCGCAGAGAATCTAGATGGAGAGCGGGGGGAGGAGGAGCATGGGGGGACCAGAGGGGCATAGGGAGGACAAGAGGAGAATGGGGGGCAGAGGAGCACAGGGGGAGCATGGGGGGCAGAGGAACAGGGGGAACAGAGGAGCATGGGAGGGGGGACCAGAGGAGCATGGGAGGGGGGACCAGAGGAGCATGGGGGGAACCAGAGGAGCATAGGGGAACAGAGGAGCATGGGGGGGACCAGAGGAGAATGGGGGGGACAGAGGAGTACAGGGGGAGCACGGGGGGCAGGGGAACAGGGAGGAACAGAGGAGCATGGGAGGGGGGACCAGAGGAGAATGGGGGGAGACAGAGAAGTACAGGGGGGAGCACGGGGGGTAGAGGAACAGGGAGGAACAGAGGAGCATGGGGGGGACCAGAAGGAGCATGGGGCAGGGCACAGACAGCTGACGCAAACCTTGTGGACGGCCTTCCCAGAAGAGTTGAAGCAGTTATAGCTGCAAAGGGCGGAGCCTGCTCAATATTGAACCCTATTGACTAAGACTGGGATGTCATTAACCAGTTACAGATCGGAAGATTTTCCCCCTTAATGACCAGGCCATTTTTAGCAATACAGCACTGCATTGCTTTAACTGGCAGTTTTGAGGTCGTGCGACGCTGTACCCAAACAGAATTGGTGCCCTATCAGATTTTCAAGTTATCGGCTCTCCTTTCCTTCCCCTGTAATTGGCCTTTTACCCCAATCAAAAGGCATAGCAGTCACGGAGCGTGCCCCGGGGGGGTGCGTGGGAGGCGCGCACGTGGGGGGACGGTCTCCCAGAACTGGCGAGCCTCGCTGCAGCCATCTTTCGATTGGGAACCAGTTAAAGTATCTGGACATTTTTAATGTTTCACTTTAAACATTTATAACATCTCCGCTTCTTGTCGTGATTATTTGTGACTGCTGCTTCTTTTTTTAAAACTGCAAAACTCAGAAAAAAAAAAAAAATCCCCATTAACTCCCATTTAGATCCCACCAGGATGAATGGCGCAGATTGCCGTCTCCCCAGCCATCACCGATCACCCCACACTGACACCCCCCCCCCCCCCCCCCCCCCCCGAGACAAGGCACTTGAATTCTCCGAGAGGAACGACGCTGATTAATGTATTCATAACTGCATTAGAAGTCGACTTTTCTAATTACTGAAAAGCAATTACTAAACGCCATTAAGGATGTAACATATCATTTCACATGCAATTTGTTTTGCTCAAAACAACACGCCGAAACCGGCGCCCTAATTATACATCAGAAAGAATTGCGCTGCCTCTCCGGATGGAGACGGGGCTTCTGTGGAGAGACTCTCCAGAACAATGCGAGGATTTCTCCATGACATCGCGATTGGAACACTGAGAAGGTTTTCGGCGCTTTTTTTTTTTTTTGTAATTCACCAAAACCCCATCGCGTTCCCCCTGCCTGTTCCTCCAATGAGAGAAAATAAAAATCATTTATTATTCTCCGGGAAAAAAAATAAAAAAAGAACTGGTTAGCGAATAGAATAGCAATGAGGCATCATAACTTTGAATTACACAGTAATTAGGTTTCTGCACATTCCCTTCGTTTCTGCAAAGTCGGGTTTTATAACAAGCCGGGTTGCCGACTTAGGTCCGGATTCTCCAGATACGCCGCGTAAGTACAAATATGCGCCGTCGTATCTGTGCGCCGGACCCACAAACTAAGATACACCTAAACTTCATCCCACCGACGTAACTTTCCTAGTGGGCGCATATTTACGCTGGACGCATGTGGCGCTCCCATTGATTTTATTTTTCAAATATGCAAATGAGGGAGATACGCCGATTCATGAACGTACATGCGCCCGGGGCATAATTCAGGCGGTTTTACGTCCGGCGTAAAGTTATTCCTCATATAGGAGGCGCAACCCATGCAAAGGTATGGACCAGGGAACACAAGCCTACAAATTGTATGTTGGACGTCTGTGAATATGGGCCTGGCTGGGTGTAGGTTACGTTCACGGCGTACACAGTGATCCGGCGTATCTTAGGCAGTTGTTCCGACGTGGTTGTGAGCATGCGCACGGGGATACGTCCATGTCTCGACGCATGCGCAGTTCGTTTTAAGTACTTGTCTGGCGCCCGGCCCATCATTTGCATGGGGTCACACTTCATTAGCATGGATCACGCCCACTTCCAGCCCACTTCAACCTACTTCTACTTACGCCTACGAAATATACGCTTCGCCAGTGCAGGTTTGGGAGCAATAGCTTGCTGAATTCAGTGCATGCCTCTCCGCGCTGCGCATAGTACGCTACGCCGGCGTAAATATGCGCCCATCAGTGGCGGCCCGTCCATAGGGACGCACGGGCGCTGCCCCCCCCTCCCACAGTCATACACAAAAAAAAACGGGCCCTTTAAGAACTTTTATTCGGCTAAAATGTAATTTTGACATTTTAACCGCAGTTCTGACGGTCGTCTATAGAGGGCGCTGCAGCGCCACCCCCTCTCGCAAATGACACACATTCAATGCAATGCATTGAATGTGAGTTATCATTGTTGCCAGCTGCCTGGTCTATTCATATAACCGGACATGGGTCACCGATTACCAGAATAGCGACAGCTGGTTGGCTGAGGGGAACTGCCTATCAAAGCCAGCGGCTCTCATAGGCTTTTCCAGTACCGCCCTCCGGCTCTCGGAAGTCTATACTCGGAGCACAGGCAACCTGCGTTCCTTACATAAGACTGACGGCCGTTTCAGCCAATCAGGTTCCCGGATTCTGGTTATCAGGAACCTGATTGGCTGAAGCTTCACCACGGCGGCAGAAGACATCGAGGGAGGACATGGAAGCTTCAGGTAAGTGCTTTTTACAGGGAAAGGGGCGACAATGGGCACAGTGGCATCATGGGGCACAGTGGTGACAAAGGGCACAGAGGCGACAATTGGCACAGTGGCATCATGGGGCACAGTGGTGACAATTAAAGGGCACAGTGACATGCACAGTGGCATCAATGGGCACAGTGGTGACAATTAAAGGGCACAGTGGTGACAATTGGCACAGTGGCAACAATTGAGGGGCACAGTGGCTGCGTTTGATGGCATGGCACAGTGACTGCGTTTGATGGCATGGCACGGTGGTGACAATTGAAGGCACAGTGACTGCATTTGATGGCATGGCACAGTGGTGACAATTGATGGCACAGTTGCTGTGTTGCATGGCACAGTGGTGACAATTGATGGTACAGTTGCTGTGTTTGATGGCATGGCACAGTGGTGACAATTGATGGCACAGTGACTGCATTTGGTGGCATGGCACAGTGGTGACAATTGATGGCAGAGTTGCTGTTTGATGACATGGCACAGTGGTGACAAGTGATGGCACAGTGGCTGCATTTGGTGGCATGGCACAGTGGCTGTGTTTGATGGCACAGTGGCTGCATGTGATGGGCACAGTGAGGCTGCTAATTGTTTTTTTCGTTGGCGCCCCCCCCCCAAAAACATTTGAGCACCAGCCGCCACTGGCGCCCATGTATGTAAATCCGAGCCTAATGTGCGCTAAAAACTGGCGGAGGAGTGTTGTGTGCATAATACTTACCACCAATATTAAAGAGCGATTGAATGCGTGCGTGCGTGCGTGTGTGTGATCGAGGTATGGAGACCCAAAATGAGTGGCAAGTGGTTAAATAGCATCAGCTTATTTTTTCATGTTAACCACCAGGCCTAATTTCCAGATTTGTTGTTTACAAGTTAACCACTTAAGACCCTGACCATTATGCAGGTTAAGGACCTTGCCCCTTTTTTGCAATTCGGCACTGCGTTGCTTTAACTGACAATTGCGCGGTCGTGCGACGTGGCTTCCAAACAAAATTGGCGTCCTTTTTTTCCCACAAATAGAGCTTTCTTTTGGTGGTATTTGATCACCTCTGCGGTTTTTAGTTTTTGCGCTATAAACAAAAATAAAGCGGCAATTTTGAAAAAAAAACAATATTTTTTTCCTTTTTGCTATAATAAATATCCCCAAAAAATATATAAAAAAAATATATTTTTTCCTCAGTTTACAGATAGGGGATAGTTTTATGGCATTTTTATTAATATTTTTTTATTTTTTTACTAATGGTGGCGATCAGCGATTGTTTTCAATGACTGCGACATTATGGCGGACACATTGGACAGTTTTGACACCATTTTGGGACCATTGTCATTTTCACAACGAAAAGTGCTATAAAAATGCACTGATTACTGTGAAAATAACAATGGCAGGGAAGGGGTTAACCACTAGGGGGCGATCAAGGGGTTAAATGTGTTCCCTCTGCATGTTCTAACTGAAGGGGGGACGGGACTTAGTAGGGGAAATGACAGATCGCTCCTCATACTTTGTATGAACATACAATCAGTAATTTCTCCCCTAATGCCCCGTACACACGATCACTTTTTGTGATGAAAAAAAATGACATTTTTCAAAATGTCATTTAAAATGATGGTGTGTGGGCAAAATGTCATTTTATGTCTTCTGAAAAATGACCAAAAAAAAATTCGAACATGCTCGAATTTTTTATGTCATTTTTCAAAATGTCATTTTTTGTGTCATAAAAAATTATCGTGTGTGGGCAAAACTACGTAAAAAATGACGTTTTAAACCCGCACATGCCCAGAAGCAAGTTAGGAGACGGGAGGTAAAACTACCATTCATAATGGAGATCGCACATTCATCACGCTGTAACAGACAAAAAAACAGGAATCGTCTTTTACTAACAAGTAACCAGCTAAAAGCAGCCGCAAGGCAAATAGAACTTCCCCTTTAGAGTGCCGTCACTTTGTTCATCATTTTCCAAAAATGATGGTGTGTACGCAACGTCATTTTTGAAAATGAAGTTTGAAAAATGTAGTTTTTTTTCATGATGAAAAATGTAGTTTTTTTTCATCACAAAAAGTGATCGTGTGTACGAGGCATAAGAGACCGGGAGCTGCGTGGCTCCTGGTTCTCGCTCTGTCACGAGCGATCACGGGTACCCGGTGGTCATCTCGTTCACTGGGCCCTCACATCGGCTCCAGGGGCTGAACAGCGGGAGCGTGCCTCTGGTCGGCATGCGCGCGCTCCTAGTGGCCACAAGGCGAAGCGACGTAGCATAACATTGTTTCGCCCCGCCGAGCCATGCTGCTGCAGTATCACTGCGGCGGCTGGTCGGCAAGTGGTTAAATAGCATCAGTTTCTTTTTCATGTTACCCACTTTAACCACTTGACCACTGGGCACTTAAACCCCCTTCCTAACCCGACCAATTTTCAGCTTTCGGTGCTCTCACAATTTGAATGACAATTACTCAGTCATACAACATTGTACCCATCTGAAATTTTTGTCCTTTTTTTCACACAAATAGAGCTTTCTTTTGGTGGTATTTGATCACTTCTGTTTTTTTTTAGTTTTTGCGCTATAAAAGAAAAACGACTGAAAATTCTGTAAAAAAAAAAAAAAAAATTGTTTCTGTCATATTAGCAGATTATTTCTCACACACAGCATATGCATACCACAAATTACACCCCGAAACACATTCTGCAATTCCTCCCGAGTAGAACGATACCCCATGTGTGGGACTTTTACACAGCGTGGCCACATACAGAGGCCCAACATGCAGGGAGCGCCACCAGGCGTTCTGGAACACCCAGGCCAATTCTGACATTTCTCTCCTACATGGAAAAATCATCATTTATTTTCTAGAAAATTACACAGAACCCCAAAACATTATATATGCTTTTTTAGCAAAGACCCTAGAGAATACAATGGCGGCCGTTACAACTTTTTATCTTGCATGGTATTTTCACAGACATTTATTGAACGCGTGTTTTTTAAAAAAAAAAAACAGTTTTGTGCTTAAAACAAAACAAAACAGTAAAGTTAGCCCAATTTTTTTTCATAATGTGAAAGATGAAGTTACGCCGAGTAAATAGATACCCAACATGTCACACTTCAAAATTGCGCACACTCGTGGAATGGCGCCAAACTTCGCTACTTAAAAATCCCCATAGGTGGTATTGCAGAGTATCGCTCAGGGTATTGCAAAGTATCATGCAGGGTATTGGGGTATTGCAGAGTATTGGGGTATTGCAGAGTATCGCGCGGGGTATTGCAGAGTATTGGGGTATTGCAGAGTATTGGGGTATTGCAGAGTATTGGGGTATTGCAGAGTATTGGGCGGGGTATTGCAGAGTATTGGGGTATTGCTGAGCACTGGGGTATTGCTGAGCACTGGGGTATTGCTGAGTATTGGGGTATTGCAGAGTATTGGGGTATTGCTGAGCACTGGGGTATTGCTGAGTATTGGGGTATTGCTGAGTACTGGTGTATTGTTGAGTACTGGGGTATTGTTGAGTACTGGGGTATTGCTGGGTACTGGGGTATTGCAGAGCTGGGATGTCTGGATCTGTGACTGCATTTGTCACAGATCCAGCCACAGCGCTGCTGCTGACACCCCGCCCCCCCTCTCCTTGCACACTGTACCGAACGGTACAGAGAGGAGAGGGAGGAACCGGCGTCATCAAATGACGCCGGTTTGTTTACAAGTGATCGCGCCGTCATTCGAGGGCGCGATCACGTGGTAAACGGCCGCTATCAGCGGCAATTTACCGTTATCCGTGATGCGCCGGGTCTTCTAGACCTGGCGAGCACAGACACTTCCTTGAGCGCGTCCCAGGGGACGCACAATCGCGGAAGTGAAGGAGGACGTCCCAGGGACGTCGTGTCACAGTAGCTCGACCGTGCTGTAGCAGTATTTTTGCTATAGCGCGGTCGGCCTATTTTTCAGACTTGTTGTTTAAAAGTTAAAATCATTTTTTTTGCTAGAAATTTACTTGGAACCCCCCAAACATTATATATATATATATATATATATATATATATATATATATATATATATTCTCCTCCATCGGACCAACATGCTTTTTTTGACAGTTTAACCACTTGCCGTCCGGCTCACGCACTTATATGTTGGCAGAATGGCACAGCTGCGCAAAGCAACGTATCTATACATCGCTTTGTATTTCGCACCGTGCGCAAACTCCCTGACCGTGCTCGTGGGACCCGCGGACTCGATGTTCGCTGGTGTCCCGCAGTCATGTTACGGAGCGGCAGAACGGGGGAGACAAATGTAAACAAGGCATTTCCCTGTCAGTGACGGCTGGTGCTCAAAATTTTTTGGGGGGGGCTAAACGGAAAAAAAAAAAAAAAACAATTGCAGCCTCACTGTGCCCATCAAATGCAGCCACTGTGCCCATCAATTGTCACCACTGTGCCCATCAAATGCAGCCACTGTGCCATCAATTGTCACCACTGTGCCCATCAAATGCAGCCACTGTGCCATCAATTGTCACCACTGTGCAATGCCATCAAACGCAGCCATTGTGCCCATCAATTGTCACCACTGTGCCATGCCATCAATTGTCACCACTGTGCCATGCCATCAAACGCAGTCACTGTGCCATGTCATCAAACACAGCCACTGTGTCATCAATTGTCACCACTGTGCCATGCCATCAAATGCAGCCACTGTGCCATGCCATCCAACACAGCCATTGTGCCCATCAATTGTCGCCACTGTGCCATTTGTTGCCACTGTGCCCTTTAATTGTCGTCACTGTGCCCTTTAATTGTCGCCGCTGTGCCAATTGATGCCACTGTGCCCTTTAATTGTCGCCACTTTGCCCATTGTCACCACTATGCCCATTGATGCCAATGTGCCCATTGATGCCACTGTGCCCATTGTCACCACTGTGCCCATTGATGCCACTGTGCCCATTGGTGCCACTGTGCCCATTGTCGCCACTGTGCCAATTGATGCCACTGTGCCCATTGTCGCCACTGTGCCCTGTAAAATTCCCCTCCCCCACCCGGCACTTACCTTTCTGAGGGGTTAGCCATCCTCCTTCCACGTCCCTCGATGTCTTCTCCCGCCCTCGATGACGCTTCAGACAATCAGGTTACCGGTGAACCTGATTGGCTGAGACGCCTGTCAGTCTTATCCAAGGAACACACCCCCCGTACATTCCTCAGATAAGTTTCCAGAAGGCTGAGGGCTGTACTCGGAAATCCGCTGGCTCTGATAGTCACTTCCACACAGCCAATCAGCTGGCGGCAGCGGCGAAAATACATAGATGCATGCAATGCATGCATCTATGTATTTCGGTGGCTGTGCAAGAGCCAGAGGGGGCGGCGCTCCGGCGCCCCCTGTGGACAAACCGCCCCTGTTCCCTGTTCTTCTTAGTGACAGGACACTGATCGTCTGCTCCCTGTCACCGGGAGCCGTAATCACTATCGTGTCCCTCGTAGCCACCTAGCCCCCCCTCCTTTTAGCTCCCTGTGATCGACTATGAACTATGGGATTTGTACTGTTCATACAGCAGGGATTGGACACGGCTGATCACGCGGTAAAGAGCCTCCATAGGACTGACACACCGCACCTCTGATTGCCGTGATGCGCGCCCCCACTGGACATCATATGATGCCCAGTCAGGATAACTAAACCACCGCCCGGCCGTCGTTCTGCTATAGGCCGGATGGAAAGTGGTTAATGATCATGTGGTGCACTAAAGTCTGAAGGGGCCCTAAAAGATCCACCAGATAGCCCCTCCCAGTGACCCAACATACCAATAGGAATGGTCAGACAATTGCAAATAAAAATTAGGAGTGAAAGGATCCTCTCGCCTTGTCTTCCCGGAGTGGAGAGAGGACGGAGGCATCCTAATAAACACAACGATATTTATATTCCTCGCACACAGCGCACATAAATCACACGCATCCTCCGCTTAGCGCCACGCCGGCCGGCTCGTTCCCAAGAGCCGAATCCTCTGCCACTCAAACTCTCAGCCGAATCCGCGGAGAATAGAACAATTCCACCTCCCCCGGCTGTTTCCCTCCGCTCACGTCCCTGGGGGGGGGGCACTCCATGCCTAATGAAGATTTTTTATGTATTTAAACAAACAGGCCGTCTATTCCCGCGAGACCTTCCTCTGCAGGGTAATGAGTCCCGGCTCTGTTCACATTCCGCCGGCAAACACACAACTTTTCGCACTGGTTTTGTCTCCAATCCTAACATAGTCATGTCATTATAGAGATACAAAGACGTAGAATTGCAGAACATAGTTACCTAATTATACAGTTACATAGTTACACTGATACATTGGTACATAGTTAATGAATTATATAATTACATAGGTATAGAGATACACGGGTTCATCGTTATAGAGTTGTATAGGTACATAGTTATCCCTTTCATGCCTAAAAGGGGTTGTCAAGGTAATTTTTTTCCCTAAATAGCTTCCTTTACCCTAGTGCAGTCCTCCTTCACTTACCTCATCCCTCCATTTTGCTTTTAAATGTCCTTATTTCTTCTGAGAAATCCTCACTTCCTGTTCTTCAGTCTGTAACTCCACACAGTAATGCGAGGCTTTCTCCCTGTTGTGGAGTGCTGTGCTCGCCCCCTCCCTTGGACAACAGGAGAGTCAGGACGCTCTCTACGTTAGGGTGACCAGACATCCCCGGTTTTCGGGGACAGTCCCCTGATGGAGCACACTGTCCCCCGTGCCAGTCTGTCCCCGGATTTGTCCACAGATTGCAGTGACATGGGGGGACGACTGGTACTCTCGCCCCGATGCAACATTTGGGGGGCACAAAATTACTTTGTGCTGTGTCCCTCCCACTCAGGGACTCCTGTGGTCCAGTCTGTCCCACAATGATCCCTTTGGTGCAGGCGGGCCACGTGTGTGAGAACGGCGGAGGGGCGGTGCAGAGCGTATGGTGGCTATTGGAGAAGCTCTTGGCAGGGGATACTGAGGAGCAGTTGGGTGTCAGGAATAGCGGTGCCGGGGAGAGCCCTGCTCCGATGGATTATCATGAAGGACATGGAGACGGAGAGGTAATCAAAATCAATCGATCTACACTGTTCATGTAGAGGGTAGTGTAAGTAGTGCAGGAATCAGGTAGGCCAATGTAGTGGACAGTGTAGGGATCAGGTAGGTTAGTGTAGGGATCAGGTAGATCAGTGTATGAATCAGGTAGGTCAGTGTAGGGATCAGGTAGGTTAGTGTAGTGGTCAGTGTATGAATCAGGTAGGTCAGTGAAGTGGTCAGTGTATGAATCAGGTAGGTTAGTGTAGTGCTCAGTGTATAAATCAGGTAGGTCAGTGAAGTGGTCAGTGTATGAATCAGGTAGGTTAGTGTAGGGATCAGGTAGGTTAGTGTAGTGGTCAGTGTATAAATCAGGTAGGTCAGTGAAGTGGTCAGTGTATGAATCAGGTAGGTTAGTGTAGGGATCAGGTAGGTTAGTGTAGTGGTCAGTGTATGAATCAGGTAGGTTAGTGTAGGGATCAGGTAGGTTAGTGTAGTGGTCAGTGTATGAATCAGGTAGGTTAGTGTAGTGGTCAGTATATGAATCGGGTAGGTCAGTGTACTGGTCAGTGTAGTAATCAGGTAGGTCAGTGTAGTGGTCAGGTAGGTCAGTGTAGGAATAAACTTGGTCAGTAATACTGTACTAGTGGAAGGGACTCAGGGAGTGCTAAAAGTCTGGTGGGGGGATGCAAATGTCTTGCCTTGTTCCGGGTTCTGACAACCCCCACACTACACCACTGAATGAATATATAATTTGAGTAAAATATGCGTATAAAATAGTTTACCATTTGCCATTTACTCTCCTGTAGTCCTAGGGAGGGGGCGAGCATGACACTCCACACCAGGGAGAAAGCCTTTAATTACTGTGTGGAGTTACAGACAGAAGAACAGGATTTCTCAGAAGAAATAAGGACATTTAAAAGCAAAATGGAAGGATGAGGTAAGTGAAGGAGGACTGCACTAAGGTAAAGGAAGCTATTTAGGAAAAAATACAATTGTACCTTTACAACACCTATAACCACTTTGAGGACCGCCGCACGACGATATACGTCTGCAAAATGGCACGGCTGGGCACAAGTGCGTACATGTACGTCCCCCTTAGGAGCCCAGCCTAGGGTCGCGAGGCGTGCTTGGGACCCAGCCCTAAGCTCCATGACTGTCCCCGCAGGAACCGCGGACCCAATCGCCGCTGGTGTCGAGCGATCGGGTCACAGAGAGGAAGAATGGGGAGAGATAAGTGTAAACAAACCTTCCCCATTCTTCCTAGTGTGGCTGTCACTGATCGTCTGTTCCCTGTCATAGGGAATGACGATCAGTGACGTCAAGCGATAAGCCACACCCTTTCACAGTAAGAAACACAAATCAGGGCACACTTTACCCCTACCAGTGAATTTTTTACAGTAATCAGTGCATTTTTATAGCACTGGTTGCTGTATAAAAATGACAATGGTCCCAAAATGGTGTGAAAAGTGTCGGAAGTGTCCGCTATAATGTCGCAGTCATTATAAAAATCGCTGATCGCCGCCATTACTAGTAAAAAAAAATATTAATAATAATGCAAAAAAACTATCCCCTATTTTGTAGACGCTATGGGGCAGATTCACAGAGAAATGGATTATCGTAGCGTATCAGAAATACACTACGCCGCCTTTTTTTACCTTGCTCTACGTGGAATTCAGGTAGATTTTCTACGGTAAACGACGGCGGCGTAGTGTATTTCTCCCGTCGCAATCCATCTGCGCGAGTAGGGGGCGTGAAACATTTAAATTAGGCGCGTTCCCGCGGCGATCGATCTGCGCATGCTCCGTTCGCAAATTTCCCGCCGTGCATTGCGCGAAATCACGTCGTGACGTCATTCGTTGTTTATGTAGCGTACTTTACGGGCGATCCACGTCCCGACGAGTTACGTAAACAAAAAAAAAAATTAAATAAATTCGAAGCGGGAACGACGGCCATACTTAACATGGGCTACGTAAAGTTAGAGCAACAAAAAGCTGCTCTAACATTACGTAGTAAAAAATAGACAAAAACGATTGCGACGCCCGCTTGTATGTTCGTGAATCCCCGTAAAAACACATTTGCATATCCCGACGCATCAAAACGACGCGAACTCCTCCCAGCGGCCGCAAATAGATGGCAGCGTAGATCCGAAGGCTTACGAAGACGTAAGCCTCTCGGATCGAAGCCCGAAGCCGGCGTATCATGGTTTGAGAATTCAAACTAGTGATACGCCGCGCGAAATTTGAAATTACTCCTGTCTAACCCCAGTTAGACAGGCGTAATTGTTTTGTGAATCTGCCCCTTTAACTTTTGTGCAAACCAATCGATAAACCCTTATTGCGATTTTTTTTTTTACCAAAAATACGTATCGGCCTAAATTGAGGAAATTTTTTTTTTATATATATTTTTTGTGGGATATTTATTATAGCAAAAAGTAAAAAATATAAAAAAAAAATCAAAATTGTCGCTCTATTTTTGTTTATAGCGCAAAAAATTAAAACCGCAGAGGTGATCAAATACCACCAAAAGAAATCTCTATTTGTGGGAAAAAAAGGACGCCATTTTTGTTCGGGAGCCACGTCGCACGACCGCGCAATTGTCAGTTAAAGCGACACAGTGCCGTATCGCAAGAAGTGGCCTGGTCCTTAACCTGTATAATGGCCCGGGTCTTAAGTGGTTAAAGTGACGCATTTCCGAATCGCAAAAAGTGTCCCCGGTCATTTGGCAGCCAAATTCTCCGGGGCTGAAGTGGTTAATTATTGGTGAAATGCATGATAAATACATTTCTTTATCATTATTAGACATGTGCATTCGTTTTCGTCAGAATGCATTTTCGTCCGAAAATCTGTTTTTTTTCGTTATCGTTTTAACAAAAGATAATGAAAGCGCAAAAAAAGAAAACCGAAAGATCCGACGTAAAAAAATGCTTTATTTTCGTTTTCGTTGCAGTAAAAATTCGATATAGAGAGATTCGACATGACGCTGACTGATATACACACAAATACAGTATGGTACTTTTCGACATCATAGAGAAAAGATTCAACATCATAGAGAAAAGATTCGACATCATAGGGAAAAGATTGGACACTATAGAAATAATAGATTTGACATCATAGAGAAAAGATTCGACATCATAGAGAAAAGATTCAACATCATAGAGAAAAGATTTGACATCATAGAGAAAAGATTCGACCTTATAGAGAAAAGATTTGACATTATAGAGAAAAGATTCGACATCATAGAGAAAAGATTCGACATCATAGAGAAAAGATTCGACATCATAGAGAAAAGATTCGACATCATAGAGAAAAGATTTGACATCATTTGACATCATAGAGAAAAGCTTCAACATCATAGAGAAAAGATTTGACGTCATAGAGAAAAGATTTGACATCATTTGACATCATAGAGAAAAGATTCGACATCATAGAGAAAAGATTCAACATCATAGAGAAAAGATTCAACATCATAGAGAAAAGATTCAACATCATAGAGAAAAGATTCAATATCATAGAGAAAAGATTTGACATCATAGAGAAAAGATTTGACATCATAGAGAAAAGATTTGACATCATAGAGAAAAGATTCGACCTTATAGAGAAAAGATTCGACATTATAGAGAAAAGATTCGACATCATAGAGAAAAGATTCAACATCATAGAGAAAAGATTTGACATCATAGAGAAAAGCTTCAACATCATAGAGAAAAGATTTGACATCATAGAGAAAAGATTTGACATCATAGAGAAAAGCTTCAACATCATAGAGAAAAGATTTGACATCATAGAGAAAAGATTTGACATCATAGAGAAAAGATTTGACATCATAGAGAAAAGATTCAACATCATAGAGAAAAGATTCAACATCATAGAGAAAATATTCAACATCATAGATAAAGGATTTGACATCATAGAGAAAAGATTCAACATCATAGAGAAAAGATTCAACATCATAGAGAAAAGATTCAACATCATAGATAAAGGATTTGACATCATAGAGAAAAGATTCAACATCATAGAGAAAAGATTCAACATCATAGAGAAAAGATTCAACATCATAGAGAAAAGATTCAACATCATAGATAAAGGATTTGACATCATAGAGAAAATATTTGACATCATAGAGAAAAGATTCAACATCATAGAGAAAAGATTCGACATCATAGGGAAAAGAATCAACATCATAGAGAAAAGATTCGACATCATAGAGAAAAGATTGGACACTATAGAAATAATAGATTTGACATCATAGAGAAAAGATTCGACATCATAGAGAAAAGATTCAACATCATAGAGAAAAGATTTGACATCATAGAGAAAAGATTCGACCTTATAGAGAAAAGATTTGACATTATAGAGAAAAGATTCAACATCATAGAGAAAAGATTCGACATCATAGAGAAAAGATTCGACATCATAGAGAAAAGCTTCAACATCATAGAGAAAAGATTTGACGTCATAGAGAAAAGATTTGACATCATTTGACATCATAGAGAAAAGATTCGACATCATAGAGAAAAGATTCAACATCATAGAGAAAAGATTCAACATCATAGAGAAAAGATTCAACATCATAGAGAAAAGATTCAATATCATAGAGAAAAGATTTGACATCATAGAGAAAAGATTTGACATCATTGAGAAAAGATTTGACATCATAGAGAAAAGATTCGACCTTATAGAGAAAAGATTCGACATTATAGAGAAAAGATTCGACATCATAGAGAAAAGATTCAACATCATAGAGAAAAGATTTGACATCATAGAGAAAAGCTTCAACATCATAGAGAAAAGATTTGACATCATAGAGAAAATATTTGACATCATAGAGAAAAGCTTCAACATCATAGAGAAAAGATTTGACATCATAGAGAAACGATTTGACATCATAGAGAAAAGATTTGACATCATAGAGAAAAGATTCAACATCATAGAGAAAAGATTCAACATCATAGAGAAAAGATTCAACATCATAGATAAAGGATTTGACATCATAGAGAAAAGATTCAACATCATAGAGAAAAGATTCAACATCATAGAGAAAAGATTCAACATCATAGAGAAAAGATTCAACATCATAGATAAAGGATTTGACATCATAGAGAAAATATTCGACATCATAGAGAAAAGATTCAACATCATAGAGAAAAGATTTGACATCATAGAGAAAAGATTCAACATCATAGAGAAAAGCTTCAACATCATAGAGAAAAGATTTGACATCATAGAGAAAAGATTTGACATCATAGAGAAAAGATTCAACATCATAGAGAAAAGATTCAACATCATAGAGAAAAGATTCGACGTCATAGAGAAAAGATTTGACATCATAGAGAAAAGATTTGACATCATAGAGAAAAGATTCAACATCATAGAGAAAAGATTCAACATCATAGAGAAAAGATTCAACATCATAGAGAAAAGATTTGACATCATAGAGAAAAGATTTGACATCATAGAGAAAAGATTTGACATCATAGAGAAAAGATTCAACATCATAGAGAAAAGATTCAACATCATAGAGAAAAGATTCGACATCATAGAGAAAAGATTCGACATCATAGAGAAAAGATTGGACACTATAGAAATAATAGATTTGACATCATAGAGAAAAGATTCGACATCATAGAGAAAAGATTCAACATCATAGAGAAAAGATTTGACATCATAGAGAAAAGATTCGACCTTATAGAGAAAAGATTTGACATTATAGAGAAAAGATTCAACATCATAGAGAAAAGATTCGACATCATAGAGAAAAGATTCGACATCATAGAGAAAAGCTTCAACATCATAGAGAAAAGATTTGACGTCATAGAGAAAAGATTTGACATCATTTGACATCATAGAGAAAAGATTCGACATCATAGAGAAAAGATTCAACATCATAGAGAAAAGATTCAACATCATAGAGAAAAGATTCAATATCATAGAGAAAAGATTTGACATCATAGAGAAAAGATTTGACATCATTGAGAAAAGATTTGACATCATAGAGAAAAGATTCGACCTTATAGAGAAAAGATTCGACATTATAGAGAAAAGATTCGACATCATAGAGAAAAGATTCAACATCATAGAGAAAAGATTTGACATCATAGAGAAAAGCTTCAACATCATAGAGAAAAGATTTGACATCATAGAGAAAATATTTGACATCATAGAGAAAAGCTTCAACATCATAGAGAAAAGATTTGACATCATAGAGAAAAGATTTGACATCATAGAGAAAAGATTTGACATCATAGAGAAAAGATTCAACATCATAGAGAAAAGATTCAACATCATAGAGAAAAGATTCAACATCATAGATAAAGGATTTGACATCATAGAGAAAAGATTCAACATCATAGAGAAAAGATTCAACATCATAGAGAAAAGATTCAACATCATAGAGAAAAGATTCAACATCATAGATAAAGGATTTGACATCATAGAGAAAATATTCGACATCATAGAGAAAAGATTCAACATCATAGAGAAAAGATTTGACATCATAGAGAAAAGATTCAACATCATAGAGAAAAGCTTCAACATCATAGAGAAAAGATTTGACATCATAGAGAAAAGATTTGACATCATAGAGAAAAGATTCAACATCATAGAGAAAAGATTCAACATCATAGAGAAAAGATTCGACGTCATAGAGAAAAGATTCGACATCATAGAGAAAAGATTTGACATCATAGAGAAAAGATTCAACATCATAGAGAAAAGATTCAACATCATAGAGAAAAGATTCAACATCATAGAGAAAAGATTTGACATCATAGAGAAAAGATTTGACATCATAGAGAAAAGATTTGACATCATAGAGAAAAGATTCAACATCATAGAGAAAAGATTCAACATCATAGAGAAAAGATTCGACATCATAGAGAAAAGATTCGACATCATAGAGAAAAGATTTGACATCATAGAGAAAAGATTCGACACTATAGAAATAATAGATTCAACATTCGACGGAGAAGATATACTGCACTCGTACATTTTAATGCTCCGCCCATAGGCTATAGAAACATTCTAATGTTGGTTGACTATGACTAGTAATAATAATATAATTATTTATTAGTATTATTATTACTAGTCATACAACATTAGAATTCTTGTAGGCGGAATATTCGACCGGAAATGTACGATTCGGCGTAAATTTTCGAAGTTCTGTCGAATATTCTTTGACCATTCGACAGAAACCGAGTATTATTGGATTTTTGGACGAAAGCTATTCCCCAACGAAAAACGAAATACATCAAAACGATTTTCGGGAGTAACTAAATACGTTTATTTTCCAGACGAAAACGAAAAAACAAATCGAAATCTTCCAGTCTGCACATTATGACTATCACACATTGCTGTAGATTTGAGTTGCACGGCCTCCAGAACAATATCGGGGCTCTGCAAAGCATAATTCTTTGCCGTGTTCTAAGGAAGGAAAAATAAACACGTTCCATAGCCGGTATTTTTACTTTGATATAAAAATCTTTGTCACATCGCACATTCGTCATTGAAGCCTTCCGATCGGTGTCAGGCCAAGGACTGTTTATTAAAGAGACTGAATTAAAAGCTCTGATTTTATTGATGGCACGCCAAGCACATTTCTCTCATATCACAGGGCAATAACGAGGAGATAATGGAGGAAACGGCTAAATTGCCGGCTCGATGTTTCTCATTACAAATTCCTGGTAGATTCTTTTTGTTAGCAACAGGGTTGAGTCACCTCTTCATATTCAGCAGAAGGAATTGAGGAGTAGATGGGAATACAGAACAGTGTTGTCAGGACCGGGGACTGAACCTACAACCTCTGCTATGTTCAGCATTAGCTCTTCTTGCTGAGCCACTTGAGATGCTGGACAGCACCCAATCTGATCCTTTGGACAATCCTGCCCTGTGCCTTGTTGCTGGTGAACCTTGAACTCCTTACTCCTCCCATGAACGTCTTATTTAAGCCACACCTCTGCATTTCCTATTTTCCAGATTATGGTGCTCTTCCCCAGCCAATATCTGGATGTGGTCTCTCTTGCTGCCATCTGTATCTTCACTACTACTCATTACTGACCTTTGGCTTGTTCTTCAGCAATCTTTCCACTTGATCCCAACCTACAACCTTTCTTTATTGACCCTTTGCTTGTTCTCCCGATTACGCTTCAGCTTGATCCCAACCTGTAACCACTTGTTTACTGAGTAGGCCTCTGCTCAATGCCTACCTGCTACATCTCCTACTGGATACTGGCTTGCTCACCTCCCGCTGGGGCAAAGTCTGAGGGCCGTAACCTGGTGTCAGAGGAATTAGCAAGTCAGCGGCGCCAGTCAGCTTTCTATATGGAATGGCTCATCGGCGCATTAGCGGGCCAGTGGAACGGGGCGCGTGCATGCGCACTAGTGCGCCAAGCTGAGCTTTGGCGGGCCTATATATGGTGGCCCAGGTACCCTAAGAGGTTGCTGGTTTGTTGTCAGCTTCCTGTTCGTACCTGGCTTCCTGTTTACCTGTATCTAAACTTCTGTTGTAACCTGGATCGGCTTGACTACTCTGCTCTTCTCTCCTGGACCTGACCATTGGCTTGTTTTATGGATCTGCTTCTCTACCTGTTTTTGACCCCCGGCCTGTGACTTGGATCTGCTACCTGTCTCTAGACCCTGACCTTCTGCCTGATCCTTGGATCTGCTACTTGTCTCCAGCCCCTGACCTGCTGCTTGCACTGATTACTTGTCCCTTGTACTAGACCCTCAGCCTGCACCTTCAGCAACGAACCCTCAGCCGCCACCGGGACTTAGTTTGCTGCCTACTGGTTCTAACCCATGCGGTGCTCTGGACTTGTGTTTCTGCTGGGATCCCGCAAAGAGCTGCATCTGCCAGGTGTCTGACCCTCAGCCTGCTCTTGGTGACTTCCCTTTTGCCTCTGCTCTAACGGTTCAGTTCTACCAGATCATCTAGCAAGATCTACCCTACCTGCTGGTAGCCAGTGCCTCTTCACGCCATCCTCTGCCTGTCTCACCTCCAGGGGGCGGAGTGCGTCAAGTCGCAAGGTTGAACCGCTCTCGGCATCTCGGCCTCAGTAGGTACACACCTGACACCTGGTCTCTCTTGCTGTCATCTGTATCTTCACTACTACTCATTACTGACCTTTGGCTTGTTCTTCGGCAATGCTTCCACTTGATCCCAACCTACAACCTTTCTTTATTGACCTTTTGCTTGTTCTCCCGATTACGCTTCAGCTTGATCCCAACCTGTAACCACTTGTTTACTGAGTAGGCCTCTGCTCAATGCCTACCTGCTACATCTCCTACTGGATACTGGCTTGCTCACCTCCTGCTGGGGCAATCCTCAGGACCGTGATCTGGTACTGCCAGGTAACAAAGCCCATCTCCGCCATCAGGAGCTCTGGTGAATACTAATTAGTGCTTAGACCTGGCATCTCGGCTGAGCCCATGTCATCTGCCAAGGAGACTTGTTTGTGGACCTATTCAGCTAGTTGGTGGGACCCTCTCTACTGCTATAGGTACTGGTCTCTGATACTGACCATGGCCATGACAAGCTTTTAGTCAAGCCCTTCTGGGACCATACAGAATGTTGGGGAGGGGGGATGTTAAGCTTCCAAATCTTTGGCTTTACATTACAACTTCTATTCAGAGGTGTATGGTGGGCTTCTTAACATTTGCAGTTTGGGGGAGGCAGTAAAAATATGAAGATAAGTCCTGTTTTTACCACCAGCTGTGCCACTTAACTGCTTGCTGACCAGCGCACAACGATATATGTCGACAACTGTAGTCCATCCCTCATCACAGTGCCCTGTCTTGTCTTGTCTGCAGAAAAAGACTACAATTCCCAGCCGGCCCGGGCCGTCTAAGTTTACTTTCCCCAGTGACACAGTGTGAAGAGGAATTATGTTGCAGGGGCAAGGTCACAATTGCGACATCTGCAAACCCTGTCGCTACGCCAATGGGTGTCACCCCTCTGGCAGTTTCACCAGGCTGCAGTTTTCCACCCCCCATAGTGACGCCACTGCTGCCTTATGACCATTGACCATATGACATTCAATCATAGGAGATAAAATTATAAAACAGGCTATGATGAGCTGTACAAATACTGTTTCAATCCTGACAATAATAATAAAAAAAAACCAATAGCATCCTTTAGGTCAGGGGTCTCCAAACCACGGCCCACGGGCCACATTCGGCCCGCTTGTGTGTTTTATCCAACCCGCAGTGAAAGCAAAGCCACCCATGCTGCCGCACCGTTTTTTTTTTTTCTAACAAGAGAAGCCGTGGCACGGCACCTCCCCTCTTCCCGCCTGCTGTTTGAAGTTACAAACCTTCCACGAGTGACGTAACAGGGGCGGCACCTCCCTTCTTCCTGCCCACTGCTACACTCGTAGAAGGATCGTTAATTCAAGCAGAGGGCGGAAAGAGGGGAGGTGCCGCTCCTGTGACGTCACTCCTGGAAGGCTCGTAACTTTAAACAGTGGGTGGGAAGAGGGGACGTGTCGTGCCTGTGACGTCACTCGTGGAAGGCTCGTAACTTCAAACAGCCGGTGGGAAGGTGCCATGCCTGTGACGTCACTCGTTGAAGGCTCGTAACTTCAAACAGCGGGTGGGAAGGTGCCACGCCTCTGATGTTACTCATGGAAGGCTCGTAACTTCAAACAGCGGGTGGGAAGAGGGGAGGTGCCGCGCCTGTGACGTCACTCGTGGAAGGCTCGTAACTTCAAACAGCGGGCGGGAAGAGGGGAGGTGCCACGCTTGTGACGTCACTCGTGGAAGGCTCGTAACTTCAAACAGCGGGTGGGAAGAGGGGAGGTGCCATGCCTGTGACGCCACTCGTGGAAGGCTTGTAATTTCAAACAGCGGGTGGGAAGAGGGGAGGTGCCATGCCTGTGACGTCACTCGTGGAAGGCTCGTAACTTCAAACAGCGGGTGGGGAGGTGCCACGCCTGTGACGCCACTCGTGGAAGGCTCGTAACTTCAAACCAAGGGTGGGAAGAGGGGACATGCCGCGCCTGTGACGTCACTCGTGGAAGGCTCGTAACTTCAAACAGCGGGCGGGAAGAGGGGAGGTGCCACGCCTGTGACGTCACTCGTGGAAGGCTCGTAACTTCAAACAGCGGGTGGGGAGGTGCCACGCCTGTCACGTCACTCGTGGAAGGCTCATAACTTCAAACCGTGTGTGGGAAGAGGGGAGGTGCCGCGCCTGTGACGTCACTCGTGGAAGGCTCGTACCTTCAAACAGCGGGTGGGAAGAGGGGAGGTGCCATGCCTGTGACGTCACTCGTAGAAGGCTTGTAACTTCAAACAGCGGGTGGGGACGTGCCGCGCCTGTGACGTCACTCGTGGAAGGCTCGTAACTTCAAACCGTGGGTGAGAGGAGGGGAGGTGCCGCGCCTGTGACGTCACTCGTGTAAGTCTCGTAACTTCATACAGCGGACGGGAAGAGGGGAGGTGCCACACTTGTGACGTCACTCATGGAAGGCTCACAACATTAAACAGAGGGCTGGAAGAGGGGAGGTGCCGCGCCTCGGAAACGGGAGCTGCAGAGGTCCAGAAGTCATCTAGTATGGAGGTTAGAGGCTAATTATGTTATTGTGTTGCACAACGCTGATAAGCACACTACAGGGAAGATTTTTACATTGCTGTGCTGATGGGGATATTTCTAGGGACACTGCTGTGCTGATTGTAATATTGCTGGGGACACCTCTGATGGGGACACCACTAATGGGTACACCGCTGATGGGGACACCATCAGCAGTGTCCCCATCAGCGGCGTCCCCGTCATTGGTGTGCCCATTAGCAGTGTCCCCATCAGCAATGATGGGGACACTGCTGATGGGGACATGGGGTCACTGCTGATGGGGACGCCGCTGATGGGGACACTGATGAGGACACCTCTGATATTTTATACATAACTAATTTTACTTATAAAATCTACAATGTGGCCCTCGTGTTACAAAGTTCGGAGACCCCTGCTTTAGGTAATGAATGATGCTGGAAGTTCATAGAGGTACAAGTGTAGATACTGATCTACATAAAAAAATAAAAATAACCTAGACAATACCAAGGCAAATGAGACCCGGGGGCCGACATAAACCTCCAATCGCAGGCGGCCTGAGAGCCGGAGGCAGCTCGTAATTACAGAATCGTTTACATCAATGCTTCTGACCTGATTTGTGCTCTTCTCCTTCTGAAGTGTCCTGAGGGAGAAATCCAAAGAGGCTTCGAGGGTTTATGAGGGATCTTTACAAGAATTCACCGCCAGAAGTGTATTTAGCAAGAGAGTGTCATTTTTTTTCCTGAAAATTAGCTTCATTTTGTCAAAGTAAGAGTAAATAATAATAAAAGGGAGTCTAAGCTTGCTCTGCGGAGTGCCATTGGTGCGGAAACTTTGCAGGTATTATCAGGTGACAGATAAATTCACCTAATAGAGCGAAAAGCGAGCGGGTCCTCGTTAAAGGGGTTGTAAACCCTCATTATTTTTCCCATAAAAATAACAAGCATGCCTATACTTACAAATGTTTTGCACAGAGCAGCCCCGATCCCAGTGGTGGCCGGTGCACCAAATATTTTGGGGGGGGGGGGGGGGGCGCAAACAGACTGAAAAAAACCCCAAAAAAACAATTGCAGCCACTGTGCCCATCAAACGCAGCCACTGTGCCCATTAACCACTTCAGACCCAGACCTGGCAACTTTTTGCAAATAGAGCTTTCTTTTGGTGATATTTGATCACCTCTGCGGTTTTTATTTTTTGCGCTATTAACAAAAATAGAGCTACAATTTTGAAAAAAAATTATAATTTTTTACTTTTAGCTATAATAAATATCCCCCAAAAAATATATAAAAAAAAACATTTTTTTTCCTCAGTTTAGGCCGATATGTATTCTTCTACCTATTTTTCGTAAAAAAAAAATCGCAATAAACATTTATTAATTGGTTTGCGCAAAACTATATTATATATTATAGCGTTTACAAAATAGGGGATAGTTTTATGGCATTTTTATTTATATATATTTTTTTACTAGTAATGGTGGCGATCAGCGACTTTTATCGGTACTGCGACATTATGGCGGACACCATTGGCATTTTTATAGCGATCAGTGCCATAAAAATGCATTGATTACTGTAAAAATGTCACTGGCAAGGAAGGGGTTAACACTAGGGGGTGGGGAAGGGGTTAATTATGTTCCCTGGGTGTGTTATAACTGAAGGGGGGGTGGGACTGACTAGGGGAACTGACTGATCGCTGTTCATACATTGTAGGAACAGACAATCAGGCAGTTCTCCCCCTGACAGGACCGGGAGCTGTGTGTTTACAAACACACAGCTCCCGGTTCTCACTCTGTAACGAGCGATCGCGGGTGCCTGGCTGTGATCGCGTCCACCGGGCACACACGGCGTGCACGCGCCCGTAGTGGCTGAAATGCGAAATTACGTAATATTACGTGGTTTCGCGCAGCCGAGCCAACCGGCTGCCGTAAAACTGGTCGGCTAGTGGTTAAATGCCTCCACGTGCCATCAAATGCAGCAACTGTGCCATCAAACGCATTTACTGTACCCATCAATTGCTGCCTGTGTACCCATCAATTGCTGCCTGTGTACCCATCAATTGCTGCCTGTGTGCCCATTAATTGCTGCCTGTGTGCCCATCAATTGCTGACAGTGTGCCCATCAATTGCCGCTACTGTGCCCATCAATTGCTCCAAGAGGCGGCGGTGTTCTCCTCGATGTCTTCTCCCTTCCCCTCTTCCCATCCTCTGCTATGATTGGACACCTGATAGGCATCCAATCACAGGACCTGTCGTTTCAGCCAATCAGCCGACAGGTAACAGACCTGAGCACCTTATTGGCTGAGAGGCGGTTCAGTGTTAGGAAAGGAATATTCATTCACTTTCCTAACACAACGCTGAGTAAACTGCGAGCACCCAGCATAGTGCCCGCTGTTAACCTTTTTGGACACCTATTAAAGCCTATTGTTCTAATCAGGTGCTTCCAAAAAATACCCTGCTGCTGTAATTCAGGTGCCGGTGCCAGAAAAGGCGTCAGGTACCTGAATAGGGGGTGGCAGCAGTGACCTTAGATAGATTCATGCAATGTATAAATCTATCTATGGTGGTAAAGAGGTGGTAGGAGAGAGGAGGTGGCGCCCATGCGCTCCCTATGGACGTACTGCCACTGCCCTATCGTCTTCTTTTGGGGTCCCCCCCGCTGACACTCCTCGCCCCTCCTCTTCATCGGATGTCCCCACGGAAAACCACATTCCCTGTGTGCAGATTGCCTCTGGAGTCCCGCTGCTGGGCCACCCATTCCCCCACCCCCCGCTCCAATGTCACTGGATTTGATTGACAGCACTGGGAGCCAATGGGGAGAGAGACAGTGGCTGCAACCACATTGCTGGATCAGATCAGAATGGGGGGGCGGGTTCTGGGGGGGGGGGGGAGCTGCAGCATTAAGGCGAAAAACTTTGGGGCTTTACAACCACTTTAACCTGAAGGACTGTGAAAAAGATTTGGGCCAGTTCTCCAAGTGTCTGGGTCTAGGGACATCCGCGGGAAACAACATCAGTAATAAAAGTTGTACTAATTGTAAAAAATATTACACTCTCCTGCATACATTTTTGGGTTTATTTCAGTTTCACATTTCATCACCACATGGTGGGTTTGGTTTTAGATTCATCTGTTGTGTGGTATGGGGTGTTGCTAGGGGGCAAAAGACCAGGGGCTTCAGCCCAAAGTCCAAATCCGGCAATGTGTGTGTGTGTGGGGGGGTGAAGTTAACTTGTTGGTTGCTGCCTGACTTATCAGTGCCCATCAATGCTGACAACTAAACAGACCACACTGACCAACCTATCTGACCAACCTATCTGACCTACATACACTGACCTACCTGACCTACATACAGTGACCTGCATACAGTGACCTACATACACTGACCTACATACACTGACCTACATACAGTGACCTACATACACTGACCTACCTGACCTACCTGACCTTCATACACTGACCTACCTGACCTACATACACTGACCTGCCTGACCTACATACACTGACCTACCTGACCTACATACACTGACCTGCATACAGTGACCTACATACACTGACCTACATACAGTGACCTACATACACTGACCTACCTGACCTACATACACTGACCTACGTGACCTACATACACTGACCTGCCTGACCTACATACACTGACCTACCTGACCTACATACACTGACCTGCCTGACCTACATACACTGACCTACCTGACCTACATACACTGACCTACCTGACCTACATACACTGACCTGCCTGACCTACATACACTGACCTACATACACTGACCTGCATACAGTGACCTGCATACAGTGACCTACATACAGTGACCTACATACAGTGACCTACCTGACCTACATACACTGACCTACATACAGTGACCTACATACACTGACCTACCTGACCTACATACACTGACCTACCTGACCTACATACACTGACCTACCTGACCTACATACACTGACCTGCCTGACCTACATACACTGACCTGCCTGACCTACATACACTGACCTACATACACTGACCTACATACAATGACCTACATACACTGACCTGCATACAGTGACCTACATACAGTGACCTACCTGACCTACATACACTGACCTACATACAGTGACCTACATACACTGACCTACCTGACCTACATACACTGACCTACCTGACCTACATACACTGACCTGCATACAGTGACCTACATACACTGACCTACATACAGTGACCTACATACACTGACCTACCTGACCTACATACACTGACCTACGTGACCTACATACACTGACCTACCTGACCTACATACACTGACCTACCTGACCTACATACACTGACCTACCTGACCTACATACACTGACCTACCTGACCTACATACACTGACCTACCTGACCTACATACACTGACCTACATACACTGACCTACATACACTGACCTACCTACACTGACCTGCCTGACCTACCTACACTGACCTACATACACTGACCTACATACACTGACCTGCATACAGTGACCTGCATACAGTGACCTACATACAGTGACCTACATACAGTGACCTACCTGACCTACATACAGTGACCTACATACACTGACCTACCTGACCTACATACACTGACCTACCTGACCTACATACACTGACCTGCCTGACCTACATACACTGACCTACATACACTGACCTACATACACTGACCTGCATACAGTGACCTACATACAGTGACCTACCTGACCTACATACACTGACCTACATACAGTGACCTACATACACTGACCTACCTGACCTACATACACTGACCTACATACAGTGACCTACATACACTGACCTGCCTGACCTACATACACTGACCTACCTGACCTACATACACTGACCTGCCTGACCTACATACACTGACCTACCTGACCTACATACACTGACCTACCTGACCTACCTGACCTACATACACTGACCTGCCTGACCTACATACACTGACCTACATACACTGACCTACCTACACTGACCTGCCTGACCTACATACACTGACCTACATACACTGACCTGCATACAGTGACCTGCATACAGTGACCTACATACAGTGACCTACATACAGTGACCTACCTGACCTACATACACTGACCTACATACAGTGACCTACATACACTGACCTACCTGACCTACATACACTGACCTACCTGACCTACATACACTGACCTACCTGACCTACATACACTGACCTGCCTGACCTACATACACTGACCTGCCTGACCTACATACACTGACCTACATACACTGACCTACATACAATGACCTACATACACTGACCTGCATACAGTGACCTACATACAGTGACCTACCTGACCTACATACACTGACCTACATACAGTGACCTACATACACTGACCTACCTGACCTACATACACTGACCTGCCTGACCTACATACACTGACCTGCCTGACCTACATACACTGACCTACCTGACCTACATACACTGACCTGCCTGACCTACATACACTGACCTGCCTGACCTACATACACTGACCTGCCTGACCTACATACACTGATGACATGGCACAGTGGTGACAATTGATGGGCACAGTGGCTGCGTTTGATGGCATAGCAGAGTCGCGACAATTTTATGGCACAGTGGCTGCGTTTGATGGGCACAGTGGCGGCAATTGATGGGCACAGTGGCAGCAATTGATGGGCACAGTGGCAGCAATTGATGGGCACAGTGGCAGCAATTGATGGGCACAGTGGCATTGTCCAAACTTTGGACTAAAAATTTGTACCCAGTTTTTCTACTTCCTAAAACTTCTGCATATATATTACTTTTGTAACGTAATATTTTTACACCTGCTCATTCTAGAACAGATAAACTTTTGCAAATAATAAAAAAATATATATATAAAATTGTAATTCATTTGATACATTGTGTACAAAGATGGATCTGAATATTAATGTCGGCTGCATACACATAGACAGGAGACCTGCAAAGCATGAGACATGTCCTCTATGATGATGACTGGGGAGCGAGGAACTCTACTGGGATTTCATTACGGCTCATCTAAAAATCTCTTTTTTTTTGCCACAAATTTTTTTCCTTCCACATGAAACACGTTTTGTTCTCGTTACACACAATATTTTTCCCTCTGATTGTTGTAAATTCCAGGCGGTGTCATTATTTTTTTGACAGAATTCCAAATTCCTGTGCCACTGATTACTGTCATTGTCCCTCTATCCCTGAGAGCAGAAAATGTTGAGTGGATCCATTTTCATGGGAGCGTTATTCTATCACCGGAGATATTCTTCCCCAATTCCCCATCTCCTTGCCAACAGCCAGAACACACTAATGTATATCATTATGTGATAACGTAGGCACTTTGTTAATGGAGGAAATTAAAGGGCGCCAAGATTAACCCCCTGTACCTCCACGTTGTGCCGTCAGTAAAAAAAAAGTAATGTCCTTACTAGGGCTGTGGAAATTAACCCCTTCAATACCGGGGCTTTAATACCCACTTCCATACCGGGCCTAGTCTGGCACTTCTCTCCTACATGTACAAATCATCATTCTTTTGCTAGAAAATTATTTAGAACCCCCAAACATTAGATATGTTTTTTTTTTAGCAGACACCCTAGGGAATAAAATGGTGGTCATTTTAACTTTTTATCTCGCACGGTATTTGCGCAATAATTTTTCAAACACCTTTTTTTTTTAAATGGTTTCATGAATTAAAAAAATAACAAAACAGTAAAGTTAGCCCAATTTTTTTTGTAAAATATGAAAGATGATGTTACGTCGAGTAAATAGAAACCTAACATGTCACGCTTTAAAATTGCGCACACTCATGGAATGGCGCCAAACGTTGTTACTTAAAAATCTCCATAGGCGACACTTTAAATTTTTTACAGGTTACCAGTTTAGAGTTACAGAGGAGATCTACTGCTAGAATTGTTCCACATGCTCTAACGCACGCGGTGACACCTCACACGTGTCGTTTGAACAACGTTTACATACATGGGCGGGACTTATGTTTGAGTTTGCTTCTGAGCGCGAGCTACCGGGACGGGGGCGTTTTATTGATTTTTTATCATTATTATTATTATTTTTTTTACTTATTTATTTATTTTTTACACTTTATTTTACATTTTTTTTATTTCGATAATTTTTATTCCTATTACAAGGAATGTAAACATCCCTTGTATTAGGAATAGTGTGTGACAGGTCCTCTTTATGGAGAGATTCGGGGTCAATACGACCACACATCTCTCCTCCAGGCTGGAAAGCATGATATTGTGAAAAAAAAATCACCGATCTCATTCTTACTAGCCGCAATCGTGGCTTTGTTTACTTACTGTACCCTGGCGTGACGTCATCACATCGTGCCCGGGCCTCCGAAGGTCATAGAGATAACTGGTGACCATCTGGTCACCAGACATCTCTATGCCTCCTATCCGGCGCATGGCGATCATCTCGCCGGGCCCCCAATGGCACGGGAGAGCCCAGAGAAGCACCGGATGGCGGGGGGAGGGGGATGTCCACTCCCACTGCCTATAAGAATGATCAAGCTGCAGAACCGCTGCTATGATCGTTCTTATGGTGTGCAGGATCACCGCCGGAAAAAAAATTATATCTGAATGATGCCTCTAGGTTCAGGCATCATTTAGATATCACTGCACAAAGTACAGGACGTCATATGACGCCCACCAAGGATAAGAGATCCCCACTGTGGATGTTATATGACGACGTGCAGTATTGAAGTGGTTAAAGTTTAATTCCTTGATTTAACCGTAACTTTTTTTTTAAAGAATCAAAATTCTTTTGCTTGGTACTAGTGGTGCAACCAGGGCCGCCATCCGGAATTTTGGGGCCTCTTACACAGCCTCAGGCATGGGCCCCCTGGAGCAGAGATCCGGGGGAGGGGGTGCTGCCGCTGCAAGTTGAGAAGTGGGGGGGGGATTGAGAATGGGGGGGGGCGCCACGAATCGAGAAGCAGGGGGGGCTGCCAACGCAAATCAAATTAAGGTCGGAGGGGCTTTGGGTGCTGACGAACAAAAAAAAAGGGGGGATGCCATCCGGGGCCCTGGGGACCACTGGGTCCCTTAGAGTTTGGGGGGCTTTGGGTGCTGACGAAAAAAAGAGGGATGCCATCTGGGGTTTTTTGAGACCACCAGGCCCCTTAGAGGCCGGGGGCATTGGGTGCTGACGAAAAAAAAAAGTAAAAATAAAGGGGATGCCATCCAAGGCCCTGGGGACCACCGGGCTAGAGGTTAGGGGGGCTTTGAGTGCTGACGAATAAAAAAAAAATGGTGGTGCCATCCGGGGGCCCTTAGAGGTCGAGGGGGGGCTTTGGGTGCTGACGGAAAAATAAAAATAACAAAATTCAAAAAAAGGGGGATGCCCACGGATCGTAAATGATCTGTGATCTGAACGGGTCACCATATGCGGATCGGCACACCATGGAAAGGCCGAAGCTTCGGTCTAGCTCCCGGAGAGGGCCCATCTTGGTCCACCCGGCAAAAATTTTACTCAGTAACAGCCCTAGTCCTTACCAGTGTGAAACTTCAAGGAAGGCTTTGGTGTCATTTGTAGTTCCACGTTGGCAGCAGAACTGCAGCTGTTTATTCAAAGTAACTCTCACAGTCAAATGTTAGCTTCAAAACTGTTATAGTGGAACCTCGGATTATGAGTATAATCCGATCCAGGAGAATGCTTGTAATCCAAAGCACTCGCATATCAAAGCGAATTTCCCCATAGAAGTCAATGAAAATGAAGATAATTTGTTTTGCATTGACTTCTATGGCATGCAATACCGCTTGTGGCCAGATGTGGGGGAGGGCGCCGGAGAGCCTCGGAAATATTTTGGAACGGAGTATTTTCAAGTGTTTCTGGGTATTTTCGAGTGATTCCGAGTATTTCCAGATGGCTCCCCCGCACTTCTAGCCAAATGCGGCACTGCACGCCCCATTAGCTTTGAATTCTGCTCGTATTGTCAGACAACATTCGCAAAACCGGGTCAGGATTAAAAAAAAAAAAAAAAGGTTACTTGTCTTTCAAAACGTTTGTTAACCACTTCAGCCCCGGAAGAATTGGCTGCCCAATGACCGGGCCATTGTTTGCAATTCGGCACTGCGTCGCTTTAACTGACAATTGCGCGGTCGTGCGACGTTGCACCCAAACAAAATTGACATCCTTTTTGGTCCCCAAAGTCACCAGAGAAATTAGCTTAACATGAGAGACTATGAAGGGGGTGCCCAAGTTTGAAAATTCGGTGCTCCCCGGGCCGTAGGTCCCCTGGACAACAAACGTTGCACTCTTGTAGAGGAAGGGTGGGGCTACATGTGTGCCAAGTTTGGTACCGGTTCCCCAAATTCCGAGAGATCAGGCGCAAAAAGGTGACTGGAGTATAAGCCGAGGGGGGCATTTTCAGCACAAAAAATTGTGCTGAAAAACTCGGCTTATACTCAAGTATATATGGTACATTTTTTAAACCACTTAAGGACCGCCTCCTGCACATATACGTCGGCAAAATGGCACGGTTGGGCACAGGCACGTACAGGTACGTCCTGTACTAGTACCCAGCCGTGGGTCACGGGCGCGCGCCCGTGGTGCGCTCCCGTGACCCGGTCCGAAGCTCTGCGACCACAGGACTCGCGGACCCGATCGGTCCCCGGAGCTTAAGAACGGGGAGAGCCGTGTGGACACGATCGATGATGTCACACCTACAGCCACACCCCCTACAGTTGTAAACACACATTAGGGAACACATAACCCTTTCAGCGCCCCCTAGTGGTTAACTCCCAAACTGCAAATGTCATTTTCACAATAAACAATGCATTTTAAATGCATTTTTTGCTGTGAAAATGACACCGGTCCCAAAAATGTGTCAAAATTGTCCAAAGTGTCCGCCATAATGTCGCAGTCACGAAAAAAATCGCTGATCGCCGCCATTACTAGTAAAAAAAAAAGAATGAATAAAAATGCAATAAAACTATCCCCTAATTTATAAACGCTATACATTTTGCGCAAACTAACCGATAAACGCTTATTGCGATTTTTTTTTACCAAAAATAGGTAGAAGAATACGTATCGTCCTAAACTGAGGAAAAAAATAAAATTTATATATTTTTTGGGGGATATTTATTATAGCAAAAAGTAAAAAATATTATTTTTTTTCAAAATTGTTGCTCTATTTTTGTTTATAGCGCAAAAAATAAAAACCGCAGAGGTGATCAAATACCACCAAAAGAAAACTCTGGCCCAGATTCACAGAGCGATTACGCCTGCGCAACTGGTGTTGCGCGTGCGTAAGTCTAAATGTGCGCGTGCGTTTAGATGCGCGCGATTCAGAAAACGAATTACGCCAGAAATCTACTTTTTTTTGTCCGGCGTAATTTCGTTAGACAGACGCATCCGTCCGCGCAAAAATGCGCTAGACACACCATTGATTTGCTATTCAAATATGCTAATGAGGGAGTTACGGGGATCCACAAAAAAACGCAGTTGCTGCGCAGGCTACGCGATGTGCGCAACAGCAAAATGTCCTGTCTAAAGTTAGAGCACCTAAAAGCTGGTCTAAAAAATGAAAAAAAGTCTACTTGTCAGATAAAGCAACACTGTTAGTGAGGAGCTCAGCAGTCACACGTGTTGCCCAACAATCTGTATGCCAACATGCCAGGGGCATTGTCGCGCATAGCTATACTACTGACTTTAGATGAACAAAGAAGGAGGAGGGCACGGAGGATGGCACTAAGGAGGGCACGGGAGATGTTTTTTTTATTTTTTTATTTGCTTATATAAAATTTACAATTTAAATTAATCTAATACAATATTCTTATCTGATACAAGCCCCTCACTCTTCACTCTTCACGGGAGAGGATATATCACACACGCATAGACATCTTTGGCATGAGTGATTCTGAGGTGTCTCGCATCTTCAGATTCACCCCTCATGCCATCATGGAATTACCACAACCCTGCAGGAGGACATCAGCAGCCCAACACATGGCACCACCCATGACACCCATGACAGCTACATATACAATCAGAGCCCCATCCCCACAGATTTCGAACAGAACATGTATGGGGACAGCTGGCTGGTTGGTGAGTGACATGGGAGTCAGGCATGACTATCCCCTCCCGTGATGCACACCTCACAAGGGGCACATGCATGACTAACATCCTCCTGTCTTTTCCCTTCAAGGTGACTCTGCATATGCACTGGTACCCCATCTCATGACCCCATCTCATGCCAGCTCACATTATGCATCTTTGCATGTTAAACACACACATTAATCATGGCACAATGAGAATGCATGCATGCACACCACTGTGGTCCCTAGCACACACACCCCACATCCTCATCAAATTGGATTGGCACCAGTCCACCATGCAAGACTGGTGAGCAGCAACGCCACGCCAAGGCTCCAATTATGTCACTGTACATTCATACACCATTCACACAGACCTGGGGATCACTTCTCCACCACAAATGAGGGTGACACCCCTTTTCCCGCAGGAATATCACCCCCACATTCCAAAATCATACACAAACAGAACCAAAAAAATTAAATAAATGACCAGCAAAAATAAAAAATGCCCAGCAAAAATATAATTTAAACAAAATAACAACAAAGAAAACACATAAAAGACAAAAATCACTCTGCAAAACAGTCCTCAAATATCTCAAAGACACGTCACAAACAAACAAAAGCACCTTGCTGTAGAGGGAGGGATACAAAGGGATGTATTTTTGCAAAGGAAGTGCGTTTGTCTCTGTCTATTTATGCTGTCTGCGTAGTTCATAAAGTTGCCCTAGTCCATTTCCAATTTCACTGATTGCGCTGCTCCCGAGTTGTGAGCATGCGCACATCGGAGCTGACATGGTTTCCTTCAAGCGCGCATGCACGAGCCGGCCGGCCCTTCATTTGCATGGGGTCACGGCTCATTTCAATGTAACACGCCCACGTCCCTCCCAATTTGTATTACTCCTCCTTACGCCTCTGGAAAAAATCTTACGCTTGCGCAATTTCCTGCGCAAAAGCTACGTGAATCGGGGGATTACGCGGCTAGATGGTGCAAGTCTAACGTAATGGCGGTGCGCTACGCCGGACCGATAATGCGCCGATGTACGTGAATCTGGGCCTCTATTTGTGGGGAAAAAAGGACATCAATGCATTTTATAGCACTTTTCGCTGTGAAAATGACATTGGTCCCAAAAATGTGTCAAAAGTGTCCGATGTGTCTGCCATAATGTCGCAGTCATGAAAAAAATCGCTGATCGCTGCCATTGCTACTAGTAAAAACCAAAATTTAAAAAAAATGCTATAAAACTATCCCCTATTTTGTAAACGCTACAAAATTTGCGCAAACCAATCGATTAACGATTATTGCGATTTTTTTTTTTTTTTTACCAAAAATATGTAGAAGAATACGTATCGGCCTAAACTGAGGAAAAAAATATATTTTTGGGGGATATTTATTATAATAAAAAGTAAAAAATATAGTTTTTTTTTTTTTAAGATTATCGCTATAATTTTGTTTATAGCGCAAAAAATAAAAAAACGCAGAGGTGATCAAATACCACCAAAATAAACTATTTGTGGGGGGAAAAAAAGGAAGATTTTTTTAAATTTATTTTTGGGGGATATTTATTATAGCAAAAAGTAAAAAATATTGCTTTTTTTTCAAAATTGTCGCTCTTTTTTTATTTCTAGCGCAAAAAATAAAAACTGCAGAAGTGATCAAATACCACCAAAAGAAATCTCTATTTGTGGGGAAAAAAGGACGCTAATTTTGTTTGGGAGCCACGTCGCACGACCGCGCAATTGTCAGTTAAAGCGACGCAGTGCTGAATCGCAAAAAGGGGCAAGGTCCTTTATCTGCATAATGGTCTGGGGCTTAAAGCGGAGTTCCACCCTTAAAATCACTTTGTTTCATTACATCCAGCATACTGGCGTCAGCGCCAGTATGCTGTTTTTTTTTTTTTTTTAATGCACGTACTTACTTTATATAAAATCATTGAATTCCAGGCGCACCGCGGAATGTCGCCACTATAAGGCGTCACGCCTTCCGGAAACAGCCGATCAGCATTCGGCTTTTCTCGGCGCCTGCGCACAGACCCAGGAGCTGACTGCGCAGGCGCCGTATATAGCCGCGTCACGCCCTCCGAAAAAACCCGAACTAGGACCGGCTATTTTCGGCGCCTGCGCAGTCAGCTCCTGGGTCTGTGCGCAGGCGCCGAGAAAAGCCTAATGCTAATCGGCTGTTTCCGGAAGGCGTGGCGCCTTATAGTGGCGACATTCCGCGGTGCGCCTGGAATTCAATGATTTTATATAAAGTAAGTACATGCATTAAAAAAAAAAAAAAAACAGCATACTGGCGCTGACGCCAGTATGCTGGATGGAATGAAACAAAGTGATTTTAAGGGTGGAACTCCGCTTTAAGCCCCAGACCATTATGCAGATAAAGGACCTTGCCCCTTTTTGCGATTCAGCACTGCGTCGCTTTAACTGACAATTGCGCGGTCGTGCGCAATTGTCAGTTAAGGGTGGAACTCCGCTTTAAGTGGTTAACAGTGTTTTTCTGAGAGGTAAGCGTTCCTCATGGGGTGGAAAGGTGGAGAAAAAATACCGAATAGACACCACGATCTCCTGCAAAAGAAAAAAAAAAGAAGGAAAGTTATAGACAATGGGCCAGATTCTGGTAGAACTGCAGCGGCGTAGCGTTTCCCATTTACACTACGCCGCCGCTACTTACAGGAGCAAGTGCCGTATTCTCTAAGCACTTGCTCCGTAATTTGCGGTGGCGTAGTGTAAATGGCCGGGCGTAAGGCCGCGTAATTCAAAGAGGGCCGCTTGTATTTTTAATTAAGCACGCCCCCGCGCCGAACGAACTGCGCATGCGCCGGCCGTAAAAGTAGCCCAGTGCGCATGCTCCATAGTACGCCGCAAATACATTGATTACGACGGCAACGTAATTAACGTACAGGCCTATTCGCGAACGAGTTACATAAACGGCGTAAACGACGGAAAAACACGACGCTGTCCCGAGTCCATACTTAACATGGCGTACGGCGGACCGACGTAAGGTTACCCCTCATATAGCAGGGGTAACCTCACGCTTACGGAAACGTCGTAAACTACGGCGAAGCGGCGCAAAAAACGTTCGGGAATCGGCGTATCACGCTCATTTGCATATTCAACGCAGAAATCGACGGGAACGCCACCTAGCGGCCAGCGTAACATTGCAACTTAGATCCGACGGTGTAAGTGACTTGCGCCAGACGGATCTACGCCAAATCTATGCCTAACTGATTCTAAGAATCAGGCGCATAGATGCACAGCCCCGCAAACAGAGATACGACGGCGTATCTCCTTTCAGAATCTGGCCCTCGGTCATTAAAAACACTTTTTTTTTTTTTTTGACTGGGGGATTCTTGCAGGATGTTGTGCTCAGATTATAATGGAACTATTTAAAATAAAATTAAGATAATGAAATATATTCGTATTTTGGCTTTACTTGGGAATGAGGCGCAGACATTGGACACCCCGTCTAATGAATTGGCTGTAACACAATTGCAGCGATAGAGACGGCCCTACGAAGCGTTTTCTCTTCATTATATGATTAGCTAATTGGAATGCAGAGATTTTCAATGGGATTTTTACTTCTATTAATCACACAATCCTCAGATGACGATCTGCCTGATTATTACAGCGAGAATTTGCGGAAAGTGGGGAAATCACAGCGATGGAGACGTTTATATATTCATGATGAAAAGGGACGGCTGGAATCATTTGTAATTTCTCTGATTGGTTAATTCCTATTAGCGCTCTCATTTTCCAAGATCCCACATCTAATCACCGTCACCATTTTGGATTGAAGAAGTATTTTTTTATTTTTTTTAACCACTTAAGCCCCGGACCATTATGCAGGTTAAGGACCTTGCCCCTTTTTGCAATTCGGCACTGCGTCGCTTTAACTGACAATTGCGCGGTCGTGCGACGTGGCTCCCAAACAAGATTGGCGTCCTTTTTTCCCCACAAATAGAGCTTTTTTTTGGTGGTATTTGATCACTTCTGCGGTTTTTATTTTTTGCGCTAGAAATAAAAAAACACCAAAAATTTTGAAAAAAAAAAGCAATATTTTTTACTTTTTGCTATAATAAATATCCCCCAAAAATATATAAAACAAATATATTTTTTTCCTCAGTTTAGGCCGATACGTATTCTTCTACCTATTTTTCTAAAAAAAAATAAAAAATTGCAATAAGCGGTTATCGATTGGTTTGCGCAAATTTTATAGCGTTTACAAAATAGGGGATAGTTTTATAGCATTTTTTAAAAATTTTGGTTTGTACTAGTAGCACTCAGCGATTTTTTTCGTGACTGCAACATTATAGCAGACACATCGGACACTTTTGACACATTTTTGGGACCATTTTCATATTCACAGCGAAAAGTGCTATAAAAATGCGCTGAATACCGTGAAAATTACAGTGGCAGTGAAGTGGTTAACCACTAGGGGGCGTTAAGGGGTTAAGTGTGCCCTAAGGGGGTGATTCTTACTGTAGGGGGGCGTGGCTGTAGACGTGACGTCATTGATCATCTTTCCTTATATCAGGGAACAGACGATCAGTGACACTGCCACAATGAAGAATGGGGAAGGTTTGTTTACACTCACCTCTCCCCGCTCTTCAGTTCCTGTGACCGATCGCGGGACACCGGCGGTCCTTAAGTGGTTAATATACAGTAAAACCTTGGTTTGAGAACGTTTTGCAAGACAAGCAAAATGTTTTAATATATTTTGCCTTGATATACCAGCGATGTCTTGATAGTTGTGACATGACAGTACTCTTATGAGTATAAAAGAGACGAGAGGCGCCTCTAAGTGTAGCAATATGGTTACATTTAATTAAGGTCCAAAATTTAGCAACTTATTGCTACACTAAGTGGTGCCTCTCTTCTCTTTTAGGCTGCATTTACACTTGTGCGTTGCGTTTTTGAGGTCTGGTTCCTTTGCCAAGTTCTCAAACAGTTGTTCAGCGGTTCCTTTGCGTTTTAGCTGCGGATTTGCTGACCTGGGAGAGGGGAGGGAAGTCTCGCCGCTGTTTTCATGAGGTGGAACTCCACGTCAAATTTAAAATAAAAAACTGGTATGGGTTCCCCTCCAGGAGCATACCGGGCCCTTAGGTCTGGTATGGATTTTAAGCGGAACTCCTACGCAGAAATTCAGCACGCACTCCGGCTAGTCAGGAAAGGGGTGGGGACGAGCGATCGCCCCCGCCCTCCTGAACTGTACCAGGCTGCATGCCCTCAACATGGGGCGGGTGCTTTGGGGCAGGGGCGCCTTGTGGCCCCCCCACCTCAAAGCACCTTGCCCCCATGTTGATGAGGACAAGGGCCTCTTCCCGACAACCCTGGCCGTTGGTTGTTAGGGTCTGCGGGGGGGGCTTATCGGAATCCGGGAGCCCCTTTAATAAGGGGCCCCCCAGATCCTGGCCCCCCACCCTATGTGAATGAATATGGGGTACATCATACCCCTACCCATTCACCTGGTGGAAAAAAATGTCAATAAAAAAACACACTACAGGTTTTTAAAGGAAACTATTAGGCAGCTTAGGGGGTCTTCTTCCGACTTTGGGGGTTTTCTTCTGACTTCAGGGGTCTCTCCGACCTTTTCTTCCACTCTCCGGTGCCTTCTCTGTGCTCTCCGGTTCTTCTCTCGCTGTCTGGTGCTTTCTGACTTCTGCCTGGCTCCTTCGCTATCTTCTGCCAGCTCTTTTACTAGCGGTGACCCGGTCTTCGTTGCCTTTTTCCCTCTTCTCGAGATGTTGACACAACGCTTCCTCCCGCTGTAAGGCCGGTTGCACGGTGCGCAATGATTTATATAGGCATGGGGCGTGGTCACAGGGTGATGCCACCCAGTGACCACGCCCCAGTATGATGTCACAGTCCCGGGGAATGATTTGCGCAGGAGTGCCATTCTGCATTCGTGGCACAGTGGCAGCACTTGGGGCACAGTGGCAGCATTTAATAGGCACAGTGGCAGCACTTGTGGCACAGTGGCAGCACTTGTGGCACAGTGGCAGCATTTAATGGGCACAGTGGCAGCATTTAATGGGCACAGTGGCAGCACTTGGGGCACACTGGCAGCACTTGGGGCACACTGGCAGCATTTAATGGGCACAGTGGCTGCATTTGATGGGCAAAGTGGCTGCGTTTAATGGACACAGTGGCAACATTTGTGGCACAGTGGCAGTACTTGTGGCACAGTGGCAGCACTTGTGGCACAGTGGCAGCACTTGTGGCACAGTGGCAACATTTGTGGCACAGTGGCAGCATTTATTGGGCACAGTGGCAGCACTTGGGGTACACTGACAGTATTTAATGGGCACAGTGGCTGCATTTAATGGGCACAGTGGCAGCACTTGGGGCACAGTGGCAGCATTTAATGGGCACAGTGGCAACACTTGTGGTACAGTGGCAGCACTTGTGGCACTGTGGCAGCACTTGTGGCACAGTGGCAACATTTGTGGCACAGTGGCAGCATTTAATGGGCACAGTGGCATCACTTGTGCAACAGTGGCAGCATTTAATGGGCACAGTGGCAGCATTTAATGGGCACAGTGGCAGCACTTGGGGCACAGTGGCATCATTTAATGGGCACAGTGGCAGCACTTGTGGCACAGTGGCAGCACTTGTGGCACAGTGGCAGCACTTGTGGCACAGTGGCAGCATTTATTGGGCACAGTGGCAGCACTTGGGGCACACTGACAGCATTTAATGGGCACAGTGGCTGCATTTAATGGGCACAGTGGCAGCACTTGGGGCACAGTGGCAGCATTTAATGGGTACAGTGGCAACACTTGTGGCACAGTGGCAGCACTTGTGGCACTGTGGCAGCACTTGTGGCACAGTGGCAACATTTAATGGGCACAGTGGCAGCTCTTGTGCAACAGTGGCAGCATTTAATGGGCACAGTGGCAGCATTTAATGGGCACAGTGGCAGCACTTGGGGCACAGTGGCAGCATTTAATGGGCACAGTGGCATCACTTGTGCAACAGTGGCAGCACTTGGGGCACTGTGGCAGCATTTAATGGGCACAGTGGCAGCATTTAATGGGCACAGTGGCTGCATTTGATGGGCAAAGTGGCTGCGTTTGATGGGCACAGTGGCTGCGTTTGGTATAGTAGCTGCGTTTGATGGGCACACTGAGGCTGCAATTGATGAGGGGTTTTTTTTCAGAATTTTTCAGTTTGTTTGCACCCCCCAAAAAAAATTGAGCACCAGCCACCACTGTCCTCTTTAATATTTCCCAACATACTGTAGCAGAATAATTCCAAGAAATGCAGCCGTCTCTGATCCGAACAATCACTGTTTCTGATTGGTTATCCGGTGCCGGAATGAAGGCTCAGGCGGAACGTGGTCACGGATTGTTTGGTCTTTCTTTATGGCTGTCCTTGGTTTTGTGTAGGAGACGATATCAGCGCCATCATTCAAAAGCTTCAACGTTCTTCGTTTCCGACCTCCTCAAGGATTCCCGTCCGTAGATTGTCACATAAAAACCAAGGTCTCCGCCATCCAAATCTTTGGAAAAAATCTCTTTGATGCCTTTGAAAATCTTCTTTAAGCCTTTCATTGCAACTTTCCCCGGGAGGGTTAGTCTTGATGTTTCCTCATTTATTATTAATCCCAGGAGTCCACGGCCTCAATGCCTTCATTTTCCGCTCCGAAACCGGATGCTTTCCCCATGTTTATGACTATTTATTTGTTTTATCCAAACCATGACATCATCATTGTATAGGACAAGTCACCTATTGTGTGTAGCGCCCTGCTCCTGTTGATCAGGCGCTGCTTTAAATTTAGTGGGGGTCTGAGCTGTTATTTGGCTCAGACAAGGGTGATTAAGGGCAATTTAGCCTCTGTTTCAGCCGCGGCTGTGCTGGGAGTATCCACTATTGTTCGCCTGGGGGTGTTATTAGCACCCCAGGCTAAGAGTGGCAGAAGCAAGGTCAAGGTGCATTGGGTATTCCCCTCGGCATTGAATCAGTGGGAGTGGTTGCCCACTGTGCTTGCCGGCGAGGGGTTTTTAAGGGACAGACGCCATTAGGGCGAGGTCGTCAGTCTGTCGTCCCACGTGCCTCATGGCCCACCTGGTCCGAGGTGCGTGTCCTGAATCCTGGTTCCGGGACCACGTTGGCACGGGGCTGTGACTTCGATGGTAGGCCCAGTAGTCTGGCTGGGGCCTGCCTTGCAGAGGTGATCCTGTGCTGTCCGTCCTGCAGGAGGAAGCCACTTGATGAAGAAAACCAGGGGAGGACCTATCCTAGAGAGGACCATGCACGAGGCTGGTATCTAGGGTGACCACATTTCCAAACTACCATCCAGGGACACCCCCCCTTCCCAAAAATCAGCTTGTGCTGTAACGAATCACTGTGTCAGTTTAATTCCGGGACACTGTATTGTCCTGGAATGAAGGTGCCCGGGACAGACCTGCAAAATGCGGGACTGTCCCGGGCAATCCGGGACACGTGGTCGCTCTACTGGTATCTTGGGAGAAGGCCTGGAAACTTCATCGAAGGATGCACCGTGCACGGGGAGGCTTGACAGTGTCGCCTGACGGCTCTAAAAGTTTTACCAAAGCTAAGCTGGAGAGATCCGGGTGCTGAATCCTGTGGCAGAGGATTCTGGACCAAAGTGTCTCCTCATAAAGAAAGGTCTGTGGCATAGACTGTACTTTACTTTGTACGCCATCCCGGCTACTAGGCCAGTGAGAGGGACCTATCCGGGTGAGCAATACCCACTCTGGCTAGAGTGGTGACGAGAACTGTTTGCTGGAACCAGGAGTGACTGTGCACCTGAACCTACCTACCCTTCCACCCCCATAACTTCTTTCTGCTAAAGTTCTGCAAAATAAACCCAAGAAAAAGAAGTGCATTGTGTGGACATTGAAATTCTTTAGACTCTCCTTTAACCCTGGACAGCGAGAACATAGAGGTAACGTGCCGCCCAAAATTAACCAGCAGCTCCTTCTGGGGTAGTGCTACACGTGGGGGCTCATCCGGGGGTAGTGCTACACTTGGGGGCTCGTCCGGAGGTAGTGCTACACGTGGGGGCTCGTCCGGAGGTAGTGCTACACGTGCAAGCAGTGGTAGGATTTATTAGATGAACTTGTGTCTTTTTTCTACCTGACTAACTATGTAATTTCATGGTGTCTTGGATGCTGCAAATTTCCTAATTCTGATTCAGACCGGCTGGGCAGTGATGGAGGAACCTTCTTGGGTTCAACTTTCAAAAATATGCAAACTGCCTCACGTAGATATACACATGGACAGGCAAAGCATTGTGCAGGTAAGTTTCTTTGAATCTGCCACCTGGCGCACCCGCCGCAAGCTCCGTGATCGTGTCACGGGTAGGGTGACCACGTGTCCCGCATTGCTCGGGAAACACCCGCATTTTGCAGGTCATTCTGGGACAATACAGTGTCCCAGAAGGAAGCTGACACCAGGGGTGGATACAGAGTCTAGTCCCAGGAGGGGCACTACCAGGAAATTTATCAGGGAGATGACTGGTGTTGGCGCTTCAATGATCACGGCACCATGGTTGTTATGGTGTCAGGATGATTGAATCGCATTATTTGTATTATTACATTGTTATATAAAATGAAATGGTTCAACTCACCATAATGCAGAATCAGTGGGAGCCCCAAATGTGTCACTTGCCACGCCACTTGCCACCAGATACAGATTGTCACTTGCCACGCCACCTGCTACCAGATGCGGATTGTCACTTGTCATGTCACCTGCCACCAGATGCGGATTGTCACTTGCCGAATCACCTGACACACATTGTGGATTGTCACTTGCCACGTTGCTTGCCACACGTCGCAGATTGTCACTTGCCACGTTACCTGCCACACAATGCGGATTGTCACGTGCCACATTACCTGCCACAAAATGCGTATTGTCACTTGCCACGTTACCTGCCACACAATGCGGATTGTCACTTGCCACGTTTCCTGCCACACAATGTGGATTGTCACTTGCCACATCACCTGCCACACAATGCGGATTGTCACTTGCCACATCACCTGCCACACAATGCGGATTGTCTTTTGCCACGTCACCTGATACACGTGGCGGATTGTCACTTGCCACGTCACCTGCAACACATTGTGGATTGTCACTTGCCACACGTTGCGGATTGTCACTTGCCACGTCACCTCCCACATGTTGCGGATTGTCACTTACCACACGTTGCGGATTGTCACTTGCCACGTCACCTCCCACATGTTGCGGATTGTCACTTACCACACGTTGTGGATTGTCACTTGCCACGTCACCTCCCACATGTTGCGGATTGTCACTTACCACACGTTGCGGATTGTCACCTGCCACACATTGCGGATTGTCACTTGCCACGTCACCTCCCACATGTTGCGGATTGTCACTTACCACACGTTGCGGATTGTCACTTGCCACGTCACCTGCAACACATTGTGGATTGTCACCTGCCACACGTTGCGGATTGTCACTTGCCACGTCACCTCCCACATGTTGCGGATTGTCACTTGCCACACGTTGCGGATTGTCACCTGCCACGTCACCTCCCACACGTTGCGGATTGTCACCTGCCACGTCACCTCCCACACGTTGCGGATTGTCACTTGCCACGTCACCTCCCACATGTTGCGGATTGTCACCTCCCACACGTTGCGGATTGTCACCTGCCACGTCACCTCCCACACGTTGCGGATTGTCACTTGCCACGTCACCTCCCACATGTTGCAGATTGTCACTTACCACACGTTTCGGATTGTCACTTGCCACGTCACCTCCCACATGTTGCGGATTGTCACCTCCCACACGTTGCGGATTGTCACCTGCCACGTCACCTCCCACACGTTGCGGATTGTCACTTGCCACGTCACCTCCCACACGTTGCGGATTGTCACTTGCCACGTCACCTCCCACATGTTGCGGATTGTCACTTACCACACGATGCGGATTGTCACTTGCCACGTCACCTCCCACATGTTGCGGATTGTCACCTCCCACACGTTGCGGATTGTCACCTGCCACGTCACCTCCCACACATTGCGGATTGTCACTTGCCACGTCACCTCCCACACGTTGCGGATTGTCACTTGCCACGTCACCTCCCACATGTTGCGGATTGTCACCTCCCACACGTTGCGGATTGTCACCTGCCACGTCACCTCCCACACGTTGCGGATTGTCACTTGCCACGTCACCTCCCACATGTTGCAGATTGTCACTTACCACACGTTTCGGATTGTCACTTGCCACGTCACCTCCCACACGTTGCGGATTGTCACTTGCCACGTCACCTCCCACATGTTGCGGATTGTCACCTCCCACACGTTGCGGATTGTCACCTGCCACGTCACCTCCCACACGTTGCGGATTGTCACTTGCCACGTCACCTCCCACATGTTGCAGATTGTCACTTACCACACGTTTCGGATTGTCACTTGCCACGTCACCTCCCACATGTTGCGGATTGTCACCTCCCACACGTTGCGGATTGTCACCTGCCACGTCACCTCCCACACGTTGCGGATTGTCACTTGCCACGTCACTTGCCACACGTTGCGGATTGTCACTTGCCACACGTTGTGGATTGTCACTTGCCACGTAGACTATTTTGTAGACGCTATAAATTTTGCACAAACCAATCAATAAACGCTTATTGCGATTTTTTTTTTTACCAAAAATATGTAGAAGAATACGTATCGGCCTAAACTGAGGAAAAAAATTATATATATATATATATTTTGGGGATATTTATTACAGCAAAAAAATAAAAAAAAATTGCTTTTTTTTTCAAAATTGTCGCTCTATTTTTGTTTATAGCGCAAAAAAATAAAAACCACAGAGGTGATCAAATACCATCAAAAGAAAGCTCTATTTGTGGGAAAAAAATGACGCCAATTTTGTTTGGGAGTTACGTCGCATGACCGCACAATTGTCAGTTTAAGTGACGCAGTGCCGAATCGCAAAAAAATGGCCCTGTCTTTGGGCAGCCAATTCTTTCGGGGCTGAAGTGGTTAATAAGGTTTAAAAGGAGAAAAATAAAAATGCACAATTCCGTTAAATCGCATACTTGGAGGATGATTTAAACCTGCACGTAAAAAGTGGTGCACATGTACAAATCAACTCAGTAAAAAGTGACATTTACAAAGAAAAGTAAATAGCTAAATGACATTTTCCCGCTGCTTGTAAACAAAGCACCCGGGATTCGCGTACACATGATCAGTCCAAACCGATGAGAATGGTCCGACGAACCATTTTCATGGGTTCACAGACTGATGGTCTGATGTGCGTACTCACTATGGGCTATTCTCAGCGGCGTTACGACGAAGTATCTCAGATACCCCGTTGTATCGCCGTTTTTTTTGTCTGGTATCTATGCGACTGATGCTTAGCATCACTTATGCATAGATACGCTGCAACATCCGACAAGTGTAAAACCATTACACTTGCGGATCGTAGTTGTAATGACAACTCCGGCCACTAGGTGGCCTTTACGTTGTTTTCTCATTTGCCTATGCAAATGAGGCTACTATGCCGATTCCCGATCGCTTTTACGCCGCCCCGTCGTCGCGTACGTCGTTTTCGTTCGCGTAAGGTTACCCCAGCTTCTATGTGGAGTAACCTTAGGAAGTACCGTCGGATGCCGTCGGGTCCCGTCAGATGCCATGTTAAGTATGGCGTCGGGTCAGCGTCGGCTTTTTCCGTCGCTTACGACGTTTTACTAACTCGTTCGCGAATAGGGAGTTGCGTAAATGACGCTCACAACGTTTTGATGTCGGTTTCAACGACGCTTTCCGACGTGAGCTGGAGCATGGGCTTTTTCCCCGGCCGGCGCATGCGCAGTTTATTCGACGCGGGGGTGCGCTTAATTTAAATACAAGCCGCCCCATTTGAATTGCGCGGGTTTACGCTGCGCGATTTACGCGACGCAGGCGAAACCTACGGAGCAAGTGCTTTGAGATTAAAGCACTTGCTCTAGTATGATGCGGCGGCGTAGTGTAACTGGCTTACGCTACGCCGCCGGAATTCTTAGAGAATCTGGCCCTATCAGTTCAAAAACCGATCGTGTCAGAACGCGGTGACGTAAAACACAACGCCGTGCTGAAAAAAATTAAGTTCAATGCTTCCAAACGATATTATCCCCACCAAACTGCTGAAGGAATGCGCCGACATCCTGGCACCTCCTGTCACGCAGCTTATCAACCAATCCTTCAGGGAGGGCATAATGCCCTCCCAGTTGAAGGAGGGCTTCATTCAACCCATCTTGAAGAAAGCCACCCTGGATCCGAAGGATCCACTCAACTGGCGCCCCATAACAGGCCTAAATGTTCTCTCCAAGGTAATGGAGAAAGCAGTGGTACAGCAGCTGCAACAGCATCTAGATACCCACAACTTACTCGATCCATTGCAATCAGGATTCCGTCCCGGACACGGGACAGAATCAGCATTGCTTAAGATATGGGACGACGTTCTTGAGGCCGCAGACGAAGGAGAATCTTCTCTTCTGGTTCTGCTGGACCTAAGCGCAGCCTTTGATACAGTTGATCACAAGCTGCTATTGACTCGGCTGGCTAAAATAGCCAAAGTCGCAGAAAGCGATCTATCCTGGTTCTCCTCTTTTTTGGAAAACCGTTCGCAAATAGTGAAGCTAGGACCCTTCACTTCCGAACAACGCACATTATCGTGCGGGGTCCCTCAAGGATCTCCCCTGTCGCCAATGTTATTCAACATCTATGTGCGTCCTCTTTTCGAAATCATCAGCAGCCAAAAACTGCTATATCACTCTTATGCAGACGACACGCAACTGTACTTCCGCATTTGCAATAAAAAGGATCACCACCTCAACCTAGAGACATGCCTCTCTTTGATAGAGGACTGGATGACAAAGAGTTATCTCAAACTCAACGGAGCTAAAACAGAACTTCTTCTGTTTCACGCCAAGCGTAGGAATCAATCGACAACAACCTGGATCCCCCCGCCCATTCTGGGCAAAATCATCACCCCTAGCGCCAAAGTCAAAAGTCTTGGGGTCATCTTTGATTCCGACATGACAATGAACGCACAAATAGGGGCAGTAGTCAGCGGATCTCACCATCTGCTGCGCCTACTACGCAGACTCACGCCTTTTATTCCCAAGAATGACATAGCGGTCGTGGTAGGAGCTATTGTTAACTCCAGACTGGACTATGCAAATGCCCTCTACCTCGGACTCCCCAAGTACCAAATCGCTCGTCTTCAAGTCGTTCAAAATACGGCCGCCAGACTTGTGACTGGGAAAAAACCCTGGGAATCAATCTCACCTTCACTGAGATCCCTTCACTGGCTACCAGTTAAAGACAGAATCACCTTTAAAGCTCTCTGTCTAACGCATAGATGTATCCATGGGAATGCTCCCCATTATCTATGAGAAAAATTAAAAATTCACAATCCCAATCGTATTCTACGATCCACCAATCAAAATCGGCTTCAGATACCGAAAGCCAGATACAAGTCCAAAGGAGACAGGAGATTCGCTGTTCAAGGGCCCAGACTATGGAACGCCTTACCAGCCAGCATTCGGCTGGAGGAGAACTACTTAGTCTTCAGGAGAAAGATTAAGACTCATCTCTTTTGATCTCAAAGGAGACAGGAACAACAAGCGCCCAGAGGCGATTTACTTCACATGTGCTGCGCTATACAAGTTCTTCATTCATTCATTCATTCATTCATTCCAGGCATGCGCCAACTTGATTCTGAGCATGCGTGGGTTTTTGGACCGATGCTTTTGCATACTAACTATCGTTTTGGTCCGATGGTGAGGCGTCCATCAGTCCGATTTTAAAGCAAGTTTTAAAACTTTGGTGTGACGGACAACAGACCGATGGGCCATACACACGGTCGGTTTGGACCGATGAAACTGGACTTAAGTCCATTTTCATCGGTTTGGATCGATCGTGTGTTCGATCGGCCTAAGTGTTTGTCGAATGTGTTCTGTGTTTATTTATTACATATTATTTTTTTTTAAATAGAGTAACCAGGAGTACTGTGTACCCTTTACTCATTCACATAGGGTGGGGGGAAGATACACTATATTACCAAAAGTATTGGGATGCCTGCCTTTACACGCACATGAACTTTAATGGCATCCCAGTCTTGCTTTCCAAGGATGAGAAACAGAGCGATCGTTCCCTCTGTACAGAACCCTGTGTTGATTGTCAACACAGAGCTCTAGGCTTGTTATTGGACACAGTCCATCAGCAGGTCCCAGCCATGAATCATTGGCAGGTACTCGCTGACAGTCTCCCGCTTTGTACAATCCCAGCGGGTGCTGGCCAGGGGGGGGGGGGACATGCACCTACCCTAAACCCTAAAGTAGGCAGCAGCTTATGGGTATGTCGCTTTGCCCACACCGGCCACCCATCCGTAGTACATTGCGGGCAGGCAGGGCTGTCTTAATGAGAGGGCACACCTGGGCACTGCCCAGTGGCCCCAGCTGCAAGGGGAGCCCCTGCACTCGTCCCAAAGCATAGATATCTAGGGTGTAGAGGGGTCAGAGTGCTGTGGGAATATCTGGGGTGTAGAGGGGTCAGAGTGCTGGGGGGATATCTGGGCTGTAGAGGGGTCAGAGTGCTGGGGGATATCTGGGGTGTAGAGGGGTCAGAGTGCTGGGGGGATATCTGGGGTGTAGAGGGGTCAGAGTGCTGGGGGATATCTGGGGTGTAGAGGGGTCAGAGTGCTGGGGGGATATCTGGGGTGTAGAGGGGTCAGAGTGCTGGGGGGATATCTGGGGTGTAGAGGGGTCAGAGTGCTGGGGGGATATCTGGGGTGTAGAGGGGTCAGAGTGCTGGGGGGATATCTGGGGTGTAGAGGGGTCAGAGTGCTGGGGGGATATCTGGGGTGTAGAGGGGTCAGAGTGCTGGGGGGATATCTGGGGTGTAGAGGGGTCAGAGTGCTGGGGGGATATCTGGGGTGTAGAGGGGTCAGAGTGCTGGGGGGATATCTGGGCTGTAGAGGGGTCAGAGTGCTGGGGGGATATCTGGGGTGTAGAGGGGTCAGAGTGCTGGGGGGATATCTGGGCTGTAGAGGGGTCAGAGTGCTGGGGGGCATTAATCTAGCAGCTTTGTCACATTATGTATGTAGTATTTGCTGTACAGAATGATTGTGTAGTTAATGCGGAGCTCCACCCAAAAGGGGAAGCTCTGCTTGTCTGCATCCTACCTACTGTCTGTTTACCTGCACTGTCTCCATTGTAGGGGCCCCAGAGCATTACTTTGCCCAGGGGCCCATGATGCTATTAAGAGAGCCCTGCGGGCAGGCGTTCAGGAAGTTGTTAAGTCAAGTATTTTGTTTTTGTCATAATTATTGTTAGAATTTTTTGTTTTTTGAATTAGCTTTGAATATTTGGATTCGTTTTGTATATTCGTTGATCAGAATCGATTAAGATTTTCGGAAGTTACTCTAGAAGTGTCTTCAGGACTTGCTTGCGACTTTGATGTGACTTCCATGCGACTTTGATGGGACTTGCTTGGGACTTTTTTGGGACTTCGATGGTTTGTGGCTTTGGCAAATCATAACAATAGAGTGTGACACTTATTATTGAACTTATAAAACCCTCTAAAGTCGCACGTGAATGAAACAAATGAATTAATTGTTTTTGTTACAATTTAGTTTGGATTTGTTGCAATTCATTACTATTGTGATTCAGAGATGAATATATCATGTAGGAACCAGGTTTAAATAGCCCAGTAGGCACCAGTATCTGCGGTGGATGAGTCCATGAGTCCACACGCAAGCTGTTGTGTTGCATGAGCATGAAAAGTTCAAACAAGCATGCGCACGGGCATGAGCATAGAAATGAGCATGAGAAAGAGCACAAGCATGAGCATGAGAACAGGCATGAGCATGGGCACAAACATGAGCATGGGCATGAGCACAAGCATGACCACAATCACTGGCACAAGCATGAGAACAAGTATAAGCACAAGAATGAGCACGACCATGGTAACAAGCATTAACACAAGTAAAAGCACAAGCATGGGCACGAGCATTAGCTCAAACATAAGCACGAGCATGGGCACAAGCATGACCACAAGCATGGGCACGAGCATGAGAATAAGCCTGAGCACGAGCTTAAGCACAAGCATGAGCTCATGGGCACAAGCATGAGCATGAGAACAAGCATGAGCATCAGCATGGGCACAAGCATGAGCATGAGCATGACCACAAGCATGGGCACAAGCTTGAGAACAAGCATAGGCATATGCATGGGAACAAGTACAAGCATGGGCACAAACATAAGCATGGGCATGAGCATGAGCATGACCACAATCACAGGCACAAGCATGAGAACAAGCATGAGCACAAGCATAGGCACGAGCATGAGAACAAGTATAAGCACAAGAATGAGCACAAGCATGAGCACAAGCATGAGAACGAGCTAGAACACAAGCACGAGAACATAAGCACGAGCATGGTCACAAACATGAGCATGGGCATAAGCATGGGCACAAGCATGAGCATGGGCATGAGCATGACCACAAGCATGGGCACGAGCATGACCACAAGCATGGGCACCAGCATGAGATTAAGCATGAGCACTAGCATAAGCATCGGCACAAGCTTGGGCACAAGCATTTGCTCAAGCATGGACACAAGCATGAACACAAGAACACGCATGAGCTTGAGCATAAGCACGAGAATGAGCACAAGCATGAGCATGAGAACAAGCATGAGCATGAGCATGGGCACAAACATGAGCATCAGCATGAGCACAAGCATGACCACAATCACGGGCACAAGCATGAGAACAAGCATAGGCTTAAGCATGAGAACAAGTACAAGCATGGGCACAAACATGAGCATAGGCATGAGCACGAGCATGACCACAATTACGGGCACAAGCATGAGCACAAGCATGAGAACAAGTATAAGCACAAGAATGAGCACGACCATGAGCACAAGCACGAGTACAAGCATGGGAACGAGTTAGAACACAAGCATGATCACGAGCATGCGCACAAACATGAGCATAGGCATTAGCATGACCACAGGCACGAGAACAAGCATAAGCACAAGAAAAGCACAAGCATGGGCACGAGCATGAGCTCAAGCATAAGCACAAGCATGGGCACAAGCATGACCACAAGCATGGGCAAGAGCATGGAAATAAGCATGAGCACAAGCATAAGCACGAGCACGGACATGAGAAGTTGAGAACAAGCATGAGCATGAGCAAAAACCTCTTGACTGCATGCCACAATCACAATTCTGCAGCTGACATGATATTCATGACAGATACTAAGAAATGTTAAACTAGCAACATTGTATCAGAGATCTGCAACGCCTCCAGACCTCAATGATTTTTTATTTATTTTTGTAATTTGTAGCTGAATACAATGTTTCTCTTTTCTGCTACATTTTGCTGAGCATTATGATAACAAGCAGCTGCATTGGATAACATGAGAATGACCTGAAAAAGATGATTCTGCATCCAGCTCCAAACTCTGCGAAAAGTGAGGAGCTCGTTGACTAATGATTGGAATCATCGAGAAGCAGATCTTATATTGAGAGCAATTTGTTTTTATTTTTTAAACAAATAAGCAAAGCACAGCAGAGAAAAATGCCATGTACTTGCATTCGTTCCCAAGAGTATTGTCTTAGTGAATAAGCCCTATACTGAGAAAAATATTGAGCCGTGAAAATCATGATATGCCGTTGGCTAACAACTTTAATATTTTTTCCTGACAATGGGAAAATGGCGAGTTTGTAGCCCTATGCTCTACACCAGTGGTCTCCAAACTGCCGCCTGGGTGCCCGTTGTGGACGTTTACTTGTTTTAAACTGGCCCTCGGGGCAGTATTTCATTCACTTACACCAATGAAGGGGCATAGTTCCTCCCAATGACACCAACAATGGAGACCCAATGACACCAACAATAGAGCCCAATGACACCAACAATGGAGACCCAATGACACCAACAATGGAGGCCCAATGACACCAACAATGGAGACCCAATGACACCAACAATGGAGACCCAATGACACCAACAACGGAGACCCAATGACACCAACAATGGAGCCCAATGACACCAACAATGGAGCCCAATGACACCAACAATGGAGCCCAATGACAACAATGGAGCCCAATGACACCAACAATTGAGCCCAATGACACTAAGATGGTGCACAATTCCTCCCAATGACCTAAACAACGGGACACATTTTCCAATCCTTACAATAACATCAACAACGGGGCACAGTTCCTCCCAATGACTGAAACGATGGGCCACAGTTCCTCCCGATGACTGAAACGATGGGCCACAGTTCCTTCCAATGACTAAAACGATGGGGCACAGTTCCTCCCAATGACTGAAACGATGGGGCACAGTTCCTCCCAATGACTGAAAGGAAGGGGAACAGTTCCTCTCACCCACTAAAATGAAGGGGCACATTGAGTTCCAATGACACAAATTATGTGGCACAGATCCTCCCAATGACATCAACGATGGGGCACAGCTACTTCCAATGACTGCAGGAGAGCCACTGCCTGAGGCGCATGCGCATGCCCCCTGCACGACAGGGGACCCGATGCGCGTGGCCGGCACACAAATCCCTGTGCTGTCTGAGGAGAGAAGGACAGATCGTGTCTTTCTACAAAGTAGGAAACACAATCTGTCATCTCTTATAGTGAGCCCCCATCCCCCCACAGTTAGAACACACAATATGGAACACATTTAACCCCTCGATCGCCCCTAGTGTTAACCCCTTCCCTGCCAGTGACATTTACATTATAATCAGTGCATATTTATATCACTGATCGCTCTGTAAATGTCAATGGTTCGAAAAATGTGTCAAAAATGTCCGACCAGTCTGCCACAACGCCGCAATGCTGCAAAAAAACGCAGATCACCTCCATTACTAGTAAAAAAAATAAAAACGCCATATAAATGCCATAAATCTTTCCTGTAGTTTGTAGATGCGATAACTGAGGATTTTTTTTTTTTTTTTTAATATTTATTATAGCAAAAAGTAAAAAATATAGCATTTTTTTTTCAAAATTGTCGCTCTATTTTTTTTTATGGCGCAAAAAATAAAAACCGCAGAGGTGATCAAATACCACCAAAAGCTCTATTTGTGGGGAAACAATGACACCAATTTTGTTTGGGAGCCACGTCGCAGGACCGCGCAATTGTCAGTTAAAGCGACGCAATGCCGAATGGCAAAAAGTGACCTGGTCAGGGGCGATCCTAGGCAGGGTGCACGGGGTGCTCCGCACCCAGGCGCCGCAGAGGTGGGGGCGCTGATGCTCCGAAGTGCTCCCCCTCTCTCCTCCTTGTCTGTGTCCAGAGGCAGAACGCATGTAGTGGGTACTGGGGTTCCCCATCCCGCTTTCTCTCCCCGCTGGCAACTGACAATAGCGCATACCTCCCGCTGTCCCCGGAATCCTGGCTGGGTACCACAGCGGGCCTAGTACCGGAACACGTCTCGGCACTAGGCTCCACTAATTAATTCTGTCCAGTGTGCATGGAGCAGTCTCCTGTCTGCCCCGCCCCCTCTGCGTGTGTTGGCTCTTCTCTCATAGGCGGTGTGATGAGAGGATTCTGGGTTGGCCGGAGCTGCTGCCAATCATCCCGTGCACTCCCAGAAATGCTCTCCAAGTAACCAAAGATGCCATGTATGCCCCATCCCCTGTAATGTGCTTCTGCTCCCAGCGGGCCCGAGCTACAGGGATCTAGTGGACAAGTACTGACCTATGGGGACACCTGATGTGGGGGGGGCTCTGATGGGGACACCTGCTGTGGGGGGGCTCTGGGGGATACTTGCTGTGGGGGGCTCTGATGGGGACACCTGCTGTGGGGGGGGGGGCTCTGGGGGAAACCTGCTGTGGGGGGGGGGGGCTCTAAAGAGGGCAACTGCTGGGGGGGGGCTCTGATGGGGGACACCTGCTGGGAGGCTTTGATGGGGGACACTTGCTGTGGAGGGCTCTGATGGGAGACACCTGCTGGGGGGAAACTGATGGGGGACTCCTGCTGTGGGGGGGCTCTGGGGGATACCTGCTGTGGGGGGGGCTCTAAAGAGGGCAACTGCTGGGGGGCCTCTGATGGGGGACACCTGCTGGGAGGCTTTGATGGTGGACACTTGCTGTGGGGAGCTCTGATGGGGGACACCTGCTGGGGGGGAAACTGATGGGGGGCACTAATGAAGACTTCTTAGGGGAGCATCTCTGTGTTTGAGTTGTAGCCATAGAAACATGTGTAAAGGGGAGGAGTTAGTAAAGATGACCACACCCATGTTGGGGTGCCAGAAATATTGCTGCACCCAGTCGCCTGTGACCCTAGGATCGGCCCTGGGCCCGGTCGTTGAGCAGCCAAATCCTCTGGGGCTGAAGCGGTTAAGCAAGCATCTCAGAGGTGCCTTTGACATCTCTCTAGGCTTCGTCTTTAATGGCAGTTTTAGAAACCTTGGAAACATCAAATGGCCGTTGTCACCTCACATCTGTAGCGACGGCGGTAATGGGATATTGTTCGGAGCAATTTCCGCACTCACACGCAGGCACAGCTTGTGTCTGTCCAGTAATATATATATATAAACTGCTCTGCGTTTGACTGACATCTCCTCTCAAGCGGGAAAATGCAGCTTAACATCTCATTCAGCACTTGGCCAATCGGAAGCTGGGGATTTGAAAGCGTTCCATATTATCTGCCTAATGCGAAAATCACAGCGCCCGCTCCTGAGCACGAAGGAACCGCCATCCCCGCTCGCCAGCCTGTGAAATAGAAGAACGGCGCTTATTTACATGATGGATTCCGGGAAGAGGCGCTGACCTCAAGGAGCGCCGAGGTCTCATTCCAAATAACTGCTCTATGGAGACATAGTATATGATGAGTACATTGGATTCTGGTCCGGGGTATTCATGTATGTACATAACGCTGTCCGGGAACGCAGTATACCGGACGGGGAATGGCAGCCAGCCGATGTTTTTTGAAATGTCAAAGAGATTAGCCTAAAGTAAATGTAAACCCAACTACTAAAATCTCATACAGGCTTCACCATGGTAATGTCATTTCAAATCTGCAGCTTGTATGGAAATATTCCCTGCTGCCTGGAGCTGGAGGGTCCCCAGTTACATTTAAAGAGGAAGTAAATCCTGATGGGTGTTACTTCCTCTTTATTTCCCCGCAAAGCTAAATCATAATGAGCTACTATGCCTATGCATCACTTACCTTAACCACTTAAGGACCGCCTCCTGCACATTTTACGCCAGCAGAATGGCACGGCTGGGCACATGCATGTACAGGTACGTGCTACCGTGTTTCCCCGAAAATAAGCGGCAAGTGGCAAACTGTAAATAAGGTATTTTCCACAATAATTTGCAGTGCGCCGCTTGTTGCTCACATGACCCGCTGGAGCTCTTCTTCCCTACTCCAAATACTGCAGAGGGTGGGGCCAAGATCTTCAATGACGTCAGACCCACTCTGAGTACTGCAGTGGGAAGGGGCTTAATAAAGTTTTATTAAAAAAAAAAAAAACAGCTGACATCACCCGAGAGGAGAAGAGCTTCGGCGGGTCACGTGAGCGCCCAGCAGTGGTGTAAAGAAGGTATTTTCCACAATAAAGTTACACAAGGAGACATTATATAATCTTTTTTTACAGAACGGATTACATGTTTTTACAAGGACTTTAACTAGGGCTTATTTTTGGGGTAGGGCTTATATTGCAGCCATCCTGGAAACTCACGCTAGGTCTTATTTTCAGGGTAGGGCTTATTTTCGGAGAAACAGGGTAGTACCCAGCCGAGGGCCACGTGCACTCTGGGACCGCGGAACTCGCGGACCCGATCACCGCTGGAGTCCCGCGATCGGTCCCCGGAGCTGAAGAACGGGGAGAGCCGTGTGTAAACACAGCTTCCTCGTTCTTCTCTGTGGCAGCGTCATCAATCGTGTGATCCCTTTTTTAGGGATACACAGTCGATGACGTCACACCTACAGCCACACCCCCTTCAGTTGTAAACACAGATTAGGTCAAACATATTTTGCTATTATAGGGTATCCTGTGGCCCAACCCTCTCTCTAGAGCTTAATCCGCAAATCATTTCAAGACAAGGCCCAACTACTTTCTTTTTACTTCCCAATAACCCAAAGATTTCAACCTGAGATGGTGAATGCTAGCCTGCCATATCATCTAGGGCACAGGTGTCAAACACAAGGCCCACGGGCCAAAACCGGCCCTCCAGGCCATTTCATGTGGCCCTCGGCCCTTTCCTGCAGCTGCAGGAGAGCTTCAGCCCTGCTCTAATCCTACTCCAGATACACAGTCGATGACGTCACACCTACAGCCACACCCCCCCACCCCACAGTTGCAAACACACATTAGGTCAAACATAACCCCTTCAGCGCCCCCCTGTGGTTAACTCCCAAACTGCACCGTCATTTTCACAGTAAACAATGTATTTTAAATGCATTTTTTGCTGTGATAATGACAATGGTCCCAAAAATGTGTCAAAATTGTCCGATGTGTCCGCCATAATGTCGCAGTCACAAAAAAAAAAAAAAAAAACTCTGATCATCGCCATTAGTGTTAAAAAAAAAAAATGCAATAAAACTATTCCCTATAATTTTTTGCGCAAACCAACCGATAAACGCTAATTGCGATTTTTTTTTTTTTAACAAAAATATGTAGAAGAATACGTATCGGCCTAAACTGAGGAATTTTTTTTTATATATATATTTTTAGGGGAAATTTATTATAGCAAAAAGTAAAAAATATTGATTTTTTTTTTCAAAATTGTCGCTCTATTTTTGTTTATAGCGCAAAAAATTTTTTTGCAGAGGTGATCAAATGCCACCAAAAGAAAGCTCTATTTGTGGGGAAAAAAGGACGCCAATTTTGTTCGAGAGCCAAAAAAATATGATTTTAACTTGTAAACAAAAAGTCTGAAAAATAGGCCCGGTCTTAAAGTGGTTAACATGAAAAAGAAGCTAATGCTATTTTTTTTAACCACTTGCCCACCAGCCGCCGCAGTTATACTGCGGCAGCATGGCTCGGCGGGGCGAAACAATGTTATGCTACGTCGCTTCTCCTTGTGGCCACTAGGGGCGCGCTTGCCGACCAGAGGCACGCGCCCGCTGTTCAGCCCCTGGAGCCGGTGCGAGTGCCCGGTGGACGAGATGACCACCGGGTACCCGTGATCGCTCGTGACAGAGCGAGAACCAGGAGCTGTGTGTGTTAACACACAGCTCCCGGTTCTCTTAGGGGAGAAATTACTGATCGCATGTTCATACAAAGTATGAAGAGCGATCTGTCATTTCTCCTACTAAGTCCCGCCCCCCTTCAGTTAGAAAAAGCAGAGGGAACACATTTAACCCCCTGATCGCCCCCTAGTGGTTAACCCCTCCCCTGCCATTGTTATTTTTAGAGTAATCAGTGCATTTTTATAGCACTTTTCGCTGTGAAAATGACAATGGTCCCAAAATGGTGTCAAAATTGTCTGATATGTCCGCCATTATGTCGCAGTCACGAAAAAAATCACTGATCGCCGCCGTTCTAGTAAAAAATAAATATTAATAAAAATAACATAAAATTATCCCCTATAACTTTTGCGCAAACCAACCGATAAACGCTTATTGCGATTTTTTTTTTTACTAAAAAGAATACGTATCGGGCCTAAACCGAGGAAAAAAATGTTTTTATATATATTTTCGGGGATATTTATTATAGCAAAAAGTAAAAAATATTGCATTGTTTTTTGAAATTGTCGCTCTATTTTTGTTTATAGCGCAAAAAATAAAAGCCGCAGAGGTGATCAAATACCACCAAAAGAAAGCTCTGTTTGTGGGGAAAAAAGAACGCCAATTTTGTTTGGGAGCCACGTCACACGACCGCGCAATTGTCTGTTAAAGCGGCGCTTTAACAATTGTCTGTATTGTATTGGGATCTGCACTGTAGGGGGTCTGTATTGTAAGGGGGTCTGCACTGTAGGGGGGTCTGTATTGTAGGTGGAGGTCTGCACTGTAGGGGGGTCTGTACTGTAGGAGGGGGGTCTGCACTGTAGGAGGGGGTTTGTATTGTAGGGGGTCTGCACTCTAGGTGGGGTCTGCATTGTAGGGGGGTCTGCACTGTAGGGTGGTCTGTACTGTAGGGTGGTCTACACTGAATCAGGGGGGTCTGTGTAACATACAGGGGGTCCAGAACTGTTAGGGGGTGTCTGTGTAACATACAGGCGCCTAGAGCTGTGGGGGTCTGTGTAATGTAAAGGGGTCCAGAGGTGCAGGGTGCTGTGTAATGTACATGTAAAGGGGTCCAGTCCAGAGCTGCAGGGTGTTGTGTAATGTAAAGGGGTCCAGAGGTGCAAGGTGCTGTGTAATGTAAAGGGAACCAGAGGTGCAGGGGGCTGTGTAATGTAAAGGGATCCAGTGGTGCAGGGTGCTGTGTAATGTAAAGGGATCCAGAGGTGCAGGGTGCTGTGTAATGTAAAAGGATTCAGAGGTGCAGGGTGCTGTGTAATGTAAAGGGGTCTAGAGGAGCAGGGTGATGTGTAATGTAAAGGGGTCCAGAGGTGCAGGGTGCTGTGTAATGTAAAGGGGTCCAGAGGTGTAGGGTGCTGTGTAATGTAAAGGGGTCCAGAGGTGTAGGGTGCTGTGTAATGTAAAGGGGTCCAGAGGTGTAGGGTGCTGTGTAATGTAAAGGGATTCAGAGGTGCAGGGTGCTGTGTAATGTAAAGGGGTCCAGAGGGGCAGGGTGCTGTGCAATGTAAAGGGGTCCAGAGGTGCAGGGTGCTGTGTAAAGTAAAGGGGTCCAGAGGTGCAGGGTGCTGTGCAATGTAAAGGGGTCCAGAGGTGTGGTGCTGTGTAATGTAAAGGGGTCCAGAGGTGCTGTGTAATGTAAAGGGGAACATAGGTGCAAGGTGCTGTGTAATGTAAAGGGGTCTAGAGGTGTAGGGTGCTGTGTAATGTAAAGGGATTCTGAGGTGCAGGGTGCTGTGTAATGTAAAGGAGTCCAAAGGTGCAGGGTGCTGTGCAATGTAAAGGGGTCCAGAGGTGTGGTGTTGTGTAATGTAAAGGGGTCCAGAGGTGTGGTGTTGTGTAATGTACACAGTAGTGACAAAGTGATATTGAAGGCAGCAGAGGGCACAGTGGGGTGTTTTTACATTTTAACAAAGGGGGGGGGGGGTGCCAGATATGGGATCCGCCCCGGGTGCAAATGCACTAGGTACGCCCCTGGCTATAAAAAAAATTTAATATACAGAGATTGAAAATAGCCCCCTTAATAAATCAGTGCCTTTGGAAAAGAGCGAGTGAAACCTGCCAAGGTAAACTTTTCTTCTAGGCGCTGTTTGTCTAACACATCAATGATTTTTGCTCATTTCCAATCTTGCATTGTTTTATACGAAGCTGATTTTTACTCTCAGCAGCACGGCACGTTTTTGTATTTCATGCACGGTATCCTTTATCAATTACTTCTCGCAGCTGTATCTCCGGCATTTCCAAAAGTCTCATTTATTTTCAGGCTGGGTTATTACAACACAAAAAAGAGGCGGATTAATCTAACCCATTATCGGAGTTTGGGACGGAGCGACCTCAGTCATTCGTCAAGGTCGATGTCTGCTGTGTGCATGGTGGGGGGGGGGGAGCGGACTCCCGGCTCGGGGGGGGGCGCCCCAGATCTGCCGATTCTAAGACCTGCTCTAGACAAGGCGTAGAACTCTTTAGGCATGATAAATAATGTATTCAATTATTTATTCATGGGTTTCCGAAATATTTTAGGACTGAAGATAAATCGTGCCGCGCTTTCTCAGATTCACCCCACAAAGTGAGTGGAAGGGATTAGGAATCAGAGGTACGGATTTAACCCCAAGGGCCTCCAGGATGGTCACACGACTGAAGGGTGAAAGAGCTGTCAACGGCCGCAGACTATTACTCATCCCTTACATCTAGAGGGAAGTTGGTTGTTCACTGAGGACATGATCTGAATCATAAAAGGGCTATCTTTAAAATGAAGGTTTCAGCTTTTTAAAGGGCTAGTCCATCCAAAAGTGATGTTCTAGCTTCAGGTAAAGGCTGGTGGGCTGAGTCACTCTTTGGCTTCAAACAGCGAGAACTCCCTACCTACTCCCCATGTCTAATAAATGAAAGAAACAAAATAAACTAAAAGTAATAAAAAAAAAATAATAATAAAAAAAAATACAAATAAAAGACAATAAGAAACAATAAAAGAAACCCAAAACGCTCCCGTAATAATTCATGATGCGGACCTTATGCCTCAAACACAAAGATCTCATAACCAGAAACCCTGAGATGTGTGAGGGTGAGGGGCTGTTAGCTGGTTGGACTCTCTAGTATCTATTAAGATGGAAATAATTATATTGGACTGACTGATGAAAAGTAATAGATATTATAAGTATAAGCTTGTATGACAGTTTGATGGACCGCTAGGCACCCAGCTTGGGTGCTTCTGTTAGTATAGAGCTTCCTCCAGTCTGAAACCGGGAACAAGGTATTATAGCTGAACACCCAAGAACTAGACAACACTAGCTTAGGTGCATACTGGAATTGGAACTCTTTATTGTAAATTCACACAGTATATACCGTATTTATCGGCATATAGCACGCACCCCAAGTTTAGGAAGGAGGTTTCAGGAAAAAACATACATTTTAAATGCCCAACAATGCAGCCTTATCAGTGTCCATCTGCAGCCTTGCCCAACAGTGTCCATCTGCAGCCTTGCCCGTCATTGCAGAATGATTAGTGTCCATCTGCAGCCTTGCCCAACATTGCAGAATGATCAGTGTCCATCTGCAGCCTTGCCCAACAGTGTCCATCTGCAGCCTTGTCCAACAGTGTCCACCTGCAGCCTTGCCCAACAGTGTCCACCTGCAGCCTTGCCCATCATTGCAGTATGATCAGTGTCCATCTGCAGTCTTGCCCAACAGTGTCCATCTGCAGCCTTGCCCAACAGTGTCTACCTGCAGCCTTGCCCATCATTGCAGAATGATCAGTGTCCATCTGCAGCCTTGCCCATAATTGTAGAACGATCAGTGTCCATCTGCAGCCTTGCCCATAATTGTAGAACGATCAGTGTCCATCTGCAGCCTTGCCCATAATTGTAGAATGATCAGTGTCCATCTGCAGCCTTGCCCATCATTGCAGAACGATCAGTGTCCATCTGCAGCCTTGCCCATCATTGCAGAACGATCAGTGTCCATCTGCAGCCTTGCCCATAATTGTAGAACGATCGGTGTCCATCTGCAGCCTTGCCCATCAGTGTCCATCTGCAGCCTTGCCCATCATTGCAGCATGATCAGTGTCCATCTGGAGCCTTGCCCAACAGTGTCCATCTGAAGGGAAAAGGGACACATGTTAGAGAAGAAGAAAAAGCTACTGGTCCCAAAGTTGCATGTAAGAGAAAAGGTTCCCCGGTTGGACTTATGCGCAGCATTATAGAGAATGAAATAAAATTCTCCTGTACTAATAACTTATTACTAACTACTTCGTACTGACTACTACACTACTACCACACTCTCCTACATACACTCTCAACTACTAACACTTGCTTTACTATTACTCTTATACTTTTTACTTTACTACTTCTCTACTCTCTACATTTACAGAACTCTCACTTACTCACTCTCTACTCATTTACTTTTTTCTACTCTCTTACACACTACTACTTCACTCTAGCTACTTCTATCAATTACTCTACTACCACTAGTGTCATCAATTCTACTACTGCATGTACACTTACAACACTACTCCTTTTGCTCCTTCACCTTTAACTGTTCTGCTCTAACTACTCCATGCCTACAACTTAATTGCTACACTTCTACTCTACTACACAGATTAGCTCAACTACTACTCTCTCTAGACTACCACTTCATAACTCTACTCTACTTACTAACTAATATACTTACCAACTATCTATACTGGTCCCAAAGATTTGCATGAAGGGAAAATGTTCAGGTTGGACTTATGGCAGCTTATAGAAAAAAATAAAGATTAGGATGTAATAAGAGTAAAAAATAAAAATTAATATTTCCCGGGCTATGCGGAGCCAAGACATTGGCTAGATACCCAAAAAACAACAAAAATAAAACAAATCAAATCAAACTAAAAAAATGGTTCAAAATTGAATAACATAAAACAATTGTAAATGATAAAAAGCCCACATTTTTTGGTGCAGTTTGTCTGAGAGTAATACCTATCAAATTTCCCCTGGTAGTGACAATGTTACCCGACTCGTTTCGACCAGTTGGGTCCACCATAAAATCATAAATCAGAACAAATCAAAAATCAAAAATTCACAAGCAACACCACAAAACACCATCAAACAAACATATCCCAACAAAAAAAAAGTAAACAAACAACAAAATCCCTAAAAAAACAAAGGATTCAAAAACGCAACCAGAAAACAAATCGGCCAAACCAAAAAAAAAAAAACTTAATCAAAAAACAAAAAAAAACAAACAGAATCAAACAAAATCAAAAGATCAACACTATTCCCAAAACTTTATCAGAGCACATCAAACAACAAAAAAAAAACAACCAAAAACATTCAAAAAAAAAATTCAACCTCAAAAAAAAATTCAAAAAAAAAGCAAACACAAAAAAAATGTTCAACAAAACAAACACAAAAAAAAACGCAAACACAAAAAAAAAAAAAACCAATCAAAATCTGTTCACAATCAAAATCAAACAAAAAATCAAACGCAAACAAACGATCTCTTCTTAAAAAACAATAGCACAAAAAAAATCAACAAAAAAACAAACAAAAACCACCCCACTTTTTAAAAAACTTCAGAAACAAACAAAAAAACATCAACAACAAACAAAAAAACAATCCCCAAAACACCATCAAACAAAATCAGCTCTTCACAAAACAAATCATCAAACAAAAAAATCATCCAAAAATCACAATTCAAATCAAATTCAAATAAATCAAATTAACAAAACAAAAAATCAAAAAATCAAAAACAAAATTCTAAACAAAAAAAAAAAAAATCAACAAAAAAAATTCAAAAAAATCATCAACACCAAACAATTCAAAAACAACCAAAAAAACAAACAAAAAAAAACACATCGCAAACAAAAAAAAATCAACAAATCCCGTATTTCCCCAAAGAATACATAGCAAAACAAAAAAAAACAAACTTGAAGTCGCACAATAAATCAAACGCAAAAAAAACTAAAAACAAAAAGAAAAACACATCATCAAAAAAGAAACCAAATCCACGTACACTCCCAACAATCTGTTAAAAAAAACAAAAAATAGTCAATGAATGAAACACTTCATCTAATCACAACAATCAATATCCACAAAAGACAAAAACTCAAACAAATTGAATCATCAAACAAACCAAAAAACACTTCAAATCAGGGGCTGCACAACTGAAAAAATCTGCAAAAATCATTCAAAAAAAAATCAAAAACGTTCAACAACACAATCAATCACTTGTAAACAAAAAACAACAACTGCAGGGGTAACAAATGTAAAATCAAACAACAGGAGGATTTGTAAAACTTAAAAACAACAACCAGAATTCACAACCAAAAATGTACAGTGTAAACAAACAATCCAAAAACAGGGCTTCAAAAAAAAAAAATCCAATCATCAAAACACAAATCTGTTAAAAAAAGGGTCATCAAAATAACAAAATGTTCAAAGTAAGGGTCAAGATCATTCAACAATCAGCAAGAGGCAGGGTGATTGTAAAAAAGGGGTCCAGAGGTGCAAGGCTGTGTAATGTAAAAGGAAATCACAAATGTAAAAAAAAAAAGTTCCAGAGGTGCTGTGTAAAAAAAAAAAGGGGTGCAGAAAAAACACAATGCAAAGGTGTCAAAAATCACAAGAAATACAGGGTAAAAAAAAAAAAAAAGGCAAAGTGCAGGGTGCACAAAAAAGGGTCCAGAGGTGTAGTAATGTAAAAAAAAAGGTTCCAGAGGCTGTGTAATGTAAAAAAAAGGTCCAAGAACCAAACCAAAAAACAGAGGCAGGGTAAAAAAATCAACACAAACACAAACAAAAAAGGGGTCCAGAGGTGCAAAAAAAAAAAATCACCAGTGCAAAAAAAATCAATGTAAAGGTCAAACAATTCACACAGATAAAAAAAATCCAAAGGAAACAGTGTAAAAAAACATCTTGAAAAAAAAAGGCCAGAGGTGTAAACACTTCACAAAAAAAATCAAAAAATTCCGAACAGCTCTCAAAAAAACAACAATGTCAACAAAATCACCAGAATCAAACAAAAACAACACAACTGGGGGACAAACAACCTAAAAAACATAAAAACAACAATAAATCATCAAAAAATCAACAATCTTCTAACAATAAACAAAAACAAATGCAAAACACATTTAAACACATCGCTAATGTAAAAAAAAACAAAACAAAAAAAAAGTTCCAAAATCATCACAAACAACAAACATCCAAGGTAAAACAACAACAGGAACGCTGTTTGTCAAACAACAAAAAAAAATTGAACATTTCCAACGTCATTGTAAATCAACGTCATCATGGGCACAAAACAAAAGGATCATGCAACAAAAAAAAAAAACACAATTCAAACAATCACCTCAAAAAATCTCAAAAAAGAGAATTAAAAAAACAAAAAAAAAAACAAAATAAAAAAACCCAAAAGGGACAACGAAAAAAAACATTCAACTGAAAAAATCAATAGAAACACAATTCACAAAACAAAGCGGAAACTCACAAAACAAAAACATCACAAAGTCATTCAAACAAAAACAAATCTAGACAAAATTCAAATTCAATTCAACACAAAACAAAAATCAAAAAAACAAAATTAAAAATCAGACAACAAAAAAACAATCAACCATCAAAATGAAAAACACCAAAAAGCAAACAAAAAAATCACAATCAACACAAAAAAACAAAAAAACTAACAATCACAATCTTAAACAAACACATCATCATCAAAAAAAGGACACAAATCAAAAAAAATCTAAAATAAATCATCACAAAAAAAAAATCAAATCAAAAAACAATTCAACAAATCAACCAAAAAAATCAAAAAGTCAAAACACAACAAATCAACACACACACACACTGACATCAAGATCACAAAACATCAAAAAACAAGAACAAACCAACTTTCAATAAAACAAAACAAAATCAACAAAAAAAACATGCAATAATAAAAGATATCAATGATGAAACAAAAAAAACTAAAACCCAAAACTTGTAAAATTCAAAAAACAATCACCACTTCAAAAACAAAAAAAAAAACAAAATCAATCAAAAATGAAAACAATAAAAAAAAAAAAAAAAAATCATCCCAAACAAAACAAACAAACGTTCAAACACAGAATTCAAACAAACTCAAACAATGTAAATTCATCAATCAAACAACTCATCTGACAACAAAAATCAACACCAATCAAAAAGGAAATTTCACAATAAAAAGAATAATCACAACCATAAAAATCTTCAAAACAATCACAAACACCCACGTCTAAAACAAATAATCTCACATCAAGAAACCCAAACACAAGCATTATCAACCATCAAAAGCCAACAAACAGTGTAATCTGCATCTTCCAACATTCACACAGTATAAAATCACCAAACACAAAAAAACAGAAAACATAAAAAAAATCAAAAAAACAAATCATCATCACAACACCAATGCCCACCAGTCATCCTTCCCAACACACCCCCAACATCAAAAAAACAATCCCAACACACAGAATAAAATCATAAACCATCACAGCCCAACAGTGTCTACCTGCAGCCTTGCCCATCATTGCAGAATGATCAGTGTCCATCTGCAGCCTTGCCCATAATTGTAGAACGATCAGTGTCCATCTGCAGCCTTGCCCATAATTGTAGAACGATCAGTGTCCATCTGCAGCCTTGCCCATAATTGTAGAATGATCAGTGTCCATCTGCAGCCTTGCCCATCATTGCAGAACGATCAGTGTCCATCTGCAGCCTTGCCCATCATTGCAGAACGATCAGTGTCCATCTGCAGCCTTGCCCATAATTGTAGAACGATCGGTGTCCATCTGCAGCCTTGCCCATCAGTGTCCATCTGCAGCCTTGCCCATCATTGCAGCATGATCAGTGTCCATCTGGAGCCTTGCCCAACAGTGTCCATCTGAAGGGAAAAGGGACACATGTTAGAGAAGAAGAAAAAGCTACTGGTCCCAAAGTTGCATGTAAGAGAAAAGGTTCCCCGGTTGGACTTATGCGCAGCATTATAGAGAATGAAATAAAATTAGGATGTATTAAGCAGTATTTATTTCCGAGCTATGCGGATACCCAAATGGTTCAAAATGAATTACATAAAACAATTGTAATGATAAAAAGTCACATTTCTTGGTGCAGTTTGTATGAGTAGTAATACATATCATGATTTCATGGTAGTGTACAATGTTGAGCCCGACGCGTTTCGACCAGTTGGGTCTCTTCAGGGGGCAAAGTTTCTAAAAGATATACATATATAAACATTAAAAGAGATTCAAAATGGATGAAAAGATACAAATCAGTATACATCACATAGGAATGCCATATTATTATAATTACCGCTGAAGCAAGAAATCAATTGTATGTGAAGCCGCTAGATGCTCCGGAGGGTCCTGGGGCCATCCCCGCCCATCCAACCGCGAGCTTGCAAGGAGCCACATTAAGGATACCCCACCCGAGGGAAAAGGAGGAGATGCCACCTGCAAAGAATCATCCAAGTACCCCTAATTAATTAGAAAGATGTATTGTATTCAAAGGTTATTGCAAAGAGTAGCTGCTAGAGTGACAGCTAAGCTTGAGCATAAGTAAATATATGGGAATAATTAAATGGTATGGGGGCTAAGAGCAAATATAATTTGCCAAGGTATGTATAGAGAGAAAGAAAGCATCCTTTAGGGTCCAATAAAATTATTGGTGGGATGGGGAGTGTAAATTGGATAGAATAATATAATTTTATGGTGATATAAAGTGAAGGGGTATGGGTGAAGTAATCAGTGTAAACAAGTAAGCAATTGCCAAATAGGGTAAATCGAGTGGTGCTAGTAGTATCAATGTAGGGAAAGTGCCCAAAGAATGGGTGTGAACAAGAAGGGAAAACGTATAAATTTATGCCCCAATGGAGAGGGGAGTGAGGTGAATAAGTGTGGCAACAAATAAGGTAGTGATGAAATAACATAGATGGTGAAATAGTTACCTGGTAGGGTGAGGGGTTGAAGAGTTAAATAGAGTATGCTTGTATTAGCCTGACTGCAGTTGTGCACTGAAAATTCGGGACAGGGATGCGTTAGCATACAACCTAACCTGCTAGGAATCTGGTGTGGATTCTCCTATGGCAGCTCATTAAATAAGCCCCCCGGGTGTAGTGATCCAGAATGATCGCGTGCAGGCAATTATCACCACTCCATAAGCCCAAATGGGAAGTATTCCCGGCCGCTGGTGGGCGGCCCACGTGTGGCTCCCTTGGCGTCCCAGAGGGGCTGGGTCAGCCCCGACTGCTATCGTCATCTCCGTCACAGCAAAGTAACGTAGTGACGTCAGCGCGCACGCCCGAAAAGAGCGCGCGCGCCGCGTCAATGCTGGAACAGGGAGGATTCAAGGGACGCCACCGGCAGGGTATATCTCGCACGAGCGTGCGGGGGATTCTCCTCCGGTACTCAATGAGCGGTAGGAGGGGTGACAGAGGTGCAAGCCTCTCTCCTCCAACCCCGCCGGGAAGCAAAGAGGGAAAGGGGCTCCAAACACGGAGGACCGGGTAGGATAAACCATGCCCCGCCGGAAATCCAAAGCGGCCACAATAAATGACATGAACATGCGTGACAATTATCATAAATGTACCAAATCTTGAATGGGGTTATAAATACTGTAAAACATAATTGAGTATAATGTTATACACTTGAGCTGTGTGTTAGTACCATGACTGAAGGACCCCTGGCATATGGTAGTATTAAAAGATGCTTTCTTTCTCTCTATACATACCTTGGCAAATTATATTTTCTCTTAGCCCCCATACCATTTAATTATTCCCATATATTTACTTATGCTCAAGCTTAGCTGTCACTCTAGCAGCTACTCTTTGCAATAACCTTTGAATACAATACATCTTTCTAATTAATTAGGGGTACTTGGATGATTCTTTGCAGGTGGCGTCTCCTCCTTTTCCCTCGGGTGGGGTATCCTTAATGTGGCTCCTTACAAGCTTTTTGGGTGGGCCCCCCGCGGTTGGATGGGCGGGGATGGCCCAGGCCCCTCCGAAGCATCTAGCGGCTTCACATACAATAGATTTCTTGCTTCAGCGGTAATTATAATAATATGGCATTCCTATGTGATGTATACTGATTTGTATCTTTTCATCCATTTTGAATCTCTTTTAATGTTTATATATGTATATCTTTTAGAAACGTTGCCCCCTGAAGAGACCCAACTGGTCGAAACGCGTCGGGGCTCGAACATTGTACACTACCATGAAATCATGTGACCTTTTATCATTACAATTGTTTTATGTAATTGTTTTTGAACCATTTGGGTATCCACATAGCTTCGAAATAAATACTGCTTAATACATCCTAATTTAAGTCCACCTGGGGAACAGTGTCCATCTGTAGCCTTGACCAAAATTGCAGCATGGTCAGTGTCCATCTGCAGCCTTGCCCAACAGTGTCCATCAGCAGCCTTGCCCAACAGTATCCATCTGCAGTCTTGCCCAAAGTTGCAGCATGGTCAGTGTTCATCTGCCCGCTGAGCAGGGAATGAGTCCCGCCGAGATAGACAGAGCCGGATGTCCTGTGTACTCGGCTCCTTTTGGCTTGTCTCACAGTCCAGCCCAATCCCGCCCCTTGGCCCGGCTCCTATGATGGACATAACACCGGTCCAATGGTGGGACGTAAATGCTAGGAGGCAGGACTGGGCGTGTCTGCGAGTGGAGCCGAACTGAGCCAAGTACACAGTACACTCGGCTCTGTCTATTTCGGCGGCACTCATTCCCGCCTTCCCATCCGAGGCTGCAGTTTGGTGTATAACATGCACCCATGATTTACACACGAGGAGACATATCCGATTAAAATGGTCCGACAGACTGTTTTCATCGGACATGTCTCCTGGGATGTTTTGGTTTGATGTGTGTACACACGATCAAACCAAAATCCCCGCGGACATACATCGCGGTGACGTGGCGGTGACGTTGACGCCGCCACGTCACCAAACCAGGAAGTAAAATACTTCCACGCATGCGTCGAATCCATTCGACGCATGCGGGAGATTTCGGTCTGCTGGTTAGGCGTAGTAACCAGCGGACATATGCAACAGACGGCTTTCCAGCAGACAAGTTTTAAAGCATGCTTTAAAACTTTTGTCTGTTGGAAACCTGTCTGCTAGGTCGTACACACACACATCGGATATGTCCGCTGAAACCGGTCTGCGGACCAGTTTCAGCAGATATGTTTGATCGCGTGTAAGCGGCCTTAGGCCACGTACACACGATCAGACCGGTCTTTAAGGCCAGTTTCATCGGACCAAATTGATCGTGTGTACGGCCCATCGGACCGCTGTCCATCGGACCAAAGTTTTAAAATCTGTCCAATGGACGCCTGTTCGTTGGACCAAAACGATGGTTAGTACACAAAAGCATCGGACCAAAAACCTGCGCATGCTCAGAATCAAGTCAATACATGCTTGGAAGCATTGAACTTCGTTTTTTCAGCACGTCGTTGTGTTCTACGTCACCGCGTTCTGACCCGATCGGATTTTGGACTGATGGTGTGTACGCACATCAGACCATTAGACCACTTCAGCGGTGGCCCGATGAAAACACTCCGTCAGACCATTCTCATGGGACCGGTCTGATCGTGTGTACAGGGCCTTATACGCCGATAAATATGGCATATATCATGCAAGAACAGGTAATCACTTGATCTCATTATCCTAGAAATGAGCACATCTAAGAAATAGCCAACATAAATGTGGCAAACCTAGCCACTTCTAGAACGCTGGACGTTACATGTCAAAAGGTTGTCTGTATTCTGCTGGGTCTTATGTGGGCATAGTAATTGGTATGCTGGCAGCCGTAAGCCACTAGCATTCAAGTACTTAGTTTTATGTTGCCCAATCAGTGTTCGGCAGTTTTAAACCGAACTCCCACAACACATAACCCCAGACCCCAGCTATCAACCGACTTTTCCCTCATGCAGCAATGCCTGATGGGAGAATTATCCAAACTGTTAAGTTCCCCATCTGGTCCTCCCTGTATTACCCCTGTTAAATCTATTTGGCTGTTTGGAAACCCCTTGCATGGGGAATTATATAAATATGGAAGCCTGTGAATAAAAAGTCAGTTGACTCTCAGAGCTGTGTGTTGTCCGGTTACTGGGGAGATTTGGGACATTGCCTTACTTGTCAATGCTGACTGTGGATTTACCCTAATTACCAGCGGAGATCGTGGAGTTAAATATTGTACTCCGCTACATTTGGTGGCAAGCGACGGGATCCAACCTTACAGCCGATAAGCGCAATTCGTGCAATGTGAACTACCGATGTAAATGGAGACGGATTATTCTAGGCTAAAGCGGCAGACATTAAAGGAACTGCTAGAAGCCAGGGGTAAGGTAGCCAGCAACAAATCCAAAGCTGTACTAACTGCCGAGCTGATGGAGGGAGACAGAGCCCGCAGTGCTACACCACCAGCAGCCATGGAAGAAACCCTCTACCAGAGAGAAATGAGGACCAGGCTGGAATTTTTGCCACAGCCTATATCAGATGCCATGCTGCACATGGTAATGGCGAATGTGCAGGAGTACGTGATGGCACACAGTCCGCAGTATACACAATCTCGAGCAGAATCCACTACTGGGTCACTCTACAACCAGGTAAAACCCAAAATTCCCTATCATGCCTTTAAAATGTTTTGCGAGGAGAAGGATGAGATTGATGGGTATTTACAGGATTTTGAGAGACTGTGTGATTTACATGACTTGGAACGGACAGTATGGGTCCCATTGCTAGCAGGCAAGCTGGCAGGTCGGGCAGCAGAAGCATATCGCGCTGTACCCAGTGAGGACAGCAAGGATTATGATAAAGTGAAGCGAGCGATATTAGAGAGATACGCCATTACTCCAGAGGCATACCGGCGCAAGTTTAGAAACCTACGCAAACCAGAGAAGGATTCACATGCTGAATAGTGTTGAGCGGAATACACCATATTCGATTTCGCGATATATCACGAATATTTTTCCGAATATTCGAGAAATATTCGCTAATTTCGAATATTCGTGGTATTTTTACGAAGTATCATAAGTGCGATTTTTCGCTAATTGCGATATTTTGATTGCGATTAAAATCTATTGCGATTTTTTTAAACCTGCGTCCAAATCGAATGTTATTGATATTTTAGTGAAATAAGAACATTGCTAAATTTCACTAATTGCAAATGACACTTGTAATGCGATCTTACGTTCCGGCGCGTGCGCATTCCCGCGTTTTTTTTTGGAAATAAAGTTTCACTTCCTGGATTTGGGCCAGCCACTGCAGCCAGAAGGAGATTTTCAGGAGATAAAGATGGTTGGAAGCATGTTCACCATTGATGAGGAGAATATGCTAATTAATGTGAGTATTTTGAATCGGCAAAGGAGAGATATAACGCGATTTTATTCTGCTAACTTACTCTACTACTATGCATGAGAGCCAATCAGAAAATCTCGAATATTCGGCAAAAGGAATATCGCGCAATATTGCTATTGCCGAATATTCGAGATTTTCTGATTGGCTCTGATGCGCCAATCAGAATTCATGCAATATCGCGCAATATTGCTATTGCCGAATATTCGAGATTTTCTGATTGGCTCTGATGCGCCAATCAGAAAATCTCGAATATTCGGCAATAGCAATATTGCGCGATATTCGAGATTTCTGATTGGCTCTGATGCGCCAATCAGAAATCTCGAATATCGCGCAATATTGCTATTGCCGAATATTCGAGATTTTCTGATTGGCGCATCAGAGCCAATCAGAAAATCTCGAATATTCGGCAATAGCAATATTGCGCGATATTCGAGATTTCTGATTGGCGCATCAGAGCCAATCAGAAATCTCGAATATCGCGCAATATTGCTATTGCCGAATATTCGAGATTTTCTGATTGGCGCATCAGAGCCAATCAGAAAATCTCGAATATTCGGCAATAGCAATATTGCGCGATATTCGAGATTTCTGATTGGCTCTGATGCCAATCAGAAATCTCGAATATCGCGCAATATTGCTATTGCCGAATATTCGAGATTTTCTGATTGGCGCATCAGAGCCAATCAGAAAATCTCGAATATTCGGCAATAGCAATATTGCGCGATATTCGAGATTTCTGATTGGCGCATCAGAGCCAATCAGAAATCTCGAATATCGCGCAATATTGCTATTGCCGAATATTCGAGATTTTCTGATTGGCGCATCAGAGCCAATCAGAAAATCTCGAATATTCGGCAATAGCAATATTGCGCGATATTCGAGATTTCTGATTGGCTCTGATGCGCCAATCAGAAATCTCGAATATCGCGCAATATTGCTATTGCCGAATATTCGAGATTTTCTGATTGGCGCATCAGAGCCAATCAGAAAATCTCGAATATTCGGCAATAGCAATATTGCGCGATATTCGAGATTTCTGATTGGCTCTGATGCAAAAGAAGGGCCGAGTAGCTGATGCAATTATTTTATGTTGCCGAAAAAGCGCAATGCGTTTTTTCGGCCGAAAAAACGCAATGCGATTTTTCGGAAAATAAAAGAATTGCATCAGCTACTCGGCCCAGGGTCTCTCTGTAATCATACCAGCATGCTTTTAGACCTTGAAGGCGATCATTGATCACTAGGATGTGATCTGTTTTAAAAATAAATTTGAAAAAAATAACAATATTCGAAATAGCGAATATTCGCCGCTATATTCGAGTTATATCGCGAATACTCGAATATGCAATATTCGTAGCGAATATTCGCGATTCGAATATTCGCGAGCAACACTAATGCTGAATGGGCACACAAGCTGGACCAAGCTTCCCAAGGGTGGATACAAGCCAGCCAAGCCACTACTATGGAGGAATTGAGACAGTTAATGCTGTTGGAGCAATTCTTCAACGGTTTGTCCCCAGAGGCACAAGAATGGGTGCGAGACAGGAAACCTCTCACCCTAACCGAAGCGGCTCGATTAGCGGATCAGCATTTTGATGCAAGGAGACATCATGGGCCCCTAACCAAGAGTTATCCTCGACCCGCGGGACCACCCAGTACTCTACCACCCCCCGGTCTCACAGCCTCCCCTTTTCGTCAATCCCAAGGGACTTTACCACCACCCTCCAGATATAACGGACGTGCCAACATCCAATGCCACACCTGCAAACAGTGGGGACATATGGCACGCGAGTGCACCCAAAACCGGGGCAGACCCGCCTGGAACCAAGGCCGACCGAACCCGGCACCAAGGGCTGCTGCCCATCATTATCAACGGGAGCCGGCCACTCAAGAGATGTTGAGCATTCCAACGGAAGAACCCCTGGGAATCTTGCATGAGGTGATGACAGTCCGAGCCACGGATAACCGGCAGCATCATCGACAGCCAGTGACCTTGGAGGGGAAAGAAGTCCAGGGACTTCGGGATTCAGGAGCTACTTTAACCTTGATAGCACCCCATTTGGTCCCTGACTCGGCACACACTGGCGGATCAGTGGCAGTACGAGTGGCAGGGGGAGCAGTGTACCGACTACCCATTGCCAAAGTACATTTGGATTGGGGTGTGGGAGGGGGGACGGTAGAAGTGGGCCTCATGCAAAATTTACCAGCAGATGTTATGCTGGGAAATGACTTGGGCCAGATGACCTCTGCTTTTGTACCCCAGGCCCCATACCAGGAAGCCCATCCAGTGACCACACGGCAACAGGCTCGCACCACGGTTCCACCGACACACTCTGAAGCTCCGGTAAGAGACCATGACCCCCACACGACACGTATGTCCTGGGATACCCCGACTAAGTTTGAGGCCGAGGTGAGGTCAGACCCCACGCTACAGGTATACAGGGACAGGGTACACGCTGACCAGGCTGGGCTAGAGGGGGAGCGGTACACCTGGGAGAAAGGGCTACTTTACCGCATTGCTGAAAGAGGAGTGGGAGGGTCGGCCACAGTAATGACTAAACAGTTAGTGGTTCCCCAGAAGTATAGGCAAGAACTGCTTCGGATTGCCCACGACATTCCCCTGTCTGGGCATCTGGGGATGACACGTACCCGATACAGGTTGACCCACGCTTTCTTCTGGCCAGGGATCTCCAAGGATGTGAGGCAATACTGCACCTCCTGTGACATTTGCCAGCGAGTAGGCAAGCGAGGTGACCGCCACAAAGCCAAGTTATGTCCTCTTCCCATTATTGAAGAACCCTTCAGTAGGGTGGCCGTAGATATAGTGGGGCCCTTACCAAAACCCAGTCCCTCCGGGAAAAGATATATTTTAACTGTAGTGGACTATGCCACCCGGTACCCCGAGGCTATAGCCCTCACCAACATTCATGCCGAAACTGTGGCAGAGGCCTTAATGAAAATATTTTCCAGGGTCGGGTTTCCCCAAGAAATCATATCCGATAGAGGCACCCAGTTCACCGCTGAGGTAACCCAACAACTATGGAAGATATGTGGCATTAAGCCAATAGTAAATTTGGCGTACCACCCCCAGTCCAATGGTCTATGCGAAAGGTTTAATGGTACGCTGAAGCAGATGCTCCGTACATTTGGAGAGGCTCATAAAGACTGGGAGCGCTTTCTACCCCATCTGCTCTTCGCTTATAGAGAGGTACCCCAAGAGTCAACAGGGTTTTCCCCTTTTGAATTACTGTTTGGGAGAAGGGTGCGAGGGCCACTAGACCTAATTAGAGAGCATTGGGAGGGGGAGAGTAGCCCAGACGGAACCCCTATTGTATCCTACGTACTGGAGTTCAGGGACCGTCTGGAGGCGCTAACCCAGGCTGTGCGCACCAACCTCCGGGCGGCCCAACAACGTCAGCGCCGCTGGTACGATAGGGGAGCCAGAGACCGCAGCTTTCAGGTGGGACAAAAGGTTTTGATTTTAAAACCGGTCCGCACAGACAAGCTGCAGGCCATCTGGCAAGGCCCATACCAGGTGGTGGAACAGAGATGTGACACCACCTATGTGATTGGCCCCTGCTCAGGGGTAGGGGAGAGACGCATGTTCCACGTGAATATGCTCAAACCATACCATGAGAGGATAGAGGATGTGGCCGCCATATGCGCTTCCGCCTCGGAGGATCAGGAGAATCTGCCACTACCTGACCTCTTAGAACAGGAGGGACAGACGGAGCCCTCCAAGGGGGTTCAGCTGGGGGAGCGGCTAAGCCCTCAGGAGCGTGCCCAGGTACAAGAGCTGATTGTAGCTAAAGGGGCTACCTTCTCCAATTTACCTGGGTACACTCCGCTGGCCACTCACCGAGTCGAGACCCCGGGACAGCTACCTATGCGGCAAACCCCATATCGTGTCCCTGAAGCAGTCAGGACGCATATGAAGACTGAGATTGACGAGATGTTGCAGCTGGGGGTTATCGAACCTTCCGATAGCCCCTGGGCATCGCCAGTAGTGCTGGTACCAAAGAAGGATGGCACGACACGTTTCTGTGTCGACTACCGGAGGCTAAATGACAAAACGGTGTCTGATGCCTATCCGATGCCCCGGATAGACGAGCTGCTGGATAAGATGGCACGGGGCCGGTATCTCACTACCATAGACTTATGTAAGGGATACTGGCAGATTCCACTGGCCGAGGAGGCCATCCCCAAGTCGGCGTTTGTCACCCCGTTTGGCCTGTATCAATTTCGGGTCATGCCATTCGGGATGAAGAACGCTCCGGCAACTTTTCAGCGGATGGTCGATCGGTTATTGGACGGATTCCAGGAATACGCATGTGCCTATTTAGACGACATCGCCATATTTAGCCAGACCTGGGCAGAGCACCTACAACACATAGGGGCCATTCTAGATCGTATTGGAGAGGCAGGGTTAACACTGAAACCCAGCAAGTGTCATATAGGGATGGCCGAAGTGCAGTACTTGGGCCACCGGGTGGGGAGCGGGCGACAGAGACCCGAACCAGCTAAAGTTGAAGCCATAGCTGAATGGCCCACCCCCAGGACGAAAACCCAAGTGCTAGCGTTTCTAGGTACTGCGGGGTACTATAGAAAATTCGTACCCAATTATAGTGCCCTGGCCAAACCCTTGACTGACTTGACACGCAAGAACCTGCCCCGACAGGTTGTCTGGGCCCCAGAGTGTGATCAGGCATTCCAACAACTAAAGACTGCTCTAACTAATGCCCCTGTACTTGCTGCTCCTGATCCAACTAAAAGATTCCTTGTCCATACGGACGCTTCAATGTTTGGATTGGGAGCAGTGCTGAGCCAAGTGGGAGCCGATGGCGGAGAACACCCCGTAGCTTACCTGAGCCGAAAGTTATTGCCACGAGAAGTAAGCTACGCCGCCATTGAGAAGGAATGCCTGGCCGTGGTGTGGGCCCTCAAAAAGTTGCAGCCGTATTTGTATGGACAACCTTTTTCGCTACTCACAGATCACAACCCATTGGTGTGGCTAAACCGTGTGGCGGGAGACAATGCCCGGCTGCTGCGCTGGAGTTTGGCGCTGCAGCCGTTTGACTTTACAATCCACTACCGACCAGGGAAGCAAAACGGTAACGCCGACGGGTTATCTAGACAAACTGAACTTGAAAAGTGATCTGTGAAATTACACCCCCGGACATCCCCAAGCCGATCCGTTGGGATCAGACTGTGTATGCCGGCTTGGTTCTGGGGGAGCATTGTGGCAAACCTAGCCACTTCTAGAACGCTGGACGTTACATGTCAAAAGGTTGTCTGTATTCTGCTGGGTCTTATGTGGGCATAGTAATTGGTATGCTGGCAGCCGTAAGCCACTAGCATTCAAGTACTTAGTTTTATGTTGCCCAATCAGTGTTCGGCAGTTTTAAACCGAACTCCCACAACACATAACCCCAGACCCCAGCTATCAACCGACTTTTCCCTCATGCAGCAATGCCTGATGGGAGAATTATCCAAACTGTTAAGTTCCCCATCTGGTCCTCCCTGTATTACCCCTGTTAAATCTATTTGGCTGTTTGGAAACCCCTTGCATGGGGAATTATATAAATATGGAAGCCTGTGAATAAAAAGTCAGTTGACTCTCAGAGCTGTGTGTTGTCCGGTTACTGGGGAGATTTGGGACATTGCCTTACTTGTCAATGCTGACTGTGGATTTACCCTAATTACCAGCGGAGATCGTGGAGTTAAATATTGTACTCCGCTACAATAAACATTCACAGTTTGCTAATTAACAACAAGCCTTGATTAGTCAGGGGTTGCCCCGACAATCCAGCAACAAGCCAAAAACCCTGGATACACAAAGTACATTACAAAGAATAATAAGCATAAACACATAAACATCCCACAATGGTTCGATAACAAGGTAAAGTGGACACAATATTAAATACATTTTCAAGAGATGAGCAGAGAGACAGAAACAATAGGTAACTCCATTAACAATGGGAATTCACACCTAGGAGGCACACAATGGGGCAAAGACACATAACACATAACACCTTACACCTTAGATTATAGCAGGATAACCCATGATCAGGTTGTTTGGAGCTGATTATATAAACATTGGCTCTGAGTCCCACAGTCTAAGCAGTCATTGCTGTTTTGGGCAAAATGGCCCCAAATCTATATCCCAGTCCTAGATTTCCACAGTCTGTGTTTTGGGGAGACATGGACCCAAATATGAAGGAAGATGCCCCCAGGAACACCTCCCAAGAATAGAGCCCCTTCAAAAGACAGGGCTTTTAATAAGTAGGCAAGAGGCTACTCTGCCGTCCCCTCCGAAAGCCTCTGTCCTGGTTGGGTCTGTCACAGTAGATGCCTTGTTACATAAAAGGAGGAGAAAGCAGAGTTGGATCAGTAATCTGTGTAGCACCTGTGTACTTTATAGTACCAGTGCTAGTTAAATTTAGAGGACGATCAGAGTGTAGTTAGACTCTGATCCAAATTGTCAAGTGCAAAACAGGGTCTCTGTCTCAGCTTGCCTGTGCTGTGGGCTATTCTGTTACACTGGGCTGTTCTTCCACCCCCGGGGCTGCAGGTGACAGCAGTGGAGTCAAGGTTTGGGTGCTCTTTCCCAGCAGCCAATCAGGAGGGTTTGACATCACTGTGCATGCTGGGGATCAGTATTTATGAGGCAGACGCCATTGGTTCTGGGTCTCCTTCTTCAAGTGTGGCACCCACCTTTGGGTGACCACATCACGTGCCACGCAGTCTTCCTGGTTTCCAGGACCATGTTGACCCGGAGCATCTGAACAGCGACGGGGACCCAGTGAGCGACTGGGTTCACACCTTTGCAGATCCCAAGCTGTATTTGCTTTTCGGTGGAGAGTCCGTCTGAGGAGTGGAAATTGAGAGATTGGCGGTCCAAAAGGGCCTCGACAAACCACTGGGGATCAAGGTAGCCGGACACTGAGGGATTGATCACCTGTCAGTCGGTACCTGGGTGACAAGTTGAAGGAGATCCAGGCGTAACTCATCTAAGGAGGATTATCTCCGTAACTACCAAATAAGAGAGGGCCTGTGGCAGGGGTGTCTCTCTGAAGTTCACCAAGGAGGGTCTGTGGCAGAGGCTTCATCCTACAAACGTTCAAGTGATACTCCGGCTGCCAGGTCAATGAGAGAGGCCTCTCCGGGTACGCTAAACCCACTCTGGCAGGAGTGGCGCAGAGAAAGTGTTACACTTGGGAGCAGGACTGTTCCCTATCATCACGCCTGAATCTGCAGTTCTCTTTCTTCTTCAACTTTACTTTCCTCACTACAAGTTTATTGTTTTTACCCGGCTGGGTAATAAAGAGCACAGCAAAGGGCACCTGTTGTGGACATTCCTTTACTTCTACTACATGCAATACGCATCATTCACCCCTAGGAATTCGGAGGAGCCATGAGGTAAATGTGCCACCTAAAACAACCAGCAGCTCCTCCGGGGGTAATGCTACATCTGTATATAAGGTGACCGCAGACCGCCCCTCCTGGCTCTCGCACCACCACTGATACAATACATAGATTCATGCATTGCATGAATCTGTGTATTGCTGCTGCCGCCGACTATTCAGCCCCCTGGCTCTGATAGGCTTTCCGATTACAGCCTGAAGGCTGTAATCGGCTTCCAAAAACGCATCCAAGGGACGCACAAGGGTGCGTTCCTTGGATAAGACTGACAGGCGTCTCAGGTTCACCGGTTCTGATTACCTGTAACCTGATTGGCTGAAGCGTCATCAAGGGTGGGAGAAGACATCGAGGGACGGTACAAGCAGGGTGGCTGACCCCAGAAAGGTAAGTGCCAGGCGGGGGGAGGGGGCATTTTACAGGGCACAGTGACAGCATTTTACAGGGCACAGTGGTGAAATTGATGGGCACAGTGGCGACAATTGATGGGCACAGTGGCGACAATTGATGGGCACAGTGACGAAAATTGATGGGCACAGTAGCAACAATTGTTGGGCACAGTGGCGACAATTGATGGCACAGTGGTGACAATTGATGGCCACAGTGGCCACAATTGATGGCACAGTGGTGACAATTGATGGCACAGTGCCTGCGTTTGATGGCATGGCATAGTGGTGACAATTGATGGGCACAGTGGTGACAGGCACAGTGGTGACAATTGATGGCACAATGGTGACAATTGATGGCACAGTGGTAACAATTGATGGCACAGTGGCTGCGTTTGATGGCATGGCACAGTGGCTGCGTTTGATGGCATGGCACAGTGGCTGCATTTGATGGCATGGCACAGTGGCTGCATTTGATGGCACAGTGGCAACAATTGATGGAACAGAGGTGACAATTGATGGCACAGTGGTGACAATTGATGGCACAGTGGTGACAATTGATGACACAGTGGCTGCATTTGATGGGCACAGTGGCTGCATTTGATGGGCACAGTGGTTGCAATTGATGGGCACAGTAGCTGCATTTGATGGGCACAGTGGCTGCATTTTATGGGCACAGTGGCTGCCTTTGATGGGCACAGTGGTTGCAATTGATGGGCACAGTAGCTGCGTTTGATGGGCACAGTGAGATTGCAATTGTTTTTTTTTAGTTTGTTTGCTCCCCCCCAAAAATGTTGAGCACCAGCCGCCACTGGGTGACCGGGTGTGTCTTGTCAGATAGTGGAGGAGGAAGTTGTGGTGGATCAGAGGAAGAGAACATATCAGGCAATATAATATACTGGTCTGATCTGGTCAGCACTCTTTGGACTTCTATGCTCGGGGATGTCCTCTCCATCTGATGCACTGACCATAGCTCCTCGTTATACCGCTTGCCCTCATACCCTCGTCTCGTAGGTGTCGGCACCCATAGACAATAATACACCATTGTAAAAGATGGAAAACGAAAAGCCAAAAAAGCGAACAAAAAGGCAAGAAAACACATTTCCCGAGCGACAGAACTTCTCCTGACCCCGGCAGAACCTGCTCCATCAACACAAATGGAAGATATGAATTAGAAGATGAAGTATTTGTTCTGCTACATTTAATCGTCACAACAACAAGTACCATCTGCTATAATCAAATCACGCACTAAACCTCGCCGACGCTCCTCGCCGAGTCACCTTTCCTTCCACAATCCCACTTCCTGCCTCTCCTCGCCTTCCGTCGGAAAACTCTCCTTTTTTTTTTTTCTTCTTTTCAATAACCATAAAAATTGATGCAGAAAAGGCAAAATGAAGCGTGTCAGCGACAAGATGAAGGTGATCCCAAGTTTTATGAGAAGAAGATCATTTGGAATAATTTTAAATGAAAACTATCCTTATGATGTTTTTGTACAGTATAATTCAATTTACCGCGTTATCGTTTTGCGAGGATATTAAAATGTTTTAAAGCATTGTTTTTTTCTCAATTGTTTGATAAGATTTTTAATTTCAATTTGCAAGCAACCATCTGAGGACTGTAAAAACGGACGATTTGGCACAATTATGGGGTATAACGTTTGTAGAGTCTTATTGAAATAATTCTTTATTCGCTAACAATGAATATTTTTTACTATTATTATGTATTTTTTTTGTTTGTTAGGCTGAGGTTAGACATGTGCAGGGCTGCTGATAAGGGGGTAGCACCGGTCCTCCTGTACCAGGCTCACGGCTGCCATTAGGGGGGTACAGGCAGTACACCTGTAAGGGGCCCAGAGGTCCCAGGGGCCCGGATGTTAACCCCCGCTCCTTTTTTAATTTATTTTTATTTAAAAAAATTATATATTATTTGTTTTTATTAAAGGGCCCAGAGGTCCCCAGGGCCCTGGATGGCAACCCCCCCCCCTTTTTTTTTTAATAAAAACATTTTATATTTCATTTATTTTTTTATATATTTTTTTGTTTTTATTTAAGGGCCCAGAGGTCCCCAGGCAACCCCCCCCCATTTTGTATCCATTGTATCTTTTATTTATATAAATATAAATATATATATATATATATATATATATATATATATATATATATATATATTATTAAAGGGCCCCTGAGGTCCCCAGGGCCCCGGATGGCAACTCAACTTTGTTCAATTGATTTTCTCAATTTTCTCAATTTGAGGCAGCAGCACCCCCCTTCCGGTTCTTTGCTCCAGGGGGGCCATGCCTGAAGCTGTGTTAGGGGCCCCATAATTCTTGATGGCAGCCCTGACCGGGCTAGCTGGGGGGCACCCAAAAATGTGAACAGCGGGCGCCATGCTGGCCGTTCGCTGTTCACTCAGCTGTGTGTTGGCAAAGCAAAGGAATTTGCTTTGCTAACACTGAATCCGTCTCTCAGCCAATCAGGTTGCCGGGTCTGTTACCGGTCACCTGATTGGCTGAAACATCAGGCACTGTGATTGAACGCCTGAGAGAGGACGGAAGAAGACATGGAGGATGTGCAGGAGACCGCCGCTGACCCGCTCTGAGACAGGTAAGTGCAGGCAGCATCTGATGTAGCACACTGGCGGCATCTGATGGGGCACAGTAGCGGCAATTGTTGGGCACACTGGCAGCATCTGATGGAGCGCAGTAGCGGCAATTGATAAACACACTGGCGGCATCTGATGGGGCACAGTAGCGGCAATTGTTGGGCACACTGGCAGCATCTGATGGAGCACAGTAGCGGCAATTGATAAACACACTGGCAGCAATTGATGGGGCACAGTAGCGGTAATTGATGGGCACACTGGCAGAAATTGGTGGGCACAGTGTAAACAATTGATGGGCACAGTGGCTGCATTTGATGAGCACAGTGGTGGCAATTTATAGGTATAGCGGCTCCGTTTGATGGCACTGTGACTCCGTTTAATGGCACAGTGGCTCCGTTTGATGGCACAGTGGCGGCGTTTGATAGCACAGTGGTGGCAATTTATGGGTACAGTGGCTGTGTTTGATGGCACAGTGGTGGAAATTTATGGGTACAGTGGCTGTGTTTGATACCACAGTGGTGGCAATTTATGGGTACAGTGGCTCCATTTGATGGCACAATGGTGGCAACTTATGGGTACACTGGCTGTGTTTGATGGCACAGTGGTGGCAATTTATGGGTACAGTGGTTGTGTTTGATGGCACAGTGGCTGCGTTTGATGGCACAGTGACTGCATTTGATGGCACAGTAGCTGCGTTTGATGGGCATAGTGGCTGCGTTTGATGGGCACAGTGGCTGCGTTTGATGGGCACAGTGGCTGCGTTTGATGGGCACAGTGGCTGCGTTTGATGGGCACAGTGGCTGCGTTTATTGGGCACAGTGCCTGCATTTGATGGGCACAGTGGCTGCGTTTGATGGGCACAGTGGACGCAATTGATGGTTTTCAGTTTGTTTGTGCACCCCCAAAAAATTTGAGAACCAGCCGCCACTGCCCACCAAGAGGTGAGAAAGTCGGGGTCCAGTATCAGATATAGCAGGTTGAGATAAAGCAGAAGCAAAGCCAGTAAACAAGCCAAAGGTCATTAACAAGTGGTTGCATGTAGGGATCAAGCAGAAGTGCAGTCGAGGAACAATGGTAATAAATGGTAGTGGAGTTTTGGACACAAAAAAAGCGAGATATTGGCTGGAGAGAGCACAATAATCTGGCAAACAGGAAATGCATGGCTAAAATAGGAAGTTTATGGGAGGAGCAAAAGGTTCAAGGTTCAAGAGAGAAACAAGGTTCAAGGCAAGATCATTCAAGGAAGCACTAGCCAGTATTCCCCCAGAGCTCCTGATGGTGGAGATGGGTTTTGCTGCATGTTAGTACCAGGTCACCGTCCTCGATCACCCCACCAGGAGGTGAGCAAGCAAACATGCAGCAAAACCAATCTCCACCATCAGGAGCTCTGGGGGAATACTGGTTAGTGCTTCCTTGAATGATCTTGCCTTGAACCTTGTTTCTCACTTGAACCTTGAACCTTTTGCTTCCCCCATGAACTTCATATTTTAGCCATGCCTTTGCACTTCCTGTTTGCCAGAATATTGTGCTCCATCCAGCCAAGCAGAAGTGCAGTCGAGGAACAAGCCGAAGGTCAGTAACACGTGGTAGTGGATATACGGACAGCGCAAGAGCCAAATAATGGCTGGGGAGAGCACAATTGATGGGCACAGTGGCTGCATTTGATGGGCACAGTGGTGCCAATTTATGGGTAGAGCAGCTGCGTTTGATGGCACAGTGGCTCTGATTGAAGGCACAGTGGCTGCGTTTGATAGCACAGTGGTGGCAATTCATGGGTACAGTGGGCCTGTTTGATGGCACAGTGGTGGCAATTTATGGGAACAGTGGCTGTGTTTGATGGTGCGGTGGCTGCGTTTGATGGCACAGTGGCTGCATTTGATGGCGCGGTGGCTGCGTTTGATGGCTCAGTGGCTGCGTTTGATGGCTCAGTGGCTGCGTTTGATGGCTCAGTGGCTGCGTTTGATGGCGCGGTGGCTGCGTTTGATGGCGAGGTGGCTGCGTTTGATGGCACAGTGGCTCTGACAGATCTACAGGTAATGTGATTATACTGCAGAGATGTAACATACTTTTTTTTTTCAATGTTGCCTTAGGATATGCTTTTATCATCCACAAGAAGTCAGTCTGATTAGCTATTCTTATAACAATGCAAATCAAGCCTGCTTATGAAAAGAGCGAAAATGAATACAAAATACATATTATCACTTTTCTCAAAAGACTCGCAGGCCAAATAGCACTTCTGTCCTAAAGAAAGTTAGAAGAGTGGAGTGTTGTCAGGGAGGATGATGGTCTATGAAGAAGAACTCACAGAGAAGTCTGTAATTTACATCATAAATCTTATGGGGAAAGAATGAATAGTCATGAGCGGATTTCCATAGTAACTGTCTGTGATGTGGCGCCAAAAAAAAAGATCTCTCCGGAACACCATATTTTCACTGCCAAGAGCCACCACCAGGGCTTTTTCTCAGAGAATAGGTGCAGGAACCCCCCCCCCCTTCTGAATTCCCCATTGTCTATGCACCCTACACTTCTCTGGGCACCGTCCCTTGGTCCCACCCCCTACCCACCTCCCAGTACTGTCCCAAGTATAATTTTGTGGTGCTAACTAGGGTTGTCCCGATACCGATGCTAGTATCGGTATCGGGACTGATACTGAGCATTTGCGCGAGTACTTGTACTCGCGCAAATGCTCCCGATGCCAGATACAATACTTTTTTTTTTCTAGAGAGCGGGCGGGGGACGGAGAGCGGAGCCGAGCAGTCCTCATAGAGTAAGCCAAGCCCCCTGCCGCCGCCACCTAGTTAATCAGTGCGGGGAACATTATAGCTTTCATTTGAATAGCTGTGTGTTCCCCGCCGCGTATAGACACTCCCCCTTGCTCGGGTACGTTGATAGATAGATCACCCGTACCAGGATTGAACGGGTGATCTGTCTATCAAAGTGCCCGAGCAAGGGGGAGTGTCTATACGCTGGGGATGCTGGGGATTGCTTGGCTTCTGTTGGGACATGGCTGCATTCATGGGGCAGACATGGCATTCATGGGGCAGACATGGCTGCATTCATGGGGGAGACATGGCTGCATTCATGGGGGAGACATGGCTGCATTCATGGGGGAGACATGGCTGCATATATGGGGGAGACATGGCTGCATATATGGGGGAGACATGGCTGCATATATGGGGGAGACATGGCTGCATTTGTGGGGGAGACATGGCTGCATTTGTGGGGGAGACGTGGCTGCATTTGTGGGAGAGAAATGGCTGCATATATGGGGGAGACATGGCTGCATATATGGGGGAGACATGGCTGCATATATGGGGGAGACATGGCTGCATATATGGGGGAGACATGGCTGCATATGTGGGGGAGACATGGCTGCATATGTGGGGGAGCCATGGCTACATATATGGGGGAGACATGGCTGCATTTCTGGGGGGACATGGCTGCATTTCTGGGGACACATTTAAAAAAAAAGTATCGGTAATCGGTATCGGCGAGTACATGAAAAAAAGTATCGGTACTTGTACTCGGTCCTAAAAAAAGTGGTATTGGGACAACCCTAGTGCTAACAGGGCCGATCCGCCCTATAGACTTACTATGCAAGCCGCTTAGGGCCTCGCAAAGCTGCGAAGGGCCCCCCAAATTACTAGAGGCCCCGCCTGGTGAGAAGTCATTTTCGCCCCCTCACCCCGCTTCTCAAGTCGCTGGCTGCATGGGAGAAGAGGTAAGTTAGCACCCCCCGCTTCTCAATTTAATGTAAGATGTCATTTCCGACAGCAGAACACCCCCTCCCCCCCGCTTCTCAACTTTCTTTAATGTGACATGTCACTGTCGTCAGCGCCCCCCGCTTCTCATTTTTAATGTGCCATGTAATTTTGCTTAGGGCCCCAGGGGGGTCGGGATCGGCACTGGGTGCTAAATAATTTGTTAGCTTCACACTTGACTTCCCTTGAAGTTCACACAGGGGAGGGGAGAAGGAGCAAATCAGCTGTGTCTCCTTTATCATCATCCCATGCGAGAAAGGAAGGAGGGGGAGAAAACTATTGTAACGGGAGGGCCGTGGGACCCAGAAGCTCTTGCACAGATTGAGCCAGGAAATAAGGGACATATGTTGGATTGTTTTAACATGGGTCTGTGATCCACAATATATTCAAGAATGTCTGCAAGAACTAATTACAGGTTGTTAATTCTGAACCCAACAGGTCAATAGAAGAGTGACTCCTTCAATGTGGGAACACAGACTGTTAAGGTGGTAATTAAGTCTGTTACTGTCATGTAAATGAACCTTAGTCTGGCTCTCAAGAACCTTTCATTGTGTGATGCTAATTGACACTGTATTGTGTGAATTTCTATTGATGATAAATGTGTATTGTATAGCAGGTGAGAAGAGCTTATCTCGGAGTCACCTTGTCTGGGTAAATGATTAGTAATTAGCACATGTAGATTATCTCTGGGACAGAATGTCTGTCTACTAAAAGATGTGTATTTACGTCGACCTATCTCCAGAAACGCCAACATAAGTCCAAATGTGCGCTGTCGTATCTTTACGCCGATTCCCGACGCTAGATACGTCGGAAAAAATAGGCTTCCTCCACCCAACATAACTTGCCTACGCTGTCGTATCTTTGGCGCATATTTACGCTGGCCGCAAGGGGCGCTTCCATTGATTTATGCGTCGAATATGTAAATGACCGAGATACGCCGATTCACGAGCGTACTTGCGCCCGTCGCTCTAATATACGCCGTTTACGCAATGCACACGTCCGGCATAAAGTTTTTCCACCTTAAGGTGCCGCAACCCACAGCTGTCGTTTACGTAGAACTATGTGAATAGGGCTGTGCGTAGGTTACGTTCAGTGATTCGACGTATCTTAGGCGTTTGCCTAGACGTGATTCTGTGCATGTGTACTGGGAAGCGTCCACGGGACGGTGCATACGCTGTTTGTTTTTTGAAGCTCAGCCCACCTCATTTGACTTACGTCGCCTTAAACGCTGACAACTATACGCTACGGGGCAGGCCTCCCATATAATCTCAGGTCCAGCCCACTGGAGGGAAGTTGTCGGCTCAGAGACATGGAGAATGAAGTGCTAGATAACAACAGGGGCCCATCACTATTTGGGAGGGTTTTCGTGGCCCCGCGGAGGAGCCCAGGAGAGCTGGGAGGGAGCCTCATCCTTACAAGGTCATGGAGGAGGTGTCCAGGAACAGAGGGGCTGGAGAAGCTATTGGAACGGATGTCCAGTTAAAGTTCTCCATCATGGACTCAGGGCAGGAGAAGGTCAGTGAGTGTGACACAGTGGATATGTGGAGGAGGCATGCCAGGGGAGCTGGGTGCGAGGCCAGAGGAAAGACTGTTGGATTTGTGTCGAATCGATGCTGATATCAGTAGTCCACCAACTAATATAAGCTGCTAAACTACTAGGCTGCCGGGGGGAGGTGCTGCAGACCTCTGGCCTAGTAACAAGACAGCAAATTACAGCCAGCATCTGGGATAATTCAGAGTGATCTTTTTTTTTAAGTGAAGATGATGGGACAGGAAGACTAAGGGCCAGATTCAGAAAGAGTTATGCCCGCTTATCAGTGATACGCCGGCATAACTCACACTTCGCGCCGGCTTATCTGTTTTCTGTATTACACCTTCGGATCTTAACTGCAATTTTAAAATAGCCGCTGGTATCGTTCTCGCTGATTTATGTCGAGAATATGTAAATCAGCGAGATACACCAATTCACGAACGTACGCGGGCCTGACGCAGTCACTTTACACCGTTTCCGTAAGGGGTTTCCCGGAGTAAAGATAAAGCTGCCAAAAGCAGGCGCATCCTATGTTAAGTATGGACGTTGTGACCGGGGGAAATTTGAAAATGTTTACGTCGTTTGCGTAACTCGTCCGTGAATGGGGATTTACGTCAATTACGTTCACGTCGAAAACACCGTCATAATTCGGAGCATGCGCACTGGGATTTTTCTATGGTCGATGCATGCGCAGTACGTACCTTTGTGAATACAGCACTTGCGAGTAAAGTTGCGGCGGCGTAATGTAAATAGGTAACGTTACGCCGCCGCAAAGAACCGCTCGCCATCCTGAATCTGGCCTTAATAGTTTACAGAGGAAGTTTTGTGCAGGAGGAGAGAAGTCCTGGGAGCAACAGTCTGCAAGAGTTTATGCAGAGGAGGAGCAACAGTAAGCATGTCCATCAGTTCTTCAATATTTATTATAGCAAAAAGTACAAAATATATATACAGGGAGTGCAGAATTATTAGGCAAGTTGTATTTTTGAGGATTCATTTTATTATTGAACAACAACCATGTTCTCAATGAACCCAAAAAACTCATTAATATCAAAGCTGAATATTTTTGGAAGTAGTTTTTAGTTTGTTGCTAGTTTTAGCTATTTTAGGGGGATATCTGTGTGTGCAGGTGACTATTACTGTGCATAATTATTAGGCAACTTAACAAAAAACAAATATATACCCATTTCAATTATTTATTTTTACCAGTGAAAACCAATATAGCATCTCAACATTCACAAATATACATTTCTGACATTCAAAAACAAAACAAAAACGAATCAGTGACCAATATAGCCACCTTTCTTTGCAAGGACACTCCTGCAGCCTGCCATCCATGGATTCTGTCAGTGTTTTGATCTGTTCACCATCAACATTGCGTGCAGCAGCAACCACAGCCTCCCAGACACTGTTCAGAGAGGTGTACTGTTTTCCCTCCTTGTAAATCTCACATTTGATGATGGACCACAGGTTCTCAATGGGGTTCAGATCAGGTGAACAAGGAGGCCATGTCATTAGTTTTTCTTCTTTTATACCCTTTCTTGCCAGCCACGCTGTGGAGTACTTGGACGCGTGTGATGGAGCATTGTCCTGCATGAAAATCATGTTTTTCTTGAAGGATGCAGACTTCTTCCTGTACCACTGCTTGAAGAAGGTGTCTTCCAGAAACTGGCAGTAGGACTGGGAGTTGAGCTTGACTCCATCCTCAACCCGAAAAGGCCCCACAAGCTCACCTTTGATGATACCAGCCCAAACCAGTACTCCACCTCCACCTTGCTGGCGTCTGAGTCGGACTGGAGCTCTCTGCCCTTTACCAATCCAGCCACGGGCCCATCCATCTGGCCCATCAAGACTAACTCTCATTTCATCAGTCCATAAAACCTTAGAAAAATCAGTCTTGAGATATTTCTTGGTCCAGTCTTGACTTTCAGCTTGTGTGTCTTGTTCAGTGGTGGTCGTCTTTCAGCCTTTCTTACCTTGGCCATGTCTCTGAGTATTGCACACCTTGTGCTTTTGGGCACTCCAGTGATGTGGCAGCTCTGAAATATGGCCAAACTGGTGGCAAGTGGCATCTTGGCAGCTGCACGCTTGACTTTTCTCAGTTCATGGGCAGTTATTTTGCGCCTTGGTTTTTCCACACGCTTCTTGCGACCCTGTTGACTATTTTGAATGAAACGCTTGATTGTTCGATGATCACGCTTCAGAAGCTTTGCAATTTTAAGAGTGCTGCATCCCTTTGCAAGATATCTCACTATTTTTGACTTTTCTGAGCCTGTCAAGTCCTTCTTTTGACCCATTTTGCCAACGGAAAGGAAGTTGCCTAATAATTATGCACACCTGATATAGGGTGTTGATGTCATTAGACCACACCCCTTCTCATTACAGAGATGCACATCACCTAATATGCTTAATTGGTAGTAGGCTTTAGAGCCTATACAGCTTGGAGTAAGACAACATGCATAAAGAGGATGATGTGGTCAAAATACTCATTTGCCTAATAATTCTGCACTCCCTGTATTTTTTTAAAATTGTCGCTCTATTTCTGTTTATACCGCCAAAAAAAAAACCACAGAGGTGATCAAATACCACCAAAAGAAAGCTCTATTTGTGGGGGAAAAAAACATAAATTTTGTTTGAGTGCCGCGCAATTGTCAGTTAAAGCGCCGCAGTGCCGAATCGCAAAAAGTGCTCCAGTCTTTTGCAGCCAAATCCTCCAGGGCTGAAGTGGTTAAAGAACTTTGTAAAATAGGTTGAGCCTTGAAGAACTGAGTTGGCTCCATACGGCGATATATGGCGCCTGCGCACCAACGTTTGGCTTCTTTCGGCAAGTCGTGACGCGCTGTATGCGCCGGTTGGAAGAAGGTCAATCACTTAGGCCAGTGATGGAGAACATTGGCACCCCAGATGTTTTCGAACTACATTTCCCATGATGCTCATGCACTCTTAAGTGTAGTGGAGCATCATGGGAAAAGTAGTTCCAAAACATCTGGGGTGCCAAGGTTCGCCATCACTGACTTAGGCTGTTAATAGGAACGCCCACTTCCGCGGGATTCACTACCCGGAAAGCCGGGGGTGAAAATATCGCTAAAATGGTATGTATGGAAAAAAAAATAAGAGCAGCATACATAGCCCTGTACACATGTCCGAGAACCTCGTCGGGCTAAACCCATCGTTCCGCCCGATGAGGTTCTCGGCCGGCCGTCGAGTTCGTCGATCAGGCTGTCGAAAAAGGCGTCGAGCCGTTAGTCCCGATGGCCCGTCGAAGAAATAGAGAACCTGCTCTCTATTTTGGCTCGACGCCTCGCTCGACAGTTTGCTCGGCGAAAGCAAACACACGATCGAGCTTCTCGACAGAATATGGATCCCAGCGAGCTTCTCGCTGGATTCTGCCGAGAAGCTCGGTCGTGTGTACGGGGCCTCACTCTCAGAAGTCTGCCCAATGTAATGTTAGAATTATTTTTTTAGGGTGAACCACCGCTTTAAACACTAGGGGGGCGAGGAAGGGTTTAAGTGTGTCCTAGGGAGTGATTCTAACTGTTAGGGGGCGTGGCTACGAGTAACACGACACTGATCACTGCTTCCGATGAGTGGGAGCAGACGATCAGTGGCATGTCACCAGGCAGAACAGGGGAGATGCTTTGTTTACATAGGTATCTCCCCGTTCTCCCGTTCCCTGACACAATCGCGGGACACCGGCGGAACGCGGCGGGCGTGTGCGCGCACCTGCTATGGAGCAGGTTTAAAGCAACGTATATATACGTTGCTTTGCCTGCCGTGCCATTCTGCCGACGTAAATCTACTAAAGGAAGTCGGCAAGAGGTTAAATGTGATGGCAAAGCAACATGTTCTATGGGCATCCCATAATCCCATCCCCCAACCAAGTTGTATATCCCCCAATAAAGAAAAACAAATGCTGGATGTTAGTTACTAGTAGCAACCATCCGCTACATGTAATTAGGTGCATGAGGGCAGAAGAGACACAGAACGGATCCGGATTCGTATGGTTCACCCCTCCTCTGGGTTAAAAAGAAACAAAATGTATCCATGGGAGCAAATAAGAAAACAATGTATTCCTTTTATGAATATTGGTTGCTGCGTTTCACTCCCCGTCTATGCAGAGCGTATTCAGATCGAATGCAGAGCCCGCAGCTAATCAGCTCTCGCTCGCCATGATCTCCCTGGATGCCTTGCCCGTTGTCTTCCGGAGATCAGAGCTGCGGGTAGTAAGTGTTATGGCAAACAAAGTTTCCGAAAAGTCAATCGGAAAAAAAAAAAACTACGGAGACGAAGGTTCATCGTGTCTCCTAGTTAATTAAAGCCGAACTGCCGGGACACATAACAAAAAGTTATTGCAGTTTTGGAATCTTGATTTATTTTTTTGTGTTTTGAATTCAGAGGATAGAAGTATTTGAATTTGTCTTCGTATCAGCTTCCCACTAAGGCCCCATACACACGATCGGACATATCCGATGAAAACGGTCCACGGACCATTTCCATCGGATATGTCCGATCGGGAGTTTGATCCGATGGCGTGTACACACCATCGGATCAAATTCCCCGCCGCCGGACGGCGCGGTGACGCGGCGGTGACGTTGACGCCGCGGCGTCACCGCCACGTCATCGCACCAGGAAGTAAAACACTTCCGCGCATGCGCCGAATCCATTCGGCGGCGGCGCGGCGGCGGTGGGGGACGACATGTCTGCTTGTAAGTGTACTAACCAGCAGACATGTCGGGCGGACAGATTCCACCGGATGGATTTCAAAGCATGCTTTGAAATCTGTCGGGTGGAGAAATCTGTCCGCTAGCCCATACACACGAGCGGAGATGTCTGCTGAAACGGTCCATCGGACCGTTTTCAGCGGACATATCCCCTCGTGTGTACGCGGCCTCAGGGGTGAGGGGCCAACGAGAAGCAACTCACAATCAAGCCTCCTGTATTGCGCTGTGCTGTTCATTCTCGGGTCCTCGCTCAACATCACAGGGTATGTCGTTTCTAAAGCTGGGAGGCACTGCAGCTCCCCTAAATTTGCTGTAAAGATTTCTTAACCAATTCCATACCGGGGGGCACTTATACACCTTCCTGCCCAGACCAATTTTTCGCTTTCAGCGCTGTTGCACTTTGAATGACAATTGCGCGGTCGTGCTACACTGTACCCAAACTAAATTTTTATAATTTTGTACCCACAAATAGAGCTTTCTTTTGGTGGTATTTGATCACCTCTGCAAAAAAAAAAAAAAAACGACCGAAAATGTAGAAAAAATAAGTTATTTTTTTGTTTCAGTTATAAACTTTGGGCCAGATTCAGGTAGGAGAGCGGATCTTTATTTTGGAGTAACTTTTCTCATTTACGTTACTCCGCCGAAACTTTAGGAGCAAGTACTGTTATTCACAAAGCACTTGCTCCTAAAGTTGCGGCGGCGTAGCGAAAATGAGCCGGCGGAATTTAAATTGGGCGGGTAGGGGACGTGTATTATTATAACTAGGCGCGATCCCGCGGCGAACGTACTGCAAATATCAGTGCGCATGCTCCAAATTCTATCCGTGAACGTCAATGACGTCAATCCCCATTCACGGACGTTTTACGCAAACGACGCGAAAATTTTTCAATTCGACGCGATGACGTCAGCCATACTTAACATAGGATACTCCACTAGGGGGCTGGTTTTTCTTTACGCCGCATATCTCTTACGGAAACGTCGGAAAGTCACTGCGTCGGGCCCGAATACGATCGTGAATTGCCGATTCTCGCTGATTAGCATATTCTCAGCGTTAATCAGCGGGAACGCCCCGAGCGCCATTTTTAAAATTGCAGTTCTGATACGACGGCGAAATACAATTACGCCGCTCGTATAGGAACTCCAACCCGGCGTTTCTTGTTTTCTGCTTACAGAGAACAGAAACGCCGGCTCAAAGTGAGAGTTAGGCTGGAGTATCACTGATACTCCAGAGTAACTCTACCTGAATCTGGCCCATTGTAAATAAGTAAGTTTTCTACTTCACTGGTGGACACTGATGGTACTGCACTGACGGGCACTGATAAGGCGGCACTGATGGGCACCGATGTGGTGGCATTGATGGGCACTAATAAGCGGCATGGATGGGCACGGATAGGCGGCACAGATGAGCACGGATAGGTGGCACAGATGAGCACGGATAGGTGGCACGGATGGGCCGCATGGATCGGCACTGATAGGCGGTATGGATGGGCACTGATAGGTGGCACGGAAGGGACACTGATAGGTGGCGCGGATAGGCATAGATGGGCACTAAAAGTATGTGTTGTACTAATGGATGCCAATCAGTGCCAAACAATGCATCACAATCAGTGATGCCCATTGTCGACACTGATTGGCATCCATTGTGGGCACTGATTGGCATCCATTATTTCTGTCATTGTTATCCCTGGTGGTCTAGGATGGCATACCTCTGTTTTGCATCCCTGGTGGTCTAGTGGCATGCCTGGTGGTCAAGTGTGGGCATCCTCGGGGGGGGGGGGGTGTGCTGATAATCGATCAGCACAAACCCCCCCTGTCAGAGGAGCAGTCGATCGGCTCTCCTTTACTCCCGTCTGACACTGATTACCGTATTTTTCTGTTTACATCGCGATCAGCCATGATTAGACACGGCTGATCACGTGGTAAAGACTCTCCGTCATAGACTCTTTACCGAGATTGATGTTGCGGGGTGTCAGACTGACACCATGCAACAACGATCACTGCGCTGCACGACCCCGGGGGCGCGCAGCGGCTCGATATCCTGAGGACGTCATATGACATTCACTCAGGATATTGAAACCACTTTGCCGACGTCTTTTTGCATAAGGCGGGCGGCAAGTGGTTAAAGTGGTGGTAAACCACAGACATGAAATCTGAACAAAGCCTATCCCTCTATAGTGTGTACTTGTCTCAGCCCAGAGCACTAAGTGCTGCTTCCTTCCTCTGCTATCAGCAGGAGTCACTTCTGACAAGTTTTCCTGACACGACAGAAACATGGTGACAGGGGAGGGATCTCCAGAACACAGCCTGTGTTCGACAGCCTCAGCTCTGTTCCTGTTGAAGTGTGGGTGTGTGTGTGGGGTGGGGGGGTCCCTTCCCTCCCCTCCCCTCCTTTCAGCTTTTAGAGCTCTCCTCATTAAAGTGGAGGTCCACACAAAAAGTGAACCTCCACTTTTCGGAACCCTCCCCCAGTGCCAATCCTGACCTACCTGGGGCCCTAAGCTAGGCAAAATGACATGTCACATTAAAGTTGAGAAGCGGGAAGGGGGGGCACAGCTGACCATGACGTGTCAGTTTATAGAAGTGGGGGGAGGGGTGTTCTGCTGTCGGAAATTACATCTTACATTAAAGTGAGAAGCGGGGGGTGCGCTGACTTCTTACCTCTTCTCCCATGTAGCCAGCGAGTTGAGAAGCGGGGTGAGGGGCCGAAAATGACTTCTCTCCAGACAGGGCCTCTAGTAATTCGGGGGTACCCTCCGCAGCTTTGCGTGGCCCTACTTGGCTTGCATAGTGAGCTTATAGGGCAGGGACGATCGTCCCTGCCTCCGTCCCCCCCCCCCCCCCCCGGTGTCACATTTGGCACCTTTCAGGGGGAAGGGGGTTGCAGAGACCTGTATAATACAAGTAATTGCACCCACTTCCAGGAATAGACTCCCGCGGGAGTCACGCCCCATATTGGGTCAAGGAAATCATGAGCATCTCCACCTCTTTGGCGTAAACAAAATGAAAGCATGGATCCATCCTGCCTCAACCTGTATCACCGGTTCAGATTGGTGGTGTAAGGGTGGGGGGATATTTTCTTGGCACACTTTAGGCCCCTTGGTACCAAATAAGCATCATTTATACCCCATAGCCTACCTGAGTATTGTTGGTGACCATGTCCATCCCTTTATGACTACAGTGTCCCCATCTTCTGATGTCTCCTTCCAGCAGGATAATGCCACCATGTCACAAAGATCCAATCATCTCACCCATGGACAATGAGATCACTGTCCTCCAATGGCCTCCACCAAATCTCATCCAATAGAGACCCTTTGAGATGTGGTGGAATGGGAGATTGACATCAATACAGGGTGCAGGGGTGCAAGCCCCCCTAATCCATGTGCCCGGCCCCCTAATCTATATGCAGGGTACCGGACGCATGGATTCCAATGTCTTTTTTTTTTAGAAGCACATGATTAGAGCCCAAGGCTCTAATTGGTTTAAAAAAAGGGTGGGCTCAAGGCACAGAGCACTGCGCCTAGAGCCCACCCAGTTGTATGACACTAGCAAATGAATATTCGCTATTGCCTTCCTAAATCTCCTCCAGGCCAATCAGGAAGCAGGTCCTGAGACCCGTCAACGCATGGTGAAGCTGCAGACCAGAGGAATGGCTACTCAGGACCTAGATGGGGTAAGTGCGGCGTTGGTGGTGACCGACCAGGGTGAGGGGTGGTGCCTGTTACCCCACTGACCAACTGAGGGGGGGAGTGCCTGTTACTCCACTGACTGACCTGGGGGGGGTGGTGCCTGTTACCCCACTGACTGACCCTGGGGGGGTGGTGCCTGTTACCCCACTGACTGATCTGGGGGGGGGGTGCCTGTTACCCCACTGACCGACCCTGGGGGGGTGGTGCCTGTTACCCCACTGACCAACTGAGGGGGGAGTGCCTGTTACTCCACTGACTGACCTGGGGGGGGTGGTGCCTGTTACCCCACTGACTGACCCTGGGGGGGTGGTGCCTGTTACCCCACTGACTGATCTGGGGGGGGTGCCTGTTACCCCACTGACCGACCCTGGGGGGGTGGTGCCTGTTACCCCACTGACCAACTGAGGGGGGGAGTGCCTGTTACTCCACTGACTGACCTGGGGGGGGTGGTGCCTGTTACCCCACTGACTGACCCTGGGGGGGTGGTGCCTGTTACCCCACTGACTGATCTGGGGGGGGGGTGCCTGTTACCCCACTGACCGACCCTGGGGGGGTGGTGCCTGTTACCCCACTGACCGATCTGGGGGGGGGTGCCTGTTACCCCACTGACCGACCTGGGGGGTGCCTGTTTTACATACCTGAATCTTTCTCGAGAACCCCTCTTCATGTGTTGTTTGCCAAGCTTTGCCGATCCCACTGATTGTCAATGTAAACGCGCTGTAAATATACGCACAAATCCCCCGGTGGCACGTTGAAGATGCATTTAGAAACGAACCCTAAAAGTTCTATCATTTTTTCTTTCACGCGGTTGAAGGATAATGATACATTCTATCACCGTTTTATTGAAAGAACTTGTTAAAACTCTTGGGAAGTTTCTCATTGGCCGCCCTAACCACGTTGCCATGGCGACTTCTCTCATTATCTTACTCATTTTCAGAGTGATTAGTGGCATTCAAGCGCCGAACTCCCGCCTAGTTAAAAAATATCTTCAGCAACATGGCACTAATTACCCATTAAATACCACGCAACTCGATTATAACCTGATTTATAAGCCGTTAAGTGGAGTTAACAAGTCCGGGGATGTCAGTCCCGTAAAATGCGATGTTTAGGTTGGAGTATTTATTTTAAATTTACCCTGGGGCCCGGGCCGCTAGGAGAGACCTCGGGGAGGTGGGGCGGTACGGTGTGAAGTTAATGAGAAATAATTTGGTGTTCTGTAAAGAACTCAAGTTTCATAAAAAAAAAAACACATATCGCTGAGAACATTGAGCTTTAAAGTAAATGTACATCAGTACATCGAGCTTTAAAGTAGATGTACACTCAATCTAATGTTGATTTTAACCCCATTTTGCCCAGCCCTGGTGCCCCTTTAACAGGGTCTTAAAGCCCAGGAGACAGGAGGGACTTCTCGATCATGTGACCACTGTGATTGGCTGTTACAGTGGTCACATGACTGGGAGCTGGTCCTGGAGGCTCTTGATCATTACTAGAGACCAGGAGCTGTCCTTGACCTTGGCTGCCCTTTGACACATACAGTATGTGCAGCATGTTGGACCAAGGCTGTCTTAAAGCAGAGCTCCACCCTAAAGGTGGAACTTCCACTCATCTGATTCCCCCCCTCCAATGCCACAATTGGCACCTTATGGGGGAGAGGGGGCAGGGTACCTGTCTTAGACAGATATCCCTCCCCCATTTTGGGGAATCCGGATGCGGCCAACGGCCCGTGACATCACCGCCGGGCTTCGTCCTCATCCTCAAGCGGCCGCCGGGCCAATAGGAGAGAGGAGTGGGGGGCTTTGCGCATGTGCAGTAGGGTCCTTGCCATAAAGCCGAAAGGCTACACTGCCGGGTACCCTTTCCCGCAATGGCGGTGGCAACACCTGACAGCTGATGGAAACATCAGCTGCGGTTTCGACATTGAGGGACTCCAGGACAGGTAAGTGTCCATTTATTAAAAGCCGGCAGCTGCAGTATGTGTAGCTGCTGGCTTTTAATTTTTTTTCCCGGTATACCACTTTAATAGCATCATGGGCCCCTGGGCAAAGTAATGCACTGGTCCCGCTGCCAGCCTGTCCCAATTTACGCACCTACTCTCAAGGATTCTAGAAGTATGAATAGAATAGAATTAATTAGTTTCCCCCATCAGAGTCCCCCCAGCAGGTGTCCCCCATCAGAGTCCCCCCAGCAGGTGTCCCCCATCAGAGTCCCCCCAGCAGGTGTCCCCCATCAGAGTCCCCCCAGCAGGTGTCCCCCATCAGAGTCCCCCCAGCAGGTGTCCCCCATCAGAGTCCCCCCATCCCAGCAGGTTTCCCCCATCAGAGTCCCCCCATCCCAGCAGGTTTCCCCCATCAGAATCCCCCATCCCAGCAGGTTTCCCCCATCAGAGTCCCCCATCCCAGCAGGTTTCCCCCATCAGAGTCCCCCATCCCAGCAGGTTTCCCCCATCAGAGTCCCCCATCCCAGCAGGTTTCCCCCATCAGAGTCCCCCATCCCAGCAGGTTTCCCCCATCAGAGTCCCCCATCCCAGCAGGTTTCCCCCATCAGAGTCCCCCATCCCAGCAGGTTTCCCCCATCAGAGTCCCCCATCCCAGCAGGTTTCCCCATCAGAGTCCCCCATCCCAGCAGGTTTCCCCCATCAGAGTCCCCCATCCCAGCAGGTTTCCCCCATCAGAGTCCCCCATCCCAGCAGGTTTCCCCCATCAGAGCCCCCATCCCAGCAGGTTTCCCCCATCAGAGCCCCCATCCCAGCAGGTTTCCCCCATCAGAGCCCTTCCACAGCCTTGAGGCGATTAAGTTCGCATTTGTTGCGCTATACAAGTTACTCACTCACTCACTCACTCACAGCAGCTGTCCCCCATCAGAGCCCCCCACATCAGGTGTCTCCATAGATCAATACCTGTCCAATAGATCCCTGTAGCTCGGGCGCGCTGGGAGCAGAAGCACATCACAGGGGGGCTGGGCATATATGGCATCTTTGGTTACTTGGATGGTGGCACTCGGAGAGCATATCTGGGAGTGCACGGGATGATTGGCAGCAGCTCTGGCCAACCCTGAAGCCTCTCATCACACCGCCTATGGAATAAGACCTGACACACGCAGAGGGGGCGGGACAGACAGGAGACTGCTGAACGCGCACCGGACAGAATTAGTTAGTTGAGCGTTCCGGTACTAGGCTCTGCTGCGGTACCCTACCCGGGTTCGGGGGGTATGCACTCTTGTCAGTTGCCAGCAGAGAGAGCAAGTGGGATGGGGAATCGCAGCACACGCTACATGCGCTCCGCCTCTGGACAATGACAAGGAGGAGGGAGGGGAGAACTTTGGAGCTTTGGCGTCCCCACCTCTGCCCCGTGCACCCTGCCTAGGATCGGCCCTGCACCCTTGAATGAATGGTTTGAGGGCCACATAAAATGGCCTGGAGGGCCGGATTCGGTCTGCAGGCCTTGAGTTTGATACATGTGCAGAAAGTTAGAAAGTGTTAGAAAGTTCTGAATTTACAGACTAATGTGTGTTGCGTGCCGGTAAAATTCCCTTCGAATTTGCTGTCACAACACACCTATTTCTATTATTTTTCCTTTCGAAGTTGGAGGTCAGTCCATTTACTTTTCTATATTTTTTTTCAGTAACCAATTTGAAGAAAAAGACAAGGCGAGTGACAGTAATGAAAGCAAAAAAATAAATAAAATAAAAGAAAGTAGCTGAAAATTACTATCAAATGGAAAAACAATTGAACCTTATGGCGGATGTAGGTCTTTTGCGGAAAGTTACATTTTCAGCAAACAGCCCCACTCAACTGCAGATAACCGATCAGGCCTATAGAGGGTCTGCGGTCTGACTGCAGCAGAAAGGGTCAGGCCGCATACACACGACCGGTTTCCTCGGCAGAATTCAGCAAGAAACTCGATGGGAGACGTATTCTGCTGAGGAAACCGGTCGTGTGTACACTTTTCGCCGAGAAACCCCTCGGGAAACTCGTTGAGCCAAAAAGAGAGCATGTTCTCTATTTCCTCGTTGGGCAATGGGAAAATTTGGCTCGACGAGTTTTTTAACTGCCGAACTAGGAACTCGACGGGGAAAACGATGTGTTTCGCCCGACGAGTTTCTCGGTCGTGTGTACGCCACCTAACACTCCATAAAATCTACCTAGGTCCAGGGTCAGGTGAACATGGGGGCTATTGGGGATGTAGCTTCAGGCCCCTTTCTTAACCACTTCAATACCCGTCCATTGTCATTTGACGTCCACAGAGGGGATCTCCCATCCTGGGTGGACGTCAAATGACGTCCTGGGCTTTGCGGGTGGATATCTGAATGATGCCTGCAGCTAGAGGCATCATCCAGATATCCTTTTCTTCTGCCGGCGATTCTGCACAACATAAGAACAATCATAGCGGTTGTTCCGCCACTTAATCATTCTTACAGGCGGCGGGAGGGGACACCCCCCCTTCCGCCGCCATCCGGTGCTTCTCCGGGGGCCCGGAGAAAGAATCATCCGGCACAGGCAGGAAGCATAGAAATGACTGGTGACTGGTGACTATGACTTTCGGAGGCCCAGGCGCGATGTGATGACATCACGCCCGGGTCCCCGTAAGTAAACAAAGCCGCGATTGTGGCTAGTAAGCAACAGTATTAATGAGATCGTGATTTTTTTTTACCGATCTCATGCTTTCCAGCCTGGAGGAGAGATGTGGGGTCTTATTGACCCCGCCTCTCTCCATGAAGAGGACCTGTCAACACACATTTCCTATTACAAGGGATGTTTACATTCATTGTAATAGGAATAAAAGTGAAAAAAATTGAAAAAAAGTGTAAAAAATAAATAAAAATAAGTAAAAAAATAAATAAAAGAATAAAAAATAAAATTAATACGCCCCTGTCCCCAGTAGCTCGTGTGCAGAAGCGAACGCATACGTAAGTCCCGCCGACATATGTAAACGCCGTTTAAACCACATATCTGAGGTATCGCCGCGTGCGCTAAAGTGCCAGCAACAATTCTAGCACTAGATCTCCTCTGTAAATCTAAACTGGTAACCTGTAAAAAAAATTTAAAGCGTCGCCTATGGAGATTTTTAGGTACCGAAATTTGGCGCCATTCCATGAGTGTGCGCAATTTTAAAGCGTGACATGTTAGGTATCTATTTACTCGGTGTAACATCATCTTTCACATTATACAAAAACATTGGGCTAACTTTACTAATTTGATATTTTTTTAATTAATGAAACTATTTTTTCCCCAAAAAAAGGGCGTTTGAAAAATGATTGCGCAAATGCCGTGCAAGATAAAATAGTTGCAATGACCTTCATTTTATTCCCTAGGGTGTCTGATAAAAAAAACATATATAATGTTTGGGGGTTCAGAATAATTTTCTAGCAAAAGAATGATGATTTTTACATGTAGGAGAGAAGTGCCAGAATAGGCCCGGTATGGAGGTGTGTATAAAAGCCCGGTATTGAAGTGGTTAATATAGGCCCAGCCCAGTGATACACTAATGCTGACCAGTCCTTTTCTGTAAACATCCCTTGTAATAGGAATAAGCATGACAGGTCCTCTTTACAGTGAGGACCCGTCGTTATTTTCCCCGTCGCTAAATCGTACACACGACCGTTTTTCACAACGAGAAAAAATAGAGCAGGTTCTAAATTTTTAATGCCCATTTTTCTCGTCGAGAAAAATGCTCTGGAGCCTACACACGACCGTTTTTAACCACTTGCCGCCCCCGAAAATTACAGATCGACAGTGGCAAAGTGGTTGCTTAATCCTGACTTGACGTCATATGACGTCCTCAGGATATTGAGCTGCAGGATATTGAGATATTGAGTCTGACACCCCGCAACACCGGTCTAGGTATAGTGTCTCTCACAGAGACACTTTACCACGTGAGCAGCCGTGTCCAATCACGGCTGATCACGATGTAAACAGCAAAAGCCGGTAATCGGCTTTTCCTCACTCGTGTCTGTCAGACGCGAGTAGAGGAGAGTCGATCGGCTGCTCCTTTGACGGGGGGGTTTGTGCTGATCGATTATCAGCACAGCCCCCCCCCCCCCTGAGGATGCCCACTGGACCACCAGGGATGCCCACTGGACCACCAGGGATTCCACTAGATCACCAGGGATTTAAATCAAAGGCATGCCACCCTAGACCACCAGGGATGACACATAATGGATGCCAATCGGTGCCCACAATGGGCATCACTGATTGGCAGGCATTGTTTGGCACTGATTGGCATCCATTAGTACAACACATTAGTTAGTGCCCATCTATGCCCATCCATGCCGCCTATCAGTGCCCATCCATGCTGCCTATCGGTACCCATCCATGCCGCATATCAGTGCCCATACGTGTTGCCTATCCCTGCCCATCCGTGTCGACTATCCCTGCCCATTCGTGCTGCCCATCCGTGCCGCCTATCCCTGCCCATCTGTGCCGCCTATCCCTGCCTATCCGTGCCGCCTATCCCTGCCCATCTGTGCCGCCTATCTGTGCCGCCTATCTGTGCCGCCTATCTGTGCCACCTATCTGTGCCACCTATCTGTGCCACCTATCCGTGCCGCCCATCAGTGCCGCATATTGGTGCCCATCATCAATGCCACCACATCAGTGCCACCTCATCGGTGCCCATCAGTGCCACCTTATCAGTGCCAGTCAGCGCAGTACAATCAGTGCCCATTAGTGAAGGAGAAAACATACTTATTTACAATGTTTTATAACGGAAACCAAAAAATGTGTTTTTTTTTCTCGAAATTTTTGGTAATTTTTAAAAAAAAATTGCAGAAAATATAAATCCCAGAGGTGATCAAATACCACCAATAGAAAGCTCTATTTGTGGGTACAAAATGATAAAAATGTAGTTTGGGTACAGTGTAGCACGGCCGCGCAATTGTCATTCAAAATGCAACAGCGCTGAAAGCTAAAAATTGGTCTGGGCGGGAAGGTGTATAAGTGCCGCCCGGTATGGAAATGGTTAATGTCCAATTTAAAAAAAAAATATTTTTCTCGTCATGAAAAACGCTCGTGTGTACGCGGCATAAGGGTTTACAACCACTTTAATGGCACCCCATATGTGGTGCAATTTTGCCGCACAACCAAAAAAAGATGAAAACGGCGTAAAAATGCTTGAAGCCCGTCACCCCAAAAGAGGTTCAGCTGCACAAAAAAGTGAAACCAAGGGGCTGCCCTATGGGCGACACATGGAAATGCATGTAAATCACCCCAACAAAATGGCGAGCACGAAAGGAAGTCCCCACAAAGTGTGAATGGGGCTGGAAATGGAGAACTTTACTTTTTATGGACTTACTTCCCAACAAATGACTTTCTTAACAACTTTATACTTCACAGTGACTTCAATAACAATCTCATTAAGGACACTTCAACACCACTTTTCAGATTAAGGGCTAATTTAATGATGAATATAATTTAATTCCGAGGGAACACCATAAACACGACGTTTAAATAATGATTCCGTCTATAATTGTTTGAATAAAACATTGTGTTCACTTTAAACAATTTTTATATGTGACAGTAATTCTGCCAGGCTAATCCAATCGTTGCCGGACAAGATTCTTCACATTCTGCTCTCTGAAAGTTTCCCGCACCTTCCTATTACATTTTTGTGTTATGCAGGAAACCGGTGACCAATCAAATGTGTGCTTTGGTGTGCAATAAATTGGTTGAAGTTCCGTGATAGGGCCACATATAAAAACTGAATATTAACTACTCCAATACCGGAGCACTTTCACCTAGGGCGGCCACGTATCCCGTATTGCCCGGGACAGTCCCGCATTTTTCAGCTCTGTCCCGGGCAGCTTTATTCCAGGACAGTACAGTGTCCCGGAATGAAACTGCCCGCGCCCCCCCCCCCCCTGGGGCCAATCTAATGCCCCCAAAAAAGGCTGCCACATCCAGTGGCGGTTCGTCCATAGAGGGCGCTGGAGCGCCGCCCCCTCTGGCTCTCACCGCCACTGAGTCTAATAACATAGATTCATGCATTGCACGAATCTATGTTATTATCGCCGCTGCCGCTCTTATTCAGATGGTCGGTGCTCATCTCCGGCCATCTGAATAACACCAGCTGGTTGGCTGTACGGAAATGTTTATCAAAGCCAACAGCTCTGATAGGCTTTACCAATACAGCCCTTGGGTTCCCGGAAGCTTATTCTCGGAGCGCACAGACTGTACGCCCCTTGGATAAGATGACAGGCGTCTCAGCCAATCTGGTTGACCGGTTCTGGCTACCGGTAACCTGATTGGCTGAGACGCCTGTCAGTCATCGAGGGCGGGAGAAGACATCATGAGATGTGGATGCCTGACTCCAGTAAAGGTAAGGGTGGGGGGGGGGAGAAAGCAATTTACAGGGCACAGTGGTGACAATGGATGGCACAGGGGGTGCGTTTAATGGCATGGCACAGTGGTGACAATGGATGGCACAGTGGCTGTGTTTAATGGCATGGCACAGTGGTGCGAATTGATGGCACAGTGACTGCATTTGATGGCATGGCACAGTGACTGCGTTTAATGGCATGGCACAGTGGTGCAAATTGATGGCACAGTGGCTGCGTTTGATGGCATAGTGGCTGCGTTTGGGCACAGTGAGACTGCAATTTTTTTCCTTTGCGCCCCCTGGCCTGGAATGCCTGAAAGAGCACAATCCCCGCCCCCTACTTGTGATTGGAGAAATCATAAATCCCACCTCTTGTGTCCAATCACTGTCCTGTGATTCGTTACAGCACAAGCTGATTTTTGGGAAGTGGGGGTGTCCCTGATGGTAGTTTGGAAATGTGGTCACCCTACTTTCACCCCCATTTCAGCTTTCAGCACTGTCAGACTTTGAATGACAATGCAACACTGTACCCATGGGTGTAGCATAAGGGGTTGCAGGCAGGGCCATTTGACGGAATTTGGGGCCCCCAAGCAAAATGGGGGCCCCAATCACCCCCCCTGCACATACAGCCTACGTTAGCACTACACATATTTTTTACACCCATGTTCTTACTCCTCACCCCCTCTCTAGTCTCTGGGCCAGATTCTCGAAGACGTTACGTCGGCGTATCTCGAGATACGCCGTGCAACTTCTAGGACACTCTTTTTTTCTGTAGTCAGAAAGCAAGATATGCCGGAATTTTGTTTAGGTCCGACCGGTAACCTTACGCTTACGCAAACTACGTAAACTACTACGACGGCGTGCAAATACTTTCGGGAATCGGTGTATCGGCTCATTTGCATATTGAACGCAGAAATCGACAGGAACGCCACCTAGCGGGCAGCGTAATATTGCAACTTAGATCCGACGATGTAAGTGACTTACGCCAGTCGGATCTACGCCAAATCTATGTGTACGTGATTCTAAGAATCAGTCACATAGACAGGAGGGCGCCATTTTTAAAATTGCAGTTCCGATACGACGGCGAAATACAATTACGCCGCTCGTATAGTAACTCCAACCCGGCGTTTCTTGTTTTCTGCTTACTGAAAACAGAAACGCCGGCTCAAAGTGAGAGTTAGGCTGGAGTATCATTGATACTCCAGAGTAACTCTTCCTGAATCTGGCCCTATGGGCCAGATTCTCATAAGAGATACGACGGTGTATCTCTGTTTCTGAGCCCAGGTATCTATGCGTCTGATTCTTAGAATCATTTACACATAGATAGGGCGTAGATCCGACTGGCGTAAGTCACTTACACCGTTGGATCTTAGATGTAATTCTACGCTGGGCGCTAGGTGGCGTTCCCGTCGATTTCTGCGTCGAATATGCAAATGAGCCTGATACGCCGATTCCCGAACGTTTTTGCGCCGCTTCGCCGTAGTTTACGTTGTCTCCGTAAGTTTAAGGTTACCCCTGCTATATGAGGGGTAACCTTACGTCAGTCCGCCGTATGCCATGTTTAGTATGGACTCGAGACAGCGTAGTGTTTTTCCGTCGTTTACGTTGTTTACGTGACTCGTTTGCGAATAGGCCTGTACGTTAATTACGTTGCCGTCGTAATCAATGTATTTGCGGCGTACTATGGAGCATGCGCAGTAGCCTACGTTTACGGCCGGCGTATGCGCAGTTCGTTCGGCACGGGGGCGCGCTTAATTTAAATACAAGCCGCCCCCTTTGAATTACGTGGTCTTACGCCGGGCCATTTACACTACGCATCCGCAAATTACGGAGCAAGTGCTTGGAGAATACGGCACTTGCTCCTGTAAGTTGCGGCGGCGTAGTGTAAGTAGCTTACGCGCCGCTGCCGCAGGATCTACAAGAATCTGGCCCTATAACTTTTGCGCAAACCAATCAATAAACGCTTATTGCGATTTTTTTTGATTTTTCTTGGCCAAAAATATGTAGAACAATACGTATCGGCCTAAACTGAGGAAAACATGTTTTATATATATATATATATATATATATATTTTTGGGAATATTTATTATAGCAAAAAGTAAAAAATATTGTTTTTTTGTTCTAAATTGTCGCTCTACTTTTGTTTATAGCGCAAAAAAACTAAAAACTGCAGAGGTGATCAAATAGCACCAAAAGATAGCTCTATTTGTGGGGAAAAAAAGGACGCAATTTTGTTTGGGTGCCACGTCGCACGACCTCGCAATTGTCATTTAAAGCGACGCAGTGGCGAATCGCAAAAAGTGGCCCGGTCATTTGGCAGCCAAATCCTCCGGGGCTGCAGTGGTTAACAATTGGCAGTCTGTCATGCTGCAACCACAGCATGTAGGGCGGTTCCAGTCGCACGAATGGGCCACGTTGGGTGGTGGCACTGCATACCGAACACGAAAGGTTGTATAAATTTCACCAACCATGGCTTGGCAGTCAGGGGGGTGATGCACAACCACCTGTTTTTAGCGCCCTTCACCCCCTTGTGTGAACCCTTCCCTCTTTTTTCCTTTTTTTTAATATATGTATTCTGTAAGTGTTTACTAGGGATGAGCTTCGTGTTCGATACGAACGTTTGTTTGACTCGAACATTGTCTGTTCGTACGTTCGTCGAAATTCGAACAAAATTCGAGTGACGCAAAATGGCCCATAATTCACTGCGGCATTGCGCGCTGATGATTGGCCACACATGCTGTATGTCCCGCATGCTTGGCCAATCACAGCGCCCAAAAAACGAAGAGCCATAATTGGCCAAAGCCTGGCTGGCTTCGGCCAATTATGGCTCAGGGCTTTAGCACACGCCCCACACTATATAAGGGCGCCTGCTGGGCGGCCTTGTGTATTGTGTGCCGGCTTGTTACTGAGGTCAGTCAGAGAGACAGAGAGACAGTCTTTTTAGATAGCTAGATAGAGCAGGCAGGCTAGTCAGTTTAGCTTTAATTACAGTGTGTAGAGGATATATATACATCCCAGGAGTTGTACATATATTTATACACTGTATAGTTTAGCTACATCAGTTCTTCCTAATTTACCGGCAGGCAGGTGATTGTGCTATTTAAAGACGTTATCACAGGTATAGACACCCAGCAGGTACAATATGTAAAGGAGTTGTTTTTTTTTTTTTTTTTTTTTTATTTAAGCATCATTAAAATCACTGCTCCAGGAGCAGTGATTTTAATAATGTTTAAATTAAAAAAAAAAAATGAAAAATTCCTTTAAATATTGTACCTGCTGGGTGTCTATAGTTTGCCTGTGAAAACACCTTTGAGAACCCGGGTCTTGCCCGAGGGAACATGTATCAATGGAAAAAAAGTTTTAAATACGGTCACTTTTTCAGGAGTCCTGCTCCATTGATACATGTTCCCTGGGGCAAGACCTGGATTCTCAAAGACGTTTTCCAACAATAACTTGAATATTGGTCTTTAAAATGATCGTTTTTGAATTCGAACGTTCGAGTCCCATAGACTTCAATGGGGTTCTAAATGTTCGCGCGAACGATCGGTCTATTCGACGGTTCTGGTGCGAACCGAACGCGGGTATGTGTTTACTTTATTATTTTCTTTATTTGTCATTGTGTGTTATTTTATAGTGTAATATTACTCATCTTTACATATGCCATGACAGAACCTGTCAAACGCTCAACTGATTTGTCGCATGCTGTTCAATTTACCGATTGTAATGTATGAACGTAGTTTGTATATTTGTCAACATGACATGTGTTTTTATTCCCTTTCTTTGCAAAAAAAATTATATATATATATAAAAGGGAAAATAAAAGTATAAAGCATGCATTGTGCCGTAAACAATCCCTTATTGTTTGAGATAACGCTTGTTACATTGCTGAGGTTTATAAAACACGGCACCCACGCGCCTCCCTAATAACGACACTTACCGCCCGGCCTATAGCAGAATGACGGCCGGGCGGTGGTTGCGTTATCCTGACTGGTTGTCACATGATGTCCAGCAGGAAAACAGCCGACGCCACTCATAAGTAACCGTCAGTGCAGCCTTTTAGTGCCCATTAGTGTCGCCTATCTGTGTCCACCAGCATAGGCGTCCGCTGAAATTTTTAAGGGGGGGGGGGGCAGAGGCGATACACAGTCGCATTTAACCACTTAAGGACCGCCTACTGCACATATACGTCGGCAGAATTGCACGGCTGGGCACATCAACGAAGCTCCAGGACCGGGGCCGCGGGACTCGCGGACCCGATCGCCGCTGCAGAGCGGCGATCCGTCCCTGGATCTGAAAAACGGGGAGAGCCGCGTGTAAACACGGCTTCCCCATGCTTCACTGTGGCTGCAGCATCGATCGCGTCATCCCTGTTATAGGGGGACGTGATCGATGATGTCACACCTACAGCCACACCCCCCTACAGTTGTTAACACACACACAGGGAACACTCAAAGTCACAGCGCCCCCTTGTGGTTAACTCCCAAATTGCAACTGTCATTTTCACAGTAAACAATGCAATTTAAATGCATTTTTTGCTGTGAAAATGACAATTGTCCCAAAAATGTGTCAAAATTGTCCGAAGTGTCCGCCATAATGTCGCAGTCACGAAAAAAATCGCTAATCGCCGCTATTAGTAGTAAAAAAAAATTTTTTTTATAAAAATGCAATAAAACTATCCCTTATTTTGTAAACGCTATAACTTTTGCGAAAACTAACCGATTAACGCTTATTGCGATTTTTTTTACCAAAAATATGTAGAAGAATACGTATCGGCCTAAACTGAGGAAAAAAAAGTTTTTTTATATATTTTTGGGGATATTTATTATAGCAAAAAGTAAAAAATATTGCATTTTTTTTTAAATTGTTGCTCTATTTTTGTTTATAGCACAAAAAATAAAAACCGCAGAGGTGATCAAATACCACCAAAATAAAGCTCCATTTGTGGGGGAAAAAGGACGCCAATTTTGTTTGGGAGCCACGTCGCACGACCGCGCAATTGTCAGTTAAAACGACGCAGTGCCGGGGGCGTGGCTACCGCGCTGCTGAATGGCTGCGTGATCACACCGCTCCGCTCCAGCCACAGGAACCGAGCTCTCTAACAGCGACTAAGCCGCGGATTTTCGATCACCAGAGGTGCCTTGAGGTCCGTGGACCCCGCCGCAATGACCCGTAAGCGGAAGGAGACGGTACAGCCGAAAAAGCTGGACGATTTTTATCCGCCGAGAGGTAGAGGCCTAAGCCAAGATGGCGCCGGCGCGGCAGCTTCACCGCCAGCCTCATCGCACGGATCCCGCTCCTCCACGTCTAGCCCAGGGGACATGAACGCCTCAACTCGCGGGACTCCGGGTATGAACACACCCCTCTCTTGCAGCCCAGCTAAATCTCGGCCACGTCTGGAAGCCTCCGCTGCCCAGGTAAGCCCAGGGCATGAATCTCCCAACGACACAAGGGAGCTGATAGACCCCTTCACATCATTCCCCACCTCAGGCGCTGCTGTATCAGACACTGTGTTAAAGGACATGTTAGTGTCCCTCCGCAGCTCCATGCATACTGACATGCTACAATGCATGCAGAACTTTAAAACTGACATTGGTGAACTAGGAGACAGAGTAACCCACGTTGAAGTTAAAATGGGGGAGTTCGCAGCCTCTCATAATACCCTAATAGACGCCCATTCTGAGCACTCGGAAGAGATTGAATGGCTAAGGTCAAAGGTCGCGGACTTAGAAGACCGCTCAAGGAGGAATAATGTGAAAATTAGGGGGGTGCCGGAATCTGTCCTCCCGAATCAGCTCCAGCAATATGCTAGGGACCTGTTGCAGCAGTTCCTCCCCTCCACCCCGGCCTCTGAACTCCAAGTCGACAGGATCCACAGGCTGCCCAAACCCTCACACCTGCCTGAGAATATACCCCGGGATGTTTTGATGAGGGTACACTTTTTTCAGGTTAAAGACCAGCTTGTGTCCTCCTTTAGGAAATCCCACCAACTCCCAGAAAAGTATGCCCAGATTCAATTATTTGCGGATCTCTCACAATTTACGATGCAAAAACGCAAGTCGTTGCTCCCGGTAACCAAGGCACTTTGCAACCATGGTATTCCCTACCGCTGGGGTTACCCAGTTAAAATTACAGTCACCCATGAAGGAAAGGACACTGTGATATCAGACCTAGAAGCAGGTATTGCCTTGCTCAGAACACTAGATATCCTCCCTGATACTCAGGATACAAGGTCCCCGTCCTCGCCCCTTGTGCGAGGAGGACAACAACAACATGAGTGGCAAACAGTTACAAAGAAGAAGACTGGTAAGAAGCATAGATCCTGAACATCTCTCTGTTCCGTTGGCTTCCCATCGTACATGTTCCAAGTGGTCAGGAGCTAATACTCCAAGTTTGAGTTCCCCCCCATGATTCAAGGCAGTGATGCTGCCCCTGGTTTCTCTATTTTGAAGTTTTTTTGTTCATCGTGTTTTTCCCTTGTTTTTACCTTTTTTAATATTCTTTTGTACGTATTGACTCTCTCTTTCTTCCTGTGCACTCCTCCTCCCATTCATCCCCGGGATCTGGCTCACCTGAGGACTACGCCGATCTACCTACTTTGTGATGGTTGGACGATCGTCAGAAGTTTAACGCGGTTCTTAGTTCTTCTCAAGATGTTGAGGTACAATCTATATTCACATTTTTTTTTTTTCTCAAATGGCTCTAAATGTAGTTTCGTTTAATGTCAATGGTCTCAACCATCCCGCTAAAAGGGCTTCAGTCTGGAGAGAAGCAGCTTCCTTAAAGGCAGATGTTCTATGCTTACAGGAGACGCACTTTTCATCGAATGCCCCACCTAAATTCCAACATACCTGCTTTCCACACATCTTTGCAGCCTCAGCCCATGCCAAGCGTAAAGGAGTCCTCATTGCTATTAGAGACTCTATTGCCCTTAAGGTGCTCCAGGTTCATTCGGACCCTGAGGGGAGGTTCATCATTCTTATTGGGGAACTGAATAACAAACTCTTCACTATTGCTAACCTCTACGCCCCCAACTCCCATCAGCTACGTTTCCTGCAACGCCTCTACTCTAAAATAGCTTCACTCCGTCAAGGCTCCCTAATTGTCTGTGGTGACCATAATTTGACTGTTGACCATTCCTTGGATTCCTCTACTACATCCCGCCGTCCTCCACCGCAACTCCAACGTCTGCTCGACTCAGAAGACCTGTTTGATGCCTGGAGGTGCTGCCACGCTACTGAGCGTGATTACACGTTTCACTCCTCCAGACACAATTCTTATTCGAGAATTGACTTTATTTTTGTTGATAAGATGTTATTGCAGACTGTGTCCTCCACCTCCATTCACACTATAACATGGTCGGACCACGCACCTGTTTCACTTACCATTCTAGGGGGTCATGCTACTATCCCACCGACTGTATGGAGAGCAAACTCTAGGATTTTTCAAATGCCTGTACATGCCTCTGTTGTTACTAATGCCCTATCTTTATTCTTTGATGAGAATGAGGGATCTGTATCAGACCCTGTTACGTTATGGTGTGCCCACAAGTCTACGACAACTGTATACGCCTCCTACTACCATGCAATATCTTAATCAGCTTGAGCCCAGAGCAGTATCCCCCCCCCACCCACTTCCCTTTTTCTTATCTTCCTTGTTCTCCCCCTCTACTAGCGTTCCCTACTATTTTCCTACCTCTTCCCCCCTTTACCCTTCCTCCCGCTTTGTGTTCCTATGACTTTCTCCACTCTCCTAGATATTACTTTTTCATTTACCCCGTGGCCAAGGTTCCAAGATATTAATGGTGGCTGTTTCGAAGAATTTCTTGTATTCCGCTTCTAGATATATCCCATTGGTCATTGTTGATCCCACATGGCTGCAAATTGTTCTCTGGCTGGTATGTTTACCTTGGCCAAGTAATGTGTATTGTGTTCTGGTACTGCTTGTATGTAATATCTCGCTGTATTTTTCTTGTTATGTCTTATAAAACTTTTCAATAAACACTATTTAAAAAAAAAAAAAACGTCGCAGTGCCGAATAGCAAAAAGGGGCAAGGTCCTTTACCTGCATTTTGGTTCGGTCTTAAGTGGTTAACCCTTTCTTCAAACGCTAGCGGGGGTTAAAAGTGCCTCGATAATGCAGCCAGCTGGCAGTGTGAAATAGCTCTTGAGATAGATCAGCTTCACTCCATGCCCATATAAATATAACCTAGAGAATGTACAGACCCCCCCCCCCATCAGCACAGGGGGACCCCCCCTTCCGCACAGATGGAACCCCCCTCAGCACAGATGGACCCCCCCCTATCAGCACAGATCACTCCATTCAGCACAGGTGGACCCCCCCTTCGGCACAGATGGACCCCCCTTTGGCACAGATGGACCCCCCCTTCGGCACAGATCCCTCCATTCAGCACAGATGGACCCCCTTTAACTATTTGCCGACCAGCTGCCGCAGTTATATGGCGGCAGGTCGGCTCCCCTGCGCGAGGTCTCGTAGATCTACGTCACCTCGCAAATCAGCCACTAGGCCCGCTGGTCCCAGATCCCGACGCGCCTGCGATCACCGCGGGGCACCCACGATCACTCATTACAGAGCGAGAAACAGGAGCTGTGTGTGTAAACACGCAGCTCCCGGTCCTGTCAGGGGGAGAAAAGCCTGATCGTATGTTCATACGATGTATGAACGATTTGTCATTTCCCCATGTCAGTCCCACCCCCCCTTCAGTTAGAACACACCCAGGGAACATGAATAACCCCTTCCTGGCCCCCTAGTGTTAACCCCTTCCCTGCCAGTGGAATTTTTACAGTAATCGGTGCATTTGTATAGCACTGATTGCTAAAAAAATACCAATGGTCCCAAAAATGTGTCAAAAGTGTCCGAAGTGTCCGCCATAATGTTGTAGTAGAGAGAAAGGAGTCACCGCTCCAGGTGGGATCACTAAATGGTTATAGGTGGTGCAGGATACCGAGGGTGCTGGCAGTGCACTAAGCAAAATGAAGACAAAGAAAAATGGATAGCCGCACTCCAAAACCTGATGGGTGGTCTTTTATTCAATAGACAGCATGTACAAAAAATAGGGTCACAGCAGTGGAAACAAGGAACAGCCGACGCGTTACGCACTGGATCAGTGCTTATTCATGGCTTGAATTATTCAAGCCATGAATAAGCACTGATCCAGTGTGAAATGCGTCGGCTGTTCCTTGTACATGCTGTCTAAAAAACGCTGATCGCCGCCATTACTAGTAAAAAAGAATATTAATAAAAATGCCATAAAACTATCCCCTATTTTGTAAAGGCTATACATTTTGCACAAACCAATCAATAAGCACATATTGCGTTTTTTGTTTTTTTTTAATGAAAAATAGGTAGAAGAATACGTATCGGCCTAAACTGAGGAAAAAAATATTTTTTTATATATTTTTGGGGAATGTTTATTATAGCAAAAAGTAAAAAATTATATATTTTTTTCAAAATTGTCACTCTATTTTTGTTTATACGCAAAAAATAAAAAACGCAGAGGTGATCAAATACCACCAAAAGAAAGCTCTATTTTGGGAAAAAATGATGCCAATTTTGTTTGGGAGCCACGTCGCACGACCGCGCACTTGTCTGTTAAAGGGACGCAGTGCCGAATCGCAAAAAGTGGCCCGGTCATTGACCAGCAATATGGTCCGGGGCTGAAGTGGTTAAGCACAGACCCCCCCTTCAGCACATACCCCTCTTCAGTACAGACCCCCCTTTAGCACAGATGGACCCCCCCATTCAGCACAAACCCCCCCTCTTCAGCACAGACTACCCCTCCTCCCCCATCCAATTCAGTACCTCAGATCAGCCATCAGCGCGGCACATGCAGCAGGATTCCCACCCCCCCTGTGTACACATAAACACTGGAGGGGGAGGCGGCTTCACTCTGCTCGCTGTGCCTGTGTGACATCCAGCCCGGGACTGCTCAGACAGCACGCAGCCACGAGACTCTTCAACACCTTCTAGATTTTCCAGGGGGGTCAATTGCCCCCCCTTGCCCTATGAAGCGGACACCCATGTCCACCAGTGCCACCCATGAGTGTCCAACAGTGCCGCCTATCAATGCCCACCACCACCCATTAGAGGAATAAAGTTCCTTTTTTCTGTAGCACTTACCCCTGAAGGAGCTGCTGGATTGTTTTGGGTGGCACATTACCTCATGTTTCTCCGCCGTCTAGGGGTACTTTATGAAAGTTGTAGTAAATGGAATGTCCACACAACAGGTGTCTTTTCTATGATTTTACTAGTACCCAGCTGGGTAAAAACAGTAGAACTTGGTGAAGAGTGAAGAGATAGCAGAAATGGTGAGTAACAGATTCAGGTGTATGTAAATGGAAAAAACAGTCCTGCTTCCAACGACAACTTCTGTTTCATCACTACAACCGGAGTGGGTATAGCGCACCTGGACAGGCCTCTTTACCAGCCTGGCAGCCAGAATGTCACTCGGAATTTGGGGTTAAGTCTCTGCCACAGACCCTCCCAATGATTGAAAATAATAGAGACAAAAGTGGTCCAGAATCCTCCTTAGCAGATTTGACACCTTGATCTCCTTCAGGTAGTTTTGGTTCGGTTACCGACTGATAGGCGACCAACGTCCAGCCTCTCAGTACCGCGGTTTTCCTGGTCCCCGGTGGATGGTCAGGCCCCTCTTGGAACACCAGCCTCTCTTGGCACTCCTCAGGCAGACTCTCCACCGAACAGCTTCCTCTAACAGGATGGACAGCTAAGGACCTTATCAGATTGGGGACCCATTCGATCACTGTGACGAGACCCTTGCTCGCTCGGTTCTGCTCTCCCGACACTCCTCTGCTTCTATTGGATCAGATTGCCGATTGCAACATCTGATGGTCCAGTCATCCAAGGTTTCCGGGATCCAAACTACAGCTATGTGCCATTTGGACTCATTAAGAACACACACCAGGCAGGCTGTATGTATGTTCAAACAGGACTCTTTTATTGAAAGTACACAGCACACTTTTATACAGAATTTGGAACATCCCACCCCCAACATCCGCTTTCCTATTGGTCCCATAGCTTGAATAGAACAACTATTTAACATGACTTAACTACTACCTCAGAGAGGTCAAATTCCTTTAGATAATGACATCAAAACAAAATACTATCACACAATGATTTCCCTTTAATCCACATCTTTAGACAGACGGCCTGTCTCTAAAGGAAAGGTACTTACACCTTAGCATCAATACATTCCTTTACTAAACATAATTGACATGCTAATTTAATACATCTGTAGAGAGACGTGTGATCTTCAATACACAGAGCTTCACACCCACAATAGAGTCCCTTCAATCCACATCTTTAGACAGACTTCTGTCTCTGACAACAAGACATTCACACCTAATCATCAATGGCTTTTAAGCAGTGTTATCACACAATGAAGAGGTCTTTCAGGAGCCAACCTCACTTAGCATTTCAATAGTCTGTTCTAAGGCCTCGTACACACGATCAAATCTGTCTGCTGGAAACGGTCTGCTAGACCGTTTCAGCAGACAGATTCGATCGTGTGTACGGGCGAGCCAACGGATTTGGCCACCCGACAGATTGGAAAGCATGCTTACCAATCTGTCGGCTGGGAACCCGTCCGCCCGACATGTCTGCTGGTTAGTACGCTAACCAGCAGACATGTCTTCTTCGCACACGCGCCGAATGGTTTCGACGCATGCGCGGAAGTGATTTACTTCCTGGTGCGGTGACGTGGCGGCGTCAACGTCACCGCCACGTCACCGACACGTCAGCGCGCTGTCTGCTGGCGGGGATTTTGGTTTGCTCGTGTGTACACGCGAGCAAACCAAAATCCAAGCAGACAGATTTGTTCAAATCGGTCGGTCCGACCGATTTGAACAAATGGATTGCCTCGTGTGTACGAGGCCTAAGCATTGAAACAGTCATTCTTATTGATTGGTTGTGAGTCCACATGAAATCACCTGTATCAGTAATGTCCCATCTCATGTAATACAGGAGGTATGATTTTATTAGCCACCCTATCCTGTGTAACATATGCCAAGTAGAAACACTTTAGTACCTCAAGGTCCATGACAATCACTGGGCCCCAGCCGCAGCTCAATTGCTTTGGGCCAGGAACACTGCGTAGCACGCACACCCTGGCCCGGAAGGCCATTTTGCCAGGGTGCTGTGGTATGGCTACCCTGAAGGTGGGCGCCACACGGGAAGAAGACCCAAAAAAATGGCGTCCCCTTCCCAGCATGCACAGCCAGGAAACCTCTTCCTGATAGGCTGCCGAGAAGAAATATCCAAATCCTTGACTCCACTGCTGCCACCTGTCGGCCTGGGGTGTAATCAGCATGAAACCACAGCACAGCCAAAGCTGAGACAGAGGCTCTAAATTTGAACAGATTAACCGGATCAGAGTCACTTAACTCTCAGACCCCCTCTAAATTTGCACTAGCACTGGTTCTGAAAAGTAACCAGGCGCTACATCTCGTTGGTTAGCAGTCCAACCATCTTCAAAGTCTTCTTTCTGATAATCGCTCGCCTTTCTTAGCTGAGCTGCAAATTCAGCACCTCATTCCTCGCTCATCGCCCTCCAGCATCTTCACACCTGCCTCTTTTCAATAAGTTAAACACGCCAACCAGACAGCCATGCAGCGCAGAGCATAAGCCGACCTGTAGGACGCCATTGCCGCCTCTCAATCCTGACCCCCTCAGATGCTACCTTGACATGATGAATTCTAGTTAAGCCAGACGCTCCGTCTACCTGCCGAGATCAGAAGCTCTCGTTTCATCTTACGCCTTAAATGGGTCAAGGAAAGTTGGCTTTGTTTGTATGAAGAATGCGCGGCGGCGGTGTCATCCGGCAACAATATGTGCCGCGTTTATGATGGAGAGGAAGGATTCACAGAGGTGCTTTCAGTCTTATTAAAGTGAATGGAAACCCAAGAGTCATTTTTATCATGGTACACGGAATTCTAAATAGTGTGATTTTTTTTGTTTTTGTAAATCTGTTTCAAAGTTTCTTACTTGGAGACAGGACAGCCATCACAAATTTTGGGGCCCCTTACACAGCTTTAGGCAGGGCCCCCTGGAGCAGAAAACCTGGGGTGCTGACGGAAAAAAAAAACAAGTGTAATCTCTTCTCTCCTGACGCAATAGTAAGTGGGGGAGGGGCGGGGCCCTGCCGCACGATGATATACGTCAACAAAATGGCAGTCGCATTTAACCCTTTCTTTAAACGCTAGCGGCGGTTAAAAGAGCCCCGATAACGCGGCCAGCTGGCAGTGTGAAATAGCTCTTGAGATAATTCAGCTTCACTCCATGCCCATATAAATATAACCCCTCTATTCAGCACAGATGGACCTCCCCCTTCAGCACAGTCTCCCCTTCAGCACAGACCCCTCCATTCAGCACAGATGGACCTCACCTCCCCCTTCCCCCCATTCTGAAAAGACCCCTCCATTCAGCACAGATGGACCCCCTTCAGCACAGACCCCCCCTTCAGTACAGACCCCCCCTCTTCAGTATAGACGACCCCCCCCCTTCAGTACAGACCCCCCCCCTTCAGTATAGACGACCCCCCCTTCAGTACAGACCCCCCTTTAGCACAGATGGGCCCCGCATTCAGCACAAACCCCCCCTTCAGCACAGGTGGACCCTCCCTTCAGCACATACCCCGCTTGAGTACAGACCCCCCTTCAGCACAGATGAACCCCCCCTTTAGCACATACCTCCCCTTCAGTACAGACCCTCCTTCAGGACAGATGGATCCCCCATTCAGCACAAATCCCCCTTTAGCAGAAATGGATGGACCCCCCTCCCCCATCCCATTCAGTACCTCAGATCAGCCACCAGTGCAGCACAGGCAACAGGTTCCCCACATAAACACTGGAGGGGAGGCAGCTTCACTCTGCTCGCTGTGGCCTATGTGACATCCGGCCCGGGACTGCTCAGACAGCCCAGGGCCGCGAGACTCTTCAACACCTTCTCGATTTTCCAGGGGGGGGGGGTCAATTGCCCCCCCTTGCCCTATGGAGCAGATGCCCATATGCATAGGTCATCTAGCGAAGCAGCGTCCAATCAGACAGCTGTTTCCCTGATGGCATCTATGGAGGCCCCGAAGAAACAAGAATTTGTCTTGTATTCAATCCTCCCTGCATGGTAACTGCCATAACAGCGCCACCTGTGCAGGGAGGCTGAACTACACCTGCCTACATGCTGACCTACCCCTAGGGGACCCAAGCACTTTGAAAGGCATGCATGGACCACCACGCTATATACCACAAAGACAACATGGCTCCAATGAATACATAGATGTTTGAGTACATTTTAAACACGATTATGTCTGGTTTTATGTGTCTGTCTCCTGTCCATGTCTCCTCCTGTCTATGGCCGCTGCATCAGAACCCATTTGTGTTCCTTTTCCATCCCTCCCCAGGAATCGATCCTCCTGGTATGCTGCCTAACCACACATGAAATGACTACGCCTTTCTCTTCTCCCTTCTCCATGTAATATTTATGTCAGATTGTGTTTGCATTTCCCTCTCCGCCGCCTTCTAAATACGATATTAATATTTATTGACCCGTCTCGGAGAATGCACACAGCTGTCTGTCTCTCCGGTGACAAGGTCCTGCTCCCCTGGTTTGGGGTTGGTGTTTTATATTTGCAGATCTGTCAGTGTGTCATTGTCAGTCAATATCTACATGTCTCCCCCCCCACCCCACCCACACACCCCCCAAGCCCTTGTCACCGCCATCTGTCTTCACCTATCAACTGCACTGCTAGTTGTGCCGTACTGGGAAACCAGGGAGGAAAGAACTGCTTTATAAAAGAGCATTGCAGGCAACTCTACTGTAAGGTGACCAGATTTTTTTTATTGGCAAATGGTAAACTATTTTATACGCATATTTTTCTCCAATTATATATGCAGTCAGTGGTGTAGTGTGGGGGTTGTCAGTGCCCGGGACAAGGCAAGATATTTTTACCCCCAGCCAGACTTTTAGCACTTCCTGAGTCCCTTCCACTAGTACAGTAGTACTGACCAACTTGATTCCTACACTGACCTACACTGACCACTTCATTAACCTACCTGATTCCTACACTGACCACTACACTGACCTGCCTGAGTTCTATACTGACCACTACACTGACCTACCTGAGTTCTATACTTACCACTACACTGACCTACCTGATTCCTATACTGACCTCTACACTAACCTACCTGATTCCTATACTAATCTACCTGATTCCTACACTGACCACTACACTGACCTACCTGATTCCTACAATGACCACTACACTGACCTACCTGATTTCTACACTGACCACTACACTGACCTGCCTGATTCCTATACTGACCTCTACACTGACCTGCCTGATTCCTATACTGACTTCTACACTAACCTACCTGATTCCTATACTGACCTCTACACTAACCTACCTGATTCCTATACTGATCTACCTGATTCCTATACTGACCTACCTAATTCCTACACAGACCTACCTGATTCCTACATTGACCACTACACTGACCTACCTGATTCCTACCCTGACCACTACACTGACCTACCTGATTCCTACACTGACCTACCTGATTCTTACACTGACCACTACAATAACCTACCCGATTCCTACACTGGCCTACCTGATTCTACCTGATTCCTACACTGACCTCTACACTAACCTACCTGCTTCCTATACTGACCTACCTGATTCATACAATGACCACTACACTGACCTACCTGATTCCTACACTGACCACTACACTAACCTACCTGATTCCTACACTGATCTAAACGATTCCTATACTGACCACTACACTGACCTTTTAGCACTTCCTGAGTCCATTCCACTAGTACAGTAGTACTGACCAACTTGATTCCTACACTGACCTACCTGACCACTGCATTAACCTACCTGATTCCTACACTGACCACTACACTGACATGCCTGAGTTATATACTGACCACTACACTGACCTACCTGAGTTCTATACTTACCACTACACTGACCTACCTGATTCCTATACTGACCACTATACTGACCTACCTGATTCCTATACTGACCTCTACACTAAACTACCTGATTCCTATACTGATCTACATGATTCCTACACTGACAACTACACTAACCTACCTGATTCCTACACTGACCTCTACACTAACCTGGGGGGGGCAAAACAGCTCACTGGGGGCGCAGTAATGATTTTGCGCCCCTTAAATGTTGCACCCGGGGCGAGAGTACCAGATGCCCTTCCCATGCCACTGCAATCCGGGGGCAGACTGGCTCTGGGGACAAGGTCCTCAATCTGGGGACTGTCCCCAGAAACCGGGGATGTCTGGTCACCCTACTGTACAGCCAGAGTGTATAAAAGGACAAATACATGAATAGGGGGCAAGTGGAAGACTAGTTTTATTTTTTTCGTTGACCCAACCCTATAAATGGATAATATAGCTGTCCAGCCACACCCAATTAAAAAGATAACTACTTCCAAGGGCATAAAACACACACCAAAATTCAAGTAAAGGGGAAGGGGTGGGTTTAGGGGGCTGGTATATGCAACCATGACTCACAACACACCCTCAGTACAGGCTCAATATGCTACATGGTCTAAAAAATTAAGGTTGGGAGTTTTCCTCTCGGGCCCCATACACCCGGTTTTCTCGGCAGAATCCAGCAAGAAACTCGACGGGAGACGTATTCTGCCGAGAAAACCGGTCGTGTGTACACTTTTCGCCGAGAAAACCGTTAAGAACCTCGTCGAGCCAAAAAGAGAGCATGTTCTCTATTTCCTCGATGGGCAATGGGAAAATTTGGCTCGACAAGTTTTTTGACAGCCGAACGAGAAACTCGACGAGAAAAACGATGTGTTTCGCCCAACGAGTTTCTCGGTCGTGTGTACGCGGCCTCACTTCCTTTTGTATCTCTTGGACGGGAATTGAAAGTGAAATTTCCCCAATGGGGTTTTAACTACCTCCCGCCTGCCGTAGAGTAAAATGGACAGCGGCGGGATCCCCTCTAGTTAGAATCTCTTTTTATCCATTGTCACTACGCTCGTACGGCAATCGCGGTCGATTTTAAATTTAAATCATTTAAAATTTAAATTTGAGTTTAGTTTTACACATTTTTTTTTTTACCTTTTGGAAAAAAGGTTTTACATACATGAATAAAAGCTGACCATTGCTGACCAATGGAAGGTAGAAAATTAAATATAATCAATGGCAGTATTTTAGGAGCTGTCCGTGGTGCTTACATTTATTTATTCATGTGTTACTGGTCATCAAAATCCCAGGTCCACTTCATTATTATAAATCTAAATGATTAGACTTTTCACTTTGCCTAATCAGGACAAAGTGATGAGCATCTTGCAAGACCCACATATACTCAGCTTCACGACATTCCCACGGCTTCGCCATCCTTCACTGGATCCAGGAATCAAAATGCATGTTGTTTGTATTGGAATACACACAGGTTTAACCACTTGATCTCCAGAAGATTCACCCATCCCCCTCAGAACCCACAACCTGCATCCTGGGTGAGAGAGAAGTGATAAAAGAATGGAGGATCTGGGTAATAGAGTGGGGCTCTAGGGTATTGAAGTGTATGGAAAGACGTGGAGGGGCTCTATGTTCTACTGAAGTCAGGAAGATCCAATTTGAACGACTAGGCCACTCTACTCTTTGAAATTACCTCAACTTCTTTCACTTACCTGTTGGCATTAAGCCAAGTACCCTATGTCTTAACACAAGGGCTTTACCCACAGGACAGGGGTACATGACTCTATTAGCAACTACCACCAGGCACCAGCACAGACTCCAGGTAGATAGACAAAAAGGTTTCATGGGCACGCCAGGGGTATCATAGGATGGAGAGGCACCAGAACCCACATCCTGGATCCTGGGTGAGAGAGAAGTGATAAAAGAATGAAGCATCTGGGTAATGGAAGGGGACTCTAGAGGGTTGAATTGTATGGAGAGACATGGAGGGGCTCTATGTTCTACTGATGTCAGGAAGATCCAATTAAAAGGACTAGGCCACTCTAGTCTTTGAAATTACTTCAACTTCACTTACCTTATCATAGGGTGGAGAGATGCCAAGTACCCCTAACCTGCATCCTGGATGAGAGAAGTGATAAAACAATGGAGAATCTGGGTAATGAGGGGACCCACTGAGGGTGAGGTTCAAGTGTATATTGAGATGTGGAGTGGCTCTATGTTCTACTGAAGTCAGGAAGATCCAATTTGAAGGACTAGGCCACTCTACTCTTTGAAATTACTTCAACTTCTTTCACTTACCTGTTGGCATTAAGCCAAGCACCCTCCGTCTCTAAACAAGGGCTTTACCCACAGGGCAGGGGTACATGACACCTAACACCAGCACAGACTCCGGGTAGACAAAAAGGTTTCATGGGCATGCCAAGGGTATCATAGGATGGAGAGGCACCAGAACCTACAACCTAGGAATAGAAGATGCTGCTGAATGTCCACTAAGCTAATTTATTAAAAGAATATCCTGCGCTTACATCAAGATAAAATGGTTGTGCAGTAACATAAAACAACCAGCGGCGTCCTCGGCGCCTGCTTATGTCACTCCAGGTGTATGTCCGTCCAATCCTTACGCGTTACGACACCGTCACGTGTCTTCATCTGGGCCTACTTTATATTATTTACAATTGGGGATATTTATTATCGCAAAAAGTACAAAATATTGTTTTTTTATTTATTTTTTTAAATTGTCGCTCTATTTTTGTTTATAGCACAAAAAATAAAAACCGCAGAGGTGATCAAATACCACCAAAAGAAAGCTTTATATGTGGGGAAACATTTTTTTTTAAAGCCATCCCGCATGACAAAAAGTGGCCTGGTCTTTGGCTATCCAAATGGTCCGGGGGCTGAAGTGGTTAAAGATTATTAGGATTAGATAAGGTTTCCTGTGCTGTCTAGCACAACTTGCTCCTTCAACGTGTATCTTCAATGTTTTTTTTTTTCCTCAACAATGACATATTTTTCTTTTTTTATGGTTAGTTATTCCATCACTTTTCCCTTCTTGTGCCTTTTCTCTAGTACTGTATATATCTCTCGGTATTTTATGGTTTAGGGGAGATGGGTCTTATTGGTGGTACAGAACATAAAGCAAGTCCACCATACATCTGTATTTCCTCTCCAGCCATCCATCCCTCATTCATAGTCACAGACCATCACCCAGAAATTATATTATATTGCTTCTGTTTCATCTCAGTGCTGTCCCGGCACAGACCACGCCGCTGTCACACTGCTAACCACAAACCTGTCGTTTCAATAAAAGAAAACAAATGAATTTAGATTTTAACCTAATGAATAGCTGCGAGGTTGTAACCGTGACAAGCTGTCGGCTGCTTTTTTTTTTTTCGGAGATCGGCGGAGGATGAACACAAAAGAGGTATTACACACACTGAGCAAACAAAAAAACTGACTGATAAATGTTTTCATCATACATTCCGTATGAATTGTCTGGGCTTGTGACAGGTTTGCTTTAATAGCTAGAAGAAATGACATATTCTGTTAACCGAGGAGGGCAGTCGCAGTTTGCGGTACTCTGTTATCCGTCCATCAAGCTGAGAGTCTGCTGTTTAAATACTAGCCCCGTGTTGACTAACTCAGTTGCAAGCTTTTGAAATACAAAAAGGTTTCTCTGTCATTGGAACCCAACATGTTACGAAAAACATGACTTAGTCAATGAAGGGTACCTTGAGAATTCCAAACCTTCCACAGAGGTTGGCAGCAATAGAACAATGCAGTGGCGGCAGGTGCTGAAAATCTTTTGGGGGTGCTCAAACAAACTGAAAAAAAAAAAACAACATCAATTGCAGCCACGGTGCCCATCAAATGCAGCCAGTTTTCCCCTTAAATGCAGCCAGTTTGCCCCCCTCAAATGAAGCCAGTTTCCCCATCAAATGCAGCCTGTTTGCCCCCCCTCAAATGCAGCCAGTTTCCCCTCAAATGCAGCCAGTTTGCCCCTCAAATGCAGCCAGTGTCCCCATCAAATGAAGCCAGTTTGCCCCCCTCAAATGCAGCCAGTTTCCCCATTAAATGCAGCCAGTTTCCCCATCAAATTCAGCCACTGTGCCCATCAAACGCCACCAGTTTGCCCCCTCAAATTATGCCAGTTTCCCCATTAAATGATGCTAGTTTCCCCATCACATGCAACCAGTTTTCCTGCAAATGCAGCCAGTTTGCCCCCTCAAATGCAGCCTGTTTGCCTCCCTCAAATGCAGCCAGTTTCCCCTCAAATGCAGCCAGTTTGCCCCTCAAATGCAGCCAGTGTCCCCATCAAATGAAGCCAGTTTGCCCCCCTCAAATGCAGCCAGTTTCCCCATTAAATGCAGCCAGTTTCCCCATCAAATTCAGCCACTGTGCCCATCAAACGCCACCAGTTTGCCCCCTCAAATTATGCCAGTTTCCCCATTAAATGATGCTAGTTTCCCCATCACATGCAACCATTTTTCCTGCAAATGCAGCCAGTTTGCCCCCCCCCCCCAAATGCAGCCAGTTTGCCCCCTCAAATGCAGCCTGTTTGCCCCCCTCAAATGCAGCCAGTTTCCCCTCAAATGCAGCCAGTTTGCCCCTCAAATGCAGCCAGTGTCCCCATCAAATGAAGCCAGTTTCCCCATCAAAAGCAGCCAGGTTCCCCCTCAAATGCAGCCAGTTTCCCCCATAAAATGCAGCCAGTTTCCACCATCAAATGCAGCCAGTTTCCACCATCAAATGCAGCCAGTTTCCACCATCAAATGCAGCCAGTTTCCCCCATCAAATGCAGCCAGTTTCCCCCTCAAATGCAGCCAGTTTCCCCCTCAAATGCAGCCAGTTTCCCCCTCAAATTCAGCCAGTTTCCCCCTCAAATTCAGCCAGTTTCCCCCTCAAATTCAGCCAGTTTCCCCCTCAAATGCAGCCAGTTTGCCCATCAAATGCAGCCAGTTTGCCCATCAAATGTAACCAGTTTCCCAATCAAATGTAACCAGTTTGCCCCTCAAATGCAGCCAGTTTCCCCCTCAAATATAACCAGTTTCCCCTCAAATTCAGCCAGTTTCCCCCTCAAATGTAACCAGTTTCCCCTCAAATGCAGCCAGTTTTCCCCTCAAATGTAACCAGATTGCCCCTCAAATGCAGCCAGTTTCCCCTCAAATGTAATCGGTTTCCCCTCAAATGCAGCCAGTTTCCCCCTCAAATGTAACCAGATTGCCCCTCAAATGCAGCCAGTTTCCCCTCAAATGTAATCGGTTTCCCCTCAAATGCAGCCAGTTTCCCCCTCAAATGTAACCAGTTTGCCCCTCAAATGCAGCCAGTTTCCCCCTCAAATGTAACCAGTTTCCCCTCAAATGCAGCCAGTTTCCCCCTCAAATGTAACCAGATTGCCCCTCAAATGCAGCCAGTTTCCCTATCAAATGCAGCCAGTTTTCCCCTCAAATGCAGCCACTGTGCACATCAAATGCCACCAATTTGCCCCCCTCAAATGATGCCAGTCTGCCCCCCTCAAATGCAGCCAGTTTCCCCATCAAATGCAGCCAGTTTCCCCATCAAATGCAGCCAGTTTCCCCATCAAATGCAGCCAGTTTGCCCCCCCCCCAAATGCAGCCAGTTTGCCCCTCAAATGCAGCCAGTTTTCCCCCTCAAATGCAGCCAGTTTCCCCATCAAATTCAGCCAGTTTGCACTTACCTTTCTTGGGTCCTCGATGTCTTCTCCTGTCCTCAATGTCATCTCTGCTATAATTGGACACCTAATGGGCATCCAATCACAGCGCCTGTCGGTTTAGCCAATCAGGTGACCGGTAACCAGACCCGGTGCACCTGATTGGCTGAGAGGCGGGTCAGTGTTAGGGAAGCGATTCCCTAACACAGCATTGTTTAAACAGGGAATGCACAGCCTGTGTGCCTGCTGTTTAACCATTTGGAAGCCGATTAGAGCTCTAATCAGAAAGCCAATTAGAGCCTATGGCTCAAATCAGGCACTTCCAAACACACACGCTGTAATTCAGATGGCCGGTGCTCAACAGGGGGCCGGACACCTGAATAGGGGGCAGCAGCGGCGACAATAGGTTCATGCAATGCATGAATCTATCTATTGTTGAGTGACGGGTGCAGGAGAGAGGGGGCGGCGCTCCTGCGCCCACTATGGACGCACCGCCACTGGAACAATGGAAGAAGAAGGTGTGATAAAATTGTAAAGCGCTAATATAATAAAGATAGGATATATGGAAACCAGCAGAGGCCCGTAATGCAGAGTGCAGGGACACTTCTCCCTATCGATGCATCCGGCCCACTAATCTTCATGCCGTGCGCCGGACGCATGGATTCCAATAAGCGGGGAGCTTTTGAGACACATGATTAGAGGCAAGGGCTCTAATATGCTTCAAGATAGGGTGTGCTCGGGGTGCAGGGCCCACCCAGTTGTGTAAGAATAACAAAAGGATATTCGCTATTCTCATACTGATCCTCCTCTTGGGTCAATCAGGTCATGAGACCCGTCGCCTGAATGGCTGAAAGGACAGGCGATCCTATTGGGGGGGCGCAGACAAACGAAAAAAAAAACACATTAATTGCAGCCTCATTGTGCCCATGAATTGCTGCCACTGTGCCCATCAAATGCAGCTACTGTGCCATAAAATTGTCACCACTGTTCCATAAAATTGTCGCCACTGTGCCATGCCATCAAACGCAGCCACTGTGCCATGCCATCAAACTCAGCCACTGTTCCATCAATGGTTACCACTGTACCCATCAATTGTCGCCACTGTGCCATGCCATCAAACGCAGCCACTGTGCCATGCCATCAAACTCAGCCACTGTTCCATCAATGGTTGCCACTGTACCCATCAATTGTCGCCACTGTGCCATGCCAAATGCAGCCATTGTGCCATCAATTGTCGCCACGGTGCCATGCCAAACACAGCCATTGTGCCATCAATTGTCGCCACTGTGCCATGCCAAACACAGGCACTGTGCCATGCTATTGTCGCCACTTTGCCCAGCAATTGTCTCCACTGTGCCTTGCCATTGTCGCCACTGTGCCCATCAATTGTAGCCACTGTGCCATGCCAAACGCAGCCACTGTGCCATCAATTGTTGCCACTGTGCCATGCCATTGTCGCAACTGTGCCCATCAATTGTCGCCACTGTGCCATGTCAAATGCAGCCACTGAGCCATCCATTGTCACTACTGTGCCATGCAAACGCAGCCACTGTGCCATGCCATTGTTGCCATTGTGCCATCAATTGTCGCCACTGTGCCCATCAATTGTCGCCACTATGCCATGCCAAACACAGCCACTGTGCCATTGCATTGTCGCCACTGACTGTGCCCATCAATTGCTGCCAGTTTGCCCCTAAAATGCCACCAGATTGCCCCCCCCCCGCCCTGGCCTGGCACTTACCATTCTTGGTCAGCCATCCTCGGATCCTCCTCCACGATCCCTCGAAGTAGTCCCGCCCTCGATGTTGCTTCAGCCAATCAGGTTAGCAATAACCAGATCCGGTGAACCTGATTGGCTGAGATGCGTGTCAGTGTTAACAAGGGAACTGGGCTTGAATTTTCTTTTAAATCTAACAAATATTTTTACATCTTCAAAATCTGAATTTCTGTGATCACAAAATGCAGCTATCAGATGCATTTTTGTTTGTGTGCAGAAAGTTTATAAATGTTTTCCTGATGTTTTATGCAGACAGATACTTTTTTTGCATAGACATGTTTTCAATACATGACTTTGTAACAGGTGCGTTTTAATGGGCTCCCTTTTGTGAGCCTATGATTAATCATCATCTATTAATACACATTACTGGAGAGGAGCCACACATACATTATTGTGGCAGAACGAAAAACACAGCCATGACTTCCATCATTAGCGACGTCGAACCCCCGACCCAGGCATTAGCCTGCTTAAATAATTTAGTTGGTGTAATCACAGATGGAAGTGCTGCTCTTAGCTGTATGTTGAGAATGGGCTTGTAGTGTATATAAGAGCTTGGATGAAGTCAGGGCTGTCTTAATAGCATCATGGGCCCCTGGGCACAATGGTTCTCGGGGGCCGCTACAATAGAGACAGTGCAGGTAAACAGAAAGTAGGTAGGAGGTACGGGATATCTAGGGTGTAGATGGGTCAGAGTGCTGGGGGGATATCTGGGATCCCAATTTTGGGGCAGCCTGGGCTCAAGGACCAGCTGATTTGGGGAAAGGGCAGGGGCCCCCCATGCAACTGGGGCCCCCTGGGTTGTGTATTCAATTTATAGGAAGGAAGTTCAGCATTTTACAGGGCACAGTGGCGACAATTGATGGGCACAGTGGTGACAATTGATGGGCACAGTGGTGACAATTGATGGGCACAGTGATGACAATTGATGGGCACAGTGGTGACAATTGATGGGCACAGTGATGACAGTTGATGGGCACAGTGATGACAGTTGATGGGCACAGTGATGACAGTTGATGGGCACAGTGGTGACAGTTGATGGGCACAGTGGTGACAATTAATGGGCACAGTGACTACAATTAATGGGCACAGTGGTGACAATTAATGGGCTCAGTGGTGACAATTAATGGGCAGAGTGGCAACAGTTGATGGGCAGAGTGGCAACAGTTGATGGGCACAGTGGAGACAATTCATGGGCACAGTGACTTCAATTAATGGGCACAGTGGTGACAATTCATGGGCACAGGGATGACAGTTGATGGGCACAGTGGCGACAATTGATGGCACAGTGGTAACAATTAATGGCACAGTGGCTGCGTTTGATGGCATGGCACAGTGGCTGTGTTTGATGGCACAGTGGCTGAGCTTGGCATGGCACTGTGGGGACAATTGATGGGCACAGTGGTGACAATTGATTGCACAGTGGTGACAATTGATGGCACAATGGCTGTGTTTGATGGCATGGCACAGTGGTGAAAATTAATGGGCACAGTGGCAACAATTGATGGGCACAGTGGTGACAATTGATGGGCACAGTGGCGACAATTGATGGGCACAGTGGTGACAATTGATGGGCACAGTGGTGACAATTGATGGGCACAGTGGTGACAATTGATGGGCACAGTGATGACAATTGATGGGCACAGTGGTGACAATTAATGGGCACAGTGATGACAGTTGATGGGCACAGTGATGACAGTTGATGGGCACAGTGGTGACAATTGATGGGCACAGTGGTGACAATTAATGGGCACAGTGACTACAATTAATGGGCACAGTGGTGACAATTGATGGGCTCAGTGGTGACAATTAATGGGCAGAGTGGCAACAGTTGATGGGCACAGTGGAGACAATTCATGGGCACAGTGACTTCAATTAATGGGCACAGTGGTGACAATTGATGGGCACAGTGATGACAGTTGATGGGCACAGTGGCGACAATTGATGGCACAGTGGTAACAATTAATGGCACAGTGGCTGCGTTTGATGGCATGGCACAGTGGCTGTGTTTGATGGCACAGTGGCTGAGCTTGGCATGGCACTGTGGGGACAATTGATGGGCACAGTGGTGACAATTGATTGCACAGTGGTGACAATTGATGGCACAATGGCTGTGTTTGATGGCATGGCACAGTGGTGAAAATTAATGGGCACAGTGGCAACAATTGATGGCACAGTGGCTGCGTTTGATGGTATGGCACAGTGGCTGCCTTTGGCATGGCACAGTGGTGACAATTGATGGCACAGTGGCGACAATTGATGGCACATGGTGACAATTAATGGGCACAGTGGCAACAATTGATGGACCAGTGGCTGTGCATCCATAAAGGGTGCACGGGCGCTGCCCCCTCTCTCCTGCTGTCCCTCTATCACCATAGATAGATTCATGCATGGCATGAATCTATCTATGGTCGCCGCTGCCACCCCCTATTTAGGTGCCCGGGCCCCTTTGTCAGGCGCTGGACACCTGAATTACAGCGGCGGGGTTGTTTTTGGAAGTACCTGATTAGAGCCATAGACTCTCTAATACAGGGGTGTCAAACTCAATTTCATCGTGGACCGCATCAGCATTATGATTGCCCTCAAAAGGACCCTTTGTATCTGTAAGGCCGCGTACACACGATCGGCCCAACCTGATGAGAATGGTCCGACGGACGGTTTTCATCGGTTCACAGACTGATGGTCTGATGTGCGTACACACCATCATTTAAAAAACCGATCGTGTCAGAACGTGGTGACGTAAAACACTACGACGTGCTGAAAAAAATGAAGTTCAATGCTTCCAAGCATGCGTCGACTTGATTCTGAGCATGCGCAGGTTTTTGAACCGATGCTTTTGCGTACTAACCATCGGTTTGGACAGATGATCAGGCATCCATCAGTCCAATTTTAAAAGCAAGTTTTCAAACTTTGGTCCGAAGGACGACGGACCGATGGGCCGTACACACGGTCGGTTTGGACCGATGAAACTGGACTTCAGTGTGTACGTTGCCTTAGATTAGATGTCCAGCGCATCCCCTTCCCTTTACATTAGATGTCAAGAGCCACCCCACCATCAGAAGCTGAGTCCCCCACTCTCACTTAAATCACAGTGCACCCCCCTTTCCTTATGCTGCTGCTGGGAAGAAGCTGGATACATTGCATGAAAGCAGAAAGAAAGGGTCTGGATTAGGACTAGAGGAGGGCTGCAGGAGAGGTGGGAGGGCCACATGAAATGGCCTGGAGAACCGATATTGTCCCGCGGTCCTTGTGTTTGACACCTATGCTCTAATAGGTGTCCACAACAGTGAACAGCAGACGCCATGCCGGGCTTTCGCTGTTTACTCAGCTGTGTGTTAGGAAAGTGAATCAGGTGCGCAGGTCTGTGTTACCTGTCACCTGATTGGCTGAAAGGCGCTGTGTTTGGATGCCGCCTATCAGGCGTCCAATCATAACAGAGGACGGGAAGAGAGGGCAGGAGAAGAGATCGAGGCACATGGAGGACACAGCCGATGTAACCCGATGCCCCACCGAGACAAGGTAAGTGCCGGGCGGGGGATGCACACTGGCAGCAGTTAATGGGCACAGTAGCAGCAGTGGATGGGCACAGTAGCGACAGTGGATGAGCACAGTGTCAGCAATTGATGGGCACAGTAGCGGCAATTGATGGGCACAGTGTCAGCATTTGATGGGTACAGTAGCTGCATTTGATGGTACAGTGGCGGTGACTGATGTGGCCATTACTACCTTGGAGGAATCCATTGTCATTTAGGCTAAGCAGGGCTGAATGGTAGGCTATGATGTCACCGACTGTCAATAGAACTATAGGCAGTGGGCACACATGCATCACCATGTAGATTCCAGAGAAGAATGGATGTGACTTGACCACTTGACTACCATGAATCTGTTTCTGTGGTTAGGATAGTGGTCATGTACCAACAGTAAGCCCTTCAGCCTCAAAGGCAGGATATCCAGGCATTGAGTGCAGGCACTTCTTTGACAAATAAAATGACTTTACTTTTTTGGAAAAACGTATGTAGTCCCTAAAGTTTTAGGTTTACAGGCACGTAAGGAAAGATGAATGAAGGCCCCACACAAGTATTCCTTTACAGTTCTGTAAATAATAATAGGCTAGGTGTCCCACCGCCTGGGTCTGGTGACAGACTGGGTATCCCACTGCTGGGGTTAAGCAGCTGGCTCAATGTCTTGTGGGTCAGATTCTCAGAGAGGTACAATGTTTGAGACTTCAAGACAGCAAGTGCCCCAACGCTGGGCTGGGGTACCATGATGAAGTAGCTATGCAATAATATACAATGTAATGTAAACTATATTGTCATGGACCGTGAAATCATACTTCATGTATTACATAAGATTAGACATTATGGATAGGACATATTGCAGGATGCCTTTGGACATTATGAGGTGTCTGTCTAGATGGTGATTGAACTGAATCAGACTATTGAGGACTATTGAAAGGCTAAGGCCTTGTACACACGAGGGAATGTATCCGGTCGGAAACATCCGACGGATATTTCCCAGCGGATAAGTCAAATTTGTCCGTTGGTCTGATGAGCGTACACACCATCGGACCGAAATCCCAGCGGACCAGAACGCGGGCACGTAAACCACGTACAACGTCACTATAAAGGGGAATGACGAAGCCATCGGCGCCGCCCTCTGTTCCGCTTCTGCTAGTTCCGTGTTAGCGAAGGTTTGGTTAGAGCTGATTCATGCTTTTCAGTCTCCGCGCTTAACAGGTCGTATTTTCAGGTTCAGTGTGTGCTTGTGGGCTCGTATTTGTCATTCAGTGTCGCCGTACGCGGCGTTTCTGCTTTGCAGTGCCGTCCTGTACGGTCGTATCTGTTTGACGTGCGATCTTTGCAGGTCTTGCTGGATTTGGGGGTGCTTTCTGTTTGAGTGTGTTCTTGACTGACCAGCCGGCCGGTTTGAAGCCATGATGGAGCAGCAGCGCAACTTTTCACGAGTTCGTGCTGTTTATGGGTTTTGTTCTGGAGTCTGTGTGCATTCCAGTGATTTGGTCAGGAACAGTAGGAGGAGGAGTTCCTGGGCCAAGAATTGGTTGCGGCAGCATAATCGATTCTCTCATATGTCTCTGCTTAGGGAGATCCGGGAGAATAATCCTGATGACTTCAGGAACTTTCTCCGTATGACGGACCCCGTTTTCCACCGTCTGCTGGATCTTCTGTCCCCCTATATCACGAGGCAGGACACTGTGATGCGCCAAGCCATTCCGGCTGAGCAGAGGCTTATTGCCACGTTGCGGTACCTGGCGACTGGGAGGAGCCTGCAGGACCTCAAGTTCTCAACAGGCATCTCTCCCCAGGCGCTTGGGATCATCATACCGGAGACGTGTTCTGCCATCATACAAGTCATGCAGGAGGAGTTTATTAAGGTAAGTTTCCTCCTTTAACATCACAATCTGTGTCTTTAATAATGTTTGGATATTTTTCTCACCTTTTTGTGTTGGTTTTCCTAGTCACCATGATTGTAATATGCTGTGTGCTTAATGTTCCCTTTTCTCCCCATGCATGTTGTTAAGCTTTCCAGGTTAATGTGGTTTGGCCTACCTGCATATTTTTACCTTCAACACTACTAACCTGTCCAGCATCATCTCCTAGGGACAAAAACACCTTTTTTTTTTATTTGGTGTCCTGCTCCATTGTAGTTCAACTCCCTCCCTCTAAAAAAGTGTATTGCCCTATCAGCGTGATGTGGAGTCTGATAATAATTGTCTCTAGATTTGTTGCCCTAAATACTCTCTATACACTAATTTTTTTCAATGTTAATACCGTGATGTTGCAGAATGTTTTTTTTTTACTAGTGTTTGCAATGTTGTTTCTGTGCCAAAGTGCTAATTTTTTTTTTTGCTTTTGTCCCCACAGTTTCCCTCCACGCCGCAGGAATGGCAGACTGTGGCTGCCCACTTTGCCCAGCGTTGTGATTTTTCAAACTGCGGAGGGGCAATTGATGGGAAGCACGTCCGCATAGTGCCGCCACCTCTTTCGGGCTCGTACTATTATAACTACAAAGGTTTTCATAGTATCGTGTTGATGGCGGTGGTGTCGGCAGACTATGATTTTTTGTATGTGGACGTGGGGAAGAATGGCCGGCTGTCTGATGGGGGAGTGTTCGCGCGGACCGAATTTTACAGGCGTCTACAAACTGGTGGTCTTGAACTGCCACCGGATGAAGACAATGTGGAAGGACTTCCGTTTGTTTTTTTAGCGGACGAGGCTTTTGGACTTGGACCTCACCTCATGCGGCCTTTTCCCCAGAGGACCCTCACCCCGGAGAGGAGAGTCTTCAATTTCCGGCTGGCCAGGGCCCGGAGGGTAGTCGAGAATGCCTTTGGGATACTCGCCAGCCGGTTCCGCCTGTTCCAGACAGCGATACATCTGGCGGAATATAAATTTAACTCTGTTATTTTGGCCTGCTGCATATTGCATAATTTTTTACGCAGGCATTCCCAGACGTACCTACCCAACATCGGTGCTGAGGCAGGACTACCCTCAGATACCCTTTCTGGGCTGGACACTGGTCGCGCTGGCTCGGTCACCCAATCTGCTCGTGAGGTACGCGACAAATATGTTGAGTACTTTATGGGTCGGGGGGCCATAGCTATGCCAGATTAATATTTCTTTATAATTCGGCCCCCAAAATAAAGAAATATTACCAATAAATAATAAATAATTTGACCATTGGACTTTATACAGTTGTTTGTCATTATTGCTTTTTCTCTTTTTATCTGTCTTCCAGGTTCTGAAACTAGTGCATTTCTTGTGCCCAATTTAGTTAGCAGGTTTTAGTAAATACACACAATTGCACATTCTAGTCACTCTTCTACAAACTGGGTATTGAGGTTAGAAATAAGAAGCCACTGGTGTGTGTGTGTTTTTAAAAGGTTTTTTTATTTGTTTTTTATTTACGAACATTTTTGTGTTTTAATTAGAAAACTTGGTTTAGAAAGTATTTATTTATTCAAAAAATATTTTGTGGTTTTGACAAACATATCTAACAATCGAACTTACAAAGTTCAACCTTTTATTTGGCATAACAAACCCAGACAACATGGTCTTAGGTCACGCCGGAATCCCCCAAAATTTGAGGATGCACACATGCTGTGTGTGTGATGGGCCAAATGGTGTTTTTTCACATGAGATCCCATGCGAAATGTTCCCATGTGCTATCTGCCATCATGGGTGATCAATGTATGTGCTTTGTGGGTGCAGGCATGGACTGGCCATAGGGACTACAGGGAGTTTCCCGGTGGGCCGATGGCTCAGTGGGCCGGTTTCAGTGACAGCCTGTCAAAGTAATGGCTGCGCAGCTCGCCCTCCACTTCATGCAGTGATGTGAGAAGAATGAGGAAAATACAGAGGAGAATAAGTGAAATAATAAGAGGTGAGTGAGGACTCCTTATGGTATGCTACTTATGTTTTTTTGCACAATTGCATATAGTTTGTATACCGTTTTTGTTCTTGTTTGCAAACATAAAGTGGGCCGGTCTGGATAAAGTCCAGGGCCAAATTTTGGTCTCAGTCCATCCCTGTGTGGGTGCAACCCCTTTCTGTCACCTACTTGATAAGTAAGGAAGGGGTTGCACCCACAAAGCTCATACAATTAATGTCCTGTGCTGGCAGAACGCACATGTGAACAGACATTGGGGTTTATTTACTAAACAGTCCAAACTCCGGCTTATTTGTGCATATAAGCCAATCAGCTTCTAAATTAAGCTTAGTCAATTAAGACTTCGCATCCAAACATGGAAGATGATTGTTTTATATGCCAAGTGATGCTGCTTTTGCCCCTTATAGCTTCAGTAAATAAACCCGTGTGTGTGTGTGCCTCCTCCAAATTTGGGGGATATTAAACGAACATTATACAACATCTTTGAGAGTGGGGTGGTTAGGGGTGAGGGCAGGGGGGGCATGGGGGGCAGCTGGGGGGGATAGTCTTCTATATACGTCCCAAAATATCGAGCATGTTTTTGAAGTTTTGGTCCATCACCACCATCCTTTCCCTCATATTGGCCAGATCGGTGCTGCACTCCATTATCTGCTGTATTAGGATTTGTGCACTTGCACGAGAAAAAATAGGAGCGACAGATGTGCTAATCCCATCTTCATCCCCTAAAAAGGCCAAAGGAAAAACACAACATTGTAAGTAAGTAAGGTGCAGGCCTATCTACATCTCTTTTTCCCTGCAAAGCTGGGGTGTCACTGACCTGTTGTACTGACAAGTTTAACATCTTCTACAACTTCTCCTTCTTCTTCAACTTCTCCTTCCTCCATTAATCCGCCTTCCTCCACCAATCCGCCTTCCTCCACCAATCCGCCTTCCTCCACCAATCCGCCTTCCTCCACCAATCCGCCTTCCTCCAACAATCCGCCTTCCTCCAACAATCCGCCTTCCTCCAACAATCCGCCTTCCTCCTCTCTCCCTTCCTCCTCTCCTTCTTCCTCCTCTCCTTCTTCATCATCCTCCTTTATGTGGGTAGACAGGTTTTCTAAATTACAGATGTCCAAACAGCTGCATATTAAGTTATCTCAGCACTGTGTGAATTACAGAATCCTGATTGCCTTTTTAAATAAACTTATTAGTTTGCACAAACACATCATATTTTCAACATTGTTTCTGAAAACGATGTTTTTCGCCAAATAGCCTCGTCCAGGTGTGATGTTCCTGGAACCGCGGATTGAGGATAAACGATGTGATTGGAACGATGTTGACTACGATCGTGGCAAGTCGTCGGATTTATATTAGACAAACATTACTAAATTTACAAGGCAGGGTTTAAAAAATACAAGCAGGCCAACGAGGCAGATGGCGAAATATACATGGCAAAACATTTCCGACAAAAATAGGCACTCCAAAGACATTTTAAAGTACTTACTTTTTTCTATGATTCTTTTTATTTTGCGATACTGCTCTGGCTCGCGCAGTTTTAAGTCGGACCAGCGTTTCCGGAGCTGCTCTTTGGACCTGGTGACCCCAAACATCTCATAAAGTTTCCTTGCTGCCTTATCCATAATTTTTGACTTCCTCCGGTTAGGGGTGCTGTATGGGCCATGCTCACCATCATAGTCCTTCCGTCGCAGGATGGACACCAACTCCACCATCTCTTGTAGAGACATGTTTGTGGCCTTGTAACGTTTTGGCCTGGATCGGGACGTTCCGGCCTGTGTCCCTTCCTGATCCCGATCAGAGGCTAATGTGCGCTCGTGTGACATCGCCATATTTTCCAATCAACGTTGCAGATGGGCGTGGAAAGCAGAAATTGGTACGTCATGGGCGGAGACGAGGGTGGCGTTTCTTGATTGCGTGGGGAATATAATGGAAACTACGTGATTACGTAGGTTACGCGGAGATTACTCGAGCGGAAACGAGGAGAGAGAGAGACGAAGGTAAATGCAAACATCGGATCAGAGGCCTATAATTTGAACAGGCATGGGGGATGGAGCTTTTAGATGGTGTTTGCACCCTTTTTAGGCCACTGTTATTTATGTATTTTGGGGCCCACCATAACATTTAGAGAGTAAAGTGCTTGGACACATCACTTCATCAAGATATATGTAGAGAATGCTCTTTCCTCTTTATTTGTATTTTTGAGTATGCAGTCAGATCATGCCAGTAGTGTTGTGTATTGGTTGGACAGAGATAAGTAGGTAGTGTTTTCTGCCATCAATGCTGAGGGGCATGATAGCTACACATGAACTAGTGCCTTGAGGTGAATGCTAGCATTCATATTCATGGTGGATGTGTTCTTAACTACATGCTACAACTTGCAACATGGACTCTGAATGCCAACTTTTTGGGGGTTACAACATTGCGGCAGAGCAGGCCAGCTATGTAGCAGCATAAGACACTGTGTTTGTATAAAGTAGATGCTCTAAAATGAATGAATGTGCACATATTTTAAGAATGACAAAGCTGAGCCTTTGGAAAGTTGTGCTTTGTGTTTGATTGGCAATTTCTCTTCTAGACATTACTATTGAGAAGCGACATTTCTAGAAGCAGCCCAAAAGAATGGATTTGCTGAAAGGGAAGGAGGCTACAATGCAATTAATAGCCCGATATCGGGATATGCCCCTTCTTTGGGACACCAGACACACCCATTATTTGGACACTGGAAAGAGAGAGGCAGCACTTGATGAAATTGCGACATACCTGCACACTTGGGTGCCAAGTTGCACAGGCGACATGGTGAAGGACAAATTCAGTAACCTCAGGAGAAGCTACAGGAATGTCTATAAAAAACGGAAATATCCAAAATCAGGATCAGCAGCAGCTAAGAACAAGGAACCCAAGCTCTGGTACTACAAAGAGCTCAGTTTTTTGAATGATGAACTGGATGGCAGGGCTTCGGTTTCAACACTTCCTCCCAGCGGAACTTCCCCGGATCCCAGGAGCCCTGCAGAATCAGAAGCAGGGCTGGCTGACATGGAGCCAGATCTGGCCATCTTCAGTGAGGTCTAGTATTTTCAAAACTAGTTTTGTGCTGCTATTTATTTTGAATTGGTGAGTTGATCTTGTAAACAAAAAACAAACAGGGATGCCAAATGCAGGGGTCAGAAGGACAGTCTGTTTAATTTCAATTAATACTAACTAAAAAAGTCTAGAGAAATAAAATGTGTGTGCTTGATTGTGCCAAAAATTACAACATGTTGCCTTTTTTATACACAGGAAGAAGAGACCAGCCAGGAGGTGGCAGCTCCTGAGGCCCATGTCAGCCAGGCGGAAGGGGTGAGTGGCAGCCAGGAGGAGGCCGGGTCAAGTGAGGTGCAGCAGGTCCCCAGGCCCAGGCTGAGCACAATCAGCCAAGTTCCTCCCCTCCAAATGAGGCCACCAGCTGCAAAGAGGCGCAGAAGGGAGGTGCATGATGAAAGCCTTCAGGTCATCCGGGAGGCTGCCGAAATCATGAGAGCCCCCCTCAACCCAACGGAATGCTATAGCGCATTTGTGGCCAATGAGCTGAACCAAGGGGGGGAGGAGCAAAAAAGCCTGGCCAAGGACATTATAAATCAGGTCCTGGCCAGGATGAAAAGGAACGAGCTGACCAGGGACACTGTGCTGTGGGATCCGGCTTGGCCTGCTCCCCATCATCCTCATCCTCCTCCTGCCACATCAGCCCCACCTGCAAGGTTCCGTGGACGGACCCGTGGAAGTTTCGCTGGAAGGAAGTCTGCTAGGAAGTCGAGAAGATGAATCCCTGCCATCCAGTTTATTGTCCAAAAAACTGAGCTCGTTGTAGTAGCACAGCTTGGGTTCCTTTGTTCATGTGCTGCTGATCCTGATTTTTGATATTGACTCCTGAGGTTACTTAATTTGTCCTTCATCATGTTGTAATTGCCAAGTATGCATGTATGTTGCAATCTCATCAAGTGCTGCCGTTCTGGTGATTTATAATTTATTTTTTGGCCGGAAATAAATGGCTTTTGTATTTACTTTCAAACCTTGTCTATTGTGTTTAATACTGTGGTGAGTAAGCATCAGACATTTGGCAAACAAAATGTGGCATTTGCAAAGGACCCAAACTCCTTTTAGGGGGGGGGGGACCTTTTATGTTTGAACTTGGTAAACCCCAAAGAAGCGTCCATTTTTGAGAAAAAAATAAAAATAAAGGATGAAACAAGAAAAAAAAAAAAAAAATTGAAATATTCCAAACACGTTAAATCCAAATCTTCAAAAAAAACTAAATACTCAACATTAAGTCCAAAGAGAAATTTTGAAAAAGTGGAGAACATAAACAAATGTGGGGACATCTGGCAAGCAAACTGTGTCAAATAGAAAAATAAATAATGAAAATGCAAGCTAGCAGTATGTGACATCTGGACAAAAGAACGGGTTCATTCTAGCAAGAGAAGAAAGCACAAAAAAACGATCTAAACGGAACACTATATAGAGAGTTTAGGTGACGAATGTGCCAGGTCCCAAACAAACGCGAGTTTTACCTGAACGAGTGCTCCCGTCCCATCGTTTTGACTGAGCATGCGCGGGTTTTTTGTCCGAGGCTTTTGTGTACTAACGAGCGGACATATCCGACGGACATGGGTCCGGCGGAAATATTTCAAAGCATGCTTTGGAATTGTTCCGCTGGAAAAATCCGTCCGAAACGGTCCGTTTGACCATACAAACGACCGGATCTTTCGGATGAAATGGTCCGTCGGACCAGTTTCAGCGGATTTATTCCCTCGTGTGTACAAGGCCTTAGTGGCTTGTGAAAGACATTCATTGTCCAGTGTGTAGAGGTGTTAATTCAGTCGGCCCTTTGACCTTTCTATTGTGTGATAACACTGTTTTGAGCCTTTTGATTATCAGGAGTATTGGATTAGCATGTCATTATCTAAAAAAGTGTGATCTCTCAGATGTAGTAATGACCTCCTCTCTATGCGGAGACAAGCCGGCTAGATAACGTATTCTGTTAACTTCACTGATGTCATTGTCTACAGGGATGTCATTCTCTCTGAGGTAGTAAAGTCATGCTAAATACATCGGTGCCGAAATGTCTCTGTATGGAAACCCCAGTGTGTGAAAAAGGGGGTGGAGATGTCATTGTTCTTTGATTGATGAAAGCTGTAACCTGTATATAACCAGCTGAGTGTTTTAATAAAGGGAGTTCTGGTTGAACATACATACAACTCGCTTGGTGTGTGTTCTTCATGGATCCAATCGGCACATAGCTGTAAGTTGGATCCCGGAATCTTGGATGACTGGACCATCAGATGTTGCAATCTGCAAGCTGATCGAATAGAAGCAGAGGAGTGTCGGGAGAGCAGGACCTGGGCGAGAAAGGCTCTTGTCACATATAACTACTGCATACATGTATTAACTTGTCTAAGCATATAATTAGCTAGTCTATTAAGACTCTGATAAGCACAATTGATTTATTAAATAAACACACTGCTGCTAGTAAAACAATATCTTTCATTTATTTCCCAAGAAAATAGGAATATGCTAATATCACACACTAAACAGCAGAATATCAAAAATACTTATCACAATTCTCAGACAGACTCATCGGCTGGACTCAAGATGGAAAAAGAGGGCCTGAGCCTCATGGCTTAGGCCCAAGCCAGCATTCAGAGCATGGGAAAAAAAGGACAAGGGGCTATTTCTCTTTTGTGAGCCCTTTTTCACTCAAATATTCACACCCACTCGTAACCACCCCCACTTGCCTCCTATGCAATGAGATATTGCCATGAGGTAGTCCTTCTCAATAGATTATATTACTGACCATCTTGCCGTATTGGCCTCTAGGGGCAGTATTGCCCATATCATCTCCAGGAGCTTGTTGATCTTTTGATATTTGTCATCAATCATCTTGGCAACCATCACTCTCTTGAAGATTGCTTGCAGTGTATTGTCAGAAACAGACATTCCTGAGCCAGGCGTTCAGATGCAGATTGGAGCCATCTGCCTGTTGATACCAGGGAATGAAATACCCTTATCCTTTAAAGCCATGGAACTGCAAGTATCAGCCTGGCTAATCTTTGGGAATAGGAAACAGATATGTAGAAACTCCAGAAATATGACACCAGACCACGTTGCGTTCCAACACCTGGGTTATCTGAAAAGGTAGCCCTGGGGTCAAATGACAACACCAGAACTCTGATGCCGCGTACACACGATCATTTTTTGACATGAAAAAATAAAGTTGTTTTTCAGCATGTCCAAAAAACGAAATTTTTCCAACTTCATCATTAAAAACGATGTTTCCCACACACCATCGCTTTTGAAAAATGATGCACAAAGCGCGGTGACGTACAACACATACGATGGCACTCTAAAGGGGAAGTTCTATTCACCTTTGGGCTGCTTTTAGCTGATTTCTTGTTAGTAAAAGACGATTTGCGCTTTTCTGTCTGTTACAGCGTGATGAATGTGCTTACTTACTTATGAATGGTAGTTTTACCAGAACGAGCGCTCCCGTCTCATAACATGGTTCTGAGTATGCGCGGGTTTAAAACGTTGTTGTAGCCCACACACGATCATTTTTTACAACCCGAAACACAACATTTTTTTAAAACAACGTTAAAAAATGCAGCATGTTCGATTTTATTTGATTTTTTGGCGTTTTTTGGCGTTTTTCAGAACATGAAAAACGATGTGAAGCCCACACACGATCATTTTAAATGACGTTTTTAAAAACTTTGTTTTGTTTCATGCCGAAAAAATGATCATGTGTACGTGGCATGACACCAGAATGTCTTGTTATAACCACGACCCAGGTTCCCTAGTGTGCCTAGAATCGTGACAATCACATCTGGGTCATGGCAAGGCACAAATGGTACTCTGACACTACCCAGAAGCTCACCACTGCCAGGGTCATGTAGGCAAATGCAGCTACCATTTACAGAGGGTATGTCCAGACCACCAGGCTTTGGCACCATAGGAGCCACATACTGCCAGTGGGACTCAAATGAGGCAACTGTGAAATGAGTCTAAGGCCAAACAGGTAACCACTACAAGGCACATGAAGTGTCAGCAGGTGGAAACTTAAACTTTGCACTAATATCCAGCTGGGCAGCAGGCATAGATTCAATGAAATCTAGCTGAGCAGTAGATACAGAGTCAGCAGAATCTAGCTGGGCAATAGGCATGAAGTTAGTAAAACCCGACTGGGTGGTAGGTAGATGATTACTAAGGTCAAGCTGGGCATCTGGAAGCAGGCCATCAGGGACAGGCTGGTATTCAGGGAACAGACCATCAAAGGCAAGCTGGTCATCGAGCAGCGCACCATTAGAGGGAAACTAGTCATCAGGCAGTGGACCCTTTGGAGGCAGGCTGAGCATTGGGTACCAGACCATCAGAGGCATACTGGACATTAGGTACCAGACAATCAGAGGTAGGTTGGACATCTGGCACTAGATCATGAGATGCAGACTGGACCTGAGGCACCAGACCATGAGCGCTAAGCTGGACATCGGGTACTGGACCATCAAAGGCAGACTGGATATCAGGCACAGCACCATCAGAAGAAGACTGAACACTGGACACTGGACCATTTGAAGCAGGCTGGACATCAGGCGCTGGACCCTCATCTTCCAACAAGACAACGACCCTAAGCACACAGCAAAAATAAAAGAGTGGCTACGGGACAAATCTGTGAATGTCCTTGACTGGCCCAGCCAAAGCCGAGACTTGAACCCGATTTAACATCTCTGGAGAGATCTTAAAATGGTTGTACACTGACACTCCCCATCCAACCTGATGGAGCTTGAGAGGTCCTGCAAAGAAGAATGAGAGAAACTGCCCAAAAATAGGTGTGTCAAGCTTGTAGCATCATACTCAAAAAGACTTGAGGCTGTAATTGGTGCCAAAGTAGCTTCACCAAAGTACGGAGCAAAGGCTGTGATACTTCTGTACATGGGAGGAGCCTGTGATACTTATGTACATGGGAGGAGCCTGTGATACTTATGTACATGGGAGGAGCCTGTGATACTTATGTATATGGGAGGAGTCTTATGTACATGGGAGGAGCCTGTAATACGTATGTACATGGGAGGAGTCTGTGATACTTATGTACATGGGAGGAGCCTGTGATACTTATGTACATGGGAGGAGCCTGTGATAATTATGTATATGGGAGGAGTCTCATGTACATGGGAGGAGCCTGTAATACTTATGTACATGGGAGGAGTCTGTGATACGTATGTACACGGGAGGAGCCTGTGATACTTATGTACATGGGAGGAGTCTTATGTACATGGGAGGAGCTTGTGATACTTATGTACATGGGATTTTTTTTTTCATTTTTTATTTTTAATAAAGTTGCAAAGATTGCAAACAAACTTGTTTCACATTCTCATTATAGGTTATTGTTTTGAGGAAAATAATGAATGTAATCCATTTTGGAATAAAACAAAATGTGGAAAAAGTGATGCGCTGTGAATACTTTCCGGATGCACTGTAAACCTAATCAGTCCCCCACCCTTACCTATTCCTTTTCTACTATTATTTTTTTTTTAGGTCATGATTAGTGATGAGCGGAATACGCCATATTCGATTTCACGATATTTCGCGAATATATAGAAGAATATTCGCGAATATTCGTTAATATCGAATATTCGTGATATTTTATAAAAAAAAAAAATTGCGAAATTTCGCTAATGCGAAAGCGAAATTGATTGCGAAATTTCGCTATTTTTTTTATTTTTTTTATAAAATATCACGAATATTCGATATTAACGAATATTCGAAATATTTTATCAAAAAAAAAAAAAAATAGCGAAATTTTGCTAATGCGAAAGCGAAATTGATTGCGAAATTCTCGTCAACACGCGAAAATGGAGATCATTTCCTGGATTACTAAACTAATATGCACTAAACACTAACTCTACTTACACAAACTTATATGACTAAAACTAAAGCTAATTATTTTTTTAATTTTTTTATACACAAAACACAGAAGGGCAGAGAACGTATTCGCGAATATTCGTTAATATCGAATATTCGTGATATTTTATCAAAAGAAAAAAAATAGCGAAATTTCGCTAATGCGAAAGCGAAATTGATTGCGAAATTTCGCTCTTTTTTTTTTTTTTTATAAAATATCACGAATATTCGATATTAACGAATATTCGAGATATTTTATCAAAAAAAAAAATAGCGAAATTTCGCTAATGCGAAAGCGAAATTGATTGCGGAATTCTCGTCAACACGCGAAAACGGAGATCATTTCCTGGATTACTAAACTAATAGGCACTAAACCCTAACTCTACTTACAATAAACTTATATGACTAAAACTAAAGCTAATTTTTTTTTTTTTTTTTATACACAAAACACAGAAGGGCAGAGAACGCATTCGCGAATATTCGGCAACATAAAGGGATCGCCTCAGCTACTCGGCCCAGGGTCTCTAATCATACCATCAATGCTTTTAGACGTGGATGGAGATCACTAGGATGTGATCTGTTTTAAAAATAAGTTTGAAAAAATACGAATATTCGCAATAGCGAATATTCACCGCGATATTCGAGTCATTCGCGAATACTCGAATATGCAATATTCGTAACGAATATTCGCAATGCGAATATTCGTGAGCAACACTAGTCATGATTCTTAATCATTCACTTGTTTACCTATTGTTTTTATTTTTTTCTCTAATTTCATTTGTTTATTATTTTTGTCGTCCTGGAAAAAAACAAACAAAAAAAAACAAAACAATATATGTTATCCTAAGTAATGATAAAGTTATCACCAAATAAACAGGCCCATAACGGGAATGCAAATATTTTCAGTTTTAAAGGTTATTAAAAAAAAAAATCTTAATCCCAATACTGCCACACAGTAAAATTAAGAAAAAAATTACACCCCCAAAACATTTTAAAAATCTTTTCAATGCTCTGTACCAGAAATGTAATTTTAGTGTCATTGTAAACAGGACAAACGATAAAATATAATGTATAGCATTATCTACAGCAGGGGTCTCCAAACTGCGGCCCAATGGCCAGATGTGGCCCTATGCTAGCCTTTATCTGGCCCTTGGGGCACAATTCGCCCCTCTGATATAAGGCACTATTCCTTCCACTGACATCAACAATAGGGCACTATATCTTCCACTGAGGCGGCGTACACACGACCGAGGTTCTCGCTGGAAACCAGCGAGAACCTCGCTGGAAGCTGCATTCCAGCGAGGACCTCGGCCGTGTGTACGCTCCTGGCTCGCCCCGCCCATCGGGAATCCCGTCGAGCGAAAAGAGAACACACTCTCTTTTTGCTCGACAGCCCGCCTGGATGAATGGCTGGTTGCCATTCCCGACGGGCGGGTCGCCGATTTTGACGGCCAGCCACGTCACCGCACCAGGAAGTAAAACACTTCCGCGCATGCGCCGAATCCATTCGGCGGCGGCGGTGCGGCGGTGCGGGACGACATGTCTGCTGGTAAGTGTACCAACCAGCAGACATGTCGGGCGGACGGATTCCACCCGATAGATTTCAAAGCATGCTTTGAAATCTGTCGGGTGGACAAATCTGTCCGCTAGCCCATACACACGATCGGAGATGTCTGCTGAAACGGTCCATCGGACCGTTTTCAGCGGACATATCCCCTCGTGTGTACGAGGCCTAACACTTCTTATTTTACTTTTATTTTTTTAACTGACAGTGGTCAAAGCAGAAAAAAGGGCTTGTTTATCAATTTTTTTATGTATTGTTTTCATAAACAAAAGAAAATATCACTAAAAGAATCCTTTGATTCAAAACAAAAAAACAAAGAAAAAAAAACTTTGTTTAAGTTTAAATATATTCACAATGCTTTGTACAAGACATTTTAAGTGTAAGGCGGCGTACACACGGCCGAGGTTCTCGCTGAAAACCAACGAGAACCTCGCTGGAATGCACATTCCAGCGAGGACCTCGGCCGTGTGTACGGTCTCGGCGAGCTTCCCGTCGGGAAGCCCATCGAGCAGAAATAGAGAGCACGCTCTCTATTTCCTCGACGGCCCGCCCGGAAGAATGGCTGGTTGCCATTCCCGACGGGCGGGTCGCCGATTTCGACGGCCGGCAGGGAACCTCGACGGGCGGAACGATGTGTTCTGCCCGTCGAGATTCCCTGCCGTGTGTACGCCGCCTAAGACCTCTTTCACATTGAGGTGAAGAGTCGCGGTGACGGTATAGCCGCGCTATTTGTAGCGCCGCTATACCGTCGTATTTACCGCAATATTCAGGCGCTAGCGGTGATGTTTTAACCCCCGCTAGCGGACGAAAAAGGGTCAATACCGCCCGCTTTGCGGGCGGTATTACCGCGATATTACCGCGGTTTCCCATTGATTTCAATGGGAAGGCGCGGTATAGGAGCGGTGAACACACCGCTCCTATACCGCGGTAAAGATGCGGCTAGCAGGACTTTTGGAGCGCTCCTGCTAGCGCACCGCTTCAGTGTGAAAGCCTTCGGGCTTTCACATTGAACACTACAGGGCATGATTTTTCATGCGGTATAGCAGCGCTATTTTTAGCGCTGTACCGCATGAAAAACGCCTCAATGTGATAGGGGCCTTACTGGAAACAGGACAAATTATATAATAAAATGTGTAGTTTTATCTACAGTTACACTACTTTTTAAATACCCGTGTTCACAGCAGTGTTTATTTTTTTTATTTTTTTTTTTTTTTACTTATTTCTTTCCATAGAATGCATAGAAAATAAGAAAGATTTTGAAGACAATATCACCAACAGAAAGCCTTTGTCGCCCTAAAAAAAAAAAGTGATGATAAAGTTATCAACAAATAAACAGGCCCATAGCGGGAATTTAAATAGTTTTAAAGGTTATTTAAAAAAAAAAAAAAAATATTCCCAATATTGCTTGTTTTTTTTTTTTTGTTTTTTTTGTGGCACACAGTAAAAGTCAGAAAAATGTTACACCCCCCAAAACAAAACAAAACATTAAAACAAATCTTTGCAATGCTCTGTACCAGAAATGTAATTTTAGTGTCATTGTAAACAGGACAAACGATAAAATACAATTCATAGCTTTATCTACAGTAACACTACTTTTTTATTTTTTTTAACTGACAGCGGTCAAAGCAGAGAAAAAGGGCTTATTTATCTATTTTTTATGTATTGTTTTTATATATATATATATATATATATAAAAAAAGAAAATATCACCAAAAGAATCCTTTGATTCAAAACATAAACACAAAAACAAAAAAACTTTGTTTAGGTTTAAATATATTCACAATGCTTTGTACAATACATTTTAAGTGTTACTGGAAACAGGACAAATTATCTAATAAAATGTGTAGTTTTATCTACAGTAACACTACTTTTTAAATACCCGTGTTCAAAGTAGTGTTTATTTTTTTTATTTATTTTTGGTTTTTTTACTTATTTCTTTCCATAGACTGCATAGAAAATAAGAAAGTTTTTGAAGACAATGGCCCAGATTCAGAGAGCCATTACGCCTGTCTAACTGGTGTTAGACAGGAGTAATTTCAAATTTTGCACGCCGTATCACTAGTTTGAATCCTCAAACCATGATACGGCGGCTTCGGGCTTCGATCCAAGAGGCTGCAAACGCTTTTGCGGCCGCTGGGAGGAGTCCGCGTCGTTTTCAGCGTCGGGATATGCAAATTACTTTTTACGGCGATCCACGAAGATACGAGTGGTCTTCGCAATCGCTTACGTCATTTTTTTGCTACGTACTGTTAGACCAGCTATTTGCTGGTCTAACGGTGTGTAGCCCATGTTAAGTATGGCCGTCGTTCCCGCGTCAAATAATTTTTTTTTTTTACGTAACTCGTTCGGGAATAGGAATGTCCGTAAACGACGCTCTCTCAAAAGAAACGACGTGATTTCGCGCAATGCACGGCGGGAAATTTCTGAACGGAGAATGCGCAGTTCGATCGCCGCGGGAACGCGCCTATTTTAAATGCTTCACGCCCCCTACTCGCGTAGATGGCTTGCGCCGGGAGAAATACACTACGCCGCCGTCGTTTACTGGACAAAATCTACCGGGATTCCACGTAGAGCCAGGTGAAATACGGCGGCGTAGAGTATTTCTGATACTCTACGCGAATCAAATTGTATGTGAATCTGGGCCAATATTACCAATAGAAAGTCTTTGTCGCCCTGAAATAAAATAAAATAAATAACAATATTTGTTATCCTAAATGATGATAAAGTTATCACCAATAAACAGGCCCATAACGGGAATGTAAATAGTTTTAAAGGTTATTTAAAAAAAAAAAAAAAACCTTAATCCCAATATTGCTTGTTTTTTTTTTGGCACACAGTAAAAGTCAGAAAAATGTTACACCCCCCAAAACAAACAAAACATAAAAAAAAAATCTTTGCAATGCTCTGTACCAGAAATGTAATGTATAGCTTTAGCTTTGTCTACAGTAACACTACTTCTTTTATTTGTTTTTTAACTGACAGTGATCAAAGCAAAAAAAAGGCTTATTTATTTATTTTGTATGTATTGTTTTCATAAAAAAATAAAAAATTGCGGGAAAATATCACCAAAATAATCCTTTGATTCAAACAAAATGTAAAACATTTTAAATATATTCACAATGCTTTGTACCAGAAATGTAATTTTAGTGTCAATGTAAACATGACAAACAATAAAATAAAATGTATAGCTTTATCTATAGTAACACTGCTTCTTTTATTTATTTTTAACTGACAGTGGTCAAAGCAGAAAAAAAAGGGGCTTATTTATTTATTTTTTATGTATTGTTTTCATTAAAAAAAAAAGGTGGGAAAAATCACCAAGAAAAACCTTTGATTCAAAACAAAAAAACGAAACAAATAAAAATAAAATGATAAGCGTTATCCTAAAGTAAAGATAAAGTAATCACCGAACAAACAGGCCTATAGAGGAAATGTAAATATTTAAATTTTTAAAGGTCACTAAAAAAAATAAAAATTATCCCAACACTTCTATCCATTGGTAAAGGTTTATATCTCTCCTTCCTCCTTTTCAATAATTATTAATCATTTTTATGCATACAGTATACATTTGATCTTTCCTATTGTCTTAGCTTACCTGACATTGGAAATTTTACTATTAAGCTTATGTTAATCCGATGAGCCTCGGCACTGTTTGTATCTCATTGTGGCAATGCCGGCGGATTAGCCTGCGAGATAATCAGGTGTGGCAGGCTCAGATTTATGGTGGCCAGAATAATATATTTGTTATTGTTAATATATTTTATTGTTTCCATTGTCAGCCCATCTTCATTACCCCCGCGGCCATACACAGACTGGGAAAGTGAAAATTAGCCATTGTATGAAGTGAGCATTAGAATTCCAAAATATCCTGAACCCACCTTCTCTTAAAACTTGCTCTAAACTTAGAGGGCCATTTTAGTGTTATCCACTGTCATACCCTTCACACTCCTCTCCTGTAACGGAACCCCGTCATGGATCTGGCTATAGTAACTCCATGAACCAGATAACACCAGTTTTGGAGTACACCAGAAATAGTTCTGTTTATTAGAACAAGATTACAGACTTTTATACACTAGAGAAGGAGGTTCCCCCTTCTGATCATATTACCCTAACAATACAAACTGTAACCAGAAAAATAATTTAACATGAGCTAATTAACTAATCATTTAACCAGCCTAGGTGATTCAAAGGTTTGACTTTTCAGGTCAGACTTGCCGTCTCCTATCTCAGAAAACACAATCAACATTAACAAAAGTATAAACACAGGACACCTTCTCACAATAGCAGGGGCCCACCACTAGAAGACTATCCATCTCCTACATTGTTCAGAGGCCAATGTGATCAGCTCTTTCAATTAACATGTATAGTTCATAATTAAATAAACCAGGAATAGTCTTTGTATATTTCCTGAGAGATATTGTGGATAAATAGAACTGTCCCATTAGCCTGGTTACCCTGTGCCCCTAATAGACACAGGGTTACTTAGACATAAGAGGGGCTAAAACAAAGGTTTCTCAGTTCTCTCCACAAGCCCCGGTCCCGGCTAGGTCTGTCACACATACTGCCCACTGTCATACCCTCCCCACTCCTCTCCTGTACATAGTGCCCACTGTCTTACCCTCCACAATTTTCTCCTGTACATACTGCCCACTGTCATACCCTCCACACTCCTCTCCTGTACATACTGTCCATTGTCATACCCTGAACACACCTCTGCTAAGCATATTAAAAAGAATAAAGGCAAAGCCCCCTAGTCGGACTTTAAAGGCACTGTGGTGTGTCAAATGTAGTTAGAGAAAACATAGTATTACAATATAATTTATTGAAGAAGTATCAGATAAAAGTTGATTACATGATCTATAACAAATACAAAAAATACAAAATAATGAAATATAGTTCAACATATATTGCTGTGTGATGTGATGCCCTGTGTGGTCCCGACGTTTCAGGGAGACATAGTCCCTTTCTTCAGGGGTATTCCAGGATTCACAGCTCTAAAAATGTATGGGAAATGATCAGGATAATCCCAATAATGTTGATGATGTTGTTATATAGATTAATACTGAAGTACTTACAGTGAACTGTATGGTACTTCAAGTCAGTAGATCATGTATTTAAAAGCATGGGTTTCCGGATGATCCGAGTCTGCTGGCCTGGCCACTGACGACAGAGCAGAATTGTGAGCAGGGTGTGTTGTTGCCAGATATAAATATGCTGCTGGAATCAGAGGACATTGGAGCCTAAAGTTGTAATGATGTGTGTTAATATTTATGGACATAGTTGTAATAATAAAATGTGAAATAAATTGTGTTTTATAACATTGTGTTTTATAACATTTTCTTGGAGGGATATGGTATGGCTTACCTAGTAAATAGCGATGGAGAGGCTCGTATTAGGCTGGAAGTGTACAAAAGTAATAAGAAATAATGAGTAAATATGTACAATGTATGTAAGTAAAAATATCCAGGTTATATTAATGTGGTTAAACCATATATAGTTAAATGTTATAGCAAAAATTGCTCAATAGATGGCGTTCAATGGGGATATTTAGATGTTATAGCAAAAAATGCTCAATAGGTGGCGTTTAAAGGTTGAGTATTAAGGAGTTGATTAAAAAAAGGACATTTTTTTTTTTTTTTTTTTTTTCCTTTTTTTTTTTTTTTTTTTTTTTTGTGTTCCTGTAAGTATGAAACTGAATGTATGTAGATAACCAAAACCAGCAGGGAAACTGATAATGTGGTAGCTGTGATTGATATGAAGAAAATAAAATAAAACGTTTTTTACCTTAGGAAGATGGATGCAGAGGAACCGTCATGTTGTCCAGCAAGTTGCTGGATAGCAAATGACTAGTTCCTCTGCTGCTATATAAAGTGCCCATCAGCCAAACTGCGACGCCCAGTGCAAAGGGTTTGCAGCTGTGCTCGGACGGCTAATTAAGGCAGGTGTTTTTTGTGTTCCTGTAAGTATGAAACTGAATGTATGTAGATAACCAAAACCAGCAGGGAAACTGATAATGTGGTAGCTGTGATTGATATGAAGAAAATAAAATAAAAATAAAATGAAACGTTTTTTACCTTGGGAAGATGGATGCAGAGGAACCGTCATGTTGTCCAGCAAGTTGCTGGATAGCAAATGACTAGTTCCTCTGCTGCTATATAAAGTGCCCATCAGCCAAACTGCGACGCCCAGTGCAAAGAGTTTGCAGCTGTGCTCGGACGGCTAATTAAGGCAGGTGTGGGGCTCACAGGGCAACTGATTCCATGGGTCATGGCGCATAACATCCGAGATGCGCATGCGTGCGCAGCAGGATGACACGCCATGACCCGTCACCATGACGCGCGTATCCCGCAGCGCGCATGCGCGCGCGGCGGGATGGCGCGGCGTCACGGATTGAACCGACGTCGACCTCACTGTGCGCACGAAGCATGCGCACAGGAGGAGAAAGATGGCGGCCATGGCATGAGTAAATGCCAGGTTGCCAAAAGTTCACCAACAAGGAGACCGATTGGTCTCCTGTAGTGAAAAGTATGTCGGGCAGCATAATTAAACTAGGCAACAAATAGCAGTACAAGAAACTTGTGTTTTATATCTGTCTGCTAAGCATATTGTCCACTGTCATAACCTCTACACTGCTCTTCTGTACATACTGCCCACTGTCATACCCTTCACACTCCTCTCCTGTACATACTGTCCACTGTCATACCCTGAACACACCTCCCGAGCATACTGTCCACTGTTATACCCTCCAAACTCCTCTCCTTTATATACTGCCCATTGTCATACCCTCCCCACTCCTTTCCTATACATATTGCCCGCTGTCATACCCTCCACACTCCTCTCCTGTACATACTGTCCTCTGTCATACCTGCCACACTCCTCTCCTGTACATACTGCCCTCTACAATACCCGCCACACTCCTCTCCTTTACATACTGCCCTCTGTCATACTCGCCACACTCCTCTCCTGTACATGTACCTCCTGGTTACTTTAAAGGAACACTAAAGGTTCGTTTTTTATTAGATCAATTGATTGCTGTAAGCTAGAGCATTTAAATATCACTTACCTCGTTTTTTCCTTTTGACTTCCAAAATACAGTAATCCAGGTTTGAAAATGCCAATTCCTGTCTCTCCTCTTCTTGCTTTCCACCAGCACCTGCATGGTGGAAAGCAGAATGTGCTCACCCCCTCCCTATGACTACAGCCCTGCGTGAAGATGCTCTCTTAACCCTCATAGGCATGGAGGCTAAGCCTAATAGGAACTGTAGCTCCCATTAGGCCGTGATGTAGCAAGAATGAATGTGCATCGCAAACCAGGAAGTCAGTGAGAAAAACAATTCAGGAGTGACGGAAGTGAAAAAACAGCTCGATTTCAACAGGTATCAAACTAGTTATAATGCAAAACATTACGTTTTACTTTATCAGCTACTGTCAGACTTTAATTTAAGAGGAAAATATTTTTGTCTTTACAACCCCTTTAAGTACCGGTGCTGTGTAAATTTAGAGGGAGATCAGAGTGTAGTTAAACTCTGATCCAAATTGTTATGTGCAAAACAGGGTCTCTGTCTCAGTTTGGCTGTGCTGTGGGTTCATTCTGTTGTGCTGGGGTGTCTTTCTCGCCCCTGTGCAGAAGATGGCAGCAGTGGAGTCAAGTTTTGGGGGCTCTTCCCCAGCAGCCAATCAGGGGGGGTTGAGCCTCGCTGTGCATGCTGGGAGAGGGTATTTATGGGGCAGATGCCATTGGTTCTGGATTCTACTTCGTCCAGTGTGGCACCCACCTTTAGGGTGGCCACATCACGGCGCGCGGCATTATAGCCTACCTGGCCAGGGCATGCGTGCCACGCGGTGTTCCTGGTTCCGGGGCCACGTTGGCCCGGAACATCTGAGCAGTGACGGGGACCCAGTGAGCGACTGGGTTCCCATCTTTGAGGACCCCAAGCAGTATTTGCTGTTCGGTGGGGAGTCTGTCTCAAGGAGTGCCATTGAGAGGCTGGTGATCCAAAAGGGCCTCGACAAACCTCCGGGGATCAAGGTAGCCGGACACTGAAGGATTGATCACCAGGCGTAATTCATCTAAGGAGGATTATCTCCGTAACTACAAATCAGAGAGGGCCTGTGGCAGAGGTGTCTCCCTGAAGTTCATTTTAAGGAGGGTCTGTGGCAGAGACTTTATCCTACAAAGGTTTGAGTGACACTCCGGCTGCCAGGTCAGTGAGAAAGGCCTGTCTGGGTCCACTAAGCCCACTCAAGCAGGAGTGGCGCAGAGAAGTGTTACGTTTGGGAGCAGGACTGTTTCCCTATCACTACGCCTGAATTTGCTATTCTCCTTTCTTCCTTCAACTTTACTTTCCTCACCCCAATTTTATTGTTTTTACCCAGCTGGGTAATAAAGAGCACAGCAAAGAGCACCTGTTGCGGACATTCTTTTACTTCTACTAAATGCACCATGCACCCCTAGGAATTCGGAAGAGCCACGAGGTAAATGTGCCACCCAAAACAACCAACAGCTCCTCCTGGGGTAGTGCTACATACATAATGCCCACTGTCATACCCTCCACACTCTTCTCCTATACATAGTGCCCGCTGTCATATCCTCCACACTGCTCTTCTGTACATACTGCCCACTGTCATACCCTCCACACTCCTCTCCTATACATACTGTTCTCTATCATATCCGCCACACTCCTCTCCTGCACATACTGTCACGTTCATGCCATCCACACTCCTCTCCTGTACATACTGCCAGGGCCGATCCTAGGGCCAAATGCGCCTGGGTGCAGAAATATTTCTGGTGCCCCCACATGGGCGTGGTCATTTTACCAACTCCTCCCCTTTACACATATTTCCATGGCAACAACTCAACCACAGAGATGCTCCCCCAGGAAGTCTTCATTACCCTGGGATCCTTACATGATGTCTTAACAACAGAATACAGGAAGAGACGCAGAGTACTTTATTGGGACCTGGAGGGGGGGGGGGGGCTCCCTGATGGACACAGAACGGGCTTCTGTTAGAGAGAAAAACAAAAACTAGCGGCGCTTTACCGCCGATGCCCCCGCACTGTCAGTGTTAAAGGGCTCTTGGTACATCTCATCATACATCACATCTGTAGGCGGACTACTGAGGTGCAGGAAGCTGTGTATCCTATGCAATCTATCATGCCATAAAACATCTAGAGCAGGGGTAGCCCAGAGCACGTGTAAAGGGATGCTGGGGATGCCACCCGCCAGCACACAGCACACTGAACACTGTGACTCACCTCGGTTCTCTCTCTGTGCAGCCCGAGATAGAGATGGGAGGGGGAGGCATTCCAACTGGAGTTGGTGGAGACAGTGCGGGATCCAAGACTTCCAGTGTGAGTAATTCATTCCTGCACATCAGCACTCAGCAGCCACTGAAAACTAGAACCCTTGTGTCAGGAAGAGGAGGGCACCTCCCCCAAGCCCTGCTAGGCTTGATGGGCAGCCCTATGCTCACACATCAGTTCTAGACGGACACACACACCTATGCTCAGAACACTAGTTCTGGATGGACACAAACAAGGAGAGAAGGAGGGAGGGGAGAACTCTGGCACTTCGGCGCCCCCACCTCTGCAGGCGCCTGGGTGCAAAGCACCCTGTGCACCCTGCCTAGGATCGGCCCTTCATACTGCTCTCTATCATATCCGCCTCACTCCTCTCCTGCACATACTGCCCACTATGATACTTTCCCACTCTTCTCCTGCACATAGTGTCCACTGTCATAGAATCTCCTGTATATACTTCCCACTGTAAGAATATACATTTTTGTTTTTGTTTTTTTTTACTTTTTTTTATTGATACGTTTGTATATTCATTAAAATACCTTTTTCAGTCATGTAAGTAATATCCTCAATATGTGCTGTTTTTCGAAAAGGGCAAACTTTTGCAAATATATACTGTATATACACTCCGGGGAGAATTTTGTATGGTTTGTCTCACATGCTTGTTGCTCCATAGTGAGGTAATAAAGATTTGATACAGTGCGGAATCGATTTCTCTGTGTGAACAGAAAGATTACAGAACACTCGACGTTAATCGAGTCCTATCAGTCTACTCTAAACCTAAAGGCCATTGACACCGTGCGGTTTAATGTGTTCGGCTTTTCCATTCATTTCGTGCCGGAGATCTCCGTCTACAACATTCCGCTATAGCACCGGGGGATTTGTAATACAAATCTAATATTTCTATCCGCAGAGAATTTGTTTCTGAGATAAAGTGGGATTAGGGAACAGCCAGACGGTAACTGAATTTTCACGCTTTTAAATCCAGTTCCGTGAGGTTCTATAGGGTTTCTTTAGGGGAATTTACTCTTTGTGTATTTCTTCTGTGTTGACTCGTTATATTGGATTCAATTGTACGCAGTTTTTTTTTTTATTGAATTTGAGTTTTTCACGCCTATTATATATTTTAGTCTCTTTTATTGCATTTAGTATTTCATGTTTATTTTTTCTAGTGTCTTTTTATAGCATATAAGTCTTTAATGCCCGTTTAATTTGTTTTCAGACTTTTTTTAAATTGCATTTCAATATTTAATGCTTGATTTGGACAGCGGCCACCCTACCTACCTGCATGCCTTTGGAGGGTGGGAGGAAACTGGAGAAAACCCAACCATGAAAATTAACTACTTAAGACCCGGACCTTTATGCAGGTAAAGGACCCGGCCAGTTTTTGCGATTCGGCACTGCGTCGCTTTAACTGACAATTGCGCGGTCGTGCGACGTGGCTCCCAAACAAAATTGGCGTCCCTTTTTCCCCACAAATAGAGATTTCTTTTGGTGGTATTTGATCACCTCTGCGGTTTTTATTTTTTGCGCTATAAACAAAAATAGAGCGACAATTTAAAAAAAAATGCAATATTTTTTATTTTTTGCTATAATAAATATCCCCCAAAAAGATATAAAAAAAACATATTTTTTTCCTCAGTTTAGGCCGATACGTTTTCTTCTACCTATTTTCGGTAAAAAAATAGCGATAAGCGTTTATCGGTTGGTTTGCTCAAAATTTATAGGCCCAGATTCACAAAGCACTTACGCCGACGTAAGTGCAAATGTGCACCTGTAAGTGCAAATTTGTGCCGGCGTATCTGTCCTCCGGACCCACAAACCAACATAAGCCTAAAAACTGGCCACCCTACGCCGACATATCTTACCTACCCCGGCATAGCGTGGGCGTACTTTTCGTCTGGACGCATGTTGCTGCTCCCATTGATTAGGCATTCAAGCATGCCAATGAGGGAAATACGGCGACCCACAAACATACGTGCACCCGACGCATGCTGTGCGAGGTGCACGTAAATTGTACGTCCGGCATAATGTTTTTCCCCATAGATGCCGCAACTCGGCAAAAGACATGCAAAGGTCTGCCCCACAGAACACAGGCCGGCATATTGGGCGTACGTTCCGTTCACGGCGTACATGGTGATCCGGGGTAGCTTAGGCAGTTGTGCCAGCGTAGTTGTGAGCATGCGCATAAGGGTGCAGTTTCATGCGTCCACGTCATGGCTACGTCACGGCGCATATTCAGTTTGTGATACGCTGGGCGTAAAACACTGCATCATGCTCGGACAATCATTTGCATGGGGTCACGCCCACTTCCACCTACGCCGGTCTGCGCCTTCGAAAAATATGCCAGACCGACGCAGCGTTGGGAGCAAAAGCTTGCTGATATTCAGTGCATGCCTCTCCGTGCTGCGCCGGCGTAATGTGCGCCCAACTCTCTGTGAATCTGGGCCATAGTGTTTACAAAATAGGAGATAGTTTTATTGCATTTTTATAATTTTTAAAAAAAAATTTTTACTACTAATGGTGGCGATCAGGAGTTTTTTTTGTGACTGCGAAATTATGGCAGACACATCGGACAATTTTGACACATTTTTGGGACCATTGTCACTTTTACAGCAAAAAATGCTATAAAAATGCACTGTTTACTGTGAAAATGACAATTGCAGTTTGGTAGTTAACCACTAGGGGGCGCTGTAAGGGTTATGTGTGACCTCATATGTTTTTCTAAATGTAGGGGGCGGGGCTGGACGTTTGATGTCATTGATCATGTTTGCCTATATTAGGGAACACACGATCAATGACAGCACCACCGTGAAGAACGGGGAAGCTGTGTTTACACTCACCTCTCCCCGTTCTTCAGCTCCGGGGACCAATCACGGGACTCCGGCGGCGATCGGGTCCGAGGGTCTCGCGGCCGCGGTCATGGAGCTTTGGACTGGGTCAACGACTGGGCACTTAAAGAGGACGTACAGGTACGTGCTTGTGCCCAGCCGTGCCATTCTGCTGACGTATATCTGCAGGAGGCGGTCCTTAAGTGGTTAAAAAAGTAATTTGTCAAAAAAATCATTCATTTTTTATACAGGATGTCAGGTTTTTGAGTCCATAAAACGATAAAATAACCAAACCAGCATTTGCTGTGATATTCATCTTTAAACAATTCCACTGCAGTCCTTTTTACTGCTACTAGATGTCCCCAATCTGATGACCAGCATCATTCAACTTTCCTCTGAGCCCTGGACCCACCAGTTTTAAGGTCATCTCTTGCTCCATAAAGACACAGTTGAACCAGTTTGGTATGGAGGAACTCAAGTGGCCTGCACAGTGCTCTGATCTCAACCCTACTGAACGCCTTGGCTCCACAAAGACATTGTGGGACCAGTTTGGTTTAAAGAAGCTCAATTGGCCGGCCCTGACCCCAACCCTATCGAACAACTTTACATTATAAAGACATGGTGGGACCAGCTTTGCTTGAAGGCGCTCACGTGGCCGGTACAGAACCCTGACCTCAACCCTACTGAACACCTTTCCTATTTAAAGACACAGGGCCAGATTCTCAAAAGAGATACGCCGGCGTTTCGTAGGAAACACCGTCGTATCTCTTTTTTTTTTACTGGGTATCTATGTGTGTGATTCCTAGAATCACTTACGCATAGATACAGTGAAGATCCGACGGCTGTAAAAACAATTACACCGTCGGATCGGAGATGTAATGACATCGCTGGCCGCTAGGTGGCCTGTACGTTAATTTCTCATTTGCCTATGCAAATGAGCCTAATCTGACGATTCCCGAACGCTTTTACGCCGCCCTGTCGTAGTTTACATCGTTTCCGTACGCGTAAGGCTACCCCTGCTATATGAGGGGTAACCTTATGAAGTTCCGTCGTATGCCATGTTAAGTATGGCGTCGGGTCAGCGTCGTCTTTTTCCGGCGGTTACGTTGTTTTACTAAGTCGTTCGCGAATAGGGATTTACGTAAACGACGCTCACGTCGGTTTCATTCACTTTTTCTGACGTGAGCTGGAGCATGCGCACTGGGCTATTTTTGAGGCCAGGGCATGCGCAGTTCGATCGACGCGGGGGCGCGCTTAATTTAAATACAAGCCTCCCCCTTTGAATTATGCGGGGATACACAGAGCCATTTACACTACGCCGCCGCAATTTACGGAGCAAGTGCTTCGGGAATACGGCACTTGCTCTGTTAAATTGCGGCGGCGTAGTGTAAATGGCTTACGCTACGCCAGCGGCAATTGTACCAGAATCTGGCCCACTGTTGGATCAGTTTGGTGTAAAGGAACTCAAGGTACTGTCAGTGCTCTGACCTCAACTCTACTGAACACTTTTGATCCATAAAGACATGGTGGGACCAGTTTGGTTTGAAGGCGCTCAAGTGACTGGCACAAACACCTGACCTAAAACCTACTGATCACTTTTACTCAATGAAGACATGGTGGGACCAGCTTTGCTTGAAGGCACTCAAGTGACCGGTACAGAACCCTGACCTCAACCCTACTGAACTCCTTTACTATTTAAAGACACAGTTGGACCAGTTTGGTGTGAAGGAACTCGAGTGACCTACAGAGTGCTCTAACCTCAACCCAACTGAACACTTTTGCTCCATAAAGACATGATGGAACCAGTTTGGTTTAAAGGAGCTCAAGTGGCTTGCACAAAGACCTGACCTAAACCCTACTGACCACTTTTATTCTATAAAGACATGGTGGGACCAGCTTTGTTTGAAGGCGCTCAAGTGGTCGGCACAGAACCCTGACCACAACCCTACTGAACAACTTTACTATTTAAAGACAGAGTTGGACCAGTTTGGTGTGAAGGAACTCGAGGGACCTACACATTGCTCTGACCTCAACCCTACTGAAAACTTTTGCTCCGTAGAGACATGATGGAACCAGTTTGGTTTGAAGGAGATCAAGTGGCTTGCACAAAGACCTGACCTAAACCCTACTGACCACTTTTACTCTGTAAAGACATGGTGGGACCAACTTTGTTTGAAGGCGCTCAAGTGGTCGGCACAGAACCCTGACCACAACCCTACTGAAAACTTTTGCTCCGTAGAGACATGATGGAACCAGTTTGGTTGGAAGGAGATCAAGTGGCTTGCACAAAGACCTGACCTAAGCCCTACTGACCACTTTTACTCTGTAAAGACATGGTGGGACCAGCTTTGTTTGAAGGCGCTCAAGTGGTCGGCACAGAACCCTGACCACAACCCTACTGAAAACTTTTGCTCCGTAGAGACATGATGGAACCAGTTTGGTTGGAAGAAGATCAAGTGGCTTGCACAAAGACCTGACCTAAACCCTACTGACCACTTTTACTCTGTAAAGACATGGTGGGACCAACTTTGTTTGAAGGCGCTCAAGTGGTCGGCACAGAACCCTGACCACAACCCTACTGAAAACTTTTGCTCCGTAGAGACATGATGGAACCAGTTTGGTTGGAAGGAGATCAAGTGGCTTGCACAAAGACCTGACCTAAGCCCTACTGACCACTTTTACTCTGTAAAGACATGGTGGGACCAACTTTGTTTGAAGGCGATTAAGTGACTGGCACAGAACACTGACCTCAACCCTACTAAATACCTTTACTCTATAAAGACATAGTCGAACCAGTTTATTGTTTAGGAACTTAAGTGGCCTGCACAGTGCTCTGACCTCAACCATACGAACACCTTTGCTCTGTTAAGAGTATGAGAGATGAATGTAAAGCAATTATGACTCTATAAAGGTACCGTCTCATATAAAACAGTTTCTGAATGAGGAAAAAATGGGGTGGAACTGTACATGTACCTTGCGGTGACAGTGCATATTTTGATCAAAAAAGTGTCAGTTAGGTGTCCGATTTGTCCACCGCAATAACGCAGGCCCGCTATAAGTCGTTGATTGCTGACACTAGTAAAAATAAATAAAAAAAAGTAAAAGTTTGTAGACGCTATGGCCCAGATTCACAGAGAGTTGGGCGCACATTACGCTGCCGTAGCGCAAACGCCGTACGCCACGCCAACGCAGCGTGGAGAGGCAAGCACTGTATTCAGCAAGCTATTGCTCCCAACGCTGGGTTGGCGTGGCATATTTTTCGAAGGCGCAGGCCAGCGTAGGTGGAAGTGGGCGTGACCCCATGCAAATGATAGTCCGAGCATGGTGCAGTGTTTTACGCCCGGCGTATCAAGAAATGCACATGCGCCGTGACGTTGCCGTGACGTGGACGCATGAAACAGCACCCTTATGCGCATGCTCACAACCGCGCCGGCACAACTGCCTAAGCTACGCTGGATGACTACGTACACCGTGAACGTAATGTACGCCCAATACGCTAGGCTGTGTTCTCTGGTGCAGACCTTTGCATGTCTGTTGCCGGGTTGCACCTCATCTATGGGGAATAACTTTACGCCGGACGTACAACTTACGCGCATCTCGCGTAGCATGCATCGGGCGCACGTACGTTCGTGAATCGCCGTATTTCCCTCACTTGCATGTTTAAATGCCTAATCAATGGGAACAGCAACATGCGTCCAGACAAAAAGTGCGCCCATGCTACGCCGGGGTATGTAAGCTACGTCGGCGTAGGGTGGCCAGTTTTTAGGCGTATGTTGGTTTGTGGGTCTGGCTCACAGATACGCTAGCGCACATTCGCACTTACCGGCGCAAATTTCCACTTACGTCGGCGTAAGTGCTTTGTGAATCTGGGCCAAGATCTTTTGCGTAAACCAATGAATATACGGTTATTAGGATCTTTTAACCAAAAATATGTAGCAGAATACATATTGGCCTAAATGATGGGCACAGTGGCTGCGTTTGATGGCACAGTGGCGACAATTGATGGCACAGTGGCTGCGTTTAACGGCACAGTGGCGACAATTGATGGTCACAGTGGGGACAATTGATAGGCACAGTGGTGACAATTGATAGGCACAGTGGCTGCGTTTGATGGCACAGTGGCTGCGTTTGATGGCACAGTGGCTGCGTTTGATGGCACAGTGGCTGCGTTTGATGGCACAGTGGAGACAATTGATGGGCATGGTGAGGATGCGTTTGATGGCACAGTAGCTGCGTTTGATGGCACAGTGGCTGTGTTTGATGGCACATTGGAGACAATTAATGGGCACGGTAAGGCTGCGTTTGATGACACAGGGCTAGATTCAGGTAGGAGATACAACGGCGTATCTCTAGATACGCCGCCGTATCTCTGCCTCTGAGCCCTCCTATCTATGCGTCTGATTCATATAATCAGTTACGCATAGATTTCTTTTAGATCCGACTGGCGTTAGTCTCTTACGCCGTCGTATCTAACTTGCATATTTATGCTGGCCGCTAGGTGGCTTTCCCATGTAAAATATGCGAATGAGCGTAATATGCCGATTCCCGAACGTACGCCCGGCCTGCGCATTTGTTTTACGTCGTTTGCGTTAGCATAGGTCCGGCGTAATGTTACCCCTGCTGTATGAGGCAAAGCCAATGTTAAGTATGGACGGCGTGCCGTCGTTTACGTCATTTGCGTAAAACGTTCGCAAATAGGGCTTTGCGTAAGTGACATTCACGTCATTTTCATTGGCTATTTCCTACGTGATTTGGAGCATACGCACTGGGCTACGTTCAGGCCCAAACGCATTCGCAGTTCGTTCGGCGCGGGGACGCGCTTCATTTAAATGATGCACGCCCCCTACCCGCCGAATTTGAATTAGGCCGGGACATTTACGCTACGCCGCCGCAACTTTACAGGCAAGTGCTTTGTGAATACAGCACTTGCCCGTAAAAGTTGCGGAGGCGTAGCGTAAATGGGATACGCTACGCCAGCATACTTTTACGCCCATCTACCTGAATCTAGCCCACAGTGGCTGCGTTTGATGGCACAGTGGTGATGATTTATTGGCACAGTGGCTGCGTTTGATGGCACAGTGGCTGCGTTTGATGGCACAGTGGCTGCGTTTAATGGCACAGTGGCGACAATTGATGGGCACAGTGAGGCTGCGTTTGATGGCATAGTGGCTGCGTTTGATGGCACAGTGGCTGCGTCAAAGGTCAGGTGGTGGGTTCCCAGAGGTCAAAGGTCACGGGGTGTGTCTGACCCACCCGCCTTCTGACCTTTGACGCTTACCCCGACTTGTTCATTCCCCGACTTGTTCATTCCTCGACTTAGTTGGTGTAGGTGGTACACTTTGGTGGGGGTGGGTCAGCCATGCCCTGTGACCTTTGACCTTTGGGGGAGGTTCCTGTTCCAATTCCTGAGCCCTAGCCATATTCTTCAATGGGAAACCCTAACCCCAACCCTAACCTTACCCCTAACCCTCTGAGCCTAACCTCTAACCCTACCCCTAACCCTACCCTCTAAGCCTAACCGCTAACCCTAACCCTACCCCTCTAAGCCTAACCCCTAACCCTATGCCTAACCCTACCCCTCTAAACCTAACCCCTAACCCTACCCCTCTAAGCCTAACCCCTAACCCTATCATTAACCCTAACCTAACCCTAACCTGGCACAGTGGCTGCGTTTGATGGCACAGTGGTGATGATTTATGGGCACAGTGGCTACGTTTGATGGCACAGTGGCTACGTTTGATGGCACAGTGGCTGCGTTTAATGGCACAGTGGCGACAATTGATGGGCACAGTGAGGCTGCGTTTGATGGCATAGTGGGGGTGGGTCAGCCATGCCCTGTGACCTTTGACCTTTGGGGGAGGTTCCTGTTCCAATTCCTGAGCCCTAGCCATATTCTTCAATGGGAAACCCTAACCCCAACCCTAACCTTACCCCTAACCCTCTGAGCCTAACCTCTAACCCTACCCCTAACCCTACCCTCTAAGCCTAACCGCTAACCCTAACCCTACCCCTCTAAGCCTAACCCCTAACCCTATGCCTAACCCTACCCCTCTAAACCTAACCCCTAACCCTACCCCTCTAAGCCTAACCCCTAACCCTATCATTAACCCTAACCTAACCCTAACCCTAACCTGGCACAGTGGCTGCGTTTGATGGCACAGTGGTGATGATTTATGGGCACAGTGGCTACGTTTGATGGCACAGTGGCTGCGTTTAATGGCACAGTGGCGACAATTGATGGGCACAGTGAGGCTGCGTTTGATGGCATAGTGGGGGTGGGTCAGCCATGCCCTGTGACCTTTGACCTTTGGGGGAGGTTCCTGTTCCAATTCCTGAGCCCTAGCCATATTCTTCAATGGGAAACCCTAACCCCAACCCTAACCTTACCCCTAACCCTCTGAGCCTAACCTCTAACCCTACCCCTAACCCTACCCTCTAAGCCTAACCGCTAACCCTAACCCTACCCCTCTAAGCCTAACCCCTAACCCTACCCCTCTAAACCTAACCCCTAACCCTACCCTTCTAAGCCTAACCCCTAACCCTATCCCTAACCCTAACCTAACCCTAACCTGGCACAGTGGCGACAATTGATGGGCACAGTGAGGCTGCAAAAAATGTTGAGCACCAGCCGCCACTGGCTGGTCGGCAAGTGGTTAAAAATGATTACTAGTACGGTAACCGGGAGCAAATACAAAACACAACCTGTGGCAAGGTGCAGAATAATGCTTCCAAAGGCACCGGAACACGTAAAATTTGTGTAAAAATTGATGCAGATTTAAAGCATGTTTGACCAGCTTGAGCCTCACGGGGGTCCCAAAGAAGTCACATGGGGGGGTGTGCCAAATTCCATCATCATATCGCAACGCACAGGTTTCGCTGCCTGCACGCGCTCGGCGTTGTCTCTGCATTGTTCCTATAATGACATTGTTTGTTTGTTTCCATCTCACAAATGCAAGCAGTGGGGGATTTGTTGATAAGTCACATCATCGGGAGGAACAATGGATGTTGTGGGCTCTGCAGACAGCGGGGCGAAATAAACTTTGGAGCAGACAATATCACAGGAGGAGAGAGAAGGAGACGGGAGGAGGAGGAGGAGTATGCGCGTTGTTCTGGCCCCCGGGCTGGAGAAGACAAGTGACAGAAGACATCGTCTACCAGAGAGATTCCGGGGATACAAAGGAACAAATCTTCCCTGTGAATATTCCGGGAACGCTCTACGGCCGCAGGATAGAAGATCTTCCGAATATTCCAGACAATAGATATCAAATCTGTCGCAAAAAATAAATGGGACCATAATATTTAACCCCTTCAATACCGGGCACTCTCACCCCCTTCCTGCCCAGGACAATTCTCAGCTTTCAGCGCTGTCACGCTTTGAATAACAATGGCGCGGTCATGCAACGCTGTACACATATAGGACATTTTTATCATTTTTTTTTTAGATCAAGTTTTCTTTTGGTGGTATTTAACCCCTTCAATACCGGGGTTTTATACCCACCTCCATACCGGGCCTATCCTGGCACTTCTCTCCTACATGTACAAATCATCATTCTTTTGCTAGAAAATTACTCAGAACCCCCAAACATTATATAAAGTTTTTTTTTTTAGCAGACACCCTAGGGCAGGGATATGCAATTAGCGGACCTCCAGATGTTGCAGAACTACAAATCCCATGAGGCATAGCAAGACTCTGACAGCCAGAACCATGACACCCAGAGCCAGAAGCATGATGGGACTTGTAGTTTTTCAACAGCTGGAGGTCCGCTAATTGCTTATCCCTGCCCAAGGGAATGAAATGGCGGTCTTGCACGGTATTTGCGCAATCATTTTTCAAATGCCTTTTTTTTTTTTTTTAAACGGTTTCATGAATTAAAAAAATAACAAAACAGTAAAGTTAGCCCAATTTTTTTGTAAAATATGAAAGATGAAGTTACGCCGAGTAAATAGATACCTAACATGTCACGCTTTAAAATTGCGCACACTCATGATCCCTTGTAATAGGAAATGTGTGTGTGACAGGCAGGGGCGGATTGACCATTGAGTCACTTGGGCACTTCCCGAGGGCCCCATACCACTAGGGGGCCCAATCAGGGTTACCAGGCTCAGTAAAACCAGAGAAGGTATGTAAAAATCTGTGTTTTTTTTTACATCTGTTCCTGATATGTCCGAAACCGACATCCTTTTGATGTGAAAATCCAGAGATTTTAGCTGCCCCGCCTCTGCACTGCCTCCTGGCGTGGTGGGCATCTGTAAGCCCAGGGGCCCCATAATCTTCTATTGCCCGGGGGCCCCATGAGTTGTCAGTCCGCCCCTGGTGACAGGTCCTCTTTATGAAGAGAGGCGGGGTCAATAAGACCCCACATCTCTCCTCCAGGCTGGAAAGCATGAGATTGTGAGAAAAAAAGAACGATCTCATGCTAACTAGCCGTAATTGCGGCTTTGTTTATTTCCGGGTACCTGGGCGTGACGTCACAACGTCGCACCCGGGCCTATTGCGGTCATAGAGTTGACTGGTGACCATCTGATCACCAGTCATCTCTATGCTTCATATCCGGCGCAGTGCGATCCTTTCTCCGGGGCCCCCGATGGCACGGGAGATCCCGGAGAAGTACCGGATGGAGGCGGGAGGGGGGGACGTCCCCTACCGCTGCCTATAAGAACAATCAAGCGGTGGAACCGCGGCTATGATCGTTCTTATGGTGCGCAGGATCGCCGCCAGAACACAATGATATCTGAATGATGCCTCTAGCTGCACCCATCATTCAGATATCACCGCACAAAGTACAGGACGTCATATGACGCCCTCCCAGGATAACAGATCCCCTCTGTGGATGTCATATGACTATGGGCCGGCATTGAAGAGATTAATCACCAGTGGGTTGTTTTTTTTTTTTTTGCTAAAAAAATAAAAAGCTGAACATTTTGAAAACATACTTTTTTTTTCTTAGTTTCTGTAATAAAATTTAGTAAATAAGTCCCCATTTTTCTTCTTTACTGATTTGATGCACTGATGGGCACTAATGAGGTGGCACTGATGGGCACTGATATGCAGCACTAAAGGGAACTGATGAGATGACACTGAAGGGCACTGATGAGGCTGCACTGATGGGCCCTGATAGGCGGCACTGATTTGCTGCACTGAAGGGCCCTGCTAGGCGGCACTGATGAGACTGCACTGATGGTCCCTGATAGGCGGCACTGATGGGCTGCACTGAGGGGCACTGATGAGGTGGCACTGATGGGCACTGATAGGCTGCACTGAAGGGCACTGATGAGGTGGCACTGATTATGCGGCACTGATAGGCTGCACTGATGGGCACTGATTTGCTGCACTGATAGGCAGCACTAACAGGCACTGATAGGTGCCACTGGTAGGTGGCAATGATAGGAAGCACTCAGTGGTGGCTGGTGCTCCTTTTTTGGGGGGGTGGCAAATAAACCCCCCGCCAGTCCCCTCACTTACCCCATCCCAGATGTCCTCTGTGGCTTCCCCGACTTATCCTCCCAGCCAATTCGGTCGATTCGCCTCTCAGCCAATCCGGTCTCGGGACCCGCTTTCTGATTGGCTGGGAGGAAAAGCAGGAAGACAATCGCGAATGTTGATTCGTTATTGTCACAAGAAGAGGGCTGGTCCCTGAGCCCACCCTTTTTGAAGCCAATTAGAGTCTCAGGCTCTTATCATGTGTCAGGGATCCAGGCCTGTCTTCCGATCCTCGCACATGCGCAATAGAGCGGCGCTCCGGCGTGTACCCGTGCGGGAAAGGCGCGCACATGCGCGCATGCGCGGTCTGGCGACGCAGCGTGCACATGGGCGCGCGCACGGGCGCGCACCTTCCGGGAACCAATCAGAGGCCTGACCAGGCTATTTAAACCAGCCCCTGTCTTATGGCAGGTTGCTGGTTTGTCTTCAGCTTGTGCTTGGACTCTCTGCCGATTACCTGAACCTTTGACCCGGATTTCCATACGACTCTCCTCTCGCCAGGAAGTTGTCCTTCCGTACGACTCTCCTCTCGCCCTGAAGTTGACCTTGGCTCTTGTTCCTGGATACGCTGTCTTCTATAATCCCTGACTTCTGGCTTGACTCTGGACTTGTTGACCTCTCCAACCCCTGAACCTCGGCTAGCTCTCTGGACCTGTTCTCAGTCTGATCCACTTGCACCTGCCCGGTACCCCTCCAGTTACCTGCTCCACAGTTCTTCAGTACAGCTTCTGCTACCTGCCTTGCACCTGTCTTGTGGCTTCTCCGCTGCCTGCTCTGCTCACCACCATCAGGAGGAGCTTCAGTTCCAGTCTGCACCAGGATCCCGGCTACCAACCCGGACCTCACTGGCGCTGGTGCCTCCCGGGGCTCACCTCCCCTGTCCCAACTCCAGGGGACGGTCGGCGCCGGGTCGCAACGGTGGGCCACCCTCGGCATCTCGGCTTCAGTGAGTACACAGCCTGATACATGTGCTTCACAAAAAAAAACGTAGAACTCTATGCATCCGGATTAGAGGGGCGGCGCCCCTTATGGATGGACCGCCACTGACAGGCAGCTCTGATAGGCACTGATTGGCAAAAGGCAGAGGCAGTGTCAGGTATTTTATGTTAGAGAGACACCCGAAAGGTGATTTTATACTAGAGAGGTGCCAGAAAATGTCAGGTATTTTACACAAGAGAGATGCCCGAAAATGATTTTATACTAAAGAGGTGCCAGAAAGTGTCAGGTATTTTACACCAGAGTGACACCCGAGCGTGATTTTATACTAGAGAGCTGCCAGAAAGTGATTTTATATTAGAGAGGTGCCAGAAAATGTCAGGTATTTTACACAAGAGAGATGCTCGAAAATGATTTTATACTAAAGAGGTGCCAAAAAGTGTCAGGTATTTTACACCAGAGTGACACCCGAACGTGATTTTATACTAGAGAGCTGCCAGAAAGTGATTTTATATTAGAGAGGTGCCAGAAAATGTCAGGTATTTTACACAAGAGAAATGCTCGAAAATGATTTTATACTAAAGAGCTGCCAGAAAGTGTCAGGTATGTTACTGCGGAGAGACGCCAGAAAATGTTAGTTTTTTGCACCAGGGAGACACCCGAAAGTGATTTTATACTAGAGAGGTGCCAGAAAGTGTCAGGTATTTTACACCAGAAAGACACCAGAAAGTGTCAGGTATTTTACTGCAAAGAGACACCCTGAAAGTGATCTTATACTAGAGAACTGCCAGAAAGTGTCAGGTATTTTACACCAGCAAGACACCAGAAAGTGTCAGGTATTTTACTCCAGAGAGACACCAAAAAATGTCAGGTATTTTACACCTGAGAGACACCCGAATGTGTCAGGTATTTTACTCCAGAGAGACACCAGAAAGTGTCAGGTATTTTACTCCAGAGAGACACCAGAAAGTGTCAGGTATTTTATACCAGAGAGCCGCCAGAAAGTAATATTATACTAGAGAGCTGCCAGAAAGTGTCAGGTATTTTACTCCAGAGAGATGCCAGAAAGTGTCAGGTATTTTACTCCAAAGAGGTGCCAGAAAATGTCAGGTATTTTACTCCAGAGACGCGCTAGAAAATGTCAGGTATTTTACGCCAAAGAGGCGCCAGAAAGTGTCAGGTATTTTACTCCAGAGAGACACCAGAAAGTGGCAGGTATTTTACTTCAGAGAGACACCAGAAAATGCCAGGTATTTTACTCCAGAGAGACGCCAGAAAGTGGCAGGTATTTTACTCCAGAGAGGCGCTAGAAAATGTCAGGCATTTTACACCAGCGAGGCGCCAGAATGTGTCAGGTATTTTACTCCAGAGAAACACAAGAAAATGCCAGGTATTTTACACTGGGGGGACACTAGAAAGTGTCATGTATTTTACACCAGAGAGGCACCAGAAAATGTCAGGTATTTTTCTCCAAAGAGGCGCTAAAAAATGTCAGGCATTTTACGCCAGAGAGGCAGCAGAAAGTGTCAGGTATTTTACTCCAGAGAGACACCAGGAAATGCCAGGTATTTTACTCCAGAGAGACACCAGAAAGTGACAGGTATTTTACACCAGAGAAGCACCAGAAAATTTCAGGTATTTTACACCAGACAGACACCAGAAAGTGATTTTATACTAGAGAGGTGCCAGAAAGTGTCAGGTATTTTACACCAGAGACACCAGAAAGTGTCATGTATTTTACTCCAGAGAGACGCCAGAAAATGCCAGGTATTTTACTCCAGAGAGACGCCAGAAAATGACAGGTATTTTACTCCAGAGAGACACCAGAAAGTGTCAGGTATTTTACACATAGGTGTGCACAGCCTATTGCATTAGGGTGTGCACCCCAAAGCTCAAACACACTTGCATGTGTATATATATATATATATCAGTAGGGAAATAGACAGTGTCAGTAGGGCAGAGACTGGTGTCAGTAGTTGATTTTTATTACATTTTTTTTGTTTTACCTTTTTTGTAATAAAAACTTTTTTTTTGTATCCTTTTTTTATTTTTACAATTTTTTTTAAATACAAACTTTTTATTGTTATATATTTTTTTTTTTTTGCTTTGGTGGGCTTTGGGGAAATATCAAGGGTCTCTTGATGTCCCTGATGTCTCACTTTTGAGAGAGAGTAAGGAACTGAGGACAGAGATTCCCCAGTCCCTTTTCTCTGCAGCAAAGCAGCAGGTGGGAAATCTGCACAGCACAGTGCGATTAGGGTGTGCACAGGCACACCTGGCACACCCTGTGCGCACGCCTATGATTTTACACCTTCTACCTAAGCACACAGGAACTGTTAAGTGTCGAAGGGTGACACCACTAATCAGTACCAACATCTGCGCCCCTTCCTGTGTCCCCTCCGCGCCTCCATCCTTCTCTCCAGACTATGAATGAGTCTCGCAGCTCCAATGCTGGAGGTTAATAAGCACCAGGTGTCGGGTAATTCTACCAGCAGTATTTAAAATCCCTCCTAATGGTTTTCAGACAGAATAAGTAACTTGGCTGGACGGGATTCTCATTTTTCCTGTGTGTTTGGTTGTGTGCGCCGCCTGCAGCGGTGAGGCTCCTATATGAATATTAATGACGCTGTGCCTGGTGATGAAGCTGGACCTGTCACTCTCCATCTGCTGTTTGGCAGCCGATCGGTAGGAGCGGGCACGGTGGCCGGAGGGGCCGTTGTGTTTGGCAGCGATTTCCGATGACGGCGACTCCTGTTTATTCTCACACACACCCCAAGCGTGCTGCACCGGAGGTTAGAAGACAACAGAAAATAAACACAATGAAAGCAGACTCAATAAAACGACTTACCACCCGGGGGTCTTCTCTCACCGGAGACCATCTGGGGATCATTTCTACCCGCTCATTTCACCATCAACGCCGCCATCTCCTGAAGATCATAGAAGAATCTGATCTATACTGATGGAAATATTATGAGTTTCCGAATACACTGCAGGAAGAAAAGGGGAATTTGTATTAGAGATAGAGATAGACAGATAGATGGAGATAGATAGACAGATAGATAGATAGATAGATAGATAGACATATAGATAGAGATAGATAGACAGATAGATAGATAGATAGATAGCGATAGATAGATAGACAGACAGACAGACAGACAGACAGACAGATAGATAGATAGAGAGATATCTCTCTATCTATCTATCTATTGGCCAGATTCAGGTAGACTTACGACGGCGTATCTACAGATACCCCGTCGTAAGTCTGAATGTCTGCTGTCATATCCTGGCACCTAAATCAAAGAATCAGGTACAACGGGATTGAGCTAAGATACGAGAGGCGTAAGTCTCTTACGCCGTCCTATCTTAGTTGCATATTTACGCTGGCCGCTAGGTGGCACTTTCGTCAATTTACGCGCTGAATATGTAAATTAGCTAGATACGCCGATTTACGAACGTACGCCCGGCTGTCGCAGTACTGATACGCCGTTTTACGTAAGGCTTTTTCAGGCGTAAAGATATTCCAACAAAAAGATGGCGCATTCAATGTTTAAGTATGGACGTCGGGACCGCGTCAAATTTTATAAATTTTACGTCGTTGGCGTAAGCCGATTCAGAATGGGGCTGGGCGTAAGTTACGTTCACGTCGTTTTCATTGACTATTTGCGAAGTGATTTAGAGAATGCGCACTGGGATATGTCCACGGCCGGCGAATACGCAGTTAATTTGGCGCGTCATTTACGTGGGGTCACCGTTAATTTAAGTACAACACGTCCCCCTACCTGCCCAATTTGAATTGCGCGCGGATACGCCGGCCCATTTACGCTACGCCGCCGCAACTTACGGAGCAAGTGCTTTGTGAATACAGAACTTGCCTGTAAAAGTTGCGGAGGCGTAACGTAAATAGGATACGCTACGCCCGCACAAAGATACGCGCTCCTACGTAATTCTAGCCATATATCTCTATCTATATCTCTATCTCTATTATATACAGATATATATTTTTTTACTGTACATATTTATTTTCCCAGGTTAGTTAAATATATTTAGCCAGATTCATAAAGACTTACGACGGCGTATCAGTAGATACGCCGGCGTAAGTCCGAATGAGCGCTGTCGTATGTTTAGGCGTATTTTGGAAACCAGATACGCTTAAATTTGGCCAAGATACGACCGGCGTAAGTCTCCTATGCCGTCAGATCTTAGCTGCATATTTACGCTGGCAGCTAGGGGCATGTACGTTGATTTACGCATAGAATATGTAAATGAGCAAAATATGACTTTTCACGAACGTACGTACACCCGTCACAGTAAGCTACGCCGTTTACGTAAGGCGTTTTCAGGCGTAAAGATAAACCACCAAAAAGATGGCGCAGCCAATGTTAAGTATGGATGTCAGAACAGCCGTCGAATTTTACGTTGTTTGCGTAAGTCAATTCAGAATGGGGCTGGGCGTAGGTTACGTTCACGTCGAAAGCATTGCGACGTGATTTTGAGCGTGCGCACTGGAATACGTCCATGCGCCGCTCGTTAGGCACGTCATTTACGTGGGGTCACGATTCATTACCATACAACACGTCCACTACCAGCCTACTTTGAATTACGCGGGCTTACGCCGGCCCATTTACGCTACACCGCCCGCCAGCGTGGCGTAAAGACGATGCGCTACTCCACTCTAAACATACGTGGCTCTACCTGAATCCAGCCCATTGTTTGGTATTTTAACACACCATTAAGTCTCTTTATAAAAAAAAACATCCCCAAAATGTGCCTAATAGGTTTATTTCCTATGGTGGTCAGCTCCATCTAGTGGTCACCATGCAGTATTTTTCTGATTTATATAACTGTAGGAAAAAAACACATTATGGCCACTAGATGGAGCTGATCATCATAGGAAATACACATATTAGACACATTTCAGGGACAATGCATGATGGCTATATGAAAGTTTAGACGTTCGCATAGAACTTAGACCCCCCCAAGTTGCTGAACTGTACATGTAAAATATATTATTGAGTACTAAGTAGATGAATCTGACATTTTTAGGGCCAGATTCCTATTAGTAGAGCCTATATGTCTGCAGTCTCTGACAATCTCCTGTAATATGTCTTCAGTTTCTGACCATCTCCTGTAGTATATCTGCAGTCTCTGGCCATCTCCGGTAGTATGTATGCAGTCTCTGACCATTTTCTGTAGTATGTCTGAGGTCTCTGACCATCTCTTGTGTTATGTCTGCAGTCTCTCGCCATCTCCTGTATCATGTCTGCAGTCTCTGACCGTCTCCTGTATCATGTCTGCAGTCTCTGGCCATCTCCTGCATCATATCTGCAGTCTCTGACCGTCTCCTGTATCATGTCTGCAGTCTCTGGCCATCTCCTGTATCATATAACAACAAAACCTGGGGAATGCCCAGGAAAAAAACAGACCTCCTTACCCACCAGCCTGCAGAACAACCAAATGAACCTGTCTAACAGTATGCGTTAAAAAGAGGGGTTTTGTCCGTACGCATTTGGAAACGCATGCGTGATCCACAGGCATTCTGTAATCTGTGGTCCTAACACTAAACAATGAGCATCCCCACAATGGAGGCACATGCATTCTAATGGATAGAAAGGGGCAGGTGAACTGAAGGGGAACCACCCCTCCTTAAAGGTACAGGAGCACACCAAACACCTAGCATGTAGCACAATGGCTGCATAGGTGCTGGTGTACTGCTGGACCAATATAAACACCACAGGTGAAACAAAAACATGTCCACCGCCCCCATCTATTGCTGGCAATCGCAGTAAGTGGCATTGGAAGGCTAAAACAGATAACAACAAAACCCGGGGAATGCCCAGGAAAAAAAAACAAGCCTACTTACCGACCAGCCTGCAGAACAACTGTCTCTGACCCTCTCCTGTATTATGTCTGCAGCCTCTGACCTTCTCCTGTATCATGTCTGCAGTCTCTGACCGTCTCCTGTATCATGTCTGCAGTCTCTGACCGTCTACTGTATCATGTCTGCAGTCTCTGACCATCTCCTGTATCATGTCTGCAGTCTATGGCCATCTCCTGTATCATGTCTGCAGTCTCTGACCGTCTCCTGTATCATGTCTGCAGTCTCTGGCCATCTCCTGTATCATGTCTACAGTCTCTGACCTTCTCCTGTAGTATGTCTGCAGTCTCTGACCATCTCTTGTATTATGTCTGCAGTCTCTGACCATCTCCTATAATACATCTGCAGTCTCTGACCGTCTCCTAAATCATGTCTTCAGTCTCTCGCCGTCTCCTGAATCATGCCTTCAGTCTCTGACCATCTCCTGTATTATGTCTGCAGTCTCTGGCCATCTCCTGTATCATGTCTACAGTCTCTGACCTTCTCCTGTATCATGTCTGCAGTCTCTGACCATCTCCTGTATCATGTCTGCAGTCTCTGGCCATCTCCTGTATCATGTCTACAGTCTCTGACCTTCTCCTGTAGTATGTCTGCAGTCTCTGACCATCTCCTGTATTATGTCTGCAGTCTCTGGCCATCTCCTGTATCATGTCTACAGTCTCTGACCTTCTCCTGTATCATGTCTGCAGTCTCTGACCATCTCCTGTATCATGTCTGCAGTCTCTGGCCATCTCCTGTATCATGTCTACAGTCTCTGACCTTCTCCTGTAGTATGTCTGCAGTCTCTGACCATCTCTTGTATTATGTCTGCAGTCTCTGACCATCTCCTGTATGATATATGCAGTCTCTGACCATCTCCTATAATATTTCTGCAGTCTCTCGCCGTCTCCTGAATCATGTCTTCAGTCTCTCGCCGTCTCCTGAATCATGTCTTCAGTCTCTGACCATCTCCTGTAGTATGTCGGCAGTCTCTGACCGTCTCCTGTAGTATGTCTACAGTCTCTGACCATCTCTTGTAGTATGTCTGCAGTCTCTGACCGTCTCCTGTAGTATGTCTACAGTCTCTGACCATCTCCCGTAGTATGTCTGCAGTCTCTGACCATCTCTTTTGTTATGTCTGCAGTCTCTGACCATCTCCTGTATGATGTCTGCAGTCTCTGACCATCTCCTGTATGATGTATGCAGTCTCTGACCATCTCCTATAATATGTCTGCAGTCTCTCGCCGTCTCCTGAATCATGTCTTCAGTCTCTCGCCGTGTCCTGAATCATGTCTTCAGTCTCTCGCCGTGTCCTGAATCATGTCTTCAGTCTTTGACCATCTCCTGTAGTATGTCTGCAGTCTCTGACCATCTCCTGTAGTATGTCTGCAGTCTCTGAACATCTCTCGCCGTCTCCTGAATCATGTCTTCAGTCTCTCGCCGTGTCCTGAATTATGTCTTCAGTCTCTCGCCGTGTCCTGAATCATGTCTTCAGTCTTTGACCATCTCCTGTAGTATGTCTGCAGTCTCTGACCATCTCCTGTAGTATGTCTGCAGTCTCTGAACATCTCTTGTGTTATGTCTGCAGTCTCTGACATCTCCCGTACTATGTCTGCAGCATCATGGTCCAAAAATTCCTCGAGCACCAAAACTATTATTTTCTCACAACATTTCACGTATCTCGTATTACTTTTCGGAACAAAAGCCGACTTTTCTTCTAAGTAAATGTCTCAGCTCAGAGGGGAACAACGAGCGGCACCTCCGGAGACGGCCATGTTTTTGTTTCCAGGAGAAATGCTCTGTAGAGGTTCGGAAAACTATCACATTGTGAAATGTATTAAGAGGATGCCAAAAAAATAAACAAAAATGATATTCCTGCAGCCAAGAAATATCTCCCGGGGACCCTCCCCATGGGTTTCCGGTCTTTCTAGCATAACCCGATTTTGGCATCTCAAGAGTTTTTTATTTTATCTCATTTATTTACCAACCTGGATTATTTGAATTTTTTTCATTTTTCATTTTTTTTCATTTACAGCGCGATACACAGTTGCATTTAACCCTTTCTTCAAATGAACAGCGCAGCTAAAATGATGACCAGTAATGCGGCCAGCTGGCAGTGTGAAATAGCTCTTGAGATAATTCAGCTTCACTCCATACCCATATAAATATAGCCTGGAGAATGTACAGACCCCCCTTTGGCACAGATAGACCCCCCCTTCAGCACAGACCCCTCCATTCAGCACAGGTGACCCCCCTTCAGCACAGACCCCCCATTCTGCACAAACCACTCCATTCAGCACAGATGGACCCCCCTTTAGCACAGACCCCCCATTCCGCACAGACCCCTCCATTCAGCAAGGACCCCCCTTCACCACAGAAGTACTCCCCCTTCAGTACAGACCCCCAGGGCAGATCTTAGGGTCACAGGTGCCTGGGTGCAGAAATATTTCTGGCGCCCCCACATGGGCGTGGTCCACTCCATTACAAATGTTTCTATGGCAACAACTCAACCACAGAGATGCCCCCCACAATGTAGTCATTACTCTGGGATCCATACATGGGCCCGTATTCACATACATCGGCGCATATTTATGCCACCGTAGCGTATGGGCCAGATTCAGGTAGATGAGAGCATCTTTGCTCTGGAGTAACGCTTCTCATTTGCGTTACTCTGCCGAAATTTTAGGAGCAAGTGCTGTTATTCAGGAAGCACTTGCTCCTAAAGTTGCGGCAGCGCATCGCAAATGAGCCAGCGGAATTCAAATTGGGCGGGTACGGGGCGTGTAGTATTCTAACTATGCGCGATCCTGCTGCGAACGTACTGCGCATGCGTCGAGTGTCAATGCATCCCAGTGCGCATGCTCCAAGTTCTGTCAGTGAACGTCAATGACGTCACGTCCCCATTCATGAATGTTTTACGCAAACGACGCGATTTGTTTTTTTTCCGACGCGATGACGACGGCTATACCTAACATAGGATATTCCACTAGGGGGCTGCTTTATCTATACGCCGCGTATCGCTTCCGGAAACGTCGTAAAGTCACTGCGTCGCGCCCAAAAAAGATCGTGAATTTCCGACTCCCGCTGATTAACATATTTTTTCAGCGTTAATCAGCGGGAACGCCCCCGGCGCCATTTTTAAGTTGAAGTAAGGATGCGATGGCGAAATTCAATTACGCCGATCGCATCGGAACTCCAACCCGGCGTTTCTTGTTTTCTGGTTATAGAAAACAGAAACGCCGGCTTAAAGTGACAGTTAGGCTGGCGGATCACTGGATCCGCCAGCCTAACTCTTCATGAATCTGGCCCTATCTCTTTTACGCTACCACGGCGCAGCGTGGAGAGGCAAGCATGCAATTGACAAACAAATGCTCCCAACTCTGCGCCAGCGTATCGTATATTTTGTAGGTGTAAGCCGGCGTAAGTGGAAGTAGGTGGTAGTGGGCTGGAAGTGGGCGTGATCCATGTTAATGAAGCGTGACCCCATGCAAATGATAGGCCAGGCGCCAAACAAGTACTTAAAATGAACTGCGCATGCGTCGGGACATGGACGTATCCCTGTGCGCATGCGCAGGGTTCCCTCCCTCTGAGAACACATAAACACTGAAGGGTGAGGCGGCTTCAATCTCCTCACTGCACTTGTGTGACATCAGGCCCAGGACTGCTCAGACAGCCCACGGCCATGAGACTCTTCAACACCTTCTTGCCCTATGGAGCGGACGCTCATGCCCCCTCATCAACAAGCTAATGACATTTTTTTTTATAAAACCTTCCCATTTTTATTATGTACCTTTTTTGCACACTATTACTGGGTTTCTGTGCTTTTTATGCAATGTAGGTAGATCATGGCTGGTGGGAGGGGCTGGCAGGGTGCTCAGGGCCGTCTTTAATATTGATTGGACCCTGGGCAAACATTTCCTTGGGCCCTCCAAAATCCACTTGTCAACTATTTCCAGGCAGTGTAGGCTCAATGGGCAGCTGCTTTGGGCCCCACAACAATGAATGGGCCCAGTCATTGTTGTGGGGCCCAAGGCAGCTTCCCCCTTGAGCCTGCACTGCCTGAAAATACACGGGGCAAAAAGGTAAAGGTGCCCCGGGCCCAGTCATTGTTGTGGGGCCCAAGGCAGCTTCCCCCTTGAGCCTGCACTGCCTGAAAATACACGGGGCAAAAGGGGAAGCTGCCCCGAGCCCAGTCATTGCTGTGGGACCCAAGGCAGCTGCCCCCTTGAGCCTGCACTGCCCGCAAATAGTTGATAAGTGGATTGGGAAGGGCCCAAGAAAATGTTTTCTCAGAGTCCAATCAAAAATAAAAACGACCCTGAGTCTTGCACAGTTGTACCAGGTCCTCTCCTTTCTCTGATTTCACTGCACACTGTGAGCTTCTCACAATGTGCATCAGAAGCTGCAGCAAATCAGATGGAGCCTGCCTTGTTTCCTGGCTGGAGAACCTCCAGCATCATCTAGCCTTTTCCTCTCCAACCCGACTGCCCCTGGCCCACCCCTTTCATTCATTAGATTTCCATTATTTCCATTGTGGAGGCTCAGGATCATATGTGGGTGTTACCAAGGGCAATTTGCATGCAAATGTAGTCTGCCTAGGACCGCCCATCCCTCCAGATTGACATCCGCCCATTTTAGTATTTGCAATACCTCCTGCTGAGGCCCATTGGTCCTGATGCAATCAGGGGTCTGGCCCTTGGGAGGGGTTATGCAAATATTAAAATGGTGACGGTCACTCTGGAGGTGTGGTCATTCCTAGGACACCTTGCTTCAGTACTCCTCCCAAGAGCCCGCCCACTGCTTACCTCAGGACTGAGAGCTCTTGGGAGGAGTTAAGCAAATTTTACCCACTTGTCGACCACCTAACTGGGAATTCACGTCAATAATTTGATGTTAAATACCATGGTTATGGCTGTAGCTAGATGCCATAACCAGGGTATTTTCTTTTCCCTCAATGACCTTGGAGTACCGGAGCGGCATCATGACGTCACTTACGGTTCTCAGGCAATGTAAAAGTTTTTTTTTTTTCCTTGAAGCAAAACATAAACATTGTTTTTAATCTTTTGCTTTTAAGGGTAAAGGAGAGATTTGGGGTCTTTTATAGCCCTGATTCCTCCATAAAGAGGACCTGTCATGCTGTATTGTTATCGCAAGGGATGTTTACATTCTTTGCAATAGCAATAAAAGTGATAAAAAAATATATTTTTTAATCACTTTACAACCGCCCTATAGACAAAGTATGTCTACAGGGCGGTTGCCTAACTCTAAGTGGGCGTTAATTAATGGCTTCCTAGAATCGCGCTCTCGTGTGCCCCCTGAGGCGCGCACACGGGAGCATCCGTGACCGCCGGATCCAGAGGACCCGGCGCATCATGGATCACAGTAAATCGTCGCTGATAGCGGCGGTTTACCACGTGATCGCGCCGTCCAATGACGGCGCGATCACTTGTAAACAAACCAGCGTCATTTGATGACGCCAGTTCCTCCCTCTCCTCTCTGTACCGATCGGTACAGTGTGAGAGGAGAGGGGAGGGAGCAGATGGCAGCGGCAGTGCTGTGGCTGGATCTGTGACAAATGTAGTCACAGATCCATCCATCCATCCCTACCTGCTCAGCCATCCCTGCTGCAATGCAATGCTGGGCAATACTCTGCTGGGCATACTCTGCAATACTCTGGGCATACTCTGGGCAATACTCTGGGCATACTTTGGGCATACTCTGGCAATACTCTGGGCATACTCTGGCAATACTCTGCAATACTCTGGCAATACTCTACAATACTCTACAATACTCTACCAATACTCTGGCAATACTCTGGCAATACTCTGGGCATACTCTGGGCATACTCTGGGCATACTCTGGGCATACTCTTCAATACTCTTCAATACTCTTCAATACTCTGGGCATACTCTGCAATACTCTGGGCATACTCTGCAATAATCTGGGCATACTTTGGGCATACTCTGGCAATACTCTGGGCATACTCTGGCAATACTCTGGGCATACTCTGCAATACTCTGGGCATACTCTGCAATACTCTGGGCATACTTTGGGCATACTCTGGCAATACTCTGGGCATACTCTGCAATACTCTGGGCATACTCCGCAATACTCTGGGCATACTCTGCAATACTCTGGACATACTTCGCAATACTCTGGGCATACTCCGCAATACTCTGGGCATACTCTGCAATACTCTGGGCATACTCTGCAATACTCTGGGCATACTCTGGGCATACAGCGCCCCTGTCCCTGTGAGCTCGCATGCAGAAGCGAACGCGTACGCAAGTCCCGCCCACATATGAAAACGGTGTTCAAACCACACATGTGAGGTATCACTGCGAACGTTAGAGCGAGAGCAATAATTTTGGCCCTAGACCTCCTCTCCAACTAAAAAGATGTAAACAGTAAAAATATTTCAAGCGTCGCCTATGGGAATTTTTTAAGTACCGAAGTTTGGTGCCATTCCACAAGCGTGAGCAACTTTGAGGCTGGGTTCACACTTGTGCGGTGTGAATTTCAGCTCTGTAATGTCTCTGCAAAGATAAGGGAAGTGTTCAGCAGATTAGCTCCATTTTTGCTGCGAATTTGCAGACCTGGGGGAAGTTCTGAGTGAGAGGAGAGTGGGGGAGAAATGTATTGAGCTGAATGAGAGAAATTCCTGAAGAGAACTGAACACATCTGCGAATCAGCTGTGTACCCATAGAAGATAATGGGACTGAATTCGCACCTGAGCCGCACCGCAAGGCCTCCACAACGCATACGGATTTCCGGCAATACGCAGTGCGAATGCATCACACATATGTGAACCAGCCTCATTGAAAACAATGTCTTTAGAAATGTTCTGCGTTTTGGATGCGGTTGAAACCGCAACCAATTTGCATAGGTGTGAACCCAGCCTGAAGGGTGACATGTTGGGTATCTATTTACTCGGCGTAACTGTATCTTTCATATTATGGAAAAACATTGGGCTAACTTTAATTTTTTTTTTCTAAAAGGACAAAACTGTTTTATTTCCAAAAAAAAACACGTTTGAAAAATTGCTGTGCAAATACCATGCACGATGAAAAGTTGCAACAACCGCTATTTTATTCTCTAGGGTCTTTGCTATAAAGCATATATAATGTTTTGGGGTTCTATGTAATTTTCTAGCAAATAAATTATGATTTTTCCATGTAGGAGAGAAATGTCAGAATTGGTGTGGGTGTTCCAGAACGCCTGGTGGTGCTCCCTGCATGTTGGGCCTCTGTATGTGGCCACGCTGTGTAAAAGTCTCACACATGTGGTATCGCCATACTCGGGAGGAATAGCAGAATGTGTTTTGGGGTGTAATTTGTGGTATACATATGCTGTGTGTGAGAAATAACCTGCTAATATGAAAATTTGATGAAAAAAAAATCTTGATTTTGCAAAGAATTGTGGGAAAAAATGACAACTTTAAAAAACTCACAATGCCTCTTTCTAAATACCTTAGAATGTCTTCTTTCCAAAAAGGGGTCATTTTGGGGGGTATTTGTACTTTTCTGACATGTTAGGGTCTCAAGAAATGAGAGAGGCTGTCAGTACATCAGATGTGATCAAATTGATAAATTGTCAGTAATTGGTACCATAGCTTGTAGACCCTATAACTTTCACCCAGACTATATAATATCCATTTTTTTTGTTTTGTTACCAAAGATATGTAGCAGTATACATTTTAGGTTACATTTTTGAAGAAAATTTTATTTTTTGCAAAATGTTATAATAGAAATGAAGAAAAATTCATTTTTTTACAACATTTTCTTTTTTTTTTCATTTATAGCGAAGAAAATAAAAACAGCAGAGGTGATCCAATAGCACCAAAAGAAAGCTCTATTTGTGGGAAAAAAAGGACAAAAATTTCATTTGGTTACAGTGTTGTATGACCGAGTTATTGTCATTCAAAATGTGAGAGCACCGAAAGCTAAAAATTGGTCTGGTTATTAAGGGGGTTTAAGTGCCCAGTGGTCAAGTGGTTAAAGGGCCAGTGTAAAAATTTCAAAAATTGTAATAAAATAAATAAATATTTTCTTTAAAGCGCTCCTGTTCCCGCGTGCTTGTGTGCAGGTCACGCCCACATATGTAAAAGGTGCATATGTAGGTCGCAGTGTTTGCACTGATCCCCCTCTCCCCCAAGTGGGTAAAATTTGCATAACTCCTCCCAAGAGCTCTCAGTCCTGAGGTAAGCAGTGGGCGGGCTCTTGGGAGGAGTACTAAAGCAAGGTGTCCTAGAAATGCCCACACCTCCAGAGTGACCGTCACCATTTTAATATTTGCATAACCCCTCCCAAGGGCCAGACCCCTGATTGCATCAGGACCAATGGGCCTCAGCAGGAGTTATGCAAATACTAAAATGGGTGGATGTCAATCTGGAGGGATGGGCGGTCCTAGGCAGACTACATTTGCATGCAAATTGCCCTTGGTAACACCCACATATGATGCCGAGCCTCCACAATGGAAATAATTGAAATCAAATGAATGAAAGGAGCGGGCCAGGGGCAGTCGGGTTGGAGAGGAAAAGGCTAGATGATGCTGTAGGTTCTCCAGCCAGGAAACGAGGCAGGCTACATCTGATTTGCTGCAGCTTCTGATGCACATTGTGAGAAGCTCACAGTGTGCAGTGAAATCAGAGAAAGACATTTCAGACCAGGAGAGGAGCTGGTACAACTGTGCAAGACTCAGTGTCGTTTTTAATTTTGATTCGACTCTGAGCAAACATTTTCTTGAGCCCTTCCTAATCCAATTATCAACTATTTGCGGGCAGTGCAGGCTCAAGGGGGCAGCTGCCTTGGGTCTCACAGCAATGACTGGGCTCGGGGCAGCTTACCCTTTTGCCCCGTGTATTTGCAGGCATTTCAGGCTCAAGGGGGAAGCTGCCTTGGGCCCCACAACAATGGCTGGGCCCGGGGAAGCTTCCCCTTTGCCCAGTGTTAAAGACAGCCCTTGAACATGACTGAAGAATTGCAGACTATCATTGGACATCACAACCCCCCCCCCCGGCAGCTTACAGGTTAATACACGCAATCTAAATATGTCCCCAATCTTTTCACCATCGATTTCCCGCCTGTGTTGCAGACTTTAATTTATGGCGAATTACATATCTAGATTCTCTCAGAAAATAATGTAGAGTCATGGAGAGCCAGATGTACCTTCCAGCTCCGCGTCTGTTGTTCTCAATTTATGAAAATGAATTTGTCCCATGACTTAAAGCCTTTTCCAGTTCTGTGGCGGATAATCTGGCATCAATCACTCGGCGGCGTCACTTCTCGCCTCCGATCGGGTGGAAATAGGCGAAGAGATTGGTGTTTCACGAGAGGGGTCCCCAATGTACATCCATAAACATTTCTGCCACCTGTCTGGGACAAGGCCTGGGCACCGGCTGGCTTCATAAGCTCCATAAATCTCTGATAAACACCAAATAGCGCCACTCAGGCAACGAGACGATGGTGCCGGCACTCACCGTTTATGGATGGAGATCTTCTTTACTATCTCTATGAGAAATGATGGGAGAGAAAGAATGAAATAAGAAATTAATTAAACGAAAAGATAAAAAAGGAAGAAAAAAGGTGGGGGGGGGGTGGAGTGGGAATGGAGGAAGGGAGGGAGGAAGAAGAAGAAAGGAGCAAGGAAATAATTAATATAAGGAAGAGGAAAGGAAAAGGAAAGGAGAGAAGGAAGGAAGGAAGGAAGGAAGGAAGGAAGGAAGGAAGGAAGGAAGGGTAGAAGAAGGAAGAAGAAAAAAGGAGCAATGAAAGAATGAATATAGGAAAGTGGAAAGAAAAAGGAGGAAATAGGTGATAGGAGGGAGGGAAGGATGGAAGACAGAAATGAGAGGAAAGTAAGAAGGAAGAAAGGAGATGAAGGAAGGGTGGAAGGAGAGAAAGGAGGTATGAGAGACGGAGGAATGAAGGAACGGAGCAAGGAAAGAATGAAAGGGAAGAGGAAACCAAAGGAGAGGTGGTGGGAGGAAAGGAGGGAATGAGAGGAAGGAAGGAATGAGAGGAAGGAAGGAAGGAAGGAAGGAAGGAAGGAAGGAAGGGTGGCAAATGGAAAATAAAAAAGAGGGAAAAGAAAAAGAAGAAAATAAATCTGAGGAGAGGAAAGACAGGGGGTTGGGAAGGAGGGAAGAAAAGAAGGAAGCAAGAAAGAAAGAAGCAAAAAAAAAAAAGAAGCAATTAAAGGAAGAAGGGAAGGGAACAAAAAAGAAGATTGGATAGAAGGTAGCGTAGAATGGAAGGTAAGAAGGAAAAGAGAAATAATGGAATGAGTGAGAAGAAGAGGAAAGAAATGGAAAGGAAAAAATTAGAGGAAAGAAGCTGGAAAAGGAGGAAGGGGGGGGGGGATATTATGAAGAAAGGGAGGGTAGGGATATAAGGAAGAGGAAAGGAGAGAGGGAGAAAAACAATGAGAGAGGGTGGAAGCAAAATAAAAAGTAAAGGAAAATAAATTGAAGGAGAGGAGAGAAAGGAAAAATAAAGAGGAGAGGAAGAAAAGGAAGGAAAAAGAAAGAGGAAGGAGATGAAAGAAAGGATGGAAAGAAGGAAAGGGGGAAGGAAAAAGGGAAATGTAAAAGAGAGGGAGAAACAAAAGAAATCTGAGGAGAAGAAAGGAAGAAAAAGAAGGAAAAAGAAAGAGGACTGGGAAAGAAGGAAGAAAAGAAGAAAGGAAAGAAGGCAGAAAGAAAGGAAGGGGTTTAACCACTTAAGGACCGCCGCATGTACATTTACGTCGGCAGAATGGCACCGACAGACACATCAACGTATATATACGTTGGTGCCTTGGGGGGGGGTTCGGGGGTCCGATCGGACCCCCCCCGTACATGCGGCAGTCCGCGCGGCTGTAGGAGCGATCCGACAAGAGGGGGCGGCTATTCGTTTTTGTCCGCCCCCTCTGGATCGCTCTCAGCGAGGAAGGAGGAAGCGATGTGATCTCTCCCTCAGCGTTTTTTTCAACCACCGCTGAGGAGAGATCACAACACAGTAAGTCCTGCACTAACACTACACATAGTCACATTTAACCCCCCCGTTTGCCCCCCCTCCCCCTGTCACAGTGTCACTGAATGCAGTAATCATACATGTATGATTACTGTATTTAGTGTCAGTGTGACAGGCAGTGTGGCAGGCAGTTAGTGTTAGGTCCTGGGTAGCCCCCGTACCCCCCCCTAATAAAGTTTATACCCCTTGATCACCGCCCTAGTTAACCCTTTCACTCCCTATTGCCAGCATCACTAAGCGATCATTTTTCTGATCGCTGTATTAGTGTCGCTGTTCCCGCTAGGTAGCTAATTTTTTTTTATCGCGATTTTTTTTTTACTAAAGACATGTGGCTAAATAAATGTTGGCCTAAATGTTTGACTAAAATTTATTTTATTGATTTTTCTTATAACAAAAAGTAAAAAATATTGATTTTTTTTCAAAAATGTCGCTCTATTTTTGTATATAGCGCAAAAAATAAAAATCGCAGAGGCGATCAAATACCACCAAAAGAAAGCTCTATTTGTAGGAAGAAAAGGATGCGAATTTTGTTTGGGAGCCACGTCGCACGACCACACAATTGTCTGTTAAAGCGACGCAGTGCCGAATACAAAAAACCCTTGGGTCATTTGGCAGCATATTGGTCCGGGTCTTAAGTGGTTAAGGAAGAAGAGAAGGGAGGAAAGAAGAAGAGAGAGACAGAAAAAAGAAAGGACTAGATTGAAGGAAGAAGAAAAGGGAGGAAAGAAGAAAGGAGAGAAGGAAAGGAATTTAAGGAAGAAGAGAAGGGAGGAAAGAAGAAAGGAAAGGAGGCAGAAAGAAATGAAATAGATTGAAGGAAAAAGAGATGGGAAGAAAGGAGAGAAGGTAGAAAAAAGGAAGAGATTGAAGGAAGAAGAGAAGGGAGGAAAGAAGAAAAGAGAGAAGGCAGAAAGAAAGGAGGACATTGGAGGAAGAAGAGAAGGGAGGAAAGCAGGAAGGGTAGAAGGGAGAGAGGAACGTAGGAAGGAAAAGATGAATGACTGAAGGATTGAGGATAAAGAAGAGGAAAGAAAAAGTAAGGAAAAAAATGAGAGGGGGAGAAAGGGAAAAAAAGAGGAAAGAAGATGAAAAAGGGAGGAAGCAAGGGGTGCAAAGAAAGGAAAAAGAAAGGGGTGGAAGGAAGGAAGAGGAAGGAAGAAAGGAAGGAAGGAAGGAAGGAAGGAAGGAAGGAAGGAAGGAAGGAAGGAAGGAAAGAAGATAAGGTAGAGGAAAAGAAAGCAAAACATAAAATAGAGGGAGGAGCAGAGAAAGTATAGGAAAGGAGAGAAGAGGATTGGAAGAAAAAGAAAGAGGGTTGGGAAGGAAGGAAGGAAGAAAAGAAGAAATAATAGAAGGAAGTAAGAAAAGGAATTTAAGGAAGACGGGAAGGGAGGAAAGATAAAAGGAAGGGAGGGAGAGAGGAAGGTGGGAAGAATAGGAGGAATAAAGGAGTGAAAATAAAAAAGGAAAAATAAACGAGAGGAGGAAAAAGAAGAAAAAAAGGAAAGAATGCAGAAAAGCAAGGAAAGAAGAGAGGGAATGAGGCAGGAAGTAATAAGGGAAGATGAAAAATAGGAGGAAGAAAAGGAGGAAGGAAGAAAGAAGATGAAGGAGAGGAAAGAGCGTCCCAGTTCTTATCTGTAATCATCATGTATGCATTTATTGGTTTTCTAGCTCTTCTATATCTATGAAATTGAAGACATTATGTGCAGGGTTCCAAAGCAAAACCAATGTTTATCCCGTACTGGTGATCAAAGCCCAGAATGAAAAGCACAGACAGTGGGAGACGTGTGGAATACATTGTTCAGGACCCAAAACTGATAAAAATTTTAGCAGAGAATTCTCTAAGTTGAAAATGAGTTTCTCAGTTAAACTTTTCCTCCTTTCTTCTTTTTGTTCCCTCTCCTGTTTTGCTGTGTATGAAGGAATTGATGAATGATTAAAAGACCTGAGAACCCCCCAGAGACGGTGAGAGACGTCTGTAGACGGAATACTATAAAACGACGATTCTACTGCGGAGGTGAGAGCTTCTCCATAAAGCTTGATGCCACCGCATGGCACTTTGTGTTTTACTCTCATGCTGATGACGCTTTATAAAACCCCTCATAAACCTCAACCAGTTTTATCTCCAGCTGTTGCCTGGCACTCCGAGAAGAGTATTTCACACATTATTTAGATTCAGGAGAAACAGTCCCAAAAGTTCAGACGATGCTGAAACACCGGGGTGGCAGAAAAGTGCCACGGAATAAGGAAAGAGAGAATTAATGATTGTGAATACAAAAACTTACCGCTATATTTAATATTATAATATATAATATATATATAATATTTCTGATGAGAGTTGATGAATGTGTAATATGGTCTTTCGCTAACTTTTTATTATGAAGCAACCCTTGAAAAAGTTTTTATGTCTCAGGAAACCCCCCCCCCCCCCCCCCCCCATTAAATTAGAACCACAACTCCTGCACGTTGGTGTGATCAGCAGGTCGCAATGAGTTTTAAACAATATATTTAAAATATAAGGCTTGCTTAACAAAAAATAAAACAAATAAAAAAAAAACAGACAGTAAATATTATAGTGACCCCTTGCATTGGTGGACAGGGTAGAAGTGAAGTAACACAGGACTAATATATGCTTTTGAATCATGGTTTGCCCTACCGGGATGCAACAACTGACACGAAGGAATACGATCCATTCTCTGAACACTCCTGATCGTATTGTGAAAAGATATCACTGGGTGGAAGGGGGCATGTATCGATGGAACATAAAGGAGCGATACACCGCCCTCCCCCAAACGTCCAGACGAAGCTACGCGATTACGCTCGCGAAACGCGTTGACGTCACAGCCTCCGGACGTCTGACACACACACACCTCCCGCTGTCAGGACCAGGGGGTAGGACGTAACGGCGCAGCGCGCCTGAACTATTTGCGGATGCAAACTTGCGGAAGTACAACGAGCGGCTCCTATTTCAACATACGTGAGTGATCCTGGAACGAGCGTTCCTATCAAACACCACTTGGTGGGGACACTTACCCTGTATTGAGTCTACAAGATCCTGCATGTCAGGTATACACTTTATTTTACTCACAGGATGCATAAGATTTAACTCTATCCTTGGACAATAACAATGGAAAAACAGAGGTAAATAAAGACATGTGCACAAAAGACTTTTGCATCAGCATCACATACAGGTGGATAGTGTGATATACCGCTCTAAGCCAACACTCACTGACATTTTGGAAGTTTCTAAAAGAGTGCTGTTACCAGCAATACCTACAATATCTGTAATAGGCTGTGGCTTTAATTACATATCATCCAGATAGCCATTTTACTCTCCTGCAATCTCAGCATAGCTAATTATAGGACTGCCAGTTAACCCATGCATGTCATGCTCTGCAATTAATGGGACTCTTTTGAAACACATTAGGACACCTAAATCAGAGCATAATTCATCCTAGTGGTGGGCTCTATTACCTGTTCAATCATTAAATGTGTCTATCCCATTTCTAATCCTTACTACCATTTATTCCCCCACTCCCCGCGGGGGCACATCTGTTTGATTCCCATTTATTCCCCCTGGGGATTATTATTGTTCTTTATTATAACGGTCATTTCCGTTGGGAATCATATCAGAAGTGTGTGTCAAGGTGTCCGGACTGTTTGTATTGTATACTTGTTACATGTTTGTTATTGTCCTTCATGTGCACTTGCTGTGTTTTTTTGTCACACAGTAACACTTACTGGTGCTTACTGTTTTTGTATTAAGATTCCTGTTTTGCATAATTTTTGCATTAGTAACTTCTGCTCATTTTTAATTTTGTAGTGGCTAATATATAATAAATATTTTTTGTAATCTTTTCAATAGTCACAAGTGTTGTCTATCAGTACCATTTAGTAGCCTCTTCTTGTCCTTGGGACACCTCTCTCTTGAGGTCTCCCATTTGACAAAACCCCAGATTTTTATGCTTAGTTCTGGCTACGGTATAGACCCACAATAATGGGAGTGACCACTCATATCAGCCCTCACATATATACCTTTTATAGGACATGTACACATCTTTTTGGTTTATGCAGGGTAGAAGTGACCCCTTACATTAAGATGACCAGATTTTTAAAATGAAATCCAGGGACATATTTTTTTACTAGTAAGTGGGGTGCGGAGGAAGATCACTCTGCCAGGGAAAGCAAGGAGATAAGCAGGTAGAGACTTGAGCCAAGGCAGAAGAAAATGTGAGTGGAACTGAATGGGCATACACCCAAAATATTCCCTCCGCTTCGACCAGCACATGATCATCAGAAAGGGGGACAGATAATGGAAAAAAATAACCCCCCCTCCCCCAAGCTAGTAGGAATGACAGAGCGGGGGTGTGCAATTCAGATATTTTTTATTCTGCACTGACTCTTTGAAAATGCTCCAGCCCCTGTTCAAATCCAATCCGGGGACAAAACCGGGGACAGACTTGGTCCAGGGACAGTATCCTCAATCCAGGGACTGTCCCCTGAAACCAGGGATGTCTGGTCACCCTACCTTATATTGGTGGCCAGTGTAGAAGTGACCCCTTACATTAGTGGCCAGTGTTGAAGTGACCTCTGACATTGATGGCCAGTGTAGAAGTGACCCCTTACATTAGTGGCCAGTGTAGAAGTGACCCCTGACATTGGTGGCCAGTGTAGAAGTGACTCCTTACAATCCACAACATGTGGCAGGTGACATGACAAGTTACAAGCTGCATTTGGTGGCAGGTGTCGTGGCAAGTGACACACTCGGGGCTCCCTCTGATTCTGCATTATGGTGAGTTGAACCATTTCATTTTATATTACAATGTAATAATAGAAATAATGCATTTCAATCCTCCTGGGAATAAGGAAGGGTTTTTTCCCCTGCTGTAGCAAATTGGATAATGCTCTGCTGCGTTTTCTTGCCTTCCTCTGGATCAACTGTGGGTAAGGAGTTGGGTGTATGGGATTGTACTGTGTTTTATTTTGTTTGTTTATTTTTTTTGTAGTTGAACTGGATGGACGTGTGTCTTTTTTCAACCTGACTAACTATGTAAGTGACAGAAAAGCGGCAAAAGGAGAAAATAATTATGTTACCTTCCATCAAGGGCGTCGGGAGGGGGGGCTGGAACCCCGAATGGGTCCCCGAAAAGTCCAGCGCATGCAGCACTCTATTGTTAGCCTCGAGCCGCCGAGTGGGGACCGATCTGATGCCAAGTGATATAGCACTGCCTTCTGGAGCCTGCAGCGCCTATGATGGACATCCCACTGGTCCAATGCTGGGACCGCGGGACGTGTGACGTCCATCATAGGCGCTGGAAGCTCCAGAAGGCTGAAATTACAATGCCGTCACATCCCCACCCACTCTCCCCTTCTCTTCTCTGCAGTGGCATCTCCAGCTGTCTGGGAAGCTCTCCCTCTCAGGAGAGACTATATAAAAAATGCAAAAAGCATTTTTTTTGGGGGGGAGGCACATGGTGGGGCACAGCATAATGTTGGGGGGCCAGGGCCCCCTCTGGCCCCTCCTAAGGGACGCTATTGCTCCTCTGGTAACTGGCTGCCTGCTGTGATGAGCAATTCCACCTCATATCAAGCACAATAAAATGATGTAGTGCAGATATATAGTTCCTCGTTGATGGCGAAATCTCCAGATAATATCTAATGCCTGGATTTTATTTCAGAAATGAGAAGTCTGTGAAATCCCACCATCAGCAGCTTCTTTCTTCAAAAAATTCCATAGCGGATACCTCTGTGACTTAATGACCCCTTTCAGAACCAAGTCTGCGACTGAACTGTCCAACGATCACCGATGGGAGCCTGCTACAAACAGTTAGGCACACATCTGGTGGGTAGAGGTGCAGATCAGAGCCCCCATGGCAGATGAAGGCAGTTGGCTCACAAAGTGTCATTTAACACAGAAGTCCAATGCTGGAGAGCTCATGGTATTACTGATGTAGCGCTGGAAATGTTAATGAGCTGTGAACTTAAAGTGGAACTATGCTTTAACCACTTCAGCCACAGAAGAATTTACCCCCTTCCTAACCAGAGCACTTTTTGCGATTCGGTACTGCGTCGCTTTATCTGACAATTGCGAGGTCGTGCGATGTTGTACCCAAACAAAATTGACGTCTTTTTTTTCCCCCCACAAATAGAGCTTTCTTTTGGCGGTATTTGATCATTATATTATGATGATATCATATTTTTATCTTTTGTGACAATTTTGAAAAAGGAATATTTTTTACTTTTTGCTATAATACATATCCCCAAAAATATATAAAAAAAATTATAATTTCTTTCTCAGTTTAGGCCGATGTGTATTCTACATATTTTTGGCAAAACAAAAAAGCGTTTATTGATTGGTTTGTGCAAAAGTTATAGCATCTACAAAATAGGGGATAGTTTTATTGCATTTTTATTAATATTTTTATTTTTACTAACAATGGCGACGATCAGCGATTTTTTTTTTTAATCGTGACTGCGACATTATGGCGGACACATCAGACACTTTTAGAAAAATAAAATAAAAGGTCTGTTGTGATCCCGCTAACACCTCCATCCCTATTAGTACACAAAAAGACAAAAGGGGGCAGCCCTGGGACTTTGAATGAGGTGAGAGAGGTTTAGCCAATGTTCACAACCAACAATGAGACTAAATCAATTTATTATTTCCAAAGTGTTATGTAACGGCAACAACAATGATTGTGAGTTACCCGGCATAATAGCCAATGTACACAGCACAAATGAAAGTAAATATATAAAGATTTATTACAGTTGTTATACATCAATGGGCAACAATAAAACTTGAAAGTTGCAGGGCCAGTGGATGCACATATACAATAAACAAATAAAATGTACATACATATAAACAGAAGTATGTAGGCATAATACAGACATCAATATTATCCAGCATGTACAGGCATAAAACAAGCATCGATAAAGCCCTACTAGTTTCGCGAGACCCTGCTCGCTTCTTCAGGGGCGGATGCATGAATGTTGTATCTGCAATGTAAGTGATACAATAGATGTATGTTGTTAAATGGGGGGCAGGCGGAATGATTGGCAAGAGAAGTCTGAAGAGGGACCTCATACTTACCCATAGGCTGATGGTGGTCTCCATCCAGCTCGGGGGCTGCGATGTGCATAGGGGAGTTCTATTCATGATCTCTTGCTGACAGGGGTGGCCACCTGCACATCGGCGCCATGTTTTCCACGCCCACACACGGACGTCTCCCTGATGTCATTGAGGTGTGGGCTGTGTGGGTCATCCTGGACGGTTGGGTGGTGGCAGCAGTTGCGCACCCCTTTTGGCGGTGGATGTCTCACTGACACCTATGAGTCACCGCCCGTACATGATGCTGGGGGCGGAGCCTTAAGCCCTTGTGGGCATATCTTGGACGTTCAGCATGGCTAGAACTTCATTTTACAACTTGATGGTTGGATAGAGCAGTCACATCTTTAAGAACACACTGAGGTACAACTTATATACATTCCTTACCCCTATTGGGTCTGTTACATTGTTCTTTTATACATGTAATATTTATATATTTTTACATTGTCACGTAGTCTCCCTGCCCATACCAACTTTGTAACCATGTTGGTTTGCATTCATGCATATACCATATCTCAGATAGTCTTTCATGTTAACATACTTTAAACAGTGCACTGTTTACTGTGTAAATGACACTGGCAGGGAAGGGGGTTAACCACTAGGGGCGAGGAAGGGGTTGAGTGTGTCCTAGGGAGTTATTCTAACTGTGGGGGGGTTGGGCTACGAGTGACACAACATTGATTGCTGCTCCCGATGACAGGGAGCAGTAGATCAGGGTCCTGTCACTAGGCAGAAGAGGGAAATGCCTTGTTTACACAGGCATCTCCCTGTTCTGCCGCTCCGTGATACGATCATAGGACATCGAGTCCATGGGTCCCGCAGGCTCGGTCACAGAGCTTGCGGCGGATGCGCACCTGCACGACAGGCTTTACAGGTACGTTGCTGTAGCAGCACCCCAAAAGGGAAAGGGGTTAGAGCTATTTAGGTTATTCCCTTTCCAAACACAAGGCAGCTACCAAGAATCCACAATCAGGCAAACAAGATAATAATTCTTCCCCAGAGACAAGACGATGCTCTGTATGAAGTTCAAGCAGGTCTGACCCTTTATTGAGAAATACAGGCTCTTATATACAGGCTCTTATATACAATTTAGGATACTTCAGTAACCACCCACAACATCACACACTGGTTTACATAATGAGCCCCCCCCAACACAGATCATTCTCAATACATCTCTTTAGACGACATCCTGATTCCGGGACCTGACCTAATTTACATGAGCTAATTAACTACAGCTGATGTCTCAGACACCTGACCTTAAGGGCCCTTTCACATGGGGCGGATCAGTATTGATCCGCCTCTGTGTGTCCGTCTGCTCATCTGGGTTCCCTCCGTAAATCCCTGCTGAGCTGTCGGCTGACAGGGCGGTCCCCGCACACTTTGCAGGGACCGCCCTGTTTTTTCTCCGCTCTCCCCCATGGGGATCGGATGAACACGGACCGTGTGTCCGTGTTCATCCTATCTGCTCTGCAGACTAAAGAAAAAATAGGGTTTTCTTCTGTCCGCAAAAGCGGATGTTTGGGGAGGCAGACAATTGCGGGTGTTAGCGGATGTTCATCCGCTGATACCCGCTATCCCATAGGGATACAAGTATGTCCGTATTTCATCCGAAAACGAATGGATGAAATATGGACATACGGTCCGCACATGTGAAAGGGCCCTTAGGCTGTCTGTTAACTTACAATACACATTATCACAGGACTCCTTCACACAATACAGGGTCAATTAGCACAAGCCACAATGAAAGATCCTTAGAAGTTAGTCTGGATTCAATTTACATTACACAGGCAGTCAGGTAGCTGGAAGTAATGACATTGACATCTTTCAATTAACCTGTTGAGTTCAGAATCAATAAACAATACTTAGTTCTTTACAGATATCCTGGAATATATTGTGGATAATAATTACATAATAGTCCCATCTCAGGTAGTCCAAGATATATTCTGAATGTCCATTATTTTCTGGCTCATGCTTTCTAAGAGCTTCTGAGATCCGCGGGCCCTCCCGTTACAGTTGCTTTGCCCACAGGAGCCATTCTGCTGACGTATAAGTGCGTGAAGCGGTCATCAAGTGGTTAAAGTGGAAAAAATGCCCACGGATTTGGACTTGCACCTCTGGTCTACTAAAGGCATCGGAAACCTACAGGATCTCTTTGCTGGACTGCACTAAGCTATGCAATGCAACTTCCAAGTACTGTCTGCTACCTATGGTCTACATCGTTAAGAGTTCTACAAATTCCTCAGGGTTAGACCTATCTTATTGGGACTTTGTTGGGGAGATGATGCCCTATTACAAGATATCCTGAGAATCTACAACTCCAAAGCACCTGCCAACAACCGCATTTCAACCTTTTATACATTGCTTCGTAGACATAACCAATACTCAACCCCCCCCCCCCCCCCCAGATGCAATCATTTTGGCATCAAATTTTGATTCTGGTTTTAGTTAGTCTTTTGACTATAGTTTTATTTTAGTTGACCATCTCACCATTTTGGTTTTAGTCCCATTTTATTCATCTGCAATTGTTTTAGTCGTATTTTAGTTGACTAAAATCTCCAATAACATTTTAGTTGAATAAAATAATTGTAGTTAATTAAAATCTAATGTTATTATTGCTATTCATCTTCCGTCTGGCAGATATTTTTTATAGACGGTTTATTGGACACTTTGCACTTTATATTTATGTGTTTTTACACCTGCAATTATCCACTATTTTGTGATTTTATAGCGTCCTCACAGACGGTTTATTGAACACTTTGCACTTTATATATGTGCTTTTGCACCCTCAATTTCCATTCACTTATTTTGTGACTTTATTTACATTATTGTACTATTGGTTTGGTTACACTTTTTGCGCAATACCCTTGTTCTTATCAACTTAAAATCTAATGTGTTAAGTTAAATTATGCATGAGCTGCCTGTGGGGGAAGTGTAGCTCACTCTGTGATCAGCGAATCAATGAGACTTGGCTGATCACAGATCAGAGTAAGGGTCCAATCAGCTGTTAGCCAATGACAGCTGATCATGTGATGTAAACAGCAGATCGTAATCTGAGAAAAGAAAAATCAGATTACCAGATTCTGTCAGAGGGATATTGGTCCCTCACACAGAAACCCACTGCTGCTAAGCAATGCCCACCAGTGCCACCTGCCAGTTCCCACCAGTGTCACCTACCAGTGCATATCAGTGTCACCTATCAATGCCCATCGGTGCTACCTATCAAAGCCCACCAGTGCCACCTATCGGTGTCCATCTGTGCTGCCAATCAGTGCCCATCAGTGCCTCATTATCAGTGCCACATATCAGTGCTGCCTATCAGTATCACCTACCGGTGCCGATAAGTGATCATCAGTGCCACCTATCAGTTCATATCAGTGCCACCTCTCAGTGCCCTTCAGTGCCACCTATCAGTTTCCTTCAGTGCAGCCCAACAGTGCCACCCGTCAGTGCTACCTCTCAGTGCTACCTCTCAATGCCCATCAGTGCCACCTATCAGTAGAGCTTATCAGTGCCCATCAGTGCACCCTCTTTAGCACACATCATTGAAGAATAAAAATTACCTGTTTGCAAACTATGAAACTGTTTTTTGTTTTCCAAATTCTCTGTCTTTTTTATTTTTTTTTAGCAAAAATAAATAAATAAAAATCCAGCAGGGATTAAATAGCACCAAAAGAAAGCTCTATTTGTGTATTTTTTTAATACAAATGTCATATGGGTACAGTGTTACATGACTGCTCAATTGTCATTGAATGATTGACAGCGCTAAAAGCTGAAAATTGGCCTGGGCAGGAAGGGGGTTTAAGCGCCCGGTAAGCAAGTGGTTAAGCTATGCCTTTGCTTTACATGTGCATGAGTGTATGATGTATTATCCAAATGCAGAACCTCGGGGGAATATATCATACGTGCATGAGCGAAGTAAAGCCCAAGTCACAAAATCATTGATGTTTACCAGATTATCACAACATACAACAATTCACCTCTTTGGCCGGTGCAGAAAAACACCTGGATTTTTACGCTAGAGTATATTTGCACCTCAAACCAATCCATGCTCATTTGTTTTCTTTTTTTTTTCTTTTCACCTGCCAGTAACACATGTCTGCCCATGTAATCACCCCAAAATTTTGTAGCAGCTGTTTGTATCAACAGAATCACTCCCCTTAACATTTTCGCTGTGTTGTATCACGTTCACATATTAGTTTAAAGGGGTTGTAAAGGAAAACATTTTTTCCCTAAATAGCTTCCTTTACCATAGTGCAGTCCTCCTTCACTTACCTCATCCTTCCATTTTGCTTTTAATTGTCCTTATTTCTTCTAAGAAATCCTCACTTCCTGTTCTTCTGTAACTCCACACAGTAATGCAAGGCTTTCTTCCTGGTGTGGAGAAATCCTCTAGAGTGGGAAGGGGGTGAGCAGGAGTGTCAGGACACCCACTAACACACAGCTCCTTCCTCTATCTGCATAGTAGAGAGTGTCCTGACTCTCCTGCTCGCCTCTTCCCCCCTCAACAGGCTTTCTTCACACCAGGGAGAAAGCCTTGCATTACTGTGTGGAGTTACAGACAGAAGAACAGGAAGTGAGGATTTCTCAGAAGAAATAAGGACATGTAAAAGCAAAATCGAATAATGAGGTAAGAGGGAGGACTGCACTAAGGTAAAGGAAGATATTTAGGGAAAACAAATCCTTTACAACCCCTTTAAGCTCTTTTAGAATTTTTATTTTGATAGGTGCAAAGAGAGATCACACAAATACGTATAACAATAACATTTATTAATCACTTGCCGACCAGCTGCCGTCATTATACTGTGTCAAGTCGGCTCATTCCCACAAATCACCATAGGTGATAGCAGACGCGCAAACGCATTCGCCAGCGGATGCTATGTCCTCCAGCCCCCCCGCGATCCCATGCACCAGAGCCAGAAAGGGGATCTGTGTATGTAAACACACAAATCCCTATTCTGACAGGAGAGGAGAGACAGATCTGCTGTTCCTACTAATCAGGAACAGCGATCTCTCTCCTACTCCAGTCAGTCCCACCCCCCCACAGTTAGAAACACACACGAGGGAACACATTTAACCCCTTAATCGTCCCCTAGTGTTAACCCCTTCCCTGCCAGTGTGATTCACACAGTAATCAGTGCATTTTTATAGCTCTGATCGCTGTATAAATGCCAATGTCCCAAAAAAGTGTCTGATCTGTCTGCCGCAATGTTGCAGTCCTGCTTAAAATCGCAGATCCATTACTAGTAAAAAAATAATAATAAATATGCCATAAAAATGCCATAATTCTATTTTGCAGACGCTATAACTTTTGCGCAAACCAATCAATATATGCTTTTTGCATTTTTTTTGCATAGAAATGTAGAAGAATACATATCGGCCCAAACTGATTAAGACATTTCTGTTTTTACATTTTTTGAGGATATTTATTATAGCAAAAAGTATACAATATTGTTTTGTTTTTTCAAAATTGTCACAGTTTTTTTGTTTATAGCGCAAAAAAAATAAAAAGTGACAGAGGTGATCAAATACCACCAAAAGAAAGCTCTATTTGTGAGGGAAAAAAACTAAAATGTTGTTTGGGTACAACGTCGCATGACCGCACAATTGTCAGTTAAAGCGGCATAGTGCCGTATTGCTAAAAATGGCCTGGTCATTAACGGAGAAACTCACTTCAGCCCCGGAAGAATTGGCTGGCCAATGACCGGGCCATTTTTTGCGATTCGGCACTGTGTCACTTTAACTGACACTTGCGCAGTCGTGCGACGTTGTCCCAAACAAAACTGATGTCCTCTTTTCTCTTTTTCCCACAAATAGAGAGCTTTATTTTGTTGGTATTTTATCACCTCTGGCGCTTTTTATTTTTTGTGCTATAAACAAAAACAGAGTGATAAATTAAAAAAAAGCAATCTTTTTTACTTTTTTGGTATAATAAATATCCCCAAAAAATATATATAAAAAAAAAATCTCAGTTTAGGCCGATACGTATTCTTCTACACATGTCTACAAAATTGGGGATAGATTAATGCATTTTTTTAACTATTTTTTTGTGTTATTTTTATCATGGCTGCGACATTGTGGCGGACACTTTTGACGCTTTTTTGGAACCATTGTCATTTATACAGCGATCAGTGCTATAAAAATGTACTGATTATTGTGTAACTGCATAAAGGTGATAGTGCAGCACTTAAATTACAATGTGATTGGAAACAATAAAGTAAATAATGACATGGAAAAAATAATTGAAAATACACTGTGAAAATGAAACCACAGGAGTAAACAAAAAAATGAAACAATAAGATTAATGTTCAAAAAACACCATGTGATGAAAGCTGGGGTGTATTTAGGTTTTGTGCTGCCCTAGGCATGACTAAACTCGTGCACCCCTAATTTAAATATGACCCACCCCTTCCTGCCAAGGCCACACCCCTTGCGGTTTAAGACCCACCCTGAAATTTTCAAGTGGGGACACTAGCTCTGATGGCCGGGGGGGGGGGGGGATTTTCAATGGATTTCCTCTCACTTCCTGTTTAGCTATGGGACAGGAAGTGAAGGGAAATCTCTGCAATGGGACAGGGATGGTAAAAAATTAGAAGCGACCCCCCCCCCCACAGTTGCAGAATGCCAACCGCCCACATACTGGAAGCAGTGCGGCCGATTTATAGGGGCGCTAAACTAATTTGCAGTGTAGCGCAAGCCGGCGGGGACACTGTCTGTGCTGCCCCCCTGGAAAGTGCTGCTCTAGGCCTGGGCCTTGTTGGCCTAGGCCAGGAGACAACATTGGATGAAAGTCCACAAGTGACTGGAAATGACCAGAAACAATACTATGAAAAGTGATGTTCAAACACAGTGAAGGATTAAGCTAAAGGTGTGCTGGAAGTTGACTTCATAATCGCAGAGAAATGTCCCACCACCAATGAAGATGCAGGCTTACCAGAGGTAGTAGACTCAGAGAAATATATATTTCTAGAGTCAAGCAGGCTTAACGTTCAATGTGAACTCTATAATGGATCTCGTTGAGGACAGGGAATCCGTAGATGGCTGTGATACCAGGAAATTGATCACCAATATAGTAGGTAAACACTGACTCGTGTGGTATAAATGTGACACTCCGTTGGAATTCAGATGAGTATGGAGAGGAGAAGAGGAGACAACATAGTGTGATACCGTACAAGTAATTAAAATTTAATGGATAATTGCACTTACATGATCCATGAAGATACAGCGCATAAATATTTAAAATTGTGGCAACAGTGGAGTTGTCCCTGACGCGTTTTGTGTCATCACACGTTGTCACACTGATTATTAGGGATGAGCTGAACACCCCTGGGTTCGGTTCGCACCAGAACCTGCGAACAGACCAAAAGTTTGTGTGAACTTTAGAACCCTGTTAAAGTCTATGGGACTCAGACGTTTGAAATCTAAAGTACTAATTTAAAAGGCTTATTGTCCTAAAAAGTGTTTGGGGACTCGGGTCCTGCCCCAGGGGACATGTATCAATGCAAAAAAAGTTTTAAAAAACGGCCATTTTTTCAGGAGCAGTGATTTTAAAAATGCTTAAAGTGAAACAATAAAATTGAAATATTCCTTTAAATTTCGTACCTAGGGGGGTGTGTAGTATGCCTGTAATGTAGTGCTTGTTTCATGTGCTTAGAACTGTCCCTGCACAAAATGTAATTTCTGAAGGAAAAAAGTCATGTAAAATCACTCACCTTAGGGTCTGGTATGGATTTTAAGGGGAACTCCACCCCAAATTAAAAAAAAAATGCCGTGGACCCCCACACATTTTTTTTTTTCATGAATGACTTTTCTCTGTATTGCCGGGAGCCGACAATTCAGTATAGCCGCGAGTGATTTTAAATGCATTTTTTTCCTTCAGAAATGACACTTTGTGCAGGGACTGTTCTAAGCATGGGAAAGAAGCGCTAATTTACAGGCATACTATACACCCCCCCCCTGGTACGAAATTTAAAGGAATATTTCACTTTTATTGTTTCGCTTAAAGGAATTATTAAAATCACTGCTGCCAAAAAAACTGCAGTTTTTAAAACTTTTTCTTGCATTGATACATGTCCCCTGGGGCAGGACCCGGGTCCCCAAACACTTTTTAGGACAATAACTTGCATATTAACCTTTAAAATTAGCACTTTAGATTTCAAACATTCGAGTCTCATAGACTTTAACAGGGTTCTAAAGTTCACACGAACTTGCTGCGAACACCCCAAATAGTTTGCTGTTTGGCGAACAGGCAATGTTCGAGTCGAACATGAGTGAACATGAAGCTCATCCCTACTGATTATTGTGTAACTGACACTGGTAGGGAAGGGGTTAAACACTAGGTGGCGTTCAAGGGGTTAAGTGTGTCCTAGGGAGTGATTGTAACTATGGGGGGTCTGGGCTATCAGTGACATGACAGTGATCACTGCTCCCGATCACAGGGAGCTGTGGTCAGTGCCCTGTCACTAGGCAGAACAGGGAAATGCCTTGTTTACAAAGACATCTCCCAGTTCTGCTGCTCCATGAGACGATCACGGGCACCCGGCAGACATCGAGTCCGCAGGACCCACAGGCACGCTCACTGTGCACGCGCGCATTGCAGAAAATTCAAAAGGGACGTACAGGCATGTCCCTTTGCGCAGCCGTGCCATTCTGCCAACATAAATTGGCGAGTGGTTAAAGATAGTAACAGATAAAGAACATATAACACGAATACTTAACTAAAGATGCTGTTTGGCCACGGAGTCCCACTCATGATGGCGTGACATACCGTACATGACCACAGACGTATGCATAATGCAGCTCCGACACAAGATTAAAGCCTTACCAGTTTTGGCTGTAATTTTAGAGGCTTTCTTAGGCCCCTTTCACATTGGGGCGTTTTTCATGCGGTACAGCGCTAAAAATAGCGCTACTATACCGCATGAAAAAAACCTGCCCTGTAGTGTTCAATGTGAAAGCCCGAAGGCTTCCAAACTGAAGCGGTGCGCTAGCAGGACCGCTCCAAAAGTCCTGCTAGCCGCATCTTTACTGTGGTATAGGAGCGGTGTGTTCACCGCTCCTATACCGCGTCTTCCCATTGAAATCAATGGGAAACCGCGGTAATACCGCCCGCAATGCGCCTCTACAGAGGTATTAACCCTTTTCTGGCCGCTAGCGGGAGTTAAAACTGCCCCGATAGCGGCCAAATACCGTGGTAAATACGACGCTATAGCAGCACTAAATATCGCGCTGCTATACCGCCACCGTGGCTCTATCCCCAATGTGAAAGCAGCCTTAGGGCCCTTTCACACTGGTGCGCTTTTGCCGCAGTTTTGCTGCATTTCGCAGTAAAAATAGCGCTATTAAAACGCTCATAAAACGCTCCCCATGCCCCTCTCCATTGAAATGAATTTAAAAAAGCTGTAAAACGTGGTAAAAACGCGGTAACAATGGAGCGTTAAAATCGCAGTAAAACAAAGCGATTTTTCTGCGTTTTACCGCGTTTTTACCGCGGTAAAACGCAGTAAAATTGCTTTGTTTTACTGCGGCAAAAACGTGGCAAAAACGCACCAGTGTGAAAGGGCCCTTATGCTTTGTATGATCCATTTAGAGCCCTTTCACACTTATACGACTTGTCCCACGATTTTGGACTGCAAAATCGTATGACAAGTCATTCTCCATTATTTTCAATGACTACCATTCATACTGGCACAACTTTAAGTAGTGCCGACTTCAAAGTAGTCCCTGCACTACTTTGGTCCGATTTTGATGACACTTACACAGGCATTCATAGAAATCGCGGCCGCGAATCGCTGCAAAATCGCTGTAAAATCGTGCGACTTAGAAGTGGTACAAGTGTGAGAGGGACCTAACCAAGTTTAGAATTCATTATTAGATATTGTGAGCCAATAGAAAATATGAAATTTCCCTATCATGCTGCCAGTGAAAAATCGAATTGCAATAAAGAGTCTGCGTACCTTTGCGCTCATGTGCATGAGTTCTAATTTTGTATTTTACTTACCGCATATACTTGAGTATAAGCAGACCCGAATATAAGCCGAGGCACCTAGTTTAAAAAAATAAAAAAAATAAATGGGAAAACGTATTGACTCGAGTATAAGCCTAGGGTGTCCATCTGCATGCCTCACTGTGCCTCACATTGCCTCACTGTGTCCATGTGCATGCCTCACTGTGTCCATGTGCATGCCTCACTGTGTCTATGCCCCCAGTGCCGGGACAAAATCATCCAGCGCTCAGGGCAAAGACACTGAGTTGCGCTCCCCCTTTCCCTTAGGGTTAGGGTCAGGGTGCCCCACATCCTTGCAATAAACCATTGCGCCAGGGGCAGCCTACCCTCCTTGTCCCGGCCCTGCATGTCCCACTGTGTCCATGCCTCACTGTGCCTATGCCTCACTGTGTCCATGTCTCACTGTGCCCATGCCTCACTGTGCCTATGCCTCACTGTGTCCATGTCTCACTGTGTCCATGCCTCACTGTGTCCATGCCTCACTGTGCCTATGCCTCACTGTGTCCATGTCTCACTGTGTCCATGCCTCACTGTGCCTATGCCTCACTGTGTCCATGTCTCACTGTGTCCATGCCTCCCTGTGTCCATGCCTCACTGTGCCTATGCCTCACTGTGTCCATGTCTCACTGTGCCCATGCCTCACTGTGCTTATGCCTCACTGTGTCCATGTCTCACTGTGTCCATGCCTCACTGTGCCTATGCCTCACGGTGTCCATGTCTCACTGTGTCCATGCCTCCCTGTGTCCATGCCTCACTGTGCCTATGCCTCACTGTGTCCATGTCTCACTGTGTCCATGCCTCACTGTGCCTATGCCTCACTGTGTCCATGTCTCACTGTGTCCATGCCTCCCTGTGTCCATGCCTCACTGTGCCTATGCCTCACTGTGTCCATGTCTCACTGTGCCCATGCCTCACTGTGCCCATGATTAGACTGACGTTTAACATGGGAGTCTATGGAAGGGGTGTCCATCTTTAAAAAAAAAAATTGGTGCTCCCCAGCATTAGGTTCCCCAAACAACAAACTTTGCAAACTCGTAGATGAGAAATTGGGCTACATGTGTGCCAAGTTCTGAGTCCAGTAAACCTACGACCGGCCGGTACCAGGTCCCCAAAAATCACCGGAGAAATTACCGCTTAACATGGGAGTCTATGGAAGGGGTGCTCGGCTTTGGAAAATCGGTGCTCCCTGGCTGTAGGTCCCCTGGACAACAACCTCTGCACACTTGTAGAGGTAGAGTGGGGCTACATGTGTGCCAAGTTTGGGGCCCAGGGGACCTAAGGACAGCCAGTACTGGGTCCCCAAATTACAGGAGATCAGGCGCAACAAGGTGACTCCAGTATAAGCCGAGGGGGGCATTTTCAGCACAAATAAATGTGCTGAAACACATGGCTTATACTCAAGTATATACGGTACATTCTTTATGCAGCTTTATTTATATCTGGCCATCGTCTGACCTTGTTATCCTAAACGTAGGTTATATGCAGCGCGTTCATTCTGAGTTTCCCTTTATGAAAAAGCAGCATAATTCTGCCCAGAGACCTGATTAATAAAATACAATTGTCTGTCAGGACTCCACATTGACTCACGCCGTCATACTGCCAAATAAAAGCCACAAGTTAAAGTTTTCATTCTGTCACAAACCCTTTAAGGAAGAATTCCGCAGCGCGATAAAAAAAACTGAATGTCACCAGCACAGTTTTCAGTGTGACTTCAAACCTCTTGTGATTTGCATCTTCTTCCAAAGTGATATCTTAATCAGAGCCGGCTTTTTAGCGGGTGACAGGATAGTTGCACCCCAGAGAGGGTGTCTGCAAACTCCGGCACTGAGAAGCGACAATGTTCCGAGTCTCCTTGCTGCATCTGAAGTCAGTCCCAAGGTCACTGAATGGAAGGAGAACTGGCTTGGAAAACAAATAGCTGGCAAATGTTATATAGAAAATATCAGCCCCCTGCTGATTTCTGACACTTACCGTATAAACTCGAGTATAAGCCGAGTTTTCAGCACATTTTTTTGTGCTGAAAATGCCCCGTCGGCTTATACTCGAGTCGCCTTTTTGTGCCTGATATCCTGCATTTGGTGACCAGGTACTGACCGACTATTACCCCCCTGGACCCCAAACTTGACACACATGTACCTTCCTCTACAAGTGTGCAAAGTTTGTTGTCCGGGGGACCTACGATCGGGGAGCACCGATTTTTCAAACCTGGGCACCCCTTCAATAGACTACCATGTTAAACGGTAATTTCTCCGGTGAATTTGGGGACCTGGTACTGACCAGTCGTAGGTCTCCTGGACCCGGAAATTGGCACACATGTAGCCCCATTTTCCAGCAGACATGTCGGCCCCCACCGCCGCCGCGCCGCTGCCGAATGGATTCGGCGCATGCGCGGAAGTGTTTTACTTCCTGGTGCGGTGACGTGGCGGTGACGCGGCGGCGTCAACGTCACCGCCGCGTCACCGCCACGTCACCGCGCCGTCCGGCGGCGGGGAATTTGATCCGATGGTGTGTACACGCCATCTTACACGCACATGAACTTTAATGGCATCCCAGTCTTAGTCCGTAGGGTTCCATATTGAGTTGGCTCCACCCTTTTACAGCTATAACAGCTTCAACTATTCTGGGAAGGCCGTCCAGAAGGTTTAGGAGGGTGTCTATGGGAATGTTTGACCATTCTTCCAGAAGAGCATTTGTGAGGTCAGGCATTGATGTTGGCCTTGCAGTCTCCGCTCTAACTCATCCCAAAGGTGTTATATCGGGTTGAGGTCAGGACTCTATACAGGCCAGTGAAGTTACTCAACTCCAAACTCACTCATTCATGTCTTTATGGACCTTTCTTTGTGCACTGGAGCACAGACATGTGCAGCATAAAATTGTCCTTGGGGTTCAATATTGAGTTGGTCCACCCTGTGCAGCAATTAAAGTGTAGCGCTCTGCTCCTGTTGAGTAGGCACTATTTTGTAAATTTAGTTACCTGAGCTGTAGTTTAGCTCAGAGGATTATACCAAATTGTGTGTTTCTGTTCCAGTCAAGCTGTATTGCACATGTTCCCCTTGCCTGCAGGTGTCGCTGTCACTGGGAGTCAAGGTTGAAAATACAATAGGCTGGGTGCATTGGGTGCCTTCTTCCCAGAAGCATCCCAGTGGGCGTGGTCAACCCGCTGTGGGTTCTGGGGGAGGGTACTTAAGGGACAGGCACCGTTCTGGCGGGGTCTTCCGATCCTTACCCGATGGCCCTCTTGGCCTCAGGGATGTGCTGACTCTGGTCTCTGGGCCTGCTGGCCCGAGGCTCCGCAACTGAGAGTAGGGCCAGGAGTTTCTGGGGCCTACTGGTCCAGGGGTGGTCCTGTGCTTTCTTGTGGGAAGAAGCCAAGCGATTGGGGACTCGCCTCACTGTGCTGCCGGCCTGGCTGAAAGATCCTGGCACCGTGAGCTGTGTACTTTCTTTGAAATGTCACTAAGTGTAAGCGTGGCTACACGATCCTGTGGCAGAGGGCTGTGTAACGACGTAACGACACTCATCAAGTCTGTGGCAGAGACTTTGAACAAGCTTCGCACCGGTTGCTAGGTCAGTAAGAGTGGGCCTATCCGGTGGTTGCTAAATCCAGTGTGGAACCGATTTGTCCTCTGCATCTAAGACTGTACCTGTTATCCGCAAAGCAAGGTACCTGAATCTTCCTTATCCCTCTAATCCTCTGTTGGAGAACCTGTTTAATAAAACTCTTGAAGAAAAAGAAACCAAAGTGTTGGTGCGGACATTCTTTTTGAACAACTCTTCAGAAGGGACCCCTAGATCGAGTGTGGTGAACAGTAAGGTAACGGCAGGCCCAAAATTAAAGCAGCAGCTCTTTCGGGGGTAGTGCTACAAAAGTTTCACCTCTTCTGGGAAGGCTGTCCACAAGGTTTTTTCCTTTAATAACCCTTTAATGTCATCCCGGTCTTAGTCCGTAGAGTTCAATATTGAGTTGGCCCTGCCCTTTGCAACGATAACAGCATCCACTCTTCTGGGAAGGCCATCCACAAGGTTTAGGAGGGTGTCTATGGGAATGTTTGATCATTCTTCCAGAAGGGCATTTGTAAGGTCAGGCACTGATGTTGCATAAGAAGGTTTGGCTCACAGTCTCCGCTCTAATGCCGTGTACACATGGCCGGACTTTCCGGCGGGCTTTTTTATCGGAAAGACCGGCCGTGTGTAGCCTCCATCTGACTTTTTTTGTCGGAAGTCCTACTGACCTGTTCTCTTTCTTTCCAACAGACTCACAGCAGACTTTTCCACAGTCAAAAGTCTGACCGTGTGTATGAGGCATAATTCATACTAAAGGTGTTCTATAGGGTTGAGGTCAGGACTCTGTACTGGTCAGTCAAGTTCCTCCACCCCAAACTCGCTCATCCATGTCTTTATGGAGCTTGCTTTGTGCACTGGTCCAAACCATTTGGTGGAGGGGGGATTATGGTGGGGGGCTGTTTTTAAGGGGTGGGCTTGGCCCCTTAGTTCTAGTGAAGGGAACTCTTAAGGTGTCGGCATACCAAGACATTTTGGACAAATTCATGCTCCCAACTTTGTTGGAACAGTTTGGGGACGGCCCCTTCCTGTTCCAACATGACTGCGCACCAGAGCACAAAGCAAGGTCTATAAAGACATGGATGAAGGAGTTTCGGGTGGAAGAACTTGACTGGCCTGCACAGAGTTCTGACCTCAACCTGAAAGAACACCTTTAGAGCGGAGAGTGCGAGCCAGGCCTTCTTGTCCAGCATTAGTGCCTGACCTCACAAATTCACTTCTGGATGAATGACAAACATTCCCATAGACACCCTCTTAAACCTTGTGGACAGCCTCCCCAGAAGAGTTGAAGCGGTTATAATTGCAAAGGGTGGGCCAACTCAATATTGAACCCTATAGGCTAAGACTGGGATGCCGTTAAAGTTCATGTGAGTGTAAAGGCAGGCGTCTCAATAGTGTTGGTAACATAGTATAAATCTATATAAGAGACAAAAGAGGCGCATCCTTCCGAGCAGTCGTGTAGCGTGGGGGGTGCAAGGGGGACCACCGCCCCGGGCGCAAAATTTAGAGGGGCACTATCACGAGTGTGAAAAGGAGGGAGCACCAACAACAGATGGGACATAGGAACATATGCATGATGTCACCACTCCAGGCTTTACCAGTCATTATCAAGCATGCTCTCCTCTTCCCTACAGCCACCGCTGTCTCACATAGTGGATAATGTGACCAGACTGTAGATAGCTGAAAACCCACGCTACGCCATTGCTTCCGAGGGAACATTATCCCCTTTAAGTGTCTCGGACACTATGACTGATCTCTCAATAACACCCCCACCATTTTTGTGTACATTAACATTTAGCTGTCTGCACTCTGCCTGCACACATTCCCGTCAGCTATCCTCTCTAAACATATTTATTTAGCTTTAAATTCATGTAGCTTATTAAGTTTCACTGATCTAAGAAGACGACTCTAAATAACATCCCAATTAACCCCATTTAATTAGAAATGTAAACCTATTTAGTCACAATTAGAGTGGATTACATTGGGACTTTGCGGAATCTTACATACAAACTCGGCTTAGGCTGAATTTGGAAATGAAACACTAACTGTTTTGAAGCTAGAATTGGTTCATTCACATACTACTAAGACAACAAACATTTAGGACTGGGCATTATATTTCAGTCTCCCCCTATACGAGAGCAACATTATTGGGATGGCTGTGTGTGCTGTTATTTCCTTGTATTCTCTCCCTGCAATATAGACTGTAAGGCCCCCATGGAGGCTGACATGTCTCCTGCCTGAGGCAGGAGACAAATCAACTTTTACAGGGGCCTTACAGGTCAGATCAGGATCCATGGGGGGCTTTACAGGTCAGACCAGCCTGTATTGTAGCCTTACGGGTCACGTCAGGCTCTCACTGCTGCTGTTTCGCTGGGTCTGGTAAGAGGGCCTGTTGGCCATTATCCATTACTGATCCCAGGGACTGGGGCTGTGACACCATGTTTTACCACGCCAGGTGACATCAGATCTCCCCATAGGGGAGGCTTGTCATCCGCCTGCTCAGCGGGGATCAACGATGCGAGCCCCGCTATGTGAAAGGGGCCTTACAGTGTCATTTCATGAGATAATTTACAAGAGCATGTTTAGGGGCAGGTGAGGGGTTGAGTGGGGCAAGCGGTGGTGAGTAACTCTTAAGGCCTGGCTAGTGGCTCATAACTTGAAATCCATATGAATCCACAGAGTTCCCCTTTTATGTCTGAATCCACAGAGTTCCCCTTTTACATCTGAATCCACAGAGTTCCCGTTTTACATCTGAATGCACAGAGTTTCCCTTTTACACCTGAATCCACATAGTTTCCCTTTTACATCTGAATCCACAGAGTTCTCCTTTTACACCTGAATCCACAGAGTTCCCCTTTTACACCTGAATCCACAGAGTTCACCTTTTACATCTGAATGCACAGAGTTTCCCTTTACACCTGAATCCACATAGTTTCCCTTTTACATCTGAATCCACAGAGTTCTCCTTTTACACCTGAATCCACAGAGTTCCCCTTTTACATCTGAATCCACAGAGTTCCCCTTTTACACCTGAATTCACAGAGTTCCCCTTTTACATCTGAACTCGCAGAGTTCCCCTTTTACATCTGAACTCGCAGAGTTCCCCTTTTACATCTGAACTCGTAGAGTTCCCCTTTTACATCTGAATCCACAGAGTTCCCCTTTTACATCTGAACTCGCAGAGTTCCCCTTTTACACCTGAATCCGCAGAGTTCCCCTTTTACATCTGAACTCGCAGAGTTTCCCTTTTACATCTGAACTCGCAGAGTTCCCCTTTTCCATCTGAATCCACAGAGTTCCCCTTTTACATCTAAGGCCGCGTACACACGACCGAGAAACTCGTCGGGCTAAACTCATCGTTCCTCTCGTCGAGGTTCCCGTTCAGCTGTCGAAAAGCTCCCCTTTTACACCTGAATCCACAGAGTTACCCTTTTACACCTGAATCCACAGAGTTCCCCTTTTACACTTGAATCCACAGCATTCCCCTTTTACACCTGAATCCACAGAGTTCTCCTTTTACATCGGAATCCACCAAGTTCTCCTTTTACATCTGTATCCACAGAGTTCCCCTTTTACACTTGAATCCACAGAGTTCTCCTTTTACACCTGAATCCACAGAGTTCCCCTTTTACATCTGAACTCGCAGAGTTCCCTTTCACTGTAAGGGGAGACTCTGCAGACTTTGATGTAAGGGAGAACTTTGATAACTCTAACATAAGGAATGCTCTGGGAACCCTGATTTAAGGGGGAACTCTGATGTGCGGAGAAGACTCTGATGTAAGGGGGAACACTGTGACCTCTGGTGTAAAGGCAGGGGTGGACTGGCAACTCATGGGGCCCCCAGGCAATATGAGAATATGTGACCCCTGGGCAATAGGAAGTTATGGGGCCCCCAGGCAATAGGAGATTATGGGACCCCTGGGCAATATGAGATTATGGGACCCCCGGGCAATAGGAGATTATGTGGCCCCCGGGCAATAGGAGATTATGGGACCCCCAGGCAATAGGAGATTATGGGACCCCCCAGCAATAGGAAATCCCAGGGACTGGGGCTGTGACACCATGTTTTACCACGCCAGGTGACATCAGATCTCCCCATAGGGGAGGCTTGTCATCCGCCTGCTCAGCGGGGATCAACGATGCGAGCCCCGCTATGTGAAAGGGGCCTTACAGTGTCATTTCATGAGATAATTTACAAGAGCATGTTTAGGGGCAGGTGAGGGGTTGAGTGGGGCAAGCGGTGGTGAGTAACTCTTAAGGCCTGGCTAGTGGCTCATAACTTGAAATCCATATGAATCCACAGAGTTCCCCTTTTATGTCTGAATCCACAGAGTTCCCCTTTTACATCTGAATCCACAGAGTTCCCGTTTTACATCTGAATGCACAGAGTTTCCCTTTTACACCTGAATCCACATAGTTTCCCTTTTACATCTGAATCCACAGAGTTCTCCTTTTACACCTGAATCCACAGAGTTCCCCTTTTACACCTGAATCCACAGAGTTCACCTTTTACATCTGAATGCACAGAGTTTCCCTTTTACACCTGAATCCACATAGTTTCCCTTTTACATCTGAATCCACAGAGTTCTCCTTTTACACCTGAATCCACAGAGTTCCCCTTTTACATCTGAATCCACAGAGTTCCCCTTTTACACCTGAATTCACAGAGTTCCCCTTTTACATCTGAACTCGCAGAGTTCCCCTTTTACATCTGAACTCGCAGAGTTCCCCTTTTACATCTGAACTCGTAGAGTTCCCCTTTTACATCTGAATCCACAGAGTTCCCCTTTTACATCTGAACTCGCAGAGTTCCCCTTTTACACCTGAATCCGCAGAGTTCCCCTTTTACATCTGAACTCGCAGAGTTTCCCTTTTACATCTGAACTCGCAGAGTTTCCCTTTTCCATCTGAATCCACAGAGTTCCCCTTTTACATCTAAGGCCGCGTACACACGACCGAGAAACTCGTCGGGCTAAACTCATCGTTCCTCTCGTCGAGGTTCCCGTTCAGCTGTCGAAAAGCTCCCCTTTTACACCTGAATCCACAGAGTTACCCTTTTACACCTGAATCCACAGAGTTCCCCTTTTACACTTGAATCCACAGCATTCCCCTTTTACACCTGAATCCACAGAGTTCTCCTTTTACATCGGAATCCACCAAGTTCTCCTTTTACATCTGTATCCACAGAGTTCCCCTTTTACACTTGAATCCACAGAGTTCTCCTTTTACACCTGAATCCACAGAGTTCCCCTTTTACATCTGAACTCGCAGAGTTCCCTTTCACTGTAAGGGGAGACTCTGCAGACTTTGATGTAAGGGAGAACTTTGATAACTCTAACATAAGGGATGCTCTGGGAACCCTGATTTAAGGGGGAACTCTGATGTGCGGAGAAGACTCTGATGTAAGGGGGAACACTGTGACCTCTGGTGTAAAGGCAGGGGTGGACTGGCAACTCATGGGGCCCCCAGGCAATATGAGAATATGTGACCCCTGGGCAATAGGAAGTTATGGGGCCCCCAGGCAATAGGAGATTATGGGACCCCTGGGCAATATGAGATTATGGGACCCCCGGGCAATAGGAGATTATGTGGCCCCCGGGCAATAGGAGATTATGGGACCCCCAGGCAATAGGAAATTATGGGACCCCCGGGCAATAGGAGATTATGGGGCCACACAGTATACACACATACAGTATATATACACAGTATGCACACACAATATACACATACTGGAGAGACGGGGCATACAATTTTGGGATTTTTAAAAAAAAAACACAGGCCCAGATTAACAGAGATTTACGCCAGCGAAGCGCACACACAGTACGCTACGCCGGCGCACCGTGGAGAGGCATGCACTGTATTCAGCAAGCTATTGCTCCCAACGTTGCGTCGGTGTGGCGTATTTTTCGAAGGCGCAGACCGGCGTAGGTGGAAGTGGGCGTGACCCATGCAAATGATAGTCCGAGCATGGTGCAGTGTTTTACGCCCGGCGTATCACGAACTGCGCAAGCGCCGTGACGTAGCCATGACGTGGAAGCATGAAACTGCACCCTTATGCGCCTGCTCACAACTACGCCGGCACAACTGCCTAAGCTACGCCGGATCACCACGTACGCCGTGAACGTAACGTACGCCCAATACGCCGGCCTGTGTCCTGTGGGGCAGACCTTTGCATGTCTGTTGCCGGGTTGCGCCTCATCTATGGGGAATAACTTTACGCCGGACGTACAATTTACGCGCGCCTCGCGCAGCATGCGTCAGGCGCACGTACATTCGTGAATCGTCGTATTTCCCTCATTTGCATGTTTGAATGCCTAATCAATGGGAGCAGCAACATGCGTCCAGGCGAAAAGTGCGCCCACGCTACGCCAGTGTATGTAAGCTACGTCGCCGTAGGGTGGCCAGTTTTTAGGCGTATGTTGGTTTGTGGGTCTGGCGCACAGATACACCGGTGCAAATTTGCACTTTCGTCAGCGTAAGTGCTTTGTGAATCTGGGCCGAAGTAAATAAACTTTTCCCGGTGTTTTATATAAATGAATAATCTTAACAAATTAAAAAAAAAAAAAAGGACCCTCCCCCGACACCAATGAAAAGAATAGAGTGTGAGGCGGCGTACACACGACCGAGGTTCTCGCTGGAAACCAGCGAGAACCTCGCTGGAAGCTGCATTCCAGCGAGGACCTCGGCCGTGTGTACGCTCTCGGCGAGCTTCCCGTCGGGAAGCCCGTCGAGCAGAAATAGAGAGCACGCTCTCTATTTGCTCGACGGCCCGCCTGGATTAATGGCTGGTTGCCATTCCCGACGGGCGGGTTGCCGATTTCGACGGCCGGCAGAGAACCTCGACGGGCGGAACGATGTGTTCTGCCCGTCGAGGTTCTCTGCCGTGTGTACACGGCCTGACAAGAAGTGACTCGGAATGTCAAGGACTCGTGTGCTGAATGGAGAGTCGGATGGAATTCGGAAATGATTCGAGGATTAGGGATGGTAAATCCTTTATGTAGAAAGGATTAAAAAGCTGCAGTTCATCTTCATTTAGCAAAAAAAAAATGTAGATGGGTAAAAAACGGAGACAGTGCTTAATAGATGAGACTATTGAATACACAGAGAGTCAGAGACCAGGATGGGGGAGAGCCGAGGCAGCGGGAATTAACGGACATAAAAGGCGGCTAGAAATATGAAATTTCTAGCTTTCAATGCGGAATTACGTAAATACGCGATTATTTTAGAAAAGGTTCAGACCTCTGTGAAATGCGTTGGGGGAGGGGGTGGGAGCTATTAGCACTGCTGCTATCTTTTTTGGAATAAAAATGATGTTTTTCCATTACCTCGAAAGTTCAAGGTTGTTACAAAACAATTCAAGTTTGCTACTAAAAAATCAATCTGTTCTGTATTAATGTCATGTGGAAAACATCGCCGTTACCCAAATGTCGCCGGATGAACCTGGGCAGCGTCTCTCTGCGATCCCACCACATGGGCTGGAAGGAGGAAACCGGGACTTCAAGGAGAGGGCCGAGAGAGTTTCATCGTTTGAGAAAACACTGTTTGGGGGAATTCAATAAAGTGCTAATGACACTTTTCTAGTGCTCTGGCCGGCCGCCAGATTCAAAAATCCCAGAACGTCTGTTTTGGTAGTTCTTAACCACTTCATTACTGGGCACTTAAACCCCCTTCGTGTACCCAAATAATATTTTTATCATTTTTTCCCCACAAATAGAGCTTTCTTTTGGTGGTATTTGATCATCTCTGCAATTTTTGCTCTATAAAGGAAAAAAGACAGAAAATTTGGAAAAAAAAACACAATGGGGTAGATTCACATAGAGATCTGACGGTGTATCTACTGATACACCGTCGTATCTGTGAGATCCGACGCTCGGATTCCTCGAATCAGGTTCCGCATTGATCTCCCATAGAGCCGACTGGTGTAAGTGAGTTACACTGTTGGATCTTAGGCTGCAATCTCCCACCGTCCGCTAGGTGGCGCTTCTGTTATTATACGCGACGAATATGCAAATGAGGAGAACCGCCGATTCAGAAACGAACGCCCGGCCGTCGCTTTTTTTTTTACATCGTTTGCGTTCGGCTTTTTCCGGCGGATAGCAAGGGGTAAGTGCGGCGTATCCTATGTTAAGTACGGCCGTCGTTCCTGCGTCGAGTTTTGAATATTTTACGTTGTTTACGTAAGTCGTTCACGAATACGGCCATATGTAAATTGCGTTAACGTCGAAACCAATGATGTCCTTGCGACGTCATTTGGAGCAATGCACGCTGGAAAATTTAGCCGGCGGCGCATGCGCAGTACGATCGGCGCGGGGACGCTCCTGATTTAAATAGTAAACTCCCCCTAGCCGCGGAATTTGCATTCCGCCGGGGGATTTACGATCCGCCAGGGCAACTTACGAGGCAAGTGCTTTCTGAATACAGCACTTGCCTCAAAAACTGGCGCTGGCGGATCGTAAATAAGATAGATCACGCGGATCTAAAGATCCGCTGATCTATGTGAATCTACCCCAATATTTTTTACTTTTTGTTATAATAATATCCCATTTTTTTTTTTAATATTTTTTTCCTCGGTTTAGGCCGATACGTATTCTACATATTTTTGTTAAAAAAAATCGCAATAAGCGTATATTGATTGGTTTGCGCAAAAGTTATAGCACCCACAAAATAGGGGATAGATTTATGATTTACTTTTTTTTTTTTTTTTTTTTACTAGTAATGGCGGCGATCTGCGATTTAAATTTTTTTTTGTCAGGCCTGCGATATTGCGATGGACATATTGGATACTTTTGACACAAATTTAGGACCATTCACATTTATACAGCGATCAGTGCTATAAATACGCACCAATTACTGTATAAATGTGACTGGCAGGGAAGGGGTTAACACTAGGGGGTGAGGAAGGGGTTAAATATATTCCCTGGGTGTGTTCTTACTGTGTGGGGGGAGGGGGGTGACTGGGGGAGGTGACCGATGCTGTGTCCCTATGTACAAGGGACACAGATCAGTCTCCTTCTCCCTGCTGTCACCTGCTGTGTCACCACCGATCGCGTGTGTCGCGTGGACATTGCGGCCGCCAGGTACACGCATCGGCTCTTTAGCGATGCGCTGGGACAGTGTTACCCGCTGCGTGCCCCCCGCTGGCGCGCGTGGGTAATGCACATAAAAAGACATCCAAAGATGTCCACCCGGCACTTGAGAGCCGCGCTGTGGACATCTTTTGTCCAAAGCGCGAATCTCAAGTGGTTAAAGCTGAATTCTAGGCATTGAACTCCTTTGTAAAAAGGTGAAGGCACACTATGAGTTAAGTCCTAGTACTCAATGACATCTCCTGGGTTTATCTCCATTATTTACATCTGTCAATTTTATTCACTTCCATACCGCCTCCTGTAGCTTTACTGCAATGTGTTTTAACCCCTGCCACTTGGGCTCTGAGGAAGAAGGTAACCCTTCGAAACATGTCAGCCAGCAGTGGTTCGCACGTCCTCTCTTTAGGATCTGGAGACTGCTACCAGTGGATGGATCATCATCAACCAAAGATTTGTTACATTGTGGTTTTCTTTCAATGTTTGTGCATAGCATACTAGCTCATTATGAACTACTTACCTGAGAACGAAGCCCCCACAGCGGTCCTCGGACACCTTCTCTGTCGCCATTATACCCAGAGTGACTTCCGGGTATCGCTGCTCCAGCACTGTGACTGGCCGTAGCAGCGATGACACCACTCCCGTCCAGGGGCGGACTGACCATTATGGGACTCAGGCACTGCCCGAGGGCCCCATGCCACTAGGGGGCCCCATCAAGGTTGCCAGCCTCAGTAAAACCAGGGACAGTATGTCAAAATCTGTGTTATTTTTTTTTTTTAAATCCCAAAATTATAACTGCCCCGCCTCTCCAGTACCTTTTCAGTGTGTGTGTGTATTCTGCGTGGCCACAATCTATTGCCTGGGTGCCTCATAATCTCCTATTGCCCGGGGGCCTCATGAGTTGTCAGTCCATCCCTGGCCGCCACTAATGGCATGATGCCGTTAGTAGCGGCACTCTCAGTGCGCCTGCGTGCCGTTGTCTACGGTGCATGCGCCGTAGACATGGGTGTTGTCTTTCTTGGAAATATCTCCTAAACCATGTAGGTTAAAGTGGATGTAAACCCACTCTCATCCTTTCTAAACTTCTGCCATAGTGCTGATCTATGCCGCCTGCATGTATCCTCACCTGTCAAATGTCTCCCCTCTGTCTGTTATAAGAATATAACAACTGCAAATTCTGTGGGTGGGTCTGTTGTCTGGAGCTCTGTGGGTGGAGTTGTGATGTCAGTAGACTCCCCGCCCACCTCTACACTCCCCTTGTCAACATGCATTTTTTCCTGTGTATTCCTTATGTAGCACTACCCCCCAAGGAGCCGCTGGTTAATTACTGGGATTGGCACACCAAGTTACCCTGGTGATGTCTAGGGATTAAATACCAGTGGCGGAGCAATGAGTGAATGTCCAGACAGTCAATAAAGTTTCCTTAAATGCCTTTTTTTATTTTGCAGCCAACAAGGCAAACATCATCTTCAGTTTAAGGAAAGGAAAGTTGATGAAGGAAGGATAAGAGAACCTTGTGATATCAGGCCTAGATGTGAACAGGGCAGACTTGCCCTTGCCAATAGCAATAGTTGAACTCGTCTCCACTCCCGAGTGGAGTGGGTAAAGTGTCCACGGGCAGGTCCCCCACACTAACCTGGCAGCCAAGGTGTCACTTCGGATCGCTGGGAGGAACAGGTCTCTCTATCTCAGATCTGGCTCTAAAGCCCTTGTAACCGGCCAATTTCTTCAGTAAGTTGGATGGGTGAATGGAGCGAATCCTCCCAGTAAATTTCCTTTAGCATCGGTCACCGGATGACAGCAAAGTGTACCTGTTAGCATCCCGGTCACCATATCCCCGATTGGTTCGTTCAAGCCCTGTTGGACAACCTGCTTCCGGGTTCTCCTCAAGCCGATCCCCCAAACGCACGGCACCCAGCCTGGGATCTCCTCAAAAGAACTAGGAACCCAGTAGAGTACTGGGGTCCCCTCTGATCTCTGGTTGAGGTCCAGCACAGCCTGTGAGTTTGGCCAGTTGGGTCACGCTGGCGGGGTCCATGGATGCGCGCACCCTGAAGGTGGATGCCACACCTGGAACCGGGAGCACATGACACCTGTCACAGATATATCCCTCCCAGCATGCCCCGCGGGGGAAAACTCCTCCAATTGGCTGTTGGGGTAAGCTTGCTCTGTCAGAAACAACTCTGTCGCCAACTGCTGACCAGGGATGGCGACACATCCCTAGAGTGCAGACTGGCCCAGAGAACACTTCTGAAATAACAGGGGTCACCATCTTAACAGTTGTGTGAATGGGAGCAACGTAATTCTCCCATTCTTGCTAAATTTAGACTAGTGCCCGCACTGAAACTAAAGGGCGCGATACACATACACTGAATTCTGCTATCATCACTAACATCCAGTCAAAATCCAGAAAAGTAACCTCATGACTTCAGAAATTGAGTGGGGGTGGGAATTGAAAAATAATGCCTGTCTGAAGCTAGTGCATCAGCTATGTAAATAACCTGTCACTCAGAGCAAGGGGGCAGAACGGACTAAGGTTTTCCTCTGTAAGTCCATTTTATTTCACTGAACAATAAAAGAGAATTACTCAGAGCTGGATTAACTCTGTGTGGCAAGACTGGGCACAGATGATAGGAAATCTTATACTGTACGTTGTGACATAAAAAAAAAAATTGGGTTTACAACCCTTTTAATTGTTTTTTTTTTTTTAATTTAACGAAGGGTTCTCTTTGAGAAGACACTGGGGGGACATCTCATCTGCCCTCCATTGAAGCCAGACCACTCAGTGACCCCTGCCATGTGGGTCCCTGGCCACCAAATAGGACAGCAGAGCCCAGGAATCATGGCGTTAGGGGGGGAGCGGTGTTTACATGTGGGGGGACACACTTTTCGGGGGACAAAGAAAGCAATCGGGAAGCTATACATCTTGGGGGGGGGGTGTTTAATGCCCCCAGCTGCCACCAATGTAAGCCTTACGCATTTCTGTGGCAGTAGAGGGATTAATACTTATGACGGAGTGACTGCCAATTCCTTTTTTAATTCTATTTTCTATTTTAGCCTTGTTTTTCACATCATTACAATTGTTAGACTTTAGGATTTGCGTATAATTCCAGGATCTGCCGATCATATTAAATAATGATATCCTCGGCTTATGCACTTTTCATCATATCCTTCATTAGAATTGCCCAGATTTGTAACAGGTCTAATTCAATAGGTTTAATTGGAATTTGGAAAATCCTATATGCCGAATAATGAACCCCCTTTAATGAATTCCCGCCCCGTGTATGTCTGTCTACGCTCAGCCCAAGTGTCACCTTTCCGCGGCGACTCCTTGTGAGGAGAAGCTCGGTTTCACTTTGCAAGCAGGAAGCTAAAAGTTTTAAAAGCAGCTTGTTGGTTTCCAACCTTCGGATCGAGAGGAAAAATCTCCGACCATTAAAATAAGAGGTTCTCGAACTTTGCTTCGAGTGTCATCCGGTTCACGCTGATGATAAACAGGAACGACGTTCATTAGATACCACCTCAAACTTTACCTTTCCTCCCTAAAGACTCACAGCTCTGCAAGGAGCCCGCGCCAAGGTCATTAAAGTCCAATTTAAATGCATTAGAACAGGAAAAGGGATTTTGCATTTGATAATCTTTTTTCTTTTTTTTTTTCAGGCAAACTTTATTTTTCTATTATCTTTTATTCCCTTTTTCACTTTCTCAGCTAAATATTAGACAATTTGTTTTATCTTTTCCTGAATGTAAAAAAATATTTTAATAAAGATAGAGGACGGCTTAGCTGTTTCCCGTGTGGGGATAAGGATTAATTACTCCATGGAGGAAACAAGACAGGCATGTTGAGGCTGGTAATGAAGGCTTAGAGAAGACAGATTGAATAATTCTGTTGTAGCCTGATTGTGGAATTTTTCAAGTGGCTTTGGTAAATATGAATATAGGAATATTTATGAATCCCTACAAACTGCGCTTTGATAATAGAAAGCAAGTGTTAGTATAATTGGGATGTGCCAAGAAAATATAGCCTTGGTTCAACACTCTAGTTTTGTAGAGACTTAGGCGGAATAAGCCTTGACCCAACATTTTTACAGCCAACATGGCTTTTCTTTATTCTTCGAAAGTGTAGCAAGGCTTCATTCATTTCTGTGTGTAGTGTTATAGTGCGGTACCTTGTCTTGATATCAGAAGGGTTATATTTCACCAAGAGGTCTCACTTATGTGGGTTGAGGTTCTCCAGAATGTCTGATCTAAGTTGGTTTGGCAGTTTTATCCAGAATTGGTAACTCCTGGATTGGGTTATGGAGCCCATAGGTTTTGTAGAGACTTAGGCGGAATAAGGCCAGATCAAAGGGCTCTGAAATGTCTGATCTAAGTGGGGAAAACTGGATATGTAATTTTCTCTAGTATATTGGTAACTCCTGGATTGGATTCTGGAGCCCATAGGTTTTGTAGAGACTTAGGCGGAATACGGCCAGGTTAAAGGGCTCCAAAATTTGGTATAATAAGGCCAGGTCAAAGGGCTCTAAAATGTCTCTTGTAAGTGAAAAAAATATTGGTAACTCCTGGATTGGGTTCTGAAGCCCATGGTTTTGTAGAGACTTTGGTGTAATAAGGCCAGGTCAAAGGACTTGTCTGATCCACATGAGGAAAACTGGATATGAAATTTTTTCTAGTATTAGTAACTCCTGGATTGGATTCTGGAGCCCAGGGGTTTTGTGGAGACTTAGGCAGAATAAGGCCAGGTTCAAGGGCTCCAGAATGTCTCTTGTAAGTGAAAAAAAAGTAGCGGTAACTCCTGGATTTTAATTCTGAAGCCCGTAGGTTTTGTAGAGGCTTAAACGGAATAAGGCCAGGTTAAAGGGCTCCAAAATGTGTGATCTAAGTGGGGAAAGCTGGTTTTGCAGTTTTCTCCAGTAATGATAACTCCTGGATTGGATTCTGGAGCCCAGAGGCTTCCTGGAGACTTAGGCAGAATAAGGCAAGATTAAAGGGCTCCATCTGCTCTAAGTAGAGAAAACATTTTTTTCAGTTTTCTCTAGTATTGGTAACTCCTGGATTGTGTTTTGAAGCCTAGAGGTTTTGTAGAGACTAAGGGGGAATAAGCCTTGATCCAACATTTTTTACAGCCAACATGGACCCTACTGGCTCCTCTTCATTCTGTGCATGTACAGAATGGCTCCATTAATTTATGTGTGTAGTGTTATAGTGCTGTACCTTGTTTTGATATCAGAAGGGTTAGATAATACCAAGAGGTCTCACTTATGTGGGTTGAGGTTCTCCAGAATGTCTGTTCTAAGTGGAGAAAATGGGTTTGTCAGTTTTCTCAAGAATTGGTAACTCCTGGTTTGGGTTCTGGAGCTAATGGCTCCAAAATATCTGATCTAAGTGGGGAAAACTGGATTTGCAGTTTTCGCTAGCTCCTGGATTTGTTTCTGGAGTCCAGAGGCTTTGTGGAGACTTAGGCGGAATAAAGCCAGGTTAAAGGGCTCCAAAATATCTGCTCTAAGTGGATAAAACATTTTTTTTTCAGTTTTCTCTAGTATTGTAACTCCTGGATTGTGTTTTGAAGCCTAGAGGTTTTGTAGAGACTTAGGCGGAATAAGCCTTGATCTAACATTTTTACAGCCCACATGGACCCTACTGGCTCCTCTTCATTCTGTGCATGTGCAGCATGGCTCCATTCATTTGTTTGTGTAGTGTTATAGTGCTGTACCTTGTCTTGATATCAGAAGGGTTAGATGTCACCAAGAGGTCTCACTTATGTGGGTTGAGGTTCTCCAGAATATCTGTTCTAAGTTGAGAAAATTGGTTTGTCAGTTTTCTCCAGAATTAATAACAATTGGTTTGTGTTCTGAAGCTAAGGGCTCCAAAATGTCTGATCTAAGTGGGGAAAACTGGATTTGCAGTTTTTGCTAGTATTGGTAGCTCCTGGATTTGGGAGACTTAGGCAGAATGGCTCCAAAGGCTACCTTAGGTTAAAGGACTCCAAAATATCTGCTCTAAGTGGAGAAAACAATTTTTTTTTTATTAGTTTTCATTAGTATTGCTAACTCCTGGATTGTGTTTTGGAGCCCAGAGGTTTTGTATAGACCTAAGGCCATGTTCAAGGGATCCAAAATATCTCTTGTAAGTGAAGAAAACTGGTTTTGCAGTTTTTCTAGTATTGGTAACTCCTTTGTAGAGACTTAGGTTGAATGAGGCCTGGGACTGTTACATCACAGTTATCCCAGGAAGAACTGTGGTTACAAAAAGCGCACATGCACACTTGATGCAATGGTGCTGCGCATCTGCGCATGTATGTCATTTGTGCTCAAATGTCACAAGCTGCTTCAATGCCCATATACCAGAAACTAGCAGTGTCTGTTGCATGCGCAGAAAACACTCTGCAGCTGCATAGGTCTGTTTGAGTACCGCAACCTGGGAGCCATCCTGCAGCAAAGCCTATGAACCTTTGTTGGCCACTTAGACGTTGTGCCTCGACCCTTCTTCCACCTATCAATTTGCTATGTCGCTTTCATTTATTCCCTGGTCATCTGAAGTCTGCATGGGTCTGTTTGAGTTTTGATACATTGTTCTCATTCTTTCCCTGGTTATTTGTGGCCCACATGGGTCTGACTGAGAGGTGAAACCTGAGAGCCATCCTGCAGCAAAGCCTATCAATCTTTGTTAGCCCCTTAGACTTTGTGCCTCAACCCTTCTTCCACCTATGAATTTGTCGGTCTCATTCCTTCCCTGGTCATCTGAGGTCTGCACAGGTCTGTTTGAGTGCCACAACCTGGGAGCTGTCCTGTAGCAAATCTTATCACCCTTAGACTCTGGGCCTTGACCCTTGACCCTTCTTCCACCTATCAATTTGGTACATTGTGTTCATTATTTCTCTAGTCAGTTGAGGCCCGCATGGGTCTGTCTGAGGGCTGCAACCTGGTAGTTGTTCTACAGCAAAGCCTATCAACCTTTGTTGGCCCCTTAAACTCTGTGCCTCGACCCTTCTTTTAGCTATCAATTAGCTATGTTGCTTTCATTCCTTCCCTGGTCATCTGAGGTCTGCAAGGGTCTGTTTGAGAGCCACAACCTGGGAGCTGTCCTGTAGCAAAGCCTATCATCCTTTGTTGGTCCCTTAGACTCTGGACCTCGACCATTCTTCCACCTATCAATTTGGTACATCGCGTTCATTATTTCTCTAGTCAGTTGAGGCCCGCATGGGTCTGTCTGAGGGCTGCAACCTGGTAGTCATCCTGCAGCAAGGCCTATCAACTTTTTCTGTGCCTCGACACTTTTTTCACCTATCAATTTGCTATGTCTGTTACGTACCTGAGTGTGAGCCTGAAGCGTGGAGGGAGACCTCCCGTACAACCCCGGCTCGGAGACCACTGGAGTGGAGACAGTGGTGGTAAGAGCATGGTGAAGTGCAGGTGTCAGTTCTGGTTGTGGCCGCTGATGAAACAGGAACTGCCGAACAGGAAGCAGGTGATGCTGGTAGGCAGGTAGAGGATACAGGAACAACAGGTGCCGGTCAGCAGAGCAGCCACAAGGGGTCAGCAGAGTAGTAGATGTAGATCAGCGGAGTCAGACAGGCCGGGTCATACACTTGAAGCAGCAGCATAAACAGTAGGCAGGAGAATAATCAGAGTCCAGGCCAAGTCCAGGCAACGGGTAATCAGGCTGAATATAAGCAAGGTCGACAAGCCGGAGTCAGGGTTGGAGAAGGCAGCAGGGTCAGAAAGCCGGATCATATACTGGAACAGAATGCTTAATGCAAAGATAGAAACACGGGACACATGCAGATCAAACCGCAATGTGCAACATTACAGCAGTGTCCTTTATAGGCAGCTGGACGCTGCGTATGACGTGCGCCTAACGTGCGCGCATGCGCATGGGCGCACGCAACGGCAGCGTCCCGCGCACAGGTGCGTCCGAGAGCCGTGGTCTGTGCTTGCGTACAGGCGCACGACCACGGAAGCGGACAGAAAGTCCCTGACAGTGCCCCCCCCTTAAGGGCAACCTCTGGGTGCCAAAGAGAGCCCTTTTCTGGGGATGGCTGCGAAAGAATGCCTGGATTAGTTCTTGGGCATGAATGTTTCAGTAGAGACACATGGAACACCGGATGAATCTTCATTGATTCTGGTAGAGCAAGTTCATAGGAAACCTCATTTAGTTTCCGTTTTACCGGAAAAGGACCGGTAAATTTGGGTGCCAGTTTCCTTGTTGGACAAGCCATCTTAAGGTTGGTGTTGGATAGCCACACTTGGTCGCCTTGTTGTAGGTTTAGTTCTCCCCTCTTTTTCCTATCGAACATCCTTTTACTGGCTGCTTGCGCTTTGGTCAGAGCTTCCTGTAGAATTTTATTGTTACAGGTAAGAAAATCAACGGTATCTTGGACTGCCGGGACTGTTGTATCAGGGACAAGGTCGGGCAAAAAAGTCGGGTGGAACCCATAGTTGGCAAAAAACGGAGACTGGCCTGTGGCGGAGTGGCTGGCATTATTAAAAGCAAACTCTGCCAAGGGTAGTAATGCTACCCAGTCGTCTTGAACAACGGAGGTGAAGCATCGGAGGTATTGCTCGAGGGTTTGGTTCGTCCTCTCAGTTTGCCCATTGGTCTGGGGATGGTAAGCCGAGGACATAGACAGTTCAATCTTCAGAGCTTTGCATAACGCCTTCCAGAAATGAGAGGTGAACTGCACCCCTCTATCTGATACAATGTCTGTAGGGACCCCATGTAGCCTTACTATCTCCTTAATAAAGACCTGGGCGGTCTCCATGGCAGAGGGCGTGCTTTTCAATGGTATGAAGTGGGCCATCTTCGATAGTCGGTCAACCACTACAAAAATGGCTGAGCAACCTTCTGATGGGGGAAGTTCCACTATGAAATCCATCGCAATCATTTTCCAGGGGCGATCAGGAATCGGTAAAAGCCTGAGCAAACCCCAGGCCTTGCCTCTGGTGGTCTTGCTACGGGTACAGGTGGCACATGAACTGACATATTCCCTGCAATTCTTTTCAAGATCCGGCCACCAAAATGTGCGTTGGACCATGTAACTGAACTATGTATTCTGCCTGTACATCTATAATAATCATGCAGTGGGACATACTGTACAAGGAACCGAAGGACGTGTTACAATAGGATGAATGATATCTGGGACTACCTGAGATATGGATTATCCACATTATATTCTGAGATATCTGGAGGCCTGTTTTGGGTTTGTTAGTTCTGAGTCTAGAAGGTTATTTGTACAGTGAGTCTTTCACTGCTGAATTCTAAATGTCTCTTCTCTCTTTTGTGTATTATATTACAAATTAACAGTCTCCTGTCTGTGTATTGAATTAGCATGTCATTTGTGTTCAGAAGAACTTGTCAGGCTTTGCGGTGCCGAAATGCTTATCTACGGATGGGATTATCTGTGATTGAAGTCTATTGAGAAAGAAATGTGGTTTCTCCTAGCCTGGTGACACTGTGTCTAACTTGGGGCCCCCCTGTGGAGGGAGGGGGCGGAGACTTTCATTGTTCCTTGAGCACTCACCAGTTTGAAACTAAGATATAAACCAAGAAATGACCATTAAAGTTGTGTTACTTGACCCTTCCAAACGCAGCACCGTCTCGTTCTTAGGAGGGAATGCGAGGGAATATTCCTTCTGTTTCTTACAACTGGACCTGACTCTCCCTCTGGCTCTCGTGGATGGGCTTATACTGGACTTACGTGCATAGCAACTTGCCAGGGAAAAGGACGTCGCCAACGGCTGATCCCCTCTCATTACTTGGGTAGCCGTTACATTGGTTGGCAGCGGTGGGATGGTCCTTTTATCCAAGGAGCAAGTTCTGAATGGAGTCTTGGTATGCCAGGCTGAAAAGAACCACACTAAAAGATTTATTGGAGAGTCGTGGTAGGAGTGCCAGTAACAGACCACGGAGGGAGCTCATAGCGGACCTGCTGGAGCTGGACCAAATGGATGGATCCATGGAAGGAGCTGAGCCTCTAGCACCTGTCAGCGAGGAAGATGTGATTACGGATATTGTACAGCGGAGATTATCCTTGTATCCAGAAACGTCCACGGAACTAATAAACCAGCTGTTCTGGGAAGCAAGGGAGGAGATTCAAACCAAGAGGGGACAAGAACTGGAAGTGGTAAGAGCTAGACAGCCCATTACACACGCAGCTCCTACTTCCCCACCCGCTGTGACAGGAAAGAAAATACCGTTCACTGCATTTAAAGCTTTTGTAGAAAGTGATGAGGAAATAGATGGATATTTGGCGGATTTTGAGAGGCAGTGCTCACTACACCAGGTACCACCAGACCAATGGGTCACTATTTTGTCTGGGAAATTGTCGGGCAAAGCCAATGAAGCTTTTCGGGCTCTTGCGCCAGAGGATATTTTACAATATCAGCAAGTGAAAAAGGCGCTGCTAACCCGATATGCCGTAACTCCAGAAACTTACCGCCGCCGCTTCCGGGAATCCAAGAAGAAGGCTGTGGACTCCCACATGGAATGGGCCAACCAGTTACAAAGGGTGGCATCCCATTGGGTCCAAAGGTGCAAGGCCAACACCGGGGAGGAAGTATTGCAGCTATTCCTAAAGGAACATTTCTTCCAAGACCTGGCCGCAGACATACAGGACTGGGTACGAGATCGCCATTCCGCTAACTTAAACGAGGCGGCGCGGCTAGCAGATGAGTACGCGGAAACAAGGAAAGTAAGCCAGGGTACTACACGGCTGGCTCATGAGGTAGAACCGTGCACTCCAACCGGCACCCCACGCCCAGAGTTTCGGGCTCCAGTCCCACCAGGACCACCACGTCCTCAGGAACCCAACAACTACCCCCAGGATTCATCTAGGGTAACGTGCCATCACTGCAGCAACACGGGACATATTACCCGGTTTTGTCCTTTGAGAGCTACCAATAACAACTGGAGACGGCCAACATCCAACACAGAGGTCACTCCATCACGGCCCTCTGCGGCCCACTGCCTAGAAACCGAGGTGGGCCCTGAGGAATGTTTGGGAATTTTGTATGAGGTAGACCCAATACAAGCGGCCTCTCCAGATAACCGTCAGCATCACCGTCAGGAGGTACGGGTGAATGGACAAGTAGCACAAGGCCTAAGAGATACCGAGGCTACTATCGCTCTGATTCAAAAACAACCAGGGCACAAAAAGTCAGACTGTTCATTAAATCCACCCAGGCAGTCACAGTCATGGAGACAGCCAGAAAGGGGGAACCCCCACACATCCATGCCTGCGGTCCACGGCGTTGGGGAGGTAGAACATTGGGGTGTTCTGCAGGAGGCAGATCCGATACAAGCAGCTAACCAGGACAACAGGCAGCAACACAGGCAGACTGTCTGGGTCAATGGAAATGCAGCCAACGGGTTATGCGATACTGGGGCCACGATGACACTGCTACAGAAGAAACTCATCCCAGAGAGCCAGCACACCGGAGACACCGTAGCCGTAAGAGTAGCAGGAGGCACCGTCTTCCGGCTACCCGTTGCTCGGGTTCACCTGGAATGGGGGGTGCGTTCGGGACATGTGAATGTGGGGGTGATGAAGGATTTGCCAGCAGATGTACTACAGGGGAATGATTTGGCCCCCCTTGTTTCTGCGTACGCCCCGATGTGCACCGCTGAAGTCCACACCGTGACTACCTGTGCCCCAACCCGCGTTGCTGGAACCAACTCGCTTGCTGCTGGGACCCGGGTAAGACTACCTGCCCCGACATGTACTGTATCACACAATATCACAGTCTAAAATGGGAATGTGACAAGTTGGCCAGTGAGAAATCGGAGATGCAACGACACTACGTCATGTATTATGAGATGTCCCGTGGCTTGAACATTGAAATGCACAAACAGGCTGAAATTGTCAAAAGGTTAAATGGGATTTGCGCTCAGGTGGTGCCTTATCTCTCCCAAGAGCATCAGCAACAGGTTTTGGGAGCCATTGAGAGAGCAAAGCAAGTGACTGTTCCAGAACTGAATTCCATTATTCACCTTCACCATCAGCTACCGACCTGGCAGATTTAATGGCAATGCCGATGGACTGTCCAGGCAAACGGAACTTTTACCCTAACAGCAGACCGGACATCCCCAAGTTGACCCGAAAAGGATCAATCCGGGTCTGCCGGAGTGTTCCACAAAAGGGGAGCAGTGTAACGGAACTATGTATTCTGCCTGTACATCTATAATAATCATGCAGTGGGACATACAAGGAACCGAAGGACGTGTTACAATAGGATGAATGATATCTGGGACTACCTGAGATATGGATTATCCACATTATATTGTGAGATATCTGGAGGCTTGTTTTGGGTTTGTTAGTTCTGAGTCTAGAAGGTTAATTGTACAGTGAGTCTTTCACTGCTGAATTCTAAATGTCTCTTCTCTCTTTTGTGTATTATATTACAAATTAACAGTCTCCTGTCTGTGTATTGAATTAGCATGTCATTTGTGTTCAGAAGAACTTGTCAGGCTTTGCGGTGCCGAAATGCTTATCTACGGATGGGATTATCTGTGATTGAAGTCTATTGAGAAAGAAATGTGGTTTCTCCTAGCCTGGTGACAGTGTGTCTAACTTGGGGCCCCCCTGTGGAGGGAGGGGGCGGAGACTTTCATTGTTCCTTGAGCACTCACCAGTTTGTAACTAAGATATAAACCAAGAAATGACCATTAAAGTTGTGTTACTTGACCCTTCCAAACGCAGCACCGTCTCATTCTTAGGAGGGAATGCGAGGGGATATTCTTTCTGTTTCTTACAACTGGACCTGACTCTCCCTTTGGCTCTCGTGGATGGGCTTATACTGGACTTACGTGCATAGCAACTTGCCAGGGAAAAGGACGTCGCTAACGGCTGATCCCCTCTCACTACTTGGGTAGCCGTTACAGACCAGTTCTAGCGTCTTATGTATCCCAAAATGGCCTGACAAAGGGATGGTCATGACATAGGTTTAACACTGTAGCTCGGACTTTCTCTGGCACAAAAATGTTGTCGTTCTTCCACAGTAATCCCTCTTTGGGTAAGAGAGTGACTCCAGGGGGCTCGGGCACACCTACCGAGGCTTGTTTCAGGTTAGACATCAGGCTAGTTTGCAACAGTAAGAAGTTACCTTCCGATAGTATGGTATCTGGTGCTGACACTTCTTTCGGATCGTCAAACATGCGGGAAAGGGCATGTGGTTTGGTGTTCTTGGAGCCTGGACGGTAAGTAATGTGGAATGAAATCCTAGAGAAAAATAATGCCCATCGTGCCTGGCGTGGTCTTAGACGTTTCGCAGCTCTCAGGTACTCCAGGTTCTTATGGTCTGTATAGATGAGTATGGGATGTGCTGCCCCCTCCAACAGGTACCTCCACTCCTCCAGGGCGGCCTTGATGGCCAGGAGCTCCCGGTCCCCTACATCGTAGTTTTTCTCAGATGGGGTGAGCTTACGGGAGAAGAAGGCTATTGGGTGCATCAAGTCCTTAAGACCCTGACGTTGGGAAATGACAGCTACCACTGCAGTTTCTGAGTCGTCTACCTCGAGTAAATAGGGTAGCGTCGGGTCAGGGTGACTCAGAATGGGAGCAGATGTGAAATGTCCTTTCAGGTTTGTGAAGGCGGCCTGTGCCTCGGGGGTCCAACGGAACCGGACATGTTGCTTTGTTAGCTGTGTGATCGGGAAAAAAATAGCAGAGAACCCTTTAATAAACCTTCGGTAGAAATTGTCAAAGCCCACAAAGCGTTGCACCCCTTTTTTGTCTGAAGGTGCAGGCCAGTCCAGAATAGCTGAAACCTTCTGTGGATCCATCCTGAACCCCTCCGTAGAGATCACTAGTCCCAGGAACTGGATGCTCTGTTGTTCGAATTCACATTTTTCTGGTTTCGCATAGAGTCCATGTTGGCGGAGACGACAGAGTACGTTCTTGACGTGTCTTCGGTGCTGCTCAAGGGAAGAAGAAAAAATCAAAATATCATCCAGGTAAACAACTACATAAATGTCTAGACAGTCTCTGAAAATGTCATTAACTAGATGCTTGAATGTCGCAGAGGCATTGCATAGGCCAAAGGGCATCACTAAATATTCAAAGTGGCCAAACCTGGTACGAAAGGCCATCTTCCACTCATCCCCCTCACGGATGCGGACCAGGTTGTATGCCCCCTGCAGGTCTAACTTGGTGAATACAGAGGCAGTCCTGAGTCTTTAGAAGAGTTCGGGAACCAGGGGCAGGGGGTACCGGTTCTTGACCGTGATCTTATTCAACTCCCTGTAGTCCACACAAGGCCGGAGAGAATGGTCCTTCTTTTCTACAAAAAAAGATTCCTGCCCCTGCTGGGGAAGTAGAAGGGCGGATAAAGCCCCTCTCTAAGTTTTCATCCACATATTCTTTCAGAACCTCTAGTTCCCGCTCAGACAAGGGAAAAATCCGTCCGAACAGAATCTCGGCACCAGGTAGAAGTTCGATTGGACAATCGTACGGACGATGGGGCGGCAGGATCTCAGCCCCTCTCTTGCTAAAAACGTCCAAGAATTCATGGTATTGTTGGGGTACTGCGGCACGTACCTCTGGGTCTGGTTTCAGGCATAGTAAGGGACCACTGGTGCTAGGGAGCGAGGGCCTGCAGTGCTGCTGGCAGTAGGGAGACTGAAATCTAGTTTGTCCGGTTCCCCAATCGATCTGGGGATTGTGTGCCTGGAGCCAAGGTAGGCCCAAAATGACTGGAAACATAGGAGAAGCGATGGCATCCAAACGTAAAAGTTCTTTATGACCCGAAGAGGTGACGACAGGCAAAAACGGGGTTTCCTGGGTTACTACTCCGGACTTGATTCGAGACCCATCTGCCAGGAAGATGGACAGGCCCAGAGTCTTGGGTTGAAGTGGGATGTGTTGTTGAGCAGCAAAGTCTAGATCAATAAAACAACTACATGCCCCTGAGTCTATTATTGCAGTAACCGGTATGGTTCTTCCTGGAAGTTGGAACAAAATAGGTAAGTCCAGGTGAGTTGTCTTGATGGGGGTCGGTGCAAAACTGGAAGAAGAGGTAGCCAGAGTCTTGTGCCGTTTAGCAGGGCAAGTGGAGATGTAATGACCGGCCCTTCCGCAGTACATGCAAAGATAATTCTGCTGCCGGCAAAGTCGTTCCCTAGCAGACAAAGAATGTCTTATCAGTCCAAGCTGCCCGGGTTGGGGGGCAGAGGTCGTCCGGTGAGAAGATGAGAATTTCCCCGAAGCTGTGTCAGCACGGGCAAGGTAGAAGGGAGCTGGCGTCTGGGGAAACATCCAAGCCGAGCGAAGTTGTAGAGTAGTTCTTTCTGTTCTGCGTTCCCGTAGCCGGCGGTCTATCTGAATAGATAAAGAAATTAAGGACTCTAAAGCATCAGGAACACCGGTCCGGGCTTGTTCATCCTTCAAGCTCTCGGAGAGACCGAGATGGAACCGATGCCGAAGCGCTGCCTCATTCCACTGGGTATCCGCGCTCCAGCGTCTAAAGTCAGTCACATAGTCCTCAACGGCTAGGTGGCCTTGCTGGAGCGCATAGAGGGCAGCTTCGGCAGTGGAAGTTCGTTGAGGGTCGTCATAGAGCCGGGCCATGGCATCGAAGAAGGATGGCAGAGAGTCGAGAGCTTCATGGCGGGTCTCAAGTAAATGATGGGCCCAAGCCTGGGGTTCCTCTTGCAGCAGGGTGATAACGAAGCCCACTCTGGTGACTTCAGAAGAGAAGGTCCGAGGTAGCAGCGAAAAGTATAGTTCACATGCGTTGCGGAACGCGCAGAATTTGCTACGGATCCCAGAAAACCTCTCAGGAAGGGGAATCCTAGGTTCAGGAAATGGTATCACTGGAGCTGAGTCTGCATGATTAGCCTGGGTCTGTGTCTGCTTATCTACCCGGACATGACTATCCTGAAGAGATTTCACAACTTGAATGAGGGCTGTAAGATGTTGAAAGACATTGTCCATAGGTGAGGTCCCTCCTTCAGGCTCAGACATGGCGGTTTGATACTGTTACGTACCTGAGTGTGAGCCTGAAGTGTGGAGGGAGACCTCCCGTACAACCCCGGCTCGGAGACCACTGGAGTGGAGACAGTGGTGGTAAGAGCACGGTGAAGTGCAGGTGTCAGTTCTGGTTGTGGCCGCTGATGAAACAGGAACTGCCGAACAGGAAGCAGGTGATGCTGGTAGGCAGGTAGAGGATACAGGAACAACAGGTGCCGGTCAGCAGAGCAGCCACAAGGGGTCAGCAGAGTAGTAGATGTAGATCAGCGGAGTTAGACAGGCCGGGTCATACACTTGAAGCAGCAGCATAAACAGTAGGCAGGAGAATAATCAGAGTCCAGGCCGGGTCCAGGCAACGGGTAATCAGGCTGAATATAAGCATGGTCGACAAGCCGGAGTCAGGGTTGGAGAAGGCAGCAGGGTCAGAAAGCCGGATCATATACTAAAACAGAATGCTTAATGCAAAGATAGAAACACGGGACACATGCAGATCAAACCGCAATGTGCAACATTACAGCAGTGTCCTTTATAGGCAGCTGGACGCTGCGTATGACGTGCGCCTAACGTGCGCGCATGCGCACGGGTGCACGCAACGGCAGTGTCCCGCGCACAGGTGCGTCCGAGAGCCGTGGTCCGCGCATGCGTACAGGCGCACGACCACGGAAGCGGACAGAACGTCCCTGACAATGTCGCTTTCATTCCTTCCCTGGTCATCTGAGGTCTGCAAGGGTCTGTTTGAGAGCCACAACCTGGGAGCTGTCCTGTACCAAAGCCTATCACCCTTTGTTGGGCCTTGACCCTTCTTCCACCTATTAATTTGTTACATTGTGTTAATTCCTTCTGTAGTAAGTTGAGCTCCGCATGGGTCTGTCTGAGGGCTGCAACCTGGTAGCTTGGAAAAGAATTCAACTCATGTAAGATGACATGTAGTTGCCATCATCCCTTTGATGTGTTAAACAATTGAAATAACCTCAAAGGATTGGGATTGTATAGGCAACAAATAAAAATTCCAAAATTGAAAAAAGATACAAATTTATTACAAAGATATATAAATATTACAGTACAAATTAAATAAAAGAAAAACATGTATAGTTTATATAATGTAAATACTGTCCGTCATTAACTGCCATCATCAGATGTTTTTATGGCAGATTGAAGCGGGTAACCGACGCGTTTCGAATGAAAGAAAACATTCTTCATCAGGGTATGTAATAGTATCACATCTATAACAGATCAAAATATCAATATTAAACATAATACAAAAAACCTCACCATCCCACATGAAATTATGTATAGTGAAACTCACTTTTGTCTAAAAAATCTGGGCTTGAAAGGTCATGCACTTCACGGCGTCATCAGATGCGGGTGCCTCCACACTGTATATAATGCACAAAAATATATATCTCCTCATCCCTGCCACCCATGGGGTGGACTGAATCAATAGGTTCAAAGATTGGTGTTTAAAAAGTCCTCACCACCACTACAAAGGGAGAGAAAGGATAGAGAGGAGGACAAAGAACAAGAAAACAAAAAAACAAACAAAAAGAACCAAGCAAGAAGGGAGAAGAAAAAAATACACACAATGATTATCATGTAAGGGTGGTATAAACATATGAAAAGGGAGCAAAAAGGATTTTTTATCCCCAAATCCATACTTACCACCGTGACAGAGGATCAAAGTTCTCCCCAGATAGGTGCAAGGCCTGTTGAAGTGATCCCTATTCAGCCACAGGTCCATCCATTGCAGCAATAGAGATTTGCCTCCTCAATCTCCACAGAGTGGAGAGGGAATGACACCAAACGTCCCCCCTGGCCTTCCTTTTATACTCACCTGTCCGCGTTCCTGGATGATGGGCCACTCCCATCTCTAATTCATACCTGTGTGTGGAACGACAGGTGTATACGTCCTGTGCGGACGTCAGCTCGTCGCGTCATAAAGACGCGACGCGAATCTTCTCCCGCTATTGGCTGATGGCCCGCTGATGTCATCTCCGGAACCGGAAGCTCCGCCGCGGCCATCTTGCTGAAGGGCTTCAGCAATACTAGGTCGAGGATGTCACAGCCGGAACCGGAAATAGCGCCGCGGCCATTTTGCCAAAGGGCTCCGGTCGCACCAGAGGCCTGGCAAAAAGCCCGGGCCAAATGTGGGATCGGAACCTACGAGGGGGGAGAAAAGAGGGAGGGGGGCCATGATAGGCCAGGTAGATGGAATACCCCAGCTGGGGAACGGGATAATATTGGGAGCTGAAAAGATGGAAACCGCTCCAAAAACTAATATGTTAGGCCTCTACAACAGTGCCACCTGATGGTGATAGGGGGACAATTGAGAAAGCCTAAAGAAAAAAAGGGAAGAAAAATACCACCGCTGCCGGGATGTTACCCTGGGATATCATAGACATCCCATTGGGTATATGAACTATCGGGCAAATTTGTAGCCCAAAGGTCTCCCCCGGCAGCGGATGGGGGGCAGGGAATTGAAGAGATAGTGCATAGGTGAGGAGGACAGTACCCCATCCGATACATCGCGAGTAGCATAGCCCACAAAATTAATCAGCACAGATTCATAAACAATTTTGTACATATGTACATACATATAACAATGAATAATACATTATGATGTACACTGTCGCAGAAATCAATCTGAAAAAACGTACAAACCATTAACAAAAAAGTCAAATAATCAAATGAAATGTTGTGTACAACAAAGCATCCTAATAAAAAAAGTAAACAAGAAAAAAGAAAAAACCCTATCTATGCATCTCCCATATTTATACTTCTAGTCTCAAGGGAGGATTCTCCCGACACTCTGAAACCCCTGGGGTATAACGAGGAGGAAGATGTAATAATAAGGGATGAAGAACTATCCCAATGGTCAATACCAAGTATTGAACCAACAGGACATTCATCCAAGGAGGAGAGAAGGCTAAAAAATGATCACAAGATTGAACTCCTCAGATTGGGAGTAATTAGTCCGTTTTCCCAGAGCTAAATCCCTCTAAGAAAGGTCTAAAGCTTTCGCTCTCATTAAGCCCAGGGGGGGTTGTGGCCCTTAGGTATCTAATCCAGCGCATTTCACGCTGGAGTAGGACCTTGTTCCAATCCCCCCCTCTTAATGGAATGTGGATACGATCTAGTACAGTGAAATTGACCATTGGCATATGGTATTCATGGCATTTAGCTATATGTCTGCCAAGTGGAAGATATAAATTGCAAATATGCATAGAGTGCATATGTTTGTCAACTCGCTTGTGGAATTCTTGTTTTGTTTTTCCTACATAAAAAGAACCACACTGACACTGCATGAGGTATACCACTCCCCGAGTTTTGCAATTAGCAAAGTGTTTCAGGGAGAAGGTATCCCCATTTGGCAGTGTCAGTGTGGTTCTTCTACCTATTACGGGACATTGGGCACAGGACCCACAAGGGTAGGTACCATGTGTTGTACAGGGATCCTTCCTACTATTGCCCCTATACTCACTCTGAACTAGCATGGTACCAATTGAACCTGCCCTCTTAAAGGTAATCTGAGGTTTCTCTGTAATCAGTTTTTTTAAGATTGGATCGTCCGTTAAGATGGACCAAAATTTTGAAATGATTTGTCTAATTTTGGGATGTTCATTGGAATAACCAATAATAATCCAGGTTTCTTGTCCTTCACCCTTCTTTGTTTTAGATTTAGGTTTAAAAATCAGGGTTCGTCTGTTGGTAACTCTTACCCTATTGAAGGCTTTTTTGAGGCTGGTCTTAGTGTATCCTCTTGCAAGGAGACGAATTGTTAGAGCATCACTTTCTTTTTGGAAATCTTCGTCTGTTGAACAATTTCTTCTCAGACGAAGATATTGGCTAAAGGGGATAGACTTTTTGAGAGATTCGGGATGAAAACTCCCTGCATGAAGCAGGGTGTTGCCAGCCGTCTCTTTTCTATATAAGGTGGTACTTATTTTCCCGTCAATATCTTTTTTTATTTTGATATCCAAAAAGCTGATTTCTTTATCGTCAAATGACATGGTAAAAAACAAGTTGCATATTTGCAATTTATATCTTCCACTTGGCAGACATATAGCTAAATGCCATGAATACCATATGCCAATGGTAAATTTCACTGTACTAGATCGTGTCCACATTCCATTAAGAGGGGGGGATTGGACCAAGGTCCTATTCCAGCGTGAAATGCGCTGGATTAGATACCTAAGGGCCACAACCCCCCCTGGGCTTAATGAGAGCGAAAGCTTTAGACCTTTCTTAGAGGGATTTAGCTCTGGGAAAACGGACTAATTACTCCCAATCTGAGGAGTTCAATCTTGTGATCATTTTTTAGCCTTCTCTCCTCCTTGGATGAATGTCCTGTTGGTTCAATACTTGGTATTGACCATTGGGATAGTTCTTCATCCCTTATTATTACATCTTCCTCCTCGTTATACCCCAGGGGTTTCAGAGTGTCGGGAGAATCCTCCCTTGAGACTAGAAGTATAAATATGGGAGATGCATAGATAGGGTTTTTTCTTTTTTCTTGTTTACTTTTTTTATTAGGATGCTTTGTTGTACACAACATTTCATTTGATTATTTGACTTTTTTGTTAATGGTTTGTACGTTTTTTCAGATTGATTTCTGCGACAGTGTACATCATAATGTATTATTCATTGTTATATGTATGTACATATGTACAAAATTGTTTATGAATCTGTGCTGATTAATTTTGTGGGCTATGCTACTCGCGATGTATCGGATGGGGTACTGTCCTCCTCACCTATGCACTATCTCATCAATTCCCTGCCCCCCATCCGCTGCCGGGGGAGACCTTTGGGCTACAAATTTGCCCGATAGTTCATATACCCAATGGGATGTCTATGATATCCCAGGGTAACATCCCGGCAGCGGTGGTATTTTTCTTCCCTTTTTTTCTTTAGGCTTTCTCAATTGTCCCCCTATCACCATCAGGTGGCACTGTTGTAGAGGCCTAACATATTCGTTTTTGGAGCGGTTTTCCATCTTTTCAGCTCCCAATATTATCCCGTTCCCCAGCTGGGGTATTCCATCTACCTGGCCTATCATGGCCCCCCTCCCTCTTTTCTCCCCCCTCGTAGGTTCCGATCCCACATTTGGCCCGGGCTTTTTGCCAGGCCTCTGGTGTGACCGGAGCCCTTTGGCAAAATGGCCGCGGCGCTATTTCCGGTTCCGGCTGTGACGTCCTCGACCTAGTATTGCTGAAGCCCTTCAGCAAGATGGCCGCGGCGGAGCTTCCGGTTCCGGAGATGACATCAGCGGGCCATCAGCCAATAGCGGGAGAAGATTCGCGTCGCGTCTTTATGACGCGACGAGCTGACGTCCGCACAGGACGTATACACCTGTCTGGACTGGCCTGCACCTTCAGACAAAAAAGGGGTGCAACGCTTTGTGGGCTTTGCCAATTTCTACCGAAGGTTTATTAAAGGGTTCTCTGCTATTTTTTTCCCGATCACACAGCTAACAAAGCAACATGTCCGGTTCCGTTGGACCCCCGAGGCACAGGCCGCCTTCACAAACCTGAAAGGACATTTCACATCTGCTCCCATTCTGAGTCACCCTGACCCGACGCTACCCTATTTACTCGAGGTAGACGACTCAGAAACTGCAGTGGGAGCTGTCATTTCCCAACGTCCGGGTCTTAAGGACTTGATGCACCCAATAGCCTTCTTCTCCCGTAAGCTCACCCCATCTGAGCTTCCGGTTCCGGAGATGACATCAGCGGGCCATCAGCCAATAGCGGGAGAAGATTTGCGTCGCGTCTTTATGACGCGACGAGCTGACGTCCGCACAGGACGTATACACCTGTCGTTCCACACACAGGTATGAATTAGAGATGGGAGTGGCCCATCATCCAGGAACGCGGACAGGTGAGTATAAAAGGAAGGCCAGGGGGGACGTTTGGTGTCATTCCCTCTCCACTCTGTGGAGATTGAGGAGGCAAATCTCTATTGCTGCAATGGATGGACCTGTGGCTGAATAGGGATCACTTCAACAGGCCTTGCACCTATCTGGGGAGAACTTTGATCCTCTGTCACGGTGGTAAGTATGGATTGGGGGATAAAAAATCCTTTTTGCTCCCTTTTCATATGTTTATACCACCCTTACATGATAATCATTGTGTGTATTTTTTTCTTCTCCCTTCTTGCTTGGTTCTTTTTGTTTGTTTTTTTGTTTTCTTGTTCTTTGTCCTCCTCTCTATCCTTTCTCTTCTTTTGTAGTGGTGGTGAGGACTTTTTAAACACCAATCTTTGAACCTATTGATTCAGTCCACCCCATGGGTGGCAGGGATGAGGAGATATATATTTTTGTGCATTATATACAGTGTGGAGGCACCCGCATCTGATGACGCCGTGAAGTGCATGACCTTTCAAGCCCAGATTTTTTAGACAAAAGTGAGTTTCACTATACACAATTTCATGTGGGATGGTGAGGTTTTTTGTATTATGTTTAATATTGATATTTTGATCTGTTATAGATGTGATACTATTACATACCCTGATGAAGAATGTTTTCTTTCATTCGAAACGCGTCGGTTACCCGCTTCAATCTGCCATAAAAACATCTGATGATGGCAGTTCATGACGGACACTATTTACATTATATAAACTATACATGTTTTTCTTTTATTTAATTTGTACTGTAATATTTATATATCTTTGTAATAAATTTGTATCTTTTTTCAATTTTGGAATTTTTATTTGTTGCCTATACAATCCCAATCCTTTGAGGTTATTTCAATTGTTTAACCTGGTAGCTGTCCTACAGCAAAATCTATCACCCTTTGTTTACCCCTAAGGCCCCATACACACGATCGGACATATCCGATGAAAACGGTCCGTGGACCATTTCCATCGGATATGTCCGATCGGGAGTTTGATCCGATGGCGTGTACACACCATCGGATCAAATTCCCCGCCGCCGGACGGCGCGGTGACGTGGCGGTGACGTTGACGCCGCCGCGTCACCGCCACGTCACCGCACCAGGAAGTAAAACACTTCCGCGCATGCGCCGAATCCATTCGGCGGCGGCGGTGGGGGACGACATGTCTGCTGGTAAGTGTACTAACCAGCAGACATGTCGGGCGGACAGATCCCCACCGGATAGATTTCAAAGCTTGCTTTGAAATCTGTCGGGTGGACAAATCTGTCCGCTAGCCCATACACACGAGCGGAGATGTCTGCTGAAACGGTCCATCGGACCGTTTTCAGCGGACATATCCCCTCGTGTGTACGCGGCCTTAGACTCTGTGCCTCGATCCTTCTTTCACCTACCAATTTCCTATGACTCTCCCATTCCTTCCCTGGTCATCTGAGGTCTGCACGGGTCTGTTTTAGTGCCACAACTTTGGAGCCCTCCTGCAGCAAAGCCTATCACCCTTTGTTGGCCCCTTTGACTCTGGGCCTTAACCCTTCTTCCACCTATCACATTGTTACATTGCGTTCATTCTTTCTCTAGTCAGTTGAGGTCCGCATGGGTCTGTCTAATTGCCCCAATCTGGGAGGCATCCTGTAGCAAAGCCTATCAACCTTTGTTGCCCCCTTAGACTCTGGGGCTGGGTCAGTCCTAGGGCTACAACCTGATAGCTGTCCTACAGCAAAGCCTATTGCCCCTTAGTCTCTGTACCTTGACCTTTTACTTTGGTACATCTCTCTCATTCTTTCCATGGTCAGCTAATGTCTGAGGGCCTTAACCTGGGAATCATCCTGCAGCAAAGCCTATCACCCTTTGTTGGCCCCTTAGACTCTTGACCTCGACCTTTCTTCCACCTACAAATTTAATACATTGTTCTCATTTTTTCCCTGGTCATTTAAGGTCTGCATGGGTCTGTCTGAGAGGCAAAACCTGGGAGCTGTCCTGCAACAAAGCCTATCAGCCCTTGTTGGCCCCTCTATGCCTCGACCCTGCTTTCACCCATCAATTAGCTATGTCTCTCTCATTTCCTCCCTAGTCATCTAAAGTCTGCATGGGTCTGTTTGAGTGCCGCAACCTGGGAGCCATCTTGTAACAAAGCCTATCAACCTTTGTTGGCCCCTTAGACTTTGTGCCTCGACCCTTCTTCCACCTATCAATTTGGTACGCCGCTCTCATTCTTTCGCTGGTTAGCTGAGGTCTGCACGGGTCAGTCTGAGGGCTACAACCTGAGAGCCGTCCTGCAGCAAAGTCAATCACCCTAAGACTCTGTGCCTTGACGCTTCTTCCACCTCCACCTACGTACAGACTACACAGAAGGTCTGCAGTCTCAGACGAATGTGACAGCACTGCTATAAGGTTTAAAAGAAGTTAAAGGATCACTAAAGGAATTTTTTTTTTTAGCTAAATAGCTTCCTTTACCTTAATGCAGTGCTGTTTTTATGTTCTCATTGTTCGTTTTTGCTTTGAAGTAGCTGTAATACTTCTCTGATCTCCACACTTCCTGCTTGTCTGGCTCCTTATGGAAAATCTCATGGCAGCTTTTCACTGTGGTCCAAGCTGTGTCTCTAAAACTCCTCAGACCCAATCAGATTCATTTTAAAAACAAAACACTGCCCTGGGATTCAATTTAAAAACAAAACACTGCCCTGGATTTGTTTGTTTTTGTTCTGTCTCTCTCTCTACTAAACATAAACACAAAACCTTTTTAAAAACGAAAGTGAAACTAGAGGCATATTATATGATTGATTTTTATCTATTTTTAATCATTTTTAAAAGGGATGAGTTAACTTTTATGTCTATATACCCTGTAAACAGTCATTTCAGCAAAAAAAAAAACATTTCCTTTAGTGATCCTTTAATAACTGGTTAAACTCACGTACTTACCGAGCTGCATTAATGTATGTAATTTAGTTATTTATTCATTTATTCGTTTTTAATGTTCCAGCAGTACCTAAAGTAGATGTAAACTCTCACTGAGTGACATTTAGTTTTTGTTAAAGCACTGTTTGCATTTTCTTTCTCTTTGCTTCATCCTCTGTTACATCTCAGTACTTCTGATCTTCTGCAGCTTTTATTGGTTTCCCGAGGGCAGCAGCAGTGGTCTGTGTGTTTAATTGGCTGCTTATAGTCTCCATTGGAAGCTCTGTGACAAGGTAACAACACAAGAACATGATTAGGAGCAGTGGCGGCCCATCCCTAATCCATGCGTCCGGGCCCCTAATCTACATGCAGGTTGCCGGACGCATGGATTTCAATGGGTTGTTTTTTTTGGAGGCACATGATTAGATCCTGAGGCTCTAATTGGCTTCAAATATGGGTGGGTTCAGGGCGCTGAGAACTGCGCCCCAAGTCCACCAGGTTGTGTGACAATAGCGAATGAATATTCACTATTGTCTTCCTGATTCTCCTCCAAGCCTATCAAGAAGCAGGTCCTGAGACCAATTTAGCCGGGAGTCCTAAGACCACATTGGCTGAATTCCAGAACTCTTGATTGGTTGTGAAAGAAGTAGAAGCAACGTCTGTTTGGCCATGAGGAGAAGCCCCGAATCTCTTCCCTTAGATGGAGTAGGGGACAGCAGCCCTACCCCTCATCTTTGATCTTCATCATCTCCTAAGGCAAGGGTTTCCAAACTTTCAAAACACAGGGCCAGTTTATGGTCCTTCAGACACAAGGTGGGCCAGACTTTGGTTATTGGGTGTAGAAAAGATCTCGATTTCAGTGGGAAAAAACAACGACCCATCTTTGGTGCAAATGAAAAACAATGTGCCCCATCGTTGGTGTTGTTGGGAAAAATTGTACCCCATCGTTGGGAGGTGTTGGGAAGAATTGTGCCCCATCGTTGGCGTCATTGGGAAAGTTTGTGCCCCTAAAGGTGGGTGCCACACTGGACAAAGAAGAACCCAGAACCAATGGTGTCTGCCCCATAAATAACCCTCCCCAGCATGCACAGCGAGGCTCAACCCTCCTGATTGGCTGCTGGGGAAGAGCACCCAAACCTTGACTCCACTGCTGCCATCTACCACACAGGGGTGGGAAGAGCACCCCAGTACAACAGAATGAGCCCACAGCACGAGCAAGCTAAGACAGAGACCCAATTGAACATTTTATCAAGATCCCCCCGATCCCATCCCTGCTCCATCCATCCCCCATCCCATTTGCATCCATCATCACCTTTACCGATCCCATCCTTGCTCCATCCACCCCCTATCCCATCTCCATCCACCCCCCGATCCCATCACATCTCCATCCATCCCCCAATCCTATCCCAGCTCCATCCACCATCCCCATCCCATCCCAGCTCCATCCATCGTCCCAATCCCACCCCAGCTCTAGCCACTACCCCCCATACCATTCCAGCTCTATCCACCACCCCCATCCCTTTCTGGCACCATCACTACCCGATCCCATCCTTGCTCTATCCATTCCCCTGATCTTATCCTGGCTCCATCCACCCCCCTTTCCTATTCCAGCTCCATCCATCCCCCTATCACATCCCGGCTCCATCCACCACCCCATCCCAGCTCCATCCATTCCTCAGATTTCATCCCGGTTCCATCCATTCCCTAGATTCCATCCCGGCTCCATCCATTTCCCTAATTCCATCCTGGCTCCATCCTCCCAATGCTATTTCAGCTCCATCCACCACTCTGATCACATCCTAGCTTCATCCATTCATCTGATTCTATCCCAGCTCCATTAATTCCCCTACTTTAGTCCTGGCTCCATTCATCCCCCTGATTCCATCCCGGCTCCATCTGTTCCCCGGGTGCCCGCGCGCGGGGGGGGGGGGGGGTGACACCATGTTTTACCGCACCAGGTGACACCAACTCTAGTGACTCCACTACTATGGCCCCTGTGGACGTCCTCCAGCCAGGAAATGTGGCGGACTCCATCCGATTTGCTGCAGCTTCTGATGCACATTGTGAGGAGCTCACAGTGTGCGGTGGAATCAGGGGAAGCCCTTCTAGTCCAGGAGAGGACCCGGTAGAACCGTGCAAGACTAAAAGAGGAGGCCGGAGTTTAGCTTTAAACACCTGACCACCACACACACACACACACTAGATATATGGTATTTCCTTTGTTTAAATCTTGATATCAATCTTGGGAAGATGGCGGGGTTAATGTGTTCTGAAAGGAGGACCAGTTAATCTTTTATTTTATGCGTTTGTCTTTCGAATGTTTTTTTTTTAATTCTTTTGATACAAAGACTGGGAGGATTGCAGCACAGAGGACTAATAAAAAATGCATTAGCACAAATGTGGCGCACAGCCCAGAGCCCCGGCTCAACATGCTAACCTCATATTACACCGGAATATCAGGAGCGCGCTGGAGAAGTGCGGGGGGGGGAGGGGGAGTACTGAGCTATAAACCCAAGGGGACCGACTCAGCAGACCCCGAACTGGACAGGATCTGAACAATACAACTATGACCTCATGACAGCCGTCCAATAGATTTACTGGTCTGACCCAGGGGCGGACTGACCATTAAGGAACGCGGTCACTGCCCGAGGGCCCCATGCCACTAGGGGGCCCCATCAGGGTTGCTAGGCTCATTAAAACCAGGGACAGTATGTAAAAATCTGTTTTTTTTTTACGTCTGTCCCTGATATGACAAAAACCTACATGCTTTTGATGTGAAAATCCCAAAATTTTGGCTGCCCCGCCTCTGTACTGCCACCTGGCTTGGTGGCCATCTGTAAGCCTGGGGGCCCCATAATCTATTGCCTGGGGGCCCCATTAATAGTCAGTCCGCCCCTGGTCTGACCATGGCCGGGCCGGGACACATGTGGGCCCATTTATAGCAACAGGCAAAGGGAAGTTTCAGGGCCAGATTCTCAGCGGCGCTACGACGAAGTATCTCAGATACCCCGTCGTTTCGCCGTTTTTTTTTGCCTCGTATCTATGCGCGTGATTCTTAGCATCACTTTGGCATAGATACGCCTGAAGATCCGACAAGTGTAATACCATTACACTTGCGGATCGTAGTTGTAATGACAACTCCGGCCACTAGGTGGCCTTTACGTTGTTTTCTCATTTGCCTATGCAAATGAGGCTACTACGCCGATTCCCGATCGCTTTTACGCCGCCCCGTCGTCGCGTACGTCGTTTACGAACTCGTAAGGTTACTCCTGCTTCTATGAGGATGCCGTCGGGTGCCGTCGGATGCCATGTTAAGTATGGCGTCGGGTCAGCGTCGGCTTTTTCCGTCGCTTACGTCGTTTTACTAACTCGTTCGCGAATAGGGGCATTGCGTAGTGACGCTCACGTCGTTTTGACGTCGGTTTCAACTACGCTTTCCGACGTGAGCTGGAGCATGCGCACTGGGCCTTTTCCCCGGCCGGCGCATGCGCAGTTCGTTCGACGCGGGGGCGCGCTTAATTTAAATACAAGCCGCCCCATTCGAATTACGCGGGCTAACGCTGGGCCATTTTCGCTACGCCAACGCAAACTACGGAGCAAGTGCTTGGAGAATACGGCACCTGCTCTAGTACGATGCGGCGGCGTAGTGTAAATGGCTTACGATACGCAAGCGAAATTCTATGAGAATCTGGCCCTCAGTCTCTAGGTAGCCAATCAGATTCAACGTTTTGTTTTTTTTGCAGTTTATTGCAGTGCAGATTTAAAGACCGGCGAGAACTCGGCAACCCAGACAAGTTCTTGAACTCCGGGGCAGATATGAAAGACCCCGATTAATGCGGCTCTGTAATCATTATACTTCATTAACCACTTAAGGACCGCCTAACGCCGATATACGTCAGCAGAGCAGCACGGCTGGGCATAAGCACGTACAGGTACGTCGCCTTTAAGAGCCCAGGGATGGACTGGCCATTGGGACTACAGGGAGTTTCCCGGTGGGCCGATGGCTCAGTGGGCCGGCTTCAGTGACAGCAGACCGCTGCCCCCCTCCGCTCCCCTGTCTCTCCCTTCCCACAGCGCTCACCTCCTCTCCCTACCCGCAGTGGCCGGGAGTTGTCCGGTCGCCATGGGATAGACCTGTAAAAGTGGGCCAGTCTGGATGAAGTCCAGGGCCAAATCTTTGTCCCAGACCAGCCCTGGTCACGCGCAGTCCGGTCCGAAGCTCCGTGACCGCGCCCGTGGGACCCGCGGACCCGATCGCCGCCGGTGTCCCGTGATCGGGTCACAGGAGCTGAAGAACTGGGAGAGGTGAGTGTAAACACACCTTCCCCATTCTTCACAATGGCAATGTCAGTGATCGTCTGTTCCCTGATATAGGGAAAGACGATCAGTGATGTCACACGTCTAGCCACACCCCCCTACAGTTAGAAACACACATGAGGTCACACTTAACCCCTACAGCACCCCGTAGTGGTTAACTCCTAAACTGCAATTGTCATTTTCACAATAATCAGTGCATTTTTATAGCACTTTTTGCTGTGAAAATGACAATGGTCCCAAAAATGTGTCAAAAGTGTCCGAAGTCCGATAATGTCACAGTCACGAAAAAAATCGCTGATCGTCGCCATTAGTAATACCTTTTTTTAAATAAAAATGCAATAAAACGTATTATTTTGTAAACGCTATAAATTTTGCGCGAACCAATCGGTAAACGCTTATTGAGATTTTTTTTAACCAAAAATATATAGAAGAATACGTATCGGTCTAAACTGAGGAGAAAAAAAAAATTTATATATTTTTTGGGGGATATTTATTATAGCAAAAAGTAAAAAATATTGATTTTTTTTCAAAATTGTCATTCTATTTTTGTTTATAGCGCAAAAAAATAAAAAAAACGCAGAGGCGATCAAATACCACCAAAAGAAAGCTCTATTTGTGGGCAAAAAAGGATGCCAATTTTGTTTGGGAGCCACGTCGCACGACCGCGCAATTGTCAGTTAAAGAGACGCAGTGGCGAATCGCAAAAACTGGCCGGGTCCTTTACCTGCATAATGGTCCGGGGATTAAGTGGTTAAAGATGAATCTGCTTATATGTTGTCTTCTCTAAATTCCTCTAGTGTGGGTGTGTCCATGGAGGACGCAGGAGCGCCGCCCCCTCTCTCTCCCGCACCGCCACTGAAAAACACCACATAGATTCATGCATTGCATTCATGCATATGTATTGTCGCCACCGCCCACTATTCAAATGGCCGGCCCCCTGGTGAGTGCCGGCCATCTGAATAACGGCAGCTGATTGGCTTTGGAAGTGTCTATCAGAGCCAGTGTCTCTAATAGGCTTTCCAAGTACAGCCTGAGAGCTGTAATCGGCTTCCAAATAGTTAGCGGGGGGACGCACGGGGTGTGTGTTCCCTGGTTAACACTGACAGGCGTCTCAGCCAATCATGTTCACCGGTTCTGGTTACCGGTAACCTGATTGGCTGAAGCGACATCGAGGGCGGGACTTGGGAGAAGACATCAAGGGAGGATGGCTGACCTGAGAAAGGTAAGTGCTGGGGGACGGGGGTGAAGCAATCTGGCGGTTTTTGAGGGGGCGGCAATTGATGGGCACAGTGGCACAGTGGCGACAATGGCATGGCACAGTGGCGACAATGGCATGGCACAGTGGCAAAAATTTATGGGCACAGTGGCAACAATGGCATGGCACAGTGGCTGCGTTTGGCATGGCACAGTGGCGACAATTGATGGGCACAGTGGCGACAATGGCATGGCACAGTGGCGACAATTGATGAGCACAGTGGCTGCGTTTGATGGCATGGCACAGTGGCGACAATTTATGGGCACAGTGACGACAATGGCATGGCACAGTGGTGACAATTTATGGCACAGTGATGACAATGGCATGGCACAGTGGCGACAATTGATGGGCACAGTGACGACAATGGCATGGCACAGTGGTGACAATTGATGGCACAGTGGCGACAATGGCATGGCACAGTGGCGACAATTGATGGCACAATGGCTGCGTTTAATGGCATGGCACAATTGATGGGCACAGTGGCTGTGGTTCATGGGCACACTGGCTGCATTTGATGGGCACAGTATCTGTGTTTTATGGGCAAAGTGGCTGCGTTTGATGGGAACATTGGGAGCAGGTGATGGGGCACAGTAACGGCAGCTGATGGGCACACTGACAGAAGGCATAGTGGCAATTGATGGGGCACAGTAGCGGCAGCTGATGGGCATACTAGCAGCAGTTGATGGGCACAGTAGTGGCAGCTAATGGGCACACTGACAGAAGGTGTAGCGGCAATTGATCGGGCACAGTAGCTGCAATTGATGGGCACACTAGCAGAAATTGATGGGCACACTGGCAGCAGTTGATGGGGCACAGTAGTGCCAATTGATGGGCACAGTGGCGGCAATTGATGAGTACAGTAGCTGCGTTTGATAGTTACAGTGGCTGCGTTTAATGGGCACAGTGGCTACATTTGATGGGTACAGTGGCTGCATTTGATGGGCGCAGTGGCTGTGTTTCATGGGTAAAGTGGCTGCGTTTGATGGCACAGTGGCTGCGTTTCATGGGCACAGTGAGGCTGCAATTGATGTGTTTTTTTTTCAGTTTGTTTGCGCCCCCCCCCCCCCCCAAAAAAAAATTTGGAGCACCAGCTGACACTGATACAATAATATGATATTCACATTATTAATTACACTGCCCCCCCCCCCCTTTAAGAAAACCGTCCTATGATTCCCTCCACCGTCTTAGTAAAATTGCTTGTCGGATCCGCCGCATTTGACTAAGTGTCCATACCGAGAAAAAGGCCGTAAACATGACGCATGGCGGATATTAACGAGGGAGGCGTAGTGCTGATCAGGGTCCCGTATATTACCCCCGAGCACAGATAATGGCACATGGGTGAGATATATGGGGCTGCGCTATAGAAGTGACCTTTCCATTGACTGTGCGGCTCCATACATCTCTCGGATCTCCGTATATCTCCGGACGGTCAATACCAATGACTGCGCTAATTGTATGAAGAGATTCCCCCCGCCGCTCCGCAGCCATCCCTCAGCTGGGTGTAATTACACTCAGTGCTCCATGTAAGGTCCCTCCATGGACAGGCAATCCGTCTTCTCTGGTGCCAATAGTGAATATGGATGTCTGTGGGTGTGCGGGGGAGGGGTTCCTATAGAGGGGGGTCATTAAGGTGGAACTCTGGCCAGGCCATTTGTTTGGTACTTATCAATGGGAAACGGTGAGATGGAGAACACCACCACCTTCATGAATAGAGACAAAAACGTAGCCTTCCTCCTAGGCTCCGGACGAAACATGTTAGCACTGTAGATGTCGCACTGCTGTTTGCTTCTATCTTAAATCTTTATTGAGCGCTAACAGCAGTGCGACACCTAAAGTCCTTACGTGTTTCGGCCTTAGCCTTCCTCATAAGCTCTGGACGAAACATGTTAGCACTTTAGATGTTGCCCTGCTGTTAGCGCTCAATAAAGATTTAAGAAGAAGCAAACAGCAGTGCGACATCTAAAGTGCTAACATGTTTCGGCCTTAACCTTCCTCATAGGCTCCAGCCGAAACATGTTAGCACTTTAGCCGTTGCACTGCTGTTTGCTTCTATCTTAAATCTTTATTAAATCTGTATTGAGCGCTAACAGCAGTGCAATATCTAAAGTGCTAACATGTTTCGGCCGGAGCCTTCCTCATAGGTTCTGGACGAAACATGTTAACACTTTCGATATCGCCCTGCTGTTTGCTTCTTCTTAAATCTTTATTGAGCACTAACAGCAGTGCGACACCTAAAGTGCTAACATGTTTCGACCTTAGCCTTCCTCATAGGCTCCAGCCGAAACATGTTAGCACTTTAGATGTCACACTGCTGTTTGCTTCTTATTAAATCTTTATTGAGCACTAACAGCAGGGCGATATCTAAGGTGCTAACATGTTTCGGGCTTAGCCTTCCTCATAGGCTCCGGACGAAACATGTTAGCACTTTAGATGTTGCCACTGCTGTTTGCTTCTTCTTCTTCTTCTTAAATCTTTATTGAGCGCTAACAGCAGTGCGACATCTAAGGTGCTGACATGTTTCGGCTTTAGCCTTCCTCATAGGCTCCATCCGAAACATGTTAGCGCTTTAGAAGTCATACTGCTGTTAGTGCTCAATAAAGATCTAAGAAGAAGCAAACAGCAGTGTGACATCTAAAATACTAACATGTTTCGGCTTTAGTCTTCCTCATAGGCTCCAGCCGAAACATGTTAGCACTTTAGAAGTCATACTGCTGTTAGTGCTCAATAAAGATCTAAGAAGAAGCAAACAGCAGTGTGACATCTAAAATACTAACATGTTTCGGCTTTAGTCTTCCTCATAGGCTCCAGCCGAAACATGTTAGCACTTTAGAAGTCATACTGCTGTTAGTGCTCAATAAAGATCTAAGAAGAAGCAAACAGCAGTGTGACATCTAAAATACTAACATGTTTCGGCTTTAGTCTTCCTCATAGGCTCCAGCCGAAACATGTTAGCACTTTAGTAGTCATACTGCTGTTAGTGCTCAATAAAGATCTAAGAAGAAGCAAACAGCAGTGTGACATCTAAAATACTAACATGTTTCGGCTTTAGTCTTCCTCATAGGCTCCAGCTGAAACATGTTAGCACTTTAGATGTCGCACTGCTATTTGCTTCTTATTAAATCTTTATTGAGCTCTAACAGCAGGGCGATATCTAAGGTGCTAACATGTTTCGGGCTTAGCCTTCCTCAAAGGCTCCATCCGAAACATGTTAGCACTTTAGATGTCACACTGCTGTTAGTGCTCAATAAAGATCTAAGAAGAAGCAAACAGCAGTGCTAAAAGTGCTAACATGTTACGTCCAGAGCCTATGAGGAAGGCTAATGCCAAAACATGTTAGTATTTTAGATGTCACACTGCTGTTTGCTTCTTCTTAAATCTTTATTGAGCACTAACAGCAGTGCAACATCTAAGGTGCTAACATGTTTCGGACGGATGGATAAAGGACAATCCCCAACTCCATATTTGCTCTTCAAATCAGTCCGAATTTATTATGTGTTCGTAAGGATAAAAATACAGCAGAAGTAGACACATTTTAGCTGCAAAGGCCTTGTTCAATAAAGTGCTAACATGTTTCGGACGGAGCCTATGAGGAAGGCTAAGGCCGAAATATGTCAGCACGTTAGATGTCGCACTTCTGTTAGTGCTCAATAAAGATTAAATAAGAAGCAAACAGCAGTGCAACATCTAAAGTGCTAACATGTTTCGGACAGATGGATAAAGGACAATCCGCAACTCCATACATGCTCTTCAAATCAGTCCGAATTTATTATGGCTCCATAAGGATCCACAAGGATCAGCATGGATCTCACACAGGCTGGCTCATGTGAGTGACCCAGCTAGGCTGCTACCGACGGCACAGCGGGGATCCGTACGGGAGATAGATTTGTCCATGCACTACCGTGCATTGCCACGTCCATGGATACCTCCATGAGTGACAGTATACTGGCCACGCACCAGTTACACTGGACCCTGTCCCCGTACTTGGCCCCGCCCATATGCCTGCACCAGCTCCTTGCCCTGTCCTCAGCCAGCCTTTTTGTTTCCCACCTACCATCGGGACCTACCCTTTGCCACCACCTTGGCCTTTGGCCCCCCATGCATCCGTGGATACGATCGGTTGTGAGACCCACATATCATCCCCCACGTTCGCTGCAGGGGGATCACCTATTGGGCAGACTTTGGCTCCGCGCCTGCTTCGTTACACTTTGGATTGGTTCTCCTGAAGAAGCGGACATCCCGCGAAACTAGTAGAGAATCGACCAATCTTTTGATGTACACTATTGTTTTTTAATGCAACAGTTTTACTTAATAAATTCATTTCTTATTTATTATATTGTTTACCCTGACCTATTTTGTACCGAGATAGTCCACACCTCAACTGGGTGGGTATGTGTTGGGTCTAGCTTCAGCAACTATTCCCCCATTCCCACCCCCCCCCCCTCTTTTTCATCAATACTTGGATGATGGTACTCTATTACCCGATTAACTAGTCCTAAGTGAGGCCATACTCGCACTTTTTCAAGCAAACAGCAGTGCGACATCTAAAATACTAACATGTTTCGGCCTTAGCCTTCTTCATAGGCTCCGGACGTAACATGATAGCACTTTAGATGTTGCACTTCTGTTGGCGCTCAATAAAGATTTAGGAAGAAACAAACAGCAGGGTGACATCTAAAGTGCTAACATGTTTCATCCGGAGCCTATGAGGAAAGCTAAGGCCGAAACATGTTAGTATTTTAGATGTCGCACTGCTGTTTGCTTCTTATAAAATCTTTATTGAGCGCTAACAGAAGTGCGGCATCTAAAGTGCTAACACGTTTCGACCTTTGCCTTCCTCATAGGCTCTGTCCGAAACATGTTAGCACTTTAGTGAACAACGCCTTAGCGGCTAAAACACGTCTACTTTTGCTGTATGTTTATCCTTATGGAGCCATAATAAATTCGGACTGATTTGAAGAGCATGTATGGAGTTGCGGATTGTCCTTTATCCATCTGTCCGAAACATGTTAGCACTTTAGATGTTGCACTGCTGTTTGCTCCTTAAATCTTTATTGAGCACTAACAGCAGTGCGACACCTAAAGTGCTAACATGTTTCAGCCTAAGCCTTCCTCATAGGTTTTGGCCGAAACATGTTAGCACTTTAGATGTCACACTGCTTTGTTGCTTCTTCTTCTTAAATCTTTATTGAGCACTAACAGCAGTGCAACATCTGAAGTGCTAACATGTTTCGGTCGGCGCCCATTAGGAAAGCTGAGGACGAAACATGTTAGCACTTTAGATGTTGCACTTCTGTTGGCGCTTAATAAAGATTTAGGAAGAAATAAACAGCAGTGCGACATCTAAAGTGCTAACATGTTTCGGACGGAGCCTATGAGGAAGGCTAAGGCCGAAACATGTTAGCATTTTAGATGTCGCACTGCTGTTTGCTTCTTATTAAATCTTTATTGAGCACTAACAGAAGTGCGACATCTAAAGTGCTAACATGTTTCGGCCTTAGCCTTCCTCATAGGCTCTGTCCGAAACATGTTAGCACTTTAGTGAACAAGGCCTTTGCGGCTGAAATGCGTCTACTTCTGCTGTATTTTTATCCTTATGGAGACATAATACATCTAAACAGTGCTAACATGTTTCGGTCAGCGCCTACTTATAGAAATCGCCTACTTTCCTTAGAAACATGTTAGCACTTTAGATATTGCACTTCTGTTGGCGCTCAATAAAGATTTAGTAAGAAACAAACAAACAGGAGTGCGACATCTAAAGTGCTAACATGTTACGCCTATGAGGAAGGCTAAGGCCGAAACATGTTAGTATTTTAGATGTCGCACTGCTGTTTGCTTCTTCTTAAATCTTTGCTGAGCACTAACAGACATCTAAGGTGCTGACATATTTCGGCCTTAGCCTTCCTCATAGGCTCCGTCCGAAACATGTTAGCACTTTAGTGAACAAGGACTTTGCGGCTGAAATGCGTCTACTTCTGCTGTATTTTTATCCTTACGGGGACATAATACATTCGGACTGATTTGAAGAGCAAATATGGAGTTGGGGATTGTCCTTTATCCATCTGTCCGAAACATGTTAGCACTTTAGATGTCACACTTCTGTTTGCTTCTTCTTAAATTTTTATTGAGCGCTAATAACAGCAGTGCAACATCTAAAGTGCTAACATGTTTCAGCCTTAGCTTTCCTCATAGGCTCTGGACGAAACATGTTAGCACTTTAGATGTCACACTTCTGTTTGCTTCTTCTTAAATCTTTATTGAGCGCTAATAACAGCAGTGCAACATCTAAAGTGCTAACATGTTTCAGCCTTAGCTTTCCTCATAGGCTCTGGACGAAACATGTTAGCACTTTAGATGTCGCACTCCTGTTTGCGCTCACTCATCCACTCTCTTTCCTGCCCTGCCAGGCTGCGTGCTCGGATAAGGGTCTGCTATGGATTTTGAGGGGAGTCCAAGATGTTTTTTTTTTGTTGTTCTTATTTTGGCATTGGGTTTCCCTTAAAATCCATACCAGACCCGAAGGATGTGGTATGCATTAGGCGGTTGCACACTGTTTTTTTTTCCCATAATTTGTAATTGCTGGCAAGTTTTCTTTACATTCAGCTGTCAGCAGGGAACCTGCTGACAGCTGATGAGTCATCTGTTGTTAAGGATGCAGCGGCTTGTCTGCTCCTTAGCAACCAGCTCCACATGAAAATATGCAGTCGTTTTATGTTTATTTTAAAATGAGGCAAAGCCGTATTTATACATTTACTTCTGCTTTAACCACTTTAGCCCCGGTCCATTATGCAGGTAAAGGACCTGGCCCCTTTTTGCTGTTCGGCACTGCGTCGCTTTAACTGACAATTGCGAGGTCGTGCGACGTGGCTCCAAAACAAAATTGGCGTCCTTTTTTTCCCACAAATAGAGCTTTCTTTCAGTGGTATTTGATCACCTCTGCGTTTTTTATTTTTTGCGCTATAAACAAAAATAGAGCGACAATTTTGAAAAAAATATTTTTTACTTTTTGCTATAATAAATATCCCCCAAAAAAGATCCAAAAACATTTTTTTCCCTCAGTTTAGGCCGATACGTATTCTTCTACATATTTTTGATGAAAAAAAAATCGCAATAAGCGTTTATCGACTGGTTTGCGCAAAATTTATAGCGTTTACAAAATAGGGGATAGTTTTATGGCGTTTTTATTAATAATATTTTTTTTTACTAGTAATATCGGCGATCAGCAATTTTTTCCGTGACTGCGGCATTATGGCGGACACATCGGACAATTTTGACACATTTTTGGGACCATTGCCATTTTCACAGCGAAAAGTGCTTTAAAAATGCACTGTTAACTGTGAAAATGACACTGGCAGTGAAGGAGTTAACCACTAGGGGGCGCTGAAGGGGTTAAGTGTGACCTCATATGTGTTTCTAACTGTAGGGGGCGGGGCTGGACGTGTGACGTCACTGATCGTCTTTCCCTATATCAGGGAACAGACGATCACTGACACTGCCACTGTGAAGAATGGGGAAGGTGTGTTTACACTCACCTCTCCCAGTTCTTCAGCTCCTGTGACCCGATCGTGGGACACCGGCGGCGATCGGGTCCGCGGGTCCCACGGGCGCGGTCACGGAGCTTCGGACCGGACTGCGCGTGACCAGGGCTGGTCTGGTCTGTCCCACGGGCGCGGTCACGGAGCTTCGGCCCAGGTAACTGGCACGCGCCGCCGGTACACGCGCGACCCACATCTGGGCACTTAAAGAGGATGTACCCATACGTGATTGTGCCCAGCCATGCCATTCTGCTGATGTATATCGGCGTTACATTGTACGAAACGCGTCGAGGTCGCCTTTATGACGTCTGTCTATTTGCGCTCACCTCTCCTACAATAAACCCAAAGGCAAGCAAAAGGTTTCATTTCATCAACGTTTTACTGCACATGTCAGGACCAGCTGCGACTTTCCGTTACGTAGATCCGACTCCCCTGCGGCGGCAAAGTCTTTGTCGTTGCGTTCCACTTCCAGTTGTCTATCAGCGGAGAATTCCCCCCCCCAAAAAAACAACATTGTGTGTTGGTGTCGGCAATAGGCAGTGAAAAGCGTTGTTGTCTGGCAGAAAAAATGAGCAATTAAGTGGAAAAGTGATGTACAAATTGAATCACAGCAGGGTTCGCTTTGTCGGGTGAATCGCTGAGCCGCCCCCGTCGCCGGCAAAGAAAATAGCTTGACGTTTTTCCTCTAAACGCCGACGTGCCTCCAAGAAGGGGAAGGTAAACCAGTGTGACATTTAGGAAGACGAGACTTTCAAGGAGAACCTCGGCGGCGACAAAAGTCATCTGTCAGCTCGTATAATATCAGGTTTGGCGCGCTCGATTGTTTCTGGTTGTGAGTCGCAGCGGTGGCAAAAATGTTGTGTTTTTTCCTTTTTTTCCTCTCTTTTATAAGGAAAAAATACGTTAAAGCAGAACTCTGCTTCCGTTCTGCACAGTTGTACCGGCTCCTCTCCTGGAGTGAAATGGATTATGTAGATTACCATCTGGGCCGTCTTTAAGGCAGGGCAAAAGGGGAAGCTGTCCTGGGCCTTGACATTGTTGTGGGGACCAAAGCAGCTGCCTCATACTTGACAACTATCCCAGTTTAAATTTCCTTGTCCCTTGAAGTTTTAGTCCCGTTCTGTGTCCTGATATCTCAGTGTGAAGTACTGCTACTAATGTTGCCCGGCTCTGCCCTATTGTTGTGTACAGATGACTCATCTGCAGAGCCTGTGTTTACATGTAACTAACCGTCAATCATATGTAAATAACAGAACATTTATATGTAATCGTGCAATGGTATGGTCCAATGTAATCATGCAATAGTACACTCCAATGTAATCATGCAATGGTACGGTCCAATGTAATCATACAATGGTATGGTCCAATGTAATCATACAATGGTACGGACCAATGTAATCATGCAATAGTACAGTCCAATGTAATCATGCAATGGTACGGACCAATGTAATCATGCAATGGTATGGTCCAATGTAATCATGCAATGGTACGGATGTCCCGATACCGAGCATTTTCCCGAGTACTTGTACTCAGGGAAATGCTCTGATGCTTCACCCGATACCTGGGTAGTCAGGGTGATCGGTGCGGCAGGGGAGTTGCAAGCACTGATCTCCCCCCTTTTTAGCTGTTTTGGTTAAAGTTATACAGCGGTGACCGGTGCTTGTAACTCCCCCCAAAGCCACACCGATCACTGCTGACTGTCCCCCTTCGTGCTGTCTTCCCCCCTCTGTGCTGTCTTCTCCCCTCCATGCTGTCTTCCCCCCTCTTTGCTGTCTTCCCCCCTCTGTGCTGTCTTCCCCCCTCTGTGCTGTCTTCTCCCCTCCTTGCTGTCTTCCCCCCTCCGGGCTGTCTTCCCCCCTCCGGGCTGTCTTCCCCACTCTGTGCTGTCTTCCTCCCTCCGGGCTGTCTTCCCCCCTCCGGGCTGTCTTCCCCCCTCTGTGCTGTCTTCCCCCCTCCGTGCTGTCTTCCCCCTTCCGTGCCGTCTTCCCCCCTCCGTGCTGTCTTCCCCCCTCTGTGCTGTCTTCCCCCCTCCGTGCTGTCTTCCCCACTCTGTGCTGTCTTCCCCCCTCCGGGCTGTCTTCCCCCTTCCGGGCTGTCTTCCCCCTTCCGGGCTGTCTTCCCCCTCTGTGCAGTCTTCCCCCCTCCGTGCTGTCTTCCCCCCTCCGGGCTGTCTTCCCCCCTCCGGGCTGTCTTCCCCCCTCCGTGCTGTCTTACCCCCTCCGTGCTGTCTTACCCCCTCCGTGCTGTCTTCCCCCCTCTGTGCTGTCTTCCCTCCTCCGTGCTGTCTACCCCCTTCCGGGCTGTCTTCCCCCCTCTGTGCTGTCTTCCCCCCTCCGTGCTCTGTGCTGCTTCCCCCCCTCCGTGCTCCTTTGCCCCCTCCGTGCTGCTCTCCCCCCTCAATTTGTCAGGATGGAGAGCGGAGGTGGCTCCCAGTTAATAGTGCTGGCATACATGTGATTTTCTAAACAGAAGTGTGATTTTTAAACACAAGTGGGAAGAGTTAAAAAACAGGAGTTTGCTTTTAACTGTTTCTGCTTGCAAGTGTCATTTTTTTCTCTGACACTTTTTAAACAGGTTTTTATTTCTCTCTGCTAAGGAAAGTGTTTAATTGTGATCAGGTTTTTTTTCCCTCTGCTAATCAGTGGGGAGTGTTTAATTTTAAACAGGTGAAGAGGTGAGTATAAAAGTCTCAGTCAAAACTCCCATAAGGAGCTGGCTCCCAGTTAATAGTGCTGGCATACATGTGATTTTTAAACACAAGTGGGAAGAGTTAAAAAACAGGAGTTGAAAACAGAAGTTAAGACAGGAGTCTTCTAAACTGTAAGTAACATCTTAAACTTCCTACAAGTAATTATATTGTAACTGGGAAATGTGTGCTAGCAGGGTTGAAGGTTTTGCTCAGTGCACAGTGTGTCACATGTATACAAAATTGGTGCAACAGCTCCAGGATGGATACCGCTGTGACAGATGTGAGCAGGTTGCCCTTCTGGAAGCTCGCATTAGAGATCTGGAGGAACAAGTTGCAACACTGGGCGGAAAGGACAACCTTGAAAGGGGTCCTCTGCTCGCTGAGCAGGTGGTCAGTAGGGTTAATGTGGAGGGTGGAGGGGCAAGTCAGGATTATCAGATAGGAAGATGGGTTAATGTAGTTAGAGGGAGTGGAAGGGGCTTGCAGACAAGGAAGGCCAATCCTGTGTTTGTGCATCAAAACAAATTTGCCAAGTTGGGTGAAGATGTGGAGGTGGCTAACACAGAGGTGGCAGCCCTAGATGTTACTGCTACCCCTAACAGCCGGGAGAGCAACCCATCTAGTAGAAGTGGTGAGGGGAGTGCAGGTAGGCCTAGACAGTTGGTGGTAATAGGGGATTCTATAATCAGAAGGACTGATAGAATAATTTGTCGCCAGGATCGCCTCAACCGAATGGTTTGCTGTCTCCCTGGTGCCAGGGTTCGGCATGTGGTGGACCGGGTGGATAAATTACTGGGAGGGGCTGGGCATGACCCAGCTGTCTTGGTCCATGTTGGAACCAATGACAGTATACATGGAAGGTGGAGGCTCCTTAAGAATCAATTTAAAGAACTAGGCTGCAAGATGAAGGGAAGGACCTCCAAGGTGATATTCTCTGAAATATTGCCTGTGCCATGCGCAACACAGGAAAGGCAGGGGGAGATTAGAGAGCTGAATGCATGGCTAAAGACCTGGTGTAGGAAGGAGGGATTTGGGTTTCTAGAGCACTGGGATGACTTTTCATTGGGGTGCAACCTATATGCTAAAGATGGTTTGCACTTGAATGGAAGGGGGTCTGCTGTGCTGGGGGAGAGGTTTAGGGGAATGCTGGAGGAGTATTTAAACTAGACTTGAGGGGGGAGGGTGAACGTGAATTACATCGGGCACACAGGTCAGTTAGGGGTCAGACATTAATGGAGAGTGGAATGGGGATAGATGGAGGTGGGGTTATGGCAGGTGACAAGAAAGTTCCCATGTTGCAAACAGCCATTGGAAATTATAGTGCCATTTGCACTACTAAAAATTATATGAATCATATGAAAAACACCAGCGAAAAATGTAACAATACATTTAAGTGTTTGTTCACCAATGCCAGAAGCCTTCCAAGCAAAACAGGTGAGTTGGAAGCTCTGGTGCATGAGGAGAGCTATGATGTAATCGGTATTGCTGAAACTTGGCTTCAATCCTCACATGACTGGGCTATTAATATTCCTGGCTATGCTCTCTTTCGGAAAGACAGGGTAAAAAGGAAAGGTGGAGGGGTCTGTCTCTATGTGAGAAGTGACCTCAAAGCAAGCGTGAAAGAGGACCTGGTTGATGGAGAGTGTGATGAAGTTGAAGCATTATGGGTGGAACTGCATACAGATGTGCGTAGTTCAAAGCTAATCATTGGAGTTTGTTATAGACCACCCAATGTTAATGAGGAGGTGGAGACTCAGCTCCTTGCACAGATGGAAAGGGCTGCAAGGGCAGGGACGGTGATAATAATGGGGGATTTTAACTACCCAGAAATTGACTGGAATAATGGAATTTCTGGGACAGTTAAAGGACAAAAATTTAAAAACCTATTGCAGGACAATTTTATGGTCCAGTTTATTGAGGCCCCAACTAGGAATGATGCTCTGTTGGACCTGGTAATCTCAAACCATGCAGAGCTCATTACTAATGTTCAGATAAAGGAACACCTGGGTAGCAGTGATCATAACATGATTTCGTTTAATGTAAACTATAAGCAAGAAATACATACAGGAAAGATAAAAACACTTAATTTCAAGAGAGCAAATTTTCAAAGCATGAGGACTGCTCTCCAGGGCTTGGACTGGGAGGGAATATTGGCACCGATGAACACAGAACAGAAATGGGAATTCTTCAAAAAGACTCTTTGGAACCTCACTGCAAAGTATATTCCCATGGGCAATAAGTTTAAAAGGCTACAGATAAAACCTATGTGGCTCACGGTTAAAGTTAAAAAAGCTATAAACAATAAGAAAATAGCTTTTAAAAAATATAAAAATGAAGGAACACTAGTGTCGTTTAAATGTTACAAAGAATATAATAGAATATGTAAAAAGGAAATCAAGGATGCAAAAATTCAAAATGAACGACAGATTGCAAAAGATAGTAGGACAAACCCCAAAAAATTCTTTAAATATATTAATAGTAAAAAGGTCAAGTCTGAGCATGTAGGCCCTTTACAAAATAATCTAGAGTGGGTGACTGAGGACATAGAGAAGGCAAATTTATTAAATGCTTTCTTCAGCTCTGTGTATACAATGGAGAATGGGGGAGCTCATGTCGATATAGGGGGTGGGAGTGACACAGCCCCAAATCCACAATGGCTCAAAAGTGATATGGTCCAGAAATATTTAGACAGAATAAAGGTGGATAAAGCACCTGGACCAGATGGCATCCACCCACGGATCCTAAAAGAATTGAGCTCTGAAATTTCAAAGCCACTGTATCTAATATTTAGGGACTCATTAATGACAGGAATAGTACCACTGGATTGGCATAAAGCCAATGTGGTGCCCATATTTAAAAAGGGAACAAAGTCTTTACCTAGTAACTATAGACCTGTTAGTTTAACTTCTATAGTTGGAAAGATACTGGAACGTTTAATAAAAGACCACGTGGATGAGTTCTTGCTGGAAACAAACTATTTAAGCAGCAGACAGCATGGATTCATGAAGGACAGAAGTTGTCAGACAAACCTGATTTCCTTTTATGAAGAGGTAAGTAAAAAACCCTGGACAGAGGCGTGGCAGTGGACGTGGTATACTTGGATTTTGCTAAAGCGTTTGATACAGTTCCCCACACACGGCTCATGTGTAAGGTAAGGTCTACAGGATTAGATATATCAGTTTGCAAATGGATAGAAAACTGGCTGAAAGACAGAATTCAGAGAGTTGTGGTTAATGATTCTTACTCTGAATGGTCCAAGGTTATCAGCGGTGTACCCCAAGGTTCAGTGTTGGGTCCCTTACTTTTCAATATATTTATAAATGATATTGGGTCTGAGATCAAAAGTAACATTTCTGTTTTTGCAGATGACACCAAGCTATGCAGTGGAATAATGTCCTTGCAGGATGTCTCCAATTTACAAGCCGACCTCAATGCTCTGTCTAATTGGGCGACTAAGTGGCAGATGAGGTTTAATGTTGATAAATGTAAAGTTATGCACTTGGGGGCTAAGAATATTCATGCATCATACATGCTAGGGGGAGTACAACTGGGGGGATCTGTAGTGGAGAAGGATCTGGGGGTTTTAGTTGATCATAAGCTCAATAATGGCATGCAATGCCAAGCTGCGGTTTCCAAAGCGAGCAAAGTCCTTTCTTGTATTAAGAGAGGTATGGACTCCAGAGATAGAGATATCATTTTGCCCCTGTACAAATCATTAGTAAGACCTCATCTGGAATATGCAGTCCAGTTTTGGGCACCAGTTCTCAAAAAGGATATCGGAGAACTGGAGAAAGTGCAGAGAAGGGCAACCAAACTGATAAGAGGCATGGAGGAGCTCAGCTATGAGGAAAGATTAGAGGAACTGAATTTATTCACTCTTGAGAAGAGGAGAATAAGGGGGGATATGATCAACATGTACAAATACATAAGAGGTCCATATAGTGAACTTGGTGTTGAGTTATTCACTTTAAGGTCAACACTGAGGACAAGGGGGCACTCTTTACGTCTGGAGGAAAAGAGATTTCACCTCCAAATACGGAAAGGTTTCTTCACAGTAAGAGCTGTGAAAATGTGGAACAGACTCCCTCCAGAGGTGGTTCTGGCCAGCTCAGTAGATTGCTTTAAGAGAGGCCTGGATTCTTTCCTAAATGCACATAATATAACTGAGTACTAAGTTTTGTAGGTAAAGTTGATCCGGGGTAAATCCGATTGCCTTTCGGGGGATCAGGAAGGAATTTTTTCCCCTCCGGTAGCAAATTGGATCATCGCTCTGCTGGGGTTTTTTGCCTTCCTCTGGATCAACTGTGGGTATGGAGTTGGGTGTATGGGAGGATGTACTGTGTTTTACTTTGTTTTATTTTTTTTATTTTTTTTTATGGTTGAACTGGATGGACTTGTGTCTTTTTTCAACCTGACTAACTATGTAACTATGTAACTATGTAACTATGTAACCCGGCTCCTACTTTTTCCAAATGATCACTGACTCTGTCCATTCACATAACTGAGCATCGTAACCTGTGTTTACGATGCTTCAGTTTATGAATGGAGAGGAGCTTCTCTCCATTCATTTTAGCTGAGGCTACAGAGAAAGGGACTGGGGAATCTGTGTCCTTAGTCCCTTTCTCTGTCTCAAAAGGGGAGAAAATAAAAATTGTAAAAAATAAATAAAAAATACTGCCGCTGTCACATGAAAAGTATCGGTAATCGATACCAATATAATCATATAATGGTATGGACCAATATAATCATGCAATGGTACGGTCCAATATAATCATGCAATGGTACGGTCCAATGTAATCATGCAATGGTACGGTCCAATTTAATCATGCAATGGTACGAACCAATGTAATCATGCAATGGTACGGTCCAATGTAATCATGCAATGGTATGGTCCAATGTAATCATGCAATAGTACGGTCCAATGTAATCATGCAATGGTACGGTCCAATGTAATCATGCAATGGTATTGTCCAATGTAATCATGCAATGGTACGGTCCAATGTAATCATGCAATGGTATGGTCCAATGTAATCATGCAATGGTACGGACCAATGTAATCATGCAATAGTACGGTCCAATGTAATCATGCAATGGTACGGTCCAATGTAATCATGCAATGGTACGGTCCAATGTAATCATGCAATGGTACGGACCAATGTAATCATGCAATGGTATGGACCAATGTAATCATGCAATGGTATGGACCAATGTAATCATGCAATGGTACGGACCAATGTAATCATGCAATGGTATGGACCAATGTAATCATGCAATGGTATGGACCAATGTAATCATACAATGGTACGGTCCAATGTAATAATGCAATGGTACGGTCCAATATAATCATGCAATGGATCCATATCTGGGGTTCCGCTTTAAGAGATAGCATGGGGCCCTTGGATCTCTTCTGGATGCAGAATACGTGGGCACTTCAAGTTGCCTCCATTAATTATCACAACAAACAACGACTTGCGAACTTGTGAACACCCCTGTGATTTAAATCATTAATCCACTAATAAGCCTAATTATTTATTTTGCCAATTAAGCACCTTCTTTAATCGGGCTGAACTCTATACATCTTAATTGATTCAATTAGCCCCGCATTTTGATTATTTTTACATCAGCTGTGGATTTTCTGATTATAAACACATTAAACCAACTTATGTTGCTCTTTTATTAAGTAAAAAAATAAAAAAGAGCACCTGTCTTAGCGCTTATTTAGTGGTTGGGGGAAGGGCAGCAAACCCTACAACTGAGCCGCATTTTTACCTGAAAGGCAAGGCCAGGGATGTACATGTGGTGAACCCCCCCCTTAAGGGCCACAGAGGAACTGGGATCTCCCCACCCTGCACAGCAAAGCACCCCAAATTTTCACGTTCACTCAGAGTCAGAGAACAGTTTTTTTTTAATGAGGGTATTACACTTGGATGGGGGATTAGGGGTATTATGGGATGCCCAACTTTGGGGACAACTTCTCCTATATACAGTCTATATGCAACTCCGACCTTTACCTCCAGCACACACTTGCCTGCAGAACTCTTCCCCAGAGAGTCATCCCAACAGGGCCGCTGATAAGGCAGTACAACCCTATTCTGCTGTGCTGTTCCCAGGCCCCATCAGCTAAACGGGGCGGGGGCGCGGTAGGCATGGGCAATTAGTTTAGTTCTGTATAAAAAAAAAATACGAATTTTAACAAATTTGCTAATTCCGAAAAAACCAAATTAACCACTTAAAACCCGGACCAATATGCAGATTAAGGACCTTGCCCCTTTTTTGCTATTCGGCACTGCGTCGCTTTAACTGACAATTGCGTGGTGATGCGACGTGGTTCCCAAACAAAATTGGCGTCTTTTTTTTCCCCCCACAAATAGAGCTTTCTTTTGGTGGAATTTGATCACCTCTGCGGTTTTTATTTTTTGCGCTGTAAATAACTTTTTACTATAATGAATATCCCCCAAAAAGATATAAAAAATAAAAATGTTTCCTCAATTTAGGCCGATACGTATTCTTCTACATATTTTTGGTAAAAAAATCGCAATAAGCGTTTATTGATTCGTTTGCACAAAATTTATAGGGCCAGATTCACAGAGCGATTACGCCGGCGTAACAGGAGATGCGCGGCATAAGTCTAAATGTGCGCGTGCGTTTCGATACTCCGCATCCCCAGAACGAGATACGCAAGAAATCAATTTTTTTTTGTCCAGCGTAATTTCGTTAGACAGGCGCATCCGTCCGCGCAAAACTGCGCTAGACAGACCATTGATTTGCTATTCAAATATGCTAATGAGGGAGTTACCGGGATCCACAAAAGAACGTTGGTGCAGCGCAGGCTACGCAGTGTGTGCAACAGCTGCACTTCCTGTCTAAAATTAGACCATAGAAAAGGTGGTATAAAATTAGACAATCCGTCTACATGTCAGATAAAGCAACACTGTTAGTGAGGAGCTCAGCAGTCACACGTGTTGCCCAACAATCTGTATGCCAAATTGCCAGGGACATCCATGCTCATTAGTGTTGCTCACGAATATTCGCATTGCGAATATTCGCTACGAATATTGCATATTCGAGTATTCGCGAATATCTTGAATATCGCGGCGAATATTCGCTATTTCGAATATTCGTATTTTTCAAATTTCGCAATCAATTTCGCAATCAATTTCGCAATCAATTTCGCAATTTTTAATTTTTTTTTATAAAATATAGCGAATATTCGTAAATATCTAATATTCATGATATTTTGTCAAAAAAAAAATAGCGAAATTTCGCAATTTTTTTTTTTTTATAAAATATAGCGAATATTCGTAAATATCGAATATTCATGATATTTTGTCAAAAAAAAAAAAATAGCGAAATTTCGCAATCATTTTCGCTTTCGCAATAGCGAAATTTCGCAATTTTTTTTTTTTTTTTTTATAAAATATAGCGAATATTCGTAAATATCGAATATTCGTGATATTTTATCCAAAAAAAAAAAAAAACGCGAAATTTCGCATTGGCGAAAATTTGCTATTTTTTTTTTATATAAAATATCACGAATATTCGATATTAACGAATATTCGCGAATATTCTTCAAAAAAAATAGCGAAATTTCGCAATCATTTTCGCTTTCGCATATGCGAAATTTCGCAATAGCGACATTTCGCAATAGCGACATTTCGCAATTATTTTTTATTTTTTTTTATAAAATATAGCGAATATTCGTAAATATCGAATATTCGTGATATTTTGTAAAAAAAAAAAATAGCGAAATTTCGCAATCATTTTCGCTTTTGCATATGCGAAATTTCGCATTTTTTTTTTTTTTTTTTATAAAATATAGCGAATATTCGTAAATATCGAATATTCGTGATATTTTATCCAAAAAAAAAAAAACGCGAAATTTCGCATTGGCGAAAATTTGCTATTTTTTTTTTTATATAAAATATCACGAATATTCGATATTAACGAATATTCGCGAATATTCTTCAAAATATTTGCGAAATATCGCGAAATCGAATATGGCGTATTCCGCTCATCACTAATGCTCATAGCTATACTACTGACTTTAGATGAGCAAAGAAGGAGGAGGACACGGAGGAGAGCATGGAGGAAGGCACGGGAGAGGATTTTTTTTTTTTTTTACAAAAAAAATTCTTTGCTTTAAGAAAGATTTTTTAAAAAAATATACATACATATATACATCAATACATAACATACATACAAATTACAAACACGGTCTCACTATCTTTCAATAGCCCTTTTAAACCTTGATGGATATAATAATCTAATCTGATACAAGCCCCTCACTCTTCACTTGATATATCACACACGCATAGACATCTTTGGCATGAGTGATTCTGAGGTGTCTCGCATCTTCACATTCACCCCTCATGCCATCCTGGAATTAACCACAAACCTGCAGGAGCCCAACACCAGCCCAAAACATGACACCACCCATGACACCCATGACAGCTACATATACAATCAGAGCCCCATCCCCACAGATTTCGAACAGAACATGTATGGGGACAGCTGGCTGGTTGGTGAGTGACATGGGTGGCAGGCATGACTGTCCCCCCCATGATGCACACATCACAAGGGGCACATGCACTACTAACATCCTCCTGTCTTTTCCCTTCAAGGTGACTCTGCATATGCACTGGGACCCCATCTCATGACTCCTATACGGAATCCCCCTAACCAAGGCTACCCCGTCTTCTGAGGGAAGAGCAGCCAGGAGACAGCTCACATTAGGCATCTTTGCACGTTAAACACACACATTAATCATGGCACAATGAGAATGCATGCATGCACACCACTGTGGTCCCTAGCACACACACCCCACATCCACATCAAATTGGATTGGCACAAGCCCACCATGCAGGACTTGTGAGCTGCAACGCCACGCCACGGCTCCAATTATGTCACTGTACATTCATCCACAATTCACACAGACCTGGGGATCACTTCTCCCTGGTCCTGGGGAACCCTTCTCCACCACAAATGAGGGTGACACCCCTTTTCCGGCAGGAATGTCACCCCCACATTCCCAAATCATACACAAACAGAACCAAAAAAAAAAAAATTGACCAGCAAAAATAAAAAATGCCCAGCAAAAATATAAATTAAACAAAATAACAACAAAGAAAACACATAAAAGACAAAAATCACTCTGCAAAACAGTCCCCAAATATCTCAAAGACACGTCACAAACAAACAAACAAACGCTAATAAACAACAGAACAAAAGCACCTTGCTGTATAGGGAGGGATACAAAGGGATGTACTTTTGCAAAGGAAGCGTGTTTGTCTCTGTCTATTTATGCTGTCTGCGTAGTTCACTAAGTTGCCCGGGTCCACTTCCAATTTCACTGATTGCGCCGTTCCCGAGTTGTGAGCATGCGCACAGAGGTGCTGACCATGGTCTGCTTCAAGCGCGCATGCGCGAGCCGGCCGGCCCTTCATTTGCATGGGGTCACGGCTCATTTCAATGTAACACGCCCACATCCTTCCCAATTTGTATTACTCCGCCTTGCGCCTCTGAAATAACGTTGCGCAGGCGCAAATTTTCTGCGTAAAACCGACGAGAATAGGGTGATTGCGCCAGTCTAAAGTAAAGGCGGTGCGCTACGCCGGTCCAATAATGCGCAGATGTACCTGAATCTGGCCCATAGTGTCTACAAAGTAGGGGATAGTTTTATGGCATAGTTTTATGTCACACACATTCATATTACAAGGGATGTTTACAGATTACAAAACACAAATTGCCGCAAAAACACATTTCATGCTTTTCTGCAGCTTCTCCATTGAAGTATATTGAACTAAAAAAAACAAAATAGCACCGTTTTGCGTTAAAAACTCCTTGCCCTTTCCAAATACGCAGCAGCTAAAAAAAATCATGGATGTGAATGTGTCTCATAGGAAAACATGTAAATGAACTGTAGTGCGTTTCTGCAAAAAGCCCAAAAAACAGAGGTGTGACCCGGGCCTGAGATGTTTAGTAACATAATGGGGTTAAAAAAACAAAAATGTACAAAAAGAGCAAATAATCGCTACTGTTAGGCCGCGTACACACGAGGTGATATATCCGATGAAAACGGTCCGACAGACCGTTTTCATCGGACATGTCTCCTGGGATGTTTTGGTCTGATCTGTGTACACACGATCAAACCAAAATCCCCGCGGACAGAGAGCGCGGTGACGTGGCGGTGACGTTGACGCCGCCACGTCACCAAACCAGGAAGTAAAATACTTCCACACATGCGTCGAATCCATTCGACGCATGCGGGAGATTTCGGTTCGCTGGTTAGGCGTACTAACCAGTGGACATATCCGACAGACGGCTTTCTAGCAGACAAGTTTTAAAGCATGTTTTAAAACTTTTGTCCGCTGGAAACCTGTCTGCTCGCCCATTCACATGATCGAATCTGTCCGCTGAAACTGGGATACGGACCAGTTTCCGCAGATATATTCGATCGTGTGTACGCGGCCTCAGGGGTTAATTTTTTTTACTGTGGGACAGTGAAAGTAATATTTGTACTATAAAAGGCTAGTTTTAGTTTTTTTAAACCCCATTATGTTACTGGCCGATTAATCGATTATGAAAATTGTAATCGAATTAATTTCATAATCGATTAGTTGTCGATTAATCGATTAGTTGTTTCGGCCCTAGTTCTGAGTAATTTTCTAGCAAAAGAATGATGATTTGTACATGTAGGAGAGAAGTGCCAGAATAGGCCCGGTATGGAGGTGGGTATAAAAGCCCGGTATTGAAGTGGTTAAATAATAACTAACTAATAATAATTTAACTATTACTAATTATTAAATTATAGGTATTGGAATTTCCTTTTTAAATTTGACTGTTAGTGAATGAGTAATGAAAACGAATTTATCTGAAGTTACAAATTTTCTCCGAAATAACGAATTCTGGCCCAGATTCACAGAGCGATTACGCCTGTCTAACTGGTGTTAGACAGGAGTCATTTCAAATTTTGCGCGCCGTATCACTAGTTTGAATCATCAAATCATGATACGGCGGCGTCGGGCTTCGATCTGACAGGCTTACGTCTTCGTACGCCTTCGGATCTACGCTGCGATCTTTTTGCGGCCGCTGGGTGGAGTTTGCGTCGTTTTCAGCGTCGGGGTATGCAAATTAGCTTTTTACGGAGATCCACGAAGTTACGAGCGTCGTTCGCAATCGCGTACGTCATTTTTTCGCTACGTAAAGTTAAACCAGCTTTTAGCTGGTCTAACGTTACGCGGCCCATGTTAAGTATGGCCGTCGTTCCCGCGTCGACTTTCAATTATTTAATTTTTTTTGCGTAAGTCGTCCGGGAATAGGAATGTCCGTAAACGACGCTACTCAAAAAAAAAATGACGTAACAACATGATTTCGCGCAATGCACGGCGGGAAAATTCTGAACGGAGCATGCGCAGTTCGATCGCCGCGGGGACGCGCTTAATTTAAATGCCTCACGCCCCCTATTCGCGTATTTTGATTCCGCCGGGAGAAATACACTACGCCGCCGTACCTTACGGGCCAAAATCTCTCTGAATTCCTCCTAGAGCCAGGTAAAGTACGGTGGCGTAGAGTATCTCTGATACTCTGCGGGAATCTATTTCTTGCTGAATCTGGCCCTCTGTATCTAAACGAATGGAACATAACAAATTAATAATAATAAACAACAATAGTAAAATATATTTTTTTATTATTATTTGTTTTTAATCTGTAATAATAATTTTGGATACATTTGTATTGGTTACGATCACTAACAGACAAATTTGAAAGGAAAACCCGTTTACCAAATTTTTCCATATATTCGTAAGTGAAAATATTCGAACATTCGTAAATTAGAAAATTCATAATTTTGAAAACTCTATTATTTTTTTATAATAACTAACTAATAATAACTTAACTTTTACTAACTATTAAATTATAGGTATTGGAATTTCCTTTCAAATTTGTCTGTTAGTGAACGTAACGAATACGAATTTATCCGAAGTTACGAATTATCCAAAATAACGAATGCCGCATCTAAACAAATGAAACGTAATGAATTCATAATAATAAATAACAATAATAATAATAAAATATTTGTATTATTTACTATTAATTTGTAATAATAACTTCAGATAAATTTGTATTTGTTATGTTCATTAACAGACAAATTTGAAAGGAAATGCCAATGCCTATAATTTAATAGATAGTTATTATTAGTTAGTTAGTTATTCTTTAAGCCCCATACACACTATCAGTTTTCGGTAAACAGGTTTTCCTTTCAAATTTGTCTGTTAGTGATCGTAACCAATACAAATGTATCCAAAATTATTATTACAGATTAAAAACAAATAATAATAAAAACAATATTTTTTTATTATTATTGTTGTTTATTATTATTAATTTGTTATGTTCCATTCGTTTAGATACAGCATTCGTTATTTCGGAGAAAATTTGTAACTTCAGATAAATTCGTACTCATTACTCATTCACTAACAGTCAAATTTGAAAGGAAATTCCAATACCTATAATTTAATAATTAGTAATAGTTAAGTTATTATTAGTTAGTTATTATTATTTAACCACTTCAATACTGGTCTTTTCTCTTCAGGTTTACCAAAACCATCGAATATGAGGTCAAACCTCAAGAGTTTCAATTTGTATGCAATCAGGCAGGCCCTTGCACTACATGGTTTTGGTAAACCTGATGAGAAAACCGTCAGGAAAACTGATAGTGTGTATGGGGCTTTAGAATTTAGTTTGGCCAGGTATTGCACCACTCACATTTTCTTTCTTATTTTTAAATTTACAAATTGACTAAATTCGAGAATTTTTCCATTTTCAAATTGTGATCATAACAAATGACCCGTATTGTTCATTTTTGCCTAAGTGGATGCATGTATTTTACTAGACCACACCCTCACTACTTAGGCCGCGTACACACGATCAGACATGTCCGATGAAACCTGTCCGACGGACTGTTTTCATCAGACCACGCTGAAGTGGTCTGTTGGTCTGATGTGCGTACACACCATCGGACCAAAATCCCCTCGGACCAGAACGCGGTGACGTAGAACACAACAACGTGATGAAAAAACGAAGTTCAATGCTTCCAAGCATGCGTCGACTTGATTCTGAGCATGCGGGGGATTTTGGTCCGATGCTTTTGTGTACTAACCATCGAACCTGTCTGACTGACAGGTTTCCAGCAGACAGGTTTCTAAGCAAGTTTTGAAACTTTGGTCCGCTGGAAAATGGTCCGATAGGCCGTACACACCATCGAACATGTCCGGTGAAACTTGTCTGCGGACCAGTTTCAGCGGACATGTTCGATCGTGTGTACCCGGCCTTAGGCTGCTTACCGGGGCTTAAATTAAACTTTCTTGGGCCCCATCAGGTTAACAGAGGGGCCCAGGAGGTGATAGCAAAAAGGGGGCTTTTTTTTTTGATATGTAGGCAGAAAAGCCAGTGCTGCTTTTCCACTACACCTCGGGTAGGTGGGGGGGGGGGAGTAGGTGGGGTTGTGGGGCCCCACAAGAGGGCTGTATGAGTCCCAATGTTTTCTAACAGCAGCCCTGCTTCCCTATATCCCCTTGACTGCACCATAAAGTCAGCTTCTCATGTATATATAGGTTTAAAAAAGAAATGAAATGACACACATACAGGGGAAGACATGTTACCAAGTTAATTTAATCCCCAGCATGCACCAGCCAGCAATTAAAGAAACATACAGTACAGACAATAGCTGTATACAGGCACCTAACCACATGCATGGGCAACTGCTTTGTTAACTTCCCTATTTCTTTCTAGGTTTTATTGTTTTCCAGAAATTGTTTGGCCAGGTATTACACCAATTTAGATTCTCCACCCTGTGAACCTTATAGAACCTCCTAATACCCATAAGGCTTCATTTCCACTGGCGTTTTTACAGCCACGGTTTTTACAGCTTAAAAACGCCTGTCCATGTTTATTTTAGAAACAAACTAAAAAAAAATATTATTTTTTTTTTTTTGGAGCTGCAGCTTTAAAAACGCCACGGCCGCGTTTTTGAGCGTTTTTAAGCGTTTTTTAATGTCTGGCATTTTTACAGCTCTATTGCTGGAGCTTCAGAACGCACTGGTCCCGCGTTTTTTTTGCAGCTTAGCCATCTACAGCTCAAAAACGTCATGGTGGGCATGAGGCCATAGACTTAGGCCTCTTTCACACGGAGCGGTCCGTTTTTTGGTCCGCTCCGTGTGTGTCCGTCGGCGCAGCGGGGGGTCCCGCTCAGCTGTCGGCAAACAGGGCGGTCCCTGCACACTGTGCAGGGACCGCCCTGTCTCTCCTCTGCTATCCCCTATGGGGAATCGGATGGAAACGGACCGTCTGTCCGTTTGCATCCGATCCGATCCACCGGACGGAAGAAAAATAGGGTTTTCTTCCGTCCGCAAAACGGATCCAGACGGACGCGGATCGTAGGCGGACGTTAGCGGATGCATCATCCGCTAACGGATCCGCTCCCATAGGGACACATTACAAGTCCGTAAACGGACTTGTAATTAGCGGACCGTTCGTCCGCTCATGTGAAAGGGGCCTAACCTGGACAGGCATTTTTAAGCTGCAAAAAACGCTCAGAAAAGTGGCTGTAAAAACGCCAGTGGAAATGAGGCCTTAAGGACCATGGAGGGGCTCGGTGAAGGTGTAGAGATGTTGGCTGGGACTACACAGATCATAAAAAGAGTTCCATCCCCAAAAATTGTAATAAAAAAGGTTTTGTTAGGTTTTATTGTTTTCCAGGAACTGTTTGGCCAGGAAATGCACCACTCTGATTCTCCACCTTTAGAACCTTATACAACAGTGATGGAGAACCTTGGCACCCCAGATGTTTTGGAACTACATTTCCCATGATGCTCATGCATTTTGCGGTGTAGTTGAGCATCATGGGAAATGTAGTTCCAAAACATCTGGAGTGCCAAGGTTCGCCATCATTGTTATAGAACCTCCCTAAAACCCATAAAGGAGCATGGAGGGGCTCGGTGAAGGTGGCGGTGAAGGTGTAGAGATGTTGGCTGGGACTACACAGATCATAAAGACTTCTGTCCAAACAAATTTAAATTAATAATGAAAAAGAACAGGGGTGGATGGGATTTTCTTAACGGTGCAAAGAAATAATTTAGTATGCGAATGAGAAAGGAAACGTTGTTGTACAAAATATACAAAAATATAATTTATTAGAAAAAATAATTTAAAAAATAAATCCACAAAACAAACAAACGTTTTGGGTAAATGCATTGCACCGTTAAGAAAATCCCATCCACCCCTGTTCTTTTTCATTTAACCAATCTGGGATGTGGTGCCAAAAAATTTTGGTGTGCTATCTATGATTGGACAATTTCTTTATAAAATTTGAAATAATGTTTTCCAGGAATTGTTTGACCAGGTATTACACCACTCAGATTCTCCATTTCCCATGATGCTCATGAACTCTGCAGTGGAGTTGAGCATCATGGGAAATGTAGTTCCAAAACATCTGGAGTGCCAAGGTTCGCCATCGCTTTTATAGAACCTCCTAATACCCATAAAGGACCATGGAGGGGCTCGGTGAAGGTGGTGAGATGTTGGCTGGGACTACACAGATCATAAAAAGAGTTCCATTAAAAAAAAAAGAAAAAAAAAGGTTTCTTTAGGTTTTATTGTTTTCAAGGATTTTTTTGGCCAGGTATTACACCACTTAGACTCTCCACCCTGTGAACCTTATAGAACAGTGATGCTGAACCTTGGCACCCCAGATGTTTTGGAACCACATTTCCCATGATGCTCATGTAGTCTGCTGTGTAGTTGAGCATTATTGTAAATGTAGTTCCAAAACATCTGGAGGGCCAAGGTTCGCCATCGCTGTTATAGAACCTCCTAATACCCATAAAGGAGCATGTAGGGGTTCGGTGAAGGTGGCGGTGAAGATGTAGAGATGTTGGCTGGGACTACACAGATCATAAAAATTTCTGCATTTTTTTTTATTTTATTTTTTAGGTTTTATTGTTGTATAGGAACTGTTTGGCCAGGTATTACACCACTCCGATTCTCCACCCTGTGAACCTTATAGAACAGTGATGGTGAACCTTGACACCCCAGATGTTTTGGAACTACATTTCCCATGATGCTTATGCACTTTGCAGTGTAGTTGAGCATCATGGGCAGGGTCGATCCGCCCTATAGGCTCACTATGCAAGCCGCTTAGGGGGCCCCCAAAGCTGCAGAGGGCCCCCAAAAATTACTAGAGGCCCCGCCTGGTGAGAAGTCATTTTCGGCCCCTCACCCTGTTTCTCAACTCACTGACTCCATGGGAGAAGAGGTAAGAAGTCAGCACCCCCCGCTTCTCACTGTAAGGTAAGATGTAATTTCCCACAGCAGAACACCCCCTTCCCCCTTCTCAACTTTAATCTTTAATGTGACATGTCCAGCGGTCAAGTCCTGGGGAAAAAAGTGTGGGAACTCCCACCCAAGATCCACTCCCCCACCAAAAAAAAAAAATGATATGCTCATATGCATAATTAATAAACCGCATATTTTTTATTTTGATCCACTGTACTTTAGTAATCCTTTATGTTACCAGCCGCTTCCTGTATCATTTTCAGCAGCCCTCCCCCGCTTCTTAACTTCAATGTGACATGTAATTTTGCTTAGGGCCCCAGGGAGGTCAGGATCGGAACTGATCATGGGAAATCTAGTTCCAAAACATCTGGAGTGCCAAGGTTCACCATCACTGTTATAGAACCTCCTAATACATATAAAGAAGCATGGAGGGGCTCAGAAGGTGGCGGTGAAGGTGAAGGTGTAGAGATGTTGGCTGGGACTACACAGATTATAAAAAGAGTTCCGTCCAAAAAAAATTAAAATAATGTTTTCCAGGAATTGTTTGGAGAGGTATTACACCACTTAGACTCTCCAACCTGTAAACCTTATAGAACCTCCTAATACCCATAAAGCAGCATGGAGGGGCTCTGTGAAGGTGGCGATGAAGGTGTACAGATGTTTGATGGGACTACACAGATCATAAAAAGAGATCCGTCCAAGCTCATAATCCAGATCTATCTTGATCTCTTCCTGTCATGTATCATTGAATACTGACTATGACCCCACTTCTCTAAATACCAGGACTTATTATTATATCCAATTAATGACTGATCTCCCCTCTTGTCTATACTGGTGTAACACATCCCGACTCTCCAGATCCCTGACCCTCCGACATCCACCTCCCAGTAAATTTGTCCCGAGGAGAAACTCTGATTGCTTAACACCTGAGGACACTCAAATCTCTTTGGTGTGTATGGGCGATTCTGATGTGATGCGATTCTGATGTGACAATGAGAAGGTTTTCCTATCATTTGATATATGTAGATTATTACCGGCTGTGCTTACATCTAGTAAAATGTCTGTAACCCCAGACTTCCTCAATGTTTGTTGCCAAATATTTGGTCTTCCAGCCTGGGGGTGTAGGCGTTTTATGATGGGGATGGGTTGGGGGCATGGTCTGAATAGTTCAGCCTTGATCTGAGTTATGCCCCCTTTGCTTAAAGTTGAATAGCAAGACGACTGCACATTTAACCCAGACATTATAACCGATAAACCAGTGTGTAATGTGCGTGAGATCCCCGCTACATCCAGATCCCCTCCATCATTAAGAAGTTTATCGTGTGTCTCTCTCTGTCCTCATCATCTCCATCCATATCACACAAGTCACCTGTGTCTGATTCCTGAAGGACAGCCAGTGGATTTGTCATGTTACACAGCATCTCAATGTGACGCATCTTCCCGGACAGCTTGACCTTCTTTATTTCCAGCTGTTGGATCATATCAGACAGTGATAGACAGACCCGCTCTGCCTGCCTGGAAATCTCACTCAGGACTCTCTTCTCCAGGTCTTGCAGACATCCCCTGAGGTCTCTAAACAGGACAGTGACTCTCTTTGTCTCATCATCTGCTTTTCCTTGTACTTTCCTCCTGCGGTCCTGCAGACTCTGGACTCTCTTCTCCGTCTTCTCTCTCTCTGTCATCAGTTTGGGCAGAACATTTCTCAGTTTCTTCTTCTTCAACTCAGAAGCCTCATCCTGAGTCTTCACAGTCTCTGCTATGTTACGCAGTGATATGTTCCTCACCAGTGCAGGCCGCTCCTGGAACATCTTTCTGCAATAAGGACAGAAATAACCTCCAGACCTCTCCTGTGTATCCAGCCCACAATCAATACAGTCCCGGCAGTAGTTGTGTCCACATTTCAGCATTACAGGGTCTGTATAAATGCTCAGACAGATGGAGCATAGCAGCTCCTTTTCTAGGTGAGAAGACGCCATCGCTGGAAGCAGAAGACTAAAGTGTGAGGTTTAAACTTTCTCTCTTATTCAGGTAGAAAATAATATACAAAGTCCAGAAAAGTCCAGGAATTCAGGAAGTTATGTTTTTAAATGTGGTTGATGGTTTTACTATACTTTGCATGTTATCTTTGCACTTTGAACCTTTATAGAATAATACTGTAGGCATGTGCATTTCGTTTCGTTCCGAATCGAAATTCGGACGAATTTTCCATTATTCGGACATTCGGATGCATACGAATTCCCGAATTGCTATATTAGCGAAATATTTCGACCGTTTTCGGAATTCGTTCGTTTTCGACCGAATTTCGAAAAAAAAATGGTCGAAATAGAATTTTTTTTTTTTTTTCGAATTCCGAATCGAATACCCGCGGACTAAATTCGATCGGAATTCGAAAAAAAAAAATAAAAAAATATTTTCGGATTTAATTCGAAAAAAATTCTATTCGAAAAGAGACTATTTGTTTTCTAATCTGGTTGAAATATTTCCGATTTCGACCGTTTTTTTTTCGAAATTCGGTCGAAAACGAACAAATTCAAAAACCGGTCGAAATATTTTCGATTTCGACCGGATTTTTCGAAAATTCGGTCGAAAACGAACGAATTCCGAAAACGAATTCAACACATGTAACGAACCTAACTTAACGAAATGTATTAAATGACGAATTGAAACGAAACTAAACAAATTTTTCACTTTTGCACATGCCTATAATACTGAGAGAAAGGAGGGAGTAAAGGGAGTGTTCCGTGTTTATGTGTAACCATATAGTCAGAAATCATATAATTTTCTCTGCAGCAATATATATATATATATATATATATATATATATATATATATATATATATATATATATATATATATATATATATATATATATATATATATATATATATATATATATAAATATATATAATTTATTTATTTATTATTTCCAAAGGAAGAAAAAGCATACATTTTCACATGAAAGAGTCAACAGAGGGGATATAATCTCAATGGGGAATAATCATAACAAAATTTGTATAAAGGGGGACAGTATAATGTGTCAAATGATTATCAGACATTACAAATACATCACGGTATAGGAAAAAGAAAGACAGACAAGTAACCATTAAAACAAGGTCAACAATGGCTTGGTTGATATTTTTTCTACTCGTTTGGTCGAGATATCTTGCTCCTCAAGCAAATCGGAAAATAAACTCAAGGACCACATGGACACCACCCACCATCCTCGGACAAACCATCGCGCCAAGCAAAAAAGTCAAAAGCCTCTGAGTCATCTTTGACTCAGACATGACGATGGATGCACAAATAGGATCAGTCGTCAGCGGCTCCCATCATCTGCTCCGCATGCTACGTAGACATATCCCCTTCATCCCGGAAGAGGACACATCAGTAGTGGTTGGAACAATCATCAACGCACGACTTGATTACGCAAACTCTCTCTACCTGGGACTACCGAAATACCAGATCTCACATCTACAAGTTATCCAGAACACGGCAGCCAGACTGGTAACAGGTAAAAAAACGTGGGAACCATCTCCCCAGCCTTGAGGTCCCTCCACTGGCTCCCCGTACAGGACCGGGTGACTTTCAAGACTCTCTGCCTCACTCACAAATGTACACAAGGAAAGGCTCATCAATACTTAAGCGAGAAAATAAAACCTTACGTCATCAACCGCGTGCTCCGGTCAACCAATCAAAACCGTCTTCAAATCCCCAAATCACGCTATAAATCTAAGGGAGAACGTAGATTTGCAGTCCAAGGACCCCGGCTCTGGAATGCTCTACCTACGACCATCCACTTGGAAGAAAACCATCGGGCTTTCAGGAAAAAACTAAAGACCCATCTCTTCTGAAGGATCAGGACGACACAGGATGCAAAGCGCCTTGAGGCGATAAAGTTTGTAATTGTTGCTCTATACAAGTTACTCACTTACTCACTCACATGAACTCAAGTCTTGTACACACGTATGGGCTTCCCGTCGGGCAAACTGCCATGAGAGCTTTTGGTCAGGAATCCTGGCCGTGTGTATGCTCCATCGCAGTTTTCCCAACATAAAAACTTCCGGGAAATAAAAGAGAACCAGCTCTCTTTTTTGCCGCCGGGATTCCTATGGGAAAAAACTGCGGTGAAGGATACACAAATCCGGGTTTACCGACCAAAGATCTCATGGCTGTTTTCCTGTCGGGAAACCCGGTCATGTGTAGGGAGAAAAAGTAACCGAGCAGGTTCTCGGTTTTCCCCTCAGGTTTCCCGGCGGGAAACCCGTACATGTGTACTAGGCATCAGAGTTACACGTGAATCTTCCGACTTATATTTGGAGGAATCCCTTTTCCCCCATATGGTGTCAAAACTGGATAGGGAGTCTTTAATTACAGCTGTAAGGCACTCCACCCTACGAATGTCTGCAATGGCCGCCAGAAATTGTGTAAAAGTAGGGGGAGTGTTAGCAAGCCAGCATTGGGGTATAGCCCATTTAGCAGCTAATAAGATAAAGGCCATCAATTTCCTGAGGGGTGTTTTTGGACAAGGTAATCCTAGGAGGAGGTGTATAGGATGATGAGATATGGATAACCATGACTTTTCCCAGGAGAGCATGAATCTGAGACCAATAAGGTGTTATCATAGGGCATTCCCAAAATATGTGGTAATGGGTGCCTAAGGGAGAGCCACATCTCCAGCATTGTCCGGAGAGTGCCAACTTCCTCGCCACTAAACATTCCCGGGTCCTGTACCAGAACATTAATATTTTATAAGCAGTTTCCTTCTGGGCCACACATCTAGATACTTTAGAAGTAGCCTCCTTTTATTCAAGTAAAGAAATGGGTTTGTTTAAAATATGGCACCATTTCCACATATAAGAATGAGTTTGCTCCGTGATAGGGGAGGTAGCGTGTAAAATCTTATAAATGGTGGATATTAGGTAAGGTTCATACGGGCTTCTAGAATATAACAGTTCAAATTCCATGGGCCTAGTTAAAGTCAATTGCGGGGTTCTGGAGGAGATGAAATGTTTAACTTGTAGAAAGGAGTGTAGCAATATTTTATATATATATCAAAACTCTGTATTATCCTAGAGCCATCCATTGCATTTACACCAAGATATTTTCAATTAAAGGTTGGAAGCTTATGGTTGTGTTACAATTAACCATGGCTCCCCAGAGAGCCGCTGATGTTTGTGTTTCCTGACTCTAGATGTTAATGACCTTCCTGGCTATGCCACACTCACCTCTTATTGTTGTGACACATGGTAATAAAGAACCATGGGGAAAACCACAGCGAGCATCTATAACAGGTATACACTAACAGGTACACAATAAGATGTGTAAGGGGTAGGATGGTGTTGTGTGTCACGTCCTCCATTAACTCGTTAGGCGGCAAGTATGGGTCACATATGAGGCCTACCCTGGGGTGGGTTCTTTGGGCTAGGCCAGACGATTAACATTATCAATCATCACTTATTGTTAACTTCTATAACAGTGAAACATTTATTTCTTTTAACACATTTAAAGCATTTAAGGGAGCCCCATTTCAGAGCAACATAATTACTCTAAAATACAAACCTTTAACGAAACCCACTACCTCAAACTCTCAAGTTCTTAGTTGACTACTTGCGAACACATATAGTTTAATAACCCAAGAGGTATCTTTAGTGGCAGGTTTATTTTGTTTAAAAAAAATATATAACCCCTAAAAAGCACCTCCCTGGAGCTTTTTATGTGGGTTTTAAACCCTTGGAGGCAACGTGGCTTCACCATCATGTGATCGCTATTAGCTCTCACAGTGGTCCCTTGATTGGGAGCCTCCTGGTTCCTAATCATAAGCAAAGACAGAGGGTTATTGAGACAGCTCAATAGGTGTGCTGAGAGCATGCAGTAAGCATACTTTCGTCATGCACCCTCAGGCCCCCTTGGAACATACTTGCAGTGGCTGAGGAGTTAAAGCCCACTTTTCTTGCCACTGTATATACTGAATATGATATGTTACATAGTCTGGTTGAAAAAAGACACAAGTCCATCTAGTTCAACCAGTAAAAGGGGAAAAAAAATCCTAAAAAAAAAATCCAATTTACACAATTCTATACCCACAGCAAAAAAAACCTGCAAAGCATGAACCAATTTCCTCCAATGGGGGAAACAATTTGTTCCTAGAAAAGAATTCAACTCATGTAAGGTGACATGTAGTTGCCATCATCCCTTGATATGTTAAACAATTGAAATAACCTCAAAGAATTGGGATTGTATAGGCAACAAAACAAAAAATTCCAAAATTGAAAAAAGATACAAATTTATTACAAAAATATATAAATATTACAGTACAATTTTAAATAAAAGAAAGACATGAAAAACATGTATAATTTATATAATGTAAATACTGTCCATTATAAGCTGCCATCATCAGATGTTTTTATGACAGATTGAAGCGGATAACCGACGCGTTTCGAATGATAGAAAACATTCTTCCTCAGGGTATATAATAGTATCACATCTATAACAGATCAAAATAAATATTAAACATAGTACAAAAAACCTCACCATCCCACATAGAATTGTGTATAGTGAAAACGTACTTGTCTAAAATAACTGGGCTTGAAAGGTCATGCACTTCATGGCGTCATCAAATGCGGGTGCCTCCACACTGTATATAATGCACAAAAATATATATATATATCTCCTCATCCCTGCCACCCATGGGGTGGGCTGAATTAGTAAATTCAAAGATTTTCTTCCCCCCTTTTTTTGCTTGTTTCTTTTTTCTTTTTGCTTTTGTCCTCCTTTCTATCCTCTCTCCCTTTGCAGTGGTGGTGAGGACTTTTTAAACACCAATCTTTGAATTTACTAATTCAGCCCACCCCATGGGTGGCAGGGATGAGGAGATATATATATATATTTTTGTGCATTATATACAGTGTGGAGGCACCCGCATTTGATGACGCCATGAAGTGCATGACCTTTCAAGCCCAGTTATTTTAGACAAGTAAGTTTTCACTATACACAATTCTATGTGGGATGGTGAGGTTTTTTGTACTATGTTTAATATTTATTTTGATCTGTTATAGATGTGATACTATTATATACCCTGAGGAAGAATGTTTTCTATCATTCGAAACGCGTCGGTTATCCGCTTCAATCTGTCATAAAAACATCTGATGATGGCAGCTTATAATGGACAGTATTTACATTATATAAATTATACATGTTTTTCATGTCTTTCTTTTATTTAAAATTGTACTGTAATATTTATATATTTTTGTAATAAATTTGTATCTTTTTTCAATTTTGGAATTTTTTGTTTTGTTGCCTATACAATCCCAATTCTTTGAGGTTATTTCAATTGTTTAACAATTTATTCCTGATCCTCCCAGAGGCAATTGGATGTTTCCTGGATCAATGTTACTTAAATATGTTACCCATAAATGTGGTCTGGAAGAGAATTATATGTGCACTTGCCTTTGTAACCTTTCATGGGTTGCAATTGTAGTTGCATTGCATTTTTAATGTTGGAGGCTTGGAGGTTTAAGGTTTGAGTTGGAGAAGGTTGGTTGGAGGTTTTGTAATATTGGAGGTGCATTTGTATTGTTGGAGGTTTGAGTTGGAGGAGGTTGGTTGGAGGTTTGAGGTTTTGTGATATTGAGGGTGGATTTGTAATGTTGGAAGCTTAAAGGTTTGATTTGGAGGCGGATGGTTGGAGGTTGAAAGTTTTGTAATGTTGAAGTTTTGCGCTACAGGAGGTTGGCTGGGGTTTTTGTAATATTGGAGGTGCATTTCTAATGTTGGAGGTTTGAGATTTTGTAATATTGAGGGTGGATTTGCAATGTTGGAAGTTTAAGGTTTGAGTTGGAGGCAGATGGTTGGAGGTTATAGGTTTTGTAATGTTGAAGGAGCATTTGTAATGTTGAAGGTTTGAGTTGGAGGAGGTTGGTTGGAGGTTTTGTAATATTGAAGGTGCATTTGTAATATTGGAAGTTTAAGGTTTGAGTTGGAGGCAGATGGTTGAAAGTTTTGTAGTGTTGAAAATTGGAGTTGGAGAAGGATGGCTGGAGGTTTTGTAATGTTGGAGGTGCATTTGTAATGTTGAAGGTTGGAGTTGGAGGAGGATGGTTGGAGGTTTTGTAATGTTGAAGGTGCATTTGTAATGTCGGAGGTTTGGCGGTTAAAGGTTTGAGTTGGAGGAAGATGGTTGGAGATTTTGTAATGTTGAAGGTGCATTTCTAATGTAGGTGGTTTGAGTTGGAGGAGGTTGGTTGGAGGTTTTGAAATATTAGCTGTTGGAGGTTTGAGTTTTTGTAATATTTAACCACTTGCTTACTGGGCACATAAACCCCCTTCGTGCCCAGGCGAAATTTCAGGTTCCGGCACTGCGTCGCTTTAACTGACAATTGCGCGGTCATGCGACGTGGCACCCAAACAAAATTGGCGTCCTTTTTTCCCCCATAAATAGAGCTTTCTTTTGGTGGTATTTGATCGCCCGTGCGTTTTTTATTTTTTGCGTTATAAACAAAAAAAGAGCGACAATTTAAAAATATATATATATTTTTTACTTGTTGCTATAATAAATATCCCAATTTTTTTTTTTTTTAAATATATTTTTTTCTCAGTTAAGGCCGATACGTATTCTTCTACGTATTTTTGTAAAAAAAAAAAAAAAAAAAAATCACAATAAGTGACTGCTTTGCGCAAAAGTTATAGCACCTACAAAATAGGGGACAGAATTATGATTTTTTTTTTAAATATTTTTTTATTGGGACTGCGAAATTGCGGCGGACACATCGGACACTTTTGACACATTTTTGGCGCCATTCACATTTATACAGCGACCAGTGCTATAAATATGCACTAATTACTGTATAAATGTGACTGGCATTGAAGGGGTTAACACTAGGGGGTGAGGAAGGGGTTAAATGTATTGCCTGGGTGTGTTCTAACTGTGTGGGGGGAGGGGGGTGACTGGGGGAGGTGATCGATGCTGTCTCCCTATGTACAAGGGAAACAGCATCAGTCGCCTCTCACTGACAGGACGTGGAGCTCTGTGTTTACACTCAGAGCTCCACGTCCCTGCTCTCTCACCGTCGATCGCGTGTACCTGACGGACATCGCGGGCACCGGGTACACGCATCGGATCCTCGGTGATGCGTCGAGACTGTTTTTCCCCGTTGAGTGCCACCCTGTCACGTACCTGGTTGGAGGCCGAAATGCCGAGAGGGCACCCCTTGCGGCTAAGTGCAGTACACCCCTGAGGTTGGGTACAGAGGGTGTAGTGCCCAGAGAAGCACAGGTTGCCAAAAGGATCCAGAAGAGAGAGCTGGTGAGTGTCTGAAGAATGCTGGAGAATACAGTAAACACCGCTGGGCTGCAGTCTCTAGAAGTCCTTGGTAATACTTGGCAAGGTGTGCACAAGGAGCAACAGTGGAAGCCGGCTGCGGATCAAACACTGTGGATCCAGGCAGGAGATGCAGGTTTGCAGGAATGGAGACAAGCTAAGATCTGGTGTTGGAAAACAGGCAGGAACAGATAACTGAAGCGAAGTCCGTGAAACAAGCCGTGATCAGGTGCTGGAGAAGGTAACAAGTCAGTAAAGCAAGCCAGGGGGTCAAACCAGGAGATCGGATCAGACAGGTCAGGAACAAGCCGGGTCACAACAGGAAATCCAAACAGTAATAATACAGAGCCTCAGGAACTCAGGAAGGCTGACGACAATCCAGCAATTTGGATCAGACAGTGGCAGCCATTTATAGACCAGCAGGAGGATCTTCCTGTCACATGATGAGCCTATGGCTTCCATTTCTTCTACTGGCAAGATTGCCAGTACTTCTTCTATGGCCATTTCTTCTACTGGCAAGATTGCCAGTACTTCTTCTATTGCCATTTCTTCTACTGGCAAGATTGCCAGTACTTCTTCTATTGCCATTTCTTCTACTGGCAAGATTGCCAGTACTTCTACGGACATTTCCCTGACACACCCTGTGGCGCGCGCGGGGAATTACAAGGAAATCACGTCCAAAGACGTGACCCCGGCGCCTCAGGTCCGCGCTGTTGACGTATTCTGTCAATGGCGCAGACCCGAAATGGTTAAGGTGCATTTGTAATGTTGCAGGTTTGAGTTGGAGTTTTTTTTTATGTTCAAGGTACATTTGTAATGTTGGAGGTTTGAGTTGGAGGAGGTTGGTTGGTGGTTTTGTGATATTGGAGATGTCTTTGTACTGTTGGAGGTTTGAGTTGGAGGAGGTTGGGGGTTTCGTAATATTGAAAGTGCATTTGTAATGTTGGAGGTTTAAGGTTTGAGTTTGGGGTTTTGTAATGTTGAAAGTATATTTTTAATGTTGGAGGTTTGATATGGGCGAGGTTGGTTGGGGGTTTTGTAATATTAGGAGTGTCTTTGTACTGTTGGAGGTTTCAGTTGGAAGAGGTTGATTGGAGGTTTGAGTTGGAGGCGGGTGGTTGGAGGTTCAAGGTTTTGTAATTTTGAAGGTGCATTTGTATTGTTGAAAGTTTGAGTTCGAGGAGGTTGGTTCAGGGTTTTGTAATATTGGAGGTGCATTTGTAATGTTGGAGGATTCGGATTTGAGTTTGAAGAGGTTGGTTGAAGGTTGGAGGTTTTGTAATTTGGAGGAAAATTTGTAATGTTGGAGGTTTAAAGTTGGAGGAAGATGGTTGGAAGTTTTCTAATTTTGGAGGTGCATTTGTAATGTAGGAGGTTTGAGTTGGAGGAGGTTGGTTGAAGGTTTTGTAAAATTAGAGGTGTCTTTGTACTGTTAGAGGTTTGAGTTGGAGGAGGTTGGGTGTTTTTTTTAATATTGAAGGTGCATTTGTAATGTTGAAGGTTTGAGTTTGAGGTTTTGTAACATTGAAGGTGCATTTGTAATGTTGGAGTTTTGAGGAGGTTGGTTGGAGGTTTTGTAATATTAGAGGTGTCTTTGTACTGTAGGAGGTTTAAGGTTTGAGTTTGGGGTTTTGTAATGTTGAAAGTATATTTGTAATGTTGGAGGTTTGAGTTGGAGGAGGTTGGTTAAGGTTTTTGTAATATTCAAGGTGCATTTGTAATGTTGGAGATTTAAGGTTTGAATTCAAAGAGGTTGGTTGGAAGTTGGAGGTTTTGTAATGTTGAAGATGCATTTGTAATGTTGGAGGTTTGGAGGTTTTAGGTTTGAGTTGGAGGAGGATGGTTGGAGGTTTTGTAATGTTGAAGATGCATTTGTAATGTTGGAGGTTTGCAGGTTTGAGTTGGAGGAGGATGGTTTGAGGTTTTGTAATGTTAAAGGTACATTTGTAATGTTGGAGGTTTACCACTTCAGGCCCGCGCTACCGTCGGATGACGGCAACAGCGCGGGCCTGAATATCCAACATACCGTCATTTGACGGCATGTCATTCAGGCGCTCCCAGCGCGCGCTGTAGAGCGCGCTGCGGGGAAGCCCTGTGTTGTCCGTGTCCCTTGGACACGGCCAATCACAGATCGCGGCGAACGGCCAATCAGAGTGGCCGTTTGCGATGCGATCTGTGGGCGAATGAGAGATGATCTCTCATAGATCATCTCTCATTGCCGTTTTACACAGAGACAGCGTCCTGTCTCTGGAGAGGAGGAGCCCGATCTGTGTTCCTTCCTACATAGGGACACAGATCGGTCACCCCCCCTCCCCCCACAGTTAGAACACACCTTTAACCCCTTCCTCACCCCCTAGCGTTAACCCCTTCAATGCCAGTCACATTTATACTGTAATTAGTGCATATTTATAGCACTGATCGCAGTATAAATGTGAATGGCGCCAAAAATGTGTCAAAAGTGTCCGATGTGTCCGCCATAACGTCTCAGTACCAATAAAAATCGCAGATCGCCGCCATTTCTAGTAAAAAAAATAAAAAAAAAATTCTCTCCCCTATATTGTAAGCGCTATAACTTTTGCGCAAACCAGTCGCTTATTGCGATTTTTTTATTTATTTTTTACCAAAAATATGTAGAAGAATACGTATCGCCCTAAACTGAGAAAGAAAAATGTGTTTTTTTTTTTAATTGGGATATTTATTATAGCAACAAGTAAAAAATATTGTATTTTTCTTCAAAATTGTCGCTCTTTTTTGTTTATAGCGCAAAAAATAAAAATCGCACAGGCGATCAAATACCACCAAAAGAAAGCTCTACTTGTGGGGAAAAAAGGACGTAAATTTTGTTTGGGAGCCACGTCGCACGTCCGCGCAATTGTCAGTTAAAGCGACGCAGTGCCGGAAGCTGAAATTTTACCTGGGCAGGGGGGGGGGTGTAAGTACCCAGTATGCAAGTGGTTAAGTTGGAGAAGGATGGTTGGAGGTTTTCTAATGTAGGAGGTGCATTTGCAATGTAGGAGGTTTGCAGGTTTGAGTTGGAGGAGGATGGTTGGAGGTTGGAGGTTTTGTAAAGTCGGAGGTAAATTTGTAATGTTGGAGGTTTCAACATGCTACTTGTATAAACAAACTTTTATCCTAATCCAATATTGGAGTTGTTATCTATCTATTTAGCTCAGTGTTTCTCAACTCCAGTCCTCAAGGTGCCCCGGCAGGTCATGTTTTCGGGCTTTCCATTATTTTGCACAGGTGATTTGATCAGTTTCACTGCCTTTAGTAATTACCGCAGCCATTTCATCTGAAGGAAATCCTGAAAACATGACCTGTTGGGGCGCCTTGAGGACTGGAGTTGAGAAACACTGACCTAGCTTGCTATCTAGCTATCCATCTATCTCTACATCCTTTATAATTGGTGAACCGCAATTAGTCGTTTTTCAACAGAAATTACATTTCCTTCACTTTTGTTGAAAAGTTTTTTTTTTTCAAGTTGGCATACGTTCCTAATATCCTGCAGTCACCTTTGAGACAATGCATTTATTTATTTTTTTGCTACAAGTCAGTGTGATATTCAACAGACTAAGTTTATTAATCTCTCCTAAAGCCACAAGCCGAGAGCTACAGGTCTGGTTTAATTGGGGTCACTTCATACCTCGCTGTTCATTAACACTAACAAATCCCTAAGTCTGAAGTATTCTCTTTAAATGATCTGAGGGATCATCAACCTCACAGGTAAAAAATAAATAAAAAAAAATTGTTAACTCCAGACTTTAATTCAAATCACAAAGAGAAAAGAATATTATTGTACTTGTTATAAAATGGTTTGAGATGAAGCCTCCACCGAACAAGCCCAGTGTTCACTCGAGGCTCCAGTTTAATTGGCTCTCATTACCGACGCTCCCAGTCTGGTGGTTAATTTTCTAACATTTCTTGTTCCGTGGCACAAAAGAAAAAGTGTATATATATATAGAGAACAAATATATTTTATAGAACAAAAATATATTTATTTATTATATATATATATATATATATATATATATATATATATATATATATATATATATATATATATACAGATATACACACACACACATATATATATTAATATTATTTATTTATTATAATAAAGTCCACTTCAAGCTAGACCGTTGTTTGTTAAAAAAAAAAAAAAAAAAACAAGAGATTTCTCTATTATTGTGGAATGGAAGGGGTAACAGTCGGTTATTCATTTGCATATATCAGTTTGGGAATCGCAATGAATTCATTATGCGTGATCGATTCTTTATTATTCAAACGTTGGCAGCATTCTAAATTTCATATGCTGAAGTTTTTACAACATGATTATATTAATGATTGCCACATTGTTAAAGCAGAACTCCGGGGGAGGAGGGGGGATAATGTGTCCCCATGCAGTGGGGCTGTTCTGACACTGCATGGGTTAATGGCTTGTTTTTGTCTAGGGGAGAGGAAGCCGGAGATATACTAACCTTATCCGGTGTTCTGTCAAGTTCTCCAACCCGTCAGGAACTCTGACAGCTTAATTTCCAGTTTATTTAACCACTTAAGACCCGGACCATTATGCAGGTTAAGGACCTGTCCAGTTTTAACTGACAATTTCGTGTGACGTGGCTCCCAAACAAAACTGGCGTCCTTTTTTCCCTCACAAATAGAGCTTTCTTTTTGTGGTATTTGATCACCTCTGCGGTTTTTATTTTTTGCGCTATAAACAAAAAAAGAGCGTCAATTTTGAAAAAAATGCAATATTTTTTACTTTTTGCTATAAGAAAATTTCCCAAAAAAGGGTGTCCTAAGGGAGTGATTCTTACTGTAGGGGAGTGTGGCTGTAGGCGTGACGTCACCGATCGTCATTCCCTATATCAGGGAACAGACGATCAGTGTCACTGCCACAGTGAAGAACGGGGAAGGTTTGTTTACACTCACCTCTCCCCGTTCGTCAGCTCCTGTGACCGATCGCGGGACACTGGCTTTGATCGGGTCCTGTGGGCGTGGTCACGGAGCTTTGGACCCGGTCACGTGTGTGTGCCTGACCCACGGCTGGGCTCTTAAAGGCGACGTACCTGTACGTGCCTGTGCCCAGATGTGCCATTCTGCCGACGTACAAAGTCAGTAGGGGGTCCTTAAGTGGTTAAAAAGAAGCAGTAATTGGAGTTTTTGATGACTTGGTGGTTGGACACAACACTGGCAACCGAATAGCGTCCGGTGCAGGATATTATGAGCGGAGATTCTTACTTTGCTCTGATACTAGCCAACAAATGGCCACCTCGTAGGCGGCGACAACTTTGTCCTTGTTAGCCACTGTGCTGTCAAAGCAGCTCAGTCTTCCTGTACTGACTATTCGGCTGTCGGTGTTGTGTCCAACCACCATTTCGTCAAAATCTCTGATTACTAAGGTTTTAAATAAACCGGAAGTGACGTGGTTGGAGTTTCTGATGGGTTGACAGAACACAGGCGATCCTATCAGCACAAGACCAGTCCCTGGCGCTACCGCCCCCTCCCCCCGCGATCTAGTTGTCTGATCCTGGCGTTATCACAAAAAACAGCTTTGGACGTCAGGAACAGTCCACTGGACGTGGGGGGTTGCCGTTTTCCAGAGGAATTATTTATCGCCACTGTGCCCATCAATTGTCTCCACTGTGCCATGCCATCAAATGCAGCCACTGTGCCATCAATTGTCGCCACTGTGCCCATTAATTGTCACCGCTGTTCCATGCCAAACGCAGCCACTGTGTCATCAATTGTTACCACTGTGCCATCAATTGTCGCCACTGTGCCATGCCAAATGCAGCCACTGTGCCATCAAACGCAGCCACTGTACCATGCCATCAAACGCAGCCACTGTGCATAAAATTGTCGCCACTGTGCCCATCAATTGTCGCCACTGTGCCCATCAATTGTCACCACTGTGCCCATCAATTGTCACCACTGTGCCCATCAATTGTCACCAATGTGCCCATCAATTGTCACCAATGTGCCCATCAATTGTCGCCACTGTGCCCTGTAAAATGCTGAACTTCCTTCCTATAAATTGAATACACAACCTCAAATTTACCTCCTGTGTTAATTTCAGATTGCCCCCCCCCCCACCCAGCACTAACTTTTCTGGGGTCAGCCATCCTCCTTCCACGGTCTCTCGATGTCTTCTCCCACCCTCGATGTTGCTTCAGCCAATCAGGTTACCGGTAACCAGAACCAGTGAACCTGATTGGTTGAGACGCCTGTCAGTGTTAGCCAGGGGAACGCACCCCCCGTGCGTCCCCTGGTAAACTATTTGTTAACTATTTGTCCTGGTTAACTATGTGCGGCTGGCTCTGATAGACAATTCCACAGCCAACCAGCTGCTCTTATTCAGATGGCCGGCGCTCACCAGGGGGCCGGCCATCTGAATAGTGGGCGGCAGCAACAATACATAGATTCATGCAATGCATAAATCTATGTATTGTATTCAGTGGCGGTGCAGGAGCGAGAGTGGGCGGCGCTTCTGCGCCCTCTATGGACGCACCCACACTGGTTGCCACCTAGAATGAGGAGATCCATGTTACTCAATAGCTAATTATTTTTTAGTGAAATGGTTTTACAGACACACAGAAATAGGCAACTCTATTCTGGAGACTTCAATGAAAAAAGAAAAAAAAAAATGCACACGGCATTTGCCACTCTCATTCCCAGGCAGACTCATAATCCGTTGCCTTCCTCAGGTCCCCCTATTTATCACACTCGGGATGATAGAAACGTCAAGTTGCGAATACAGAATAATCAGCTCTATGAAATGAATGCACGCTGTTCGCCTTCAGTCTGTCTATTACAATGCATGCAAAATGCAGAGACCGTTCTTGAGAATCCCCCTAATTTCAATATCTCTTCCCAACCATCGCAGATAAAAAGCCATCACCTCATAAATGGAGTCCCTGTGCTGCGTAACAATCCATATGTCATTAAAGTTATCAGAGAAAAGGCCATTTCCTCCGCACCGAGGCTCATATCTGGATCTTTAATCAGAATTATACATTTACATTCATTCTCCTGGCCGAGGATTTGAAAAGCGGCGACGGCGTATTCATTTTTCCGAAGACATTCCTCCGCTGATTCAATCACAGTCCTTTTTCTATCATCTCTACTTTTTATCGCCTGCACAGCTCTGACCCACCGTAATGAGACGGTAATAGCGGCGGGAAAAGGCCTCGCAGTCACCTGCTGAGAGATTTCTTCATTTTTTCTGAGGTCATCGGAGACAAGGCGATCGCCCGCCGCCCGATGGCTCAACCTGACCGCGTTATAGAAAGAAGGAATTCACTCAACCAGAGTGGCCACCTCTTCCAAAGGTGATTAATGGAGCTTTAACTGAACAATAAGGAAACATCTCTCAGCTAGGGAGGTAACACTTTCTCAAATTGAAGGAAAAAAAATCTTAAAAAATAAAATAATCCAAGAATTTATCATTGCTACAAAGCCAACACTTTTTATTATTTATGTTTTTGATGGGTTAAAAAATCCCTAGAAGTTTTTTTTTATTTTTATTTATTTCCAGTTTAGTAAAAAATGTTGCTTTATCAGGGGTTTTAATACAATAAAAAGGGGCCCACTGCAGAACATGTGAAAGGGTACTGGCTTGGAGGGAAGGGCCCTGGGACGGAGGGAAGGGCCCTGGGACCGATGGAACGGGGACGGGGGCCCTTTGTGTTTTTTTGCACCTGGGCTGTGAAGGTTATAGTTACGCCTCTGCATTCTCCACCAGGGTTCTTCCAGTGTTTGCTAGGGGTTCTTTGAGTTTTGGTTGGTTGACCCCCCACCTGATGGTGCCTTCATAATTTCGGCCACCAATGTAAGGGACATTCTTCTCACTGATCACCAATGTAAGGGACATTCTTCTCACTGATCACCAATGTAAGGGACATTCTTCCCACTGATCACCAATGTAAGGGGCATTCTTCCCACTGATCACCAATGTAAGGAACATTCTTCCCACTGATCACCAATGTAAGGGACATTCTTCTCACTGATCACCAATGTAAGGGGCATTCTTCTCACTGATCACCAATGTAAGGAGCATTCTTCTCACTGATCACCAATGTAAGGGACATTCTTCCCACTGATCACCAATGTAAGGGACATTCTTCCCACTAATCACCAATGTAAGGAACATTCTTCTCACTGATCACCAATGTAAGGAACATTCTTCTTACTGATCACCAATGTAAGGGACATTCTTCTCACTGATCACCGATGTAAGGGACATTCTTCTCACTGATCACCAATGTAAGGGACATTCTTCTCACTGATCACCGATGTAAGGGACATTCTTCTCACTGATCACCAATGTTAGGCCTCGTACACACGATCAAATCTGTATGCTGGAAACGGTCTGCTAGACCGTTTCAGCAGACAGATTCGATCGTGTGTACGGGCAAACAGACGGATTTGGCCACCCGACAGATTTCAAAGCATGCTTTGAAATCTGTCGGCTGGGAACCCGTCCGCCCGACATGTCTGCTGGTTAGTACGCTAACCAGCAGACATGTCTTCTCTCACACGCGCCGAATGGTTTCGACGCATGCGCGGAAGTGTTTTACTTCCTGGTGCGGTGACGTGGCGGTGTCAACGTCACCGACACGTCAGCGCGCTGTCTGCTGGCGGGGATTTTGGTTTGCTCGTGTGTACACGCGAGCAAACCAAAATGCCAGCAGACAGATTTGTTCAAATCGGTCGAACAGACCGTTTTGAACAAATCTATTTACTCGTGTGTACGAGGCCTAAGGGACATTCTTCCCACTGATCACCAATGTAAGGGACATTCTTCCCACTGATCCCCAATGTAAGGGACATTCTTCTCACTGATCACCAATGTAAGGGACATTCTTCCCACTGATCACCAATGTAAGGGGCATTCTTCCCACTGATCACCAATGTAAGGAACATTCTTCTCACTGATCACCAATGTAAGGAGCATTCTTCTCACTGATCACCAATGTAAGGGACATTTTTCCCACTGATCACCAATGTAAGGAGCATTCTTCTCACTGATCACCAATGTAAGGGACATTCTTCCCACTGATCACCAATGTAAGGAACATTCTTCTCACTGATCACCAATGTAAGGAACATTCTTCTAACTGATCACCAATGTAAGGAACATTCTTCTAACTGATCACCAATGTAAGGGACATTCTTTTCACTGATCAACAATGTAAAGAACATTCTTCCCACTGATCACCAATGTAAGGGACATTCTTCTCACTGATCACCAATGTAAGGGACATTCTTCCCACTGATCACCAATGTAAGGGGCATTCTTCCCAATTTTTCTTTATTAAAAGTCTTGCAATCAAAAAGCATACAATCACTATATAAAACATACATAAATATATACATATTTACATAAATGAAAATAAATATAGCAAATCTGCTCTCAAACAAAAGACTTTACAGCAAAGCAAAAATCATGTAATCACTGATGAAAAAAACTCCTACTACAACTCACACCACTACACCAGACAAACAAGGTCAAGAAACAAACCCGCACCCATTATGCATGCAGCCCTTCTTCAAAAGGATACTAACCAACAAAAGCTAAGGGAGTGAAAAAGACAGAAAAGGAAAAGAACTCCTCAATCAGAGATGGACAGCTCACCAAAGGCAAGTCTGATATTCCTCCACGCCCTTTTCCAGACCGCCCGAGGTTCCCTGCCCTTCTCAAGACCCCGAATTTTCCCAACCTCACCCAGAATATCGTGCACCACCACCTCGACAGAGAGGACTTTCTTCCGCAGGGTAATCTGGCACCGTGCATTCCATGTGAAGTAACGGACAACTATACTAACTAGAAAAAGTGTATTGAAATCAAAATCCCAGCGAGTCGGGAATGCCCCGTACACCCACTCTGCATAACCCATGCGATAGAAAAAGGGAATGCCTAGAGCCCTCCCCACCCTTTTATACACCTCTATGTTAAAGGGACACTGCAGCAAAAAGTGGTCCATAGACTCCACTTTACCAACACACTCCACCCTAGGACAATCCCGATCATCCACAGAGCGATTCTTCAGGTTCCCTCTCACATAGAGCCTTCCATGGAAAGCGAGCCAGGCTTGATCCCTAAACTTCAGAGGGATTCTTTCTAAATTAATTAAACGCAACCCCTCCCTCATTACAGAGCCTGGGCAATCCCTTAAGGCCAGTGACACACTGAAAGCCAAGCTCAAAATTCTCTTCTCCAGAAGCTTCCTGGGGAGGGACTTGATATCCTCTGCTGTCACCTGCCACTGCCGAAGTATTTTCAGGCACGGGGCAACATAAGCCGGGAGCTTGCCATGTTGGACTCTTAGACTTTTCACTGGCCCGCCATCTTCCCAGCATCGCAGAAAAGGCCTAAAACAAGACTGAAAAATACCCACCCATCCCGGCGGGTTCTCTGCTAGCATGTTACCAAGATTGTACTTTAAAAAGAGCAGAGAAAAAAAAACTATTGGGTTGACCATTCCTAGGCCACCCTCCCGCCTAGACAGGTAAGTTACATTGCGTTTTATCAGGTTCAGCCTATTTCCCCATAACAGTTGAAAAAAACAGCTGTACACCCTTGCATAGAGAGATGGTGGCAAGATACAGACGAAGCTGACATATAAAAAGATTGGGACCAGGTACGTTTTGATCAAGTCAACCCTCTCCCTCAAGGAAAGCCTCCATTTCTTCCAACTTGCTACTTTGGCATTGGCACACACCAACCTGCTTTCCCAATTTCGATGACCATAGTCACCAGGACCAAATTTGTTGCCCAACACTTTAATTTCCTGCTGGGGCTCTGGGAAGGCATCCGGAAGTTCGAAGCTTTCACCCTCCTCACCCATCCAGAAAACTTCACTCTTTTCATGGTTGACTTTAGAACCAGAGGCCTCTGTGTACTGCTCTATCATAGAGACCACCTCCTGCGCCTCCTCCGTCCCAGAGACAATAACAGACACATCATCGGCGTAGGCCACGACCTTCAAGGGCGGCACACCAGCAATGCCCAAAGGCACCCCGCACAACGATCCACTCTCTAGCCTTTTATGAAGGGGTCGATTGCGAATACATATAGCAGAGGGCTCAGAGGACATCCCTGGCGCACACCAGAGCCAACCTCAAAAGGCCGTCCAACCCAACCATTAACCAGTGGGAAGCTCTCAGCCCCTCTATATAATGTCTTCAGCCAATCTATAAACCTCCCCTGCAGGCCGTATCTACCAAGTAGCAAATACAGGTACTCGTGATTGACTCTATCAAAAGCCTTCGCCTGATCCAGTGCCAGCAAGTACTTTCTCCATCCAGCAGCCCTGCATCGTTCCAAAGCCTCCCGGACAGCTAAAATCTCTGAAAAGGTGCTTCTACCTTGGACCGAGCAGTGCTGATGACTGGACAACAAATCGCATGCCACTGACGACAAGCGCCAAAAAAGAATCTTCGCCAAGATCTTTCTATCAACATTGAGAAGACTGATGGGGCGCCAGTTCTCAATCATTGAGGGGTCTTTACCTTTTGACAGAAGAATCACAGCGGATTGCCTCATGGAGGGAGGGAGCGAACCGTCTTCTAGACAGCTGTTATAAACCTCCGCTAAAAAGGGAGCCAGAATGGACTTAAAACACTTGTAGAATTCAGCTGTCAACCCATCTGGTCCAGGCGATTGTTTGGTAGCCAGCTTCTCTATAGCATGAACTACCTCATCCGCTGAAATTGGTTCTGTCAAATCCAACAAAGGCAATGTACCATTTCCCAATCCTGGAGTAGAATCCAGAAAGCTTTCCATCTTGTCCCGACAAAGGTCCTTTCTTCCCAAAAGGTCAGCGTAATATGATCTGAAGATTTCCAGGATCCCTGATCTGGACTTCACCAGGGAACCCGTACCATCCCTCAGGCCTATGACCGTCTTAACTGCTATGCCTTGCTTACAGTTCTGGTAAGGATCAGGTGAGTGATATTTTCCATAATCTCTCTCCAGAACCAAGGAGGCATGCCGGTCGTATTGACACTTCCTAAGAAGAAACTTCACCTCAGAGATCTCCCCTGGATCTCCTCCATACGAGACAAGACGATCAAGCTTCCTCCGCAAATGCTGGTAGGCAATGTACATACCAAGCTGCTTCTTCTTACCTATGGCCTTGAAAAGTCCAATTGCCCTTTGTTTCACAAGCTCCCACCACTCTGACTTACTGCTGCAAAAGTCCAGAATAGAAACCTGTGCCTGAAAAAAATCCTCAAAGGATTGTCTTACCTCTACATCTTCCAGGAGAGCCAAATTCAGTTTCCAGGTACCCCTTCCCCTGGGTGGAGTGTCCGAGGCATTCAGAGTCACAGACAGCATACAGTGGTCAGAGAACTCCACCGCCCTCAACTCAGGAGCCGAGAAAGTAGAGTTCTCCTTTAAAAAAAACCTATCTATCCTACTCTGACTATTCCCTCTCTGAAATGTGAATCCCGTGCTGCCAGGGCAGTGCTTAATATGCACATCTACCAGGCCTGCTTGTCTCACCATATCTCTAAGAAAAACGCTATCGTATCCCAGCCTGTCTATGGAGCCTCTCCTGTCTTCAGGCCTAATGATGGTGTTAAAGTCACCTCCAAAGACAACCTGCTGGGACGTAAAAAGGAAGGGCTTGATCTCTGTGAGGAGGCATTTCCTGCCCCACCTTGTCTGCGGCCCATAGATATTGATCAGGCGCAGGTCATGCCCCCTAACAGAAACGTCCAACACCATGCATCTACCTATTTCTACCTCAATTACCCGCCGGCACGTTACCATATCGGTTTTAAAAAGTACCGCAACTCTGCTGCAGGGCTCAGCCGCAAGAGACCAAAAGGAGGGACCGCATCTCCACTCCCTTTTTGCCAGATGGACATCGGCCAAAGTATGGAGCCAGGTCTCTTGCAAAAATAAAATCTCGGCATCAAACTCGCTGAGCAAAAATAAGGCCATATCACGAGCTCTTGCAGATTTAATGCTGGCGACATTAATGGTCGCCACCTTTATCGGAGTGGGAACTGCCATCAGGATGATTGGGGTAGTCGTTTCTTGACCTTCACCACACTCTCATCACCAGAAACAGCTCTCTTCAAACTACGCGACTCCCCCTCATCCATAGATAATAAGGGAGAAGACAAAGACATCTCATCGCCCGACAACACATTAAAGGTGTTACCAAGGGGAACCCCTCTTGGATCCGACTCTGAGGAAGAAACGACCGGTTTTTTAGTCTTTCTCTTCTTTTTTTTCCCCTTCCTGACTTTCTCCCACCCCTCCTCATCCGAATCCCCATCAACCGAATGTGAGACATGGGGTACGGACACCCTTCCATCAGCCCCACCCAGCACCCCCACATTCCCCTGACCACGCTTGCGCAGCCGAGGGACTGGAGGCTGAGTGGAAAGATCCGCTAAACCTGCCCCCCCAGCAGCCTCCGCCAGTCTGGAGGATCTACGAAATGATGCATTAGGGACAGAAGGGACAGATTTAGGGACCACATCTCTAGGGGGAACAGAAACAGATGTCACAGACACAGGAGGGACAGACTCAGGGACCACATCACTAGGGGGAACAGAAACAGATGTCACAGACACAGAAGGGACAGACTCAGTGACCATACCACTGGGGGGAATAGAAACAGATGTCACAGACACAGAAGGGACAGACTCAGGGACCACACCACTGGGGGGAATAGAAACAGATGTCACAGAAGGGACAGACTCAGGGACCACATCACTAGGGGGAACAGAAACAGATGTCACAGACACAGAAGGGACAGACTCAGGGACCACACCACTGGGGGGAATTGAAACAGATGTCACAGACACAGAAGGGACAGACTCAGTGACCACATCACTAGAGGGAACAGAAACGGGTGCCACAGACACAGGAGGGACAACAACAGTTTTGGTGGCCTCATCCTCCTTATCCAGCCTCTGCAGCTCAGCCTCCAACCCTGGCAGGTTATGTAATGCCTCTGGGCAAAGACTGTAGGGGTGACCAAGTTTTTGGCACAAGTTGCACCGAATATCAGTACAGTCTTTAGCCAAATGGTCCAGCGCCTGGCACAAAGAACATTTCTTACGGTGCATGTGGAGGCAAAGTGGCCCTTGTCCCCACATTTATTGCACACCTTAGGCTGACCCTGGTAAAAAATGGTCAGCCTGTCCCTCCCCAGAAAGGCTGAACAGGGCAGATGTTGAACAACATTTCCCTGCACCCCCAATTTTAACGACACTGTCCAGGCCCCTGTCCATATCCCATGCTGATCAAGGACCTTCCGCAGTGGAGCGAGGACCTCACCATACCGGCGTAACCACACCATCAAATCAGCCTCTGGGATGGATTCATTACGCACGAGGATAGTCACTGATTTTATTAGAGGCTGCCTGGAAACCACCTTTGGCATCCAACCATTCCACTGCGGAAGGTCCCTGCGCCCCCTAAAACGTTCCCAAAACAAATCCAAACCCTCAGGTTTTACAAAGGACAAATCAAATTCCGAACTTCCAACAGGACAAATCAATGCAAAAATGTCTGCGACTTTAAATCCCATCTCCAGAATCAACTCTGCCACCCTCCCCCTTACTGGTGGGGTCCCCTCCCCCTCCCACTTCAACTGGACCACGTTTCTTCTTTTGTACCCACCAACCATCCCCCCACTAAACCCCCCCAAATTGTGACCACCAACATTTGCACCTATCCCCCCACCCTCCTTGGTGCGACTCCCCAAAACTGCTGCATAGCTGCCGGTGTTCACAGACCTCCCCGCAGAGGGTCCAGCTGTGCGTTTTGCAGATGAGTCTTTCCTCTGCTGAGCAGGAGGAGAAATGTCATTGTTAACCCCTTCACCACCACCCACCACATCCATTGCTTCATCAATACTATTACTGTTATTATTTCCTGGCACATTCATAGTTCCTGCCGTGTCCACGCTCACAGCGGCACCCTCACATACTTCACCTCCAGGCAGACTCTTCGCCATCGGGACAGGACTGTCAGATAAGCAAGATTGCTGTGATACAGCGACAGGTAGATCAGTGCTGGAAACTTCCATTGCTGCTTCCACTCCACTTGCTGCACTGTGCTGCTCCCCTCCCCCACCTGCATCAATCAGCCCAGGTGAGGCTGAAACAGGCTCTTTGGAGCTGGCAGCCATCTTGGTTGTAGAACAACAGGTCCCAGCAGTCATAGCAGAATCCATTTGCGGGGGGCATGATGTAGATCCATCCATACTGCTCTGGTGGGCTGGTGACACCTCTACTAGGGGATTTTTCTTCATATCTGCAGAGGATTTCTCCACAGCAGAAACACCACTTACTACAGCCGGGACACCGTCCACTTTAGCCGGGACACCACTCACTGCAGCCGGGACACCCATGTTGGAAGGCGGCTGCACCGTACAGTGGGATTTCTCCACCAGTGCCGGTCTGCGACCCTTCTGCGACTCCACAGCGACTTCTGACGCTTCACCAGCAGACCTGTCTGCCCTTAGGGGTGACTCCATCTGCTGGATAAACTGTAGGGTGCCATGTTCACCCTCAACCCCCTGGCTGGTTGCCGCTGGCGATTCCCCAGCCTGACATGGGGGGAGAGGTGCAGAGGCAGATGGACCCGGGTTGTCTGTAACATGCGACTGCCGCTGATCCACAGAGGTCTGGCTGGCAAATCTCCTCTCGTTTTTAAATTTTTCCGCAAACGCTCCACTCTTATCTTTTAACTTCTCCAACAGTAAAGATTGTTTTTTTACTTTCTCCTCCATCTCTTGTAGCTCAGGCTTCATGGCCGAACGGTTCCTACTCCAGGCATTGAAGTACTTGGTCTTGAAGTTTTTATGTTCATCTTTCAAACACTTAAGTTTTTCCTCCGCTCTTCCGATCGCCCGAAAATGATCGATGACCTTTTGTCTGAATACATCTGTACTCTCACCAGGGACTGGACCCACAGTCAGATCCTGCACCACCTCCTCCTCCTCACTAGGCCCCGTATCATCAGGGGGATCCGTCCCAGGGCCTCCCCCAGGATCAGGCATTGTTCCTGGGCCAAGCTAGCAGGCAAGGCCCAGGCTTGAAAAAAGGCTGGTTCTCTCAGAGAGCTCCTTGGGTGTGTCCTCCTCCTTCTTCCCACTGATCACCAATGTAAGGAACATTCTTCCCACTGATCACCAATGTAAGGAACATTCTTCTCACTGATCACCAATGTAAGGAACATTCTTCTCACTGATCACCAATGTAAGGGACATTCTTCTCACTGATCACCAATGTAAGGAGCATTCTTCTCACTGATCACCAATGTAAGGGACATTCTTCTCACTGATCACCAATGTAAGGAACATTCTTCCCACTGATCACCAATGTAAGGGACATTCTTCCCACTGATCACCAATGTAAGGAACATTCTTCTCACTGATCACCAATGTAAGGGACATTCTTCTCACTGATCAACAATGTAAGGAGCATTCTTCTCACTGATCACCAATGTAAGGGACATTCTTCCTACTGATCACCAATGTAAGGGACATTCTTCTCATTGATCACCAATGTAAGGGACATTCTTCTCACTGATCACCAATGTAAGGGACATTCTTCCTACTGATCACCAATGTAAGGGACATTCTTCTCATTGATCACCAATGTAAGGGACATTCTTCTCATTGATCACCAATGTAAGGGACATTCTTCCCACTGATCACCAATGTAAGGGACATTCTTCTCACTGATCACCAATGTAAGGAGCATTCTTCTCACTGATCACCAATGTAAGGAGCATTCTTCTCACTGATCACCAATGTAAGGAACATTCTTCTCACTGATCACCAATGTAAGGAACATTCTTCTCACTGATCACCAATGTAAGGGACATTCTTCCCACTGATCACCAATGTAAGGAGCATTCTTCCCACTGATCACCAATGTAAGGGATATGACTGCTGTATAACAGATGTCATAAAACCCACATTAACCCCCATATACATAAACCCTTACTCTTAACTATAGAAAACGAGACCACAACCGTGTTGTAGTTATAACAGGCCGTAGCAGACCAATTTATTAAACCAATATAGATAAATAACTCTATAAAAATTAAGATGATAACTTAATAACATAAACATAATAACATAAATACAGTAAATAACATCTAAATGGTGTTGGTCTCAGCAGGGACTAAATACCCCTATAGGGGAAAAAAACATAATGCACTGCGGTACTTAACAGTGTATGATAGGCCTCCTGCCAAAAAGCTGGCCCAGAGACAGCCACAGACCGCAGTGCCCCATTATCACTTCCCAGCTAACCTCCGTTAGCTGGAAACCATTACCGTGACCCATAGCAATGATGGGTCTCCAACACTCCTCCTTCTGCCATATCTTTCCTCTCCTGCCAAGACCAACACCCGCCACAGCACCCAAGGGGAACCACCTTACCCTTGGGCGCCCCTCCAAACACGAAGGGCTCTCTGTACTCCATCCTCCAACCCCAACACCCAAAGATCAATCCCCACATCATTTAGATGTACTCCGTCACCCCTCAGATACCTCCAAGTGTCCAGTTCCAAGTCCCGGTGTCTAACGGCCAGACCCCCTTTTTCCACCATGAATTTGCTTATAACATCGTTAACCTTCTTTCTAGCCCTGTTAAGTCCCATAGCAGATCTAGCCATCCTCCAAGTCGTCCTCGCCACGATGTCCGACCAGACTATGACCATGCCTGGAAATTGCAACATCAATCGCTCAACATCTATCTTGATGTCACGCATGATGTCCATCATTGACCTGACCCCTAAATTATTGCCACCAACGTGTAATACCAAAACGTCAGGCGGCCTGTCCCGTTCTGCAAAACGCTGAACTTCGGGAACCACACCTCCCCACAACATACCCGGGACTCCCAACCACCGCACACAAGCCTCATGTCTGGACAAACCCAACTGCCTACCCCCAGGTCTAGCATTACCTCTCCGGGCCCCCCAGCACACGTATGAGTGGCCCAAGATCCAGACCAGGCCTGGCACATCACCTGAAAAACAAAAGCAGATAACAGGAAAAAACGGGCACCGAGACAACAGATCGCACAACACAAATATAAAGTGCAACCCACACCAGATTACACCCCCCCACCACTCATACACCCACAACTAAGTGAGGACGGACATATAACAAAAATCTCCTGGACTCCCACCGACCAATCCTTTTAACCACCTCCCCATCCATGCCCACCCTGGCAGCCTCCGTAGCCGCCCCAATGTGGAATGAGTGTGAGGAAAACTCCTTACCAATCAGGCCCAAACCCCCCAAACATTTCCTGAAAACCGCTACAAATTGGAAACGAGATAGAGGGGAACCGTCCGAATGTATCAAAAATTTAACCCAGAGGTAGAATTTCCTTTTTTTTTTTCTTTTTTTTTTTTTCTTTTTTTTTTTTTCGGGGGGGAAGGGGGGAATACATTATAATGTCCTAGATGGTAAAAATGCAACCAGGAAAACGGACAGTTTGTTAAGAATAACAAGGTCGAGATTACCGTAAAAAAACTATATACTGTGTAGCTGTTTATGTAATCCCACGGGAATGTAGATTGCCAGTTTAGAGATATAAGTTTGGTTGATATAATTGTAAGTAATTGTTATAGTGTGTAACTGCATGTGCAAACTTTTTTTGATCTATGAATTGGCCGAATGTTGTTGGCTATCTACTTGAAAAACAAAATAAAGAATTAAAAATAAATAAATAAATGAACCCACTGACTTTGGCCGTAACCCTAAATAGGCTCTGACCGCCCCCACCGGGCACAAGGTAAAACCCGGGACAGAAAATACTTGCACTGACCTGCCCCTACCGGCCTGGTCCGTTTTTGACCTGCTCCAAAGCAACCTCAAATCATCAGCACCACAAACAACCTCCCGGAACCCAATGCCCCACTGAACCTTCCTGGAGGGGCTCACCAACTCCCCAATGCGAAAGGCTCCAAAAAATGCCAACAAAAAGGCCACTTTAAACAGGGCAACCTCATACGCTGAGGAGCAAACCAACAACAGTTGCTCCAAAATGCCACCCAAAATCTCAAATGTAACCTGTCTCCTAGTGTCCCGGCGAACCAACGCTTTCCTATATCCCTTCATAGCCTGACGGACCCAAAAATCTTTAGTGAAATCCATCTGACCTTGCAACTTAAACAAAAATGCCAAACCCGACAAAGTGGTATAAACCCTTGTTACTGATACCCCACTCTCGAGTAACTCGGCAAGATAACATAACAAAAGCCCCCACACTTGATTGCCCACAGGCTCCTCCCCCAACTCATGAACAAAAACCAGCCATGCTTGCCATACCTTTTTGTAAGACGACCAAGTGCCTGAGCTCAAAGACCTCTGTATCCAACCCTCTAAGAGGCGAACGCTACCTCCCACAACCATTCAGGGCACGATACTCCCTGTTGCTCCGCCGTCGGTGCCAGCTCCTGAAACCTGTCCCACTGGAAGCGAGACAAAGCATCAGCAACCACATTCTCGACCCCCGGAATATGTACCGCATACAGAAAAATATTGAGTTGTAAACATCGCAGAACCAAGTGCTGCAGAAGCCTTATGACCGGTGGAGAGGATGCAGAAAACTTATTTATGACCTGCACCACACCCATGTTGTCCCCATGGTAACGCACTTTCAGATCCCTAAAAGACGAACCCCACAGTTCCACCGCCAGGACCACCGGAAACAGTTCCAGCAAGACCAAATTCCTCGTGAAACCAGCCTCCACCCACGAGCTAGGCCACGGACCCGCACACCAATGTCCCTGGAAAAAGGCCCCAAAACCAAAAGACCCTGCCGCATCCGTAAACAACTCAAGGTCAAAGTTGCTCACCGGGCCCGACATCCACAGAGCCCGACCATTGAAGGATTCCAGAAAAGAATGCCACACCTCCAAATCCCTCCTGTGCTCTTTAGTTAAACTAACAAAATGCCTCGGCGACGTAACTCCAGCCGTGCTAGCTGCAAGCCTGCGACTGAAGATCCGCCCCATTGGCAAAATGCGACATGCAAAATTGAGCTTGCCCAACCACGACTGCAATATTCGCAGCTGGACCTTGCGCAACCCCCTAAGCTCCGACACCCCCTTCTTCAAATCCAAAAGCTTATCTTCCGGCAGCCTGCACTCCATAGCCTCGGAGTCCAGTACAATGCCCAAAAACTTGATGACAGAACAAGGCCCCTCAGTTTTTTCAGGGGCCAACGGAATGCCAAACCTCTCAGTGATGTGCTCCAAAGTAGCCAGGAGCACCCCACAAATCCTGGAAGAAGCCGGACCGATGCACAGGAAATCATCCAGGTAGTGAATCACAGAATTTACCCCGGAAACATCACGGACAACCCATTCAACAAATGAACTAAACAGCTCAAAAAAGGCGCAAGAAACCGAGCAACCCATCGGCAAACACTTGTCGACGTAAAACTCACCCTCCCAGCAACACCCCAGCCACCGGAAACTGTCCGGGTGAACCAGGAGCAGCCGAAAAGCCGATTCCACATCCACCTTAGCCATCAAGGCACCCTTACCGTAACGCCGAACCCAGCCGACCGCGGCATCAAAAGACATATACATAACCGAACACATGCTTTGATCGATCGAATCATTAACCGACCCGCCCTTAGGATAGGACAGGTGGTGAATGAGGCGAAATTTATTGGGTTCCTTCTTGGGCACGACCCCCAGCGGGGACACGACCAAGTCCGGAAGCGGTGCAGTAGCAAAAGGACCACCCATGCGACCTAAAGCAACCTCCTTACCCAGCTTCTCAGAAACCACCTCAGGATATTGCAAGGCCGACCAGAGGTTCCATCCCACCGGAGGGACCACCTCCAAATTGCACGGAATCTTGAAACCCACTGTAAAACCCTCTTCCAAAACCCGGGCGGCCGCCCTATCAGGATACCTACCTAGGAACGGCCGCATCCTTTCCACCCTCACCGGCGTCTTCCCTTTTGTTTCCAGAATCGCCGGTCTTACCCTTGCCTTGCTTAAAACATCTGGAGCCAGGGTGAGCACCCCCGCACCCGGAGCACTCATGCTTGTATCGGCAAGAACTGCCAAACTTGCAGGTTCCAGAGTTATATTGCCAACACAACCCTTTCTTGTTCCTGGCCGATTGACCCTGGGCAGCGGGTCCCCCAGCCCCCCCGTGAAAAGACTGATTTGGACCCGCGGAGATGCCATAAGCCGCATCCACACTGTAATGTCCTTGTGATCCCACCGCAGATCAGGCCGAACGGCCCTGCGCTGCCGAAACTGCTCATCATACCGGAGCCACCCCGTGCCTCCATACACCCTATAGGCTTCCGCAATGGAACCCTGATAGCAAAAAGCGCAGAGCACCATTCAGGATGCTTCTCCCCAAGTACACTGGCCATGATACCAAATGCTTGCAACCAATTAGCAAACGTCCTAGGAATCAGCCTGTACCTCCGCTTCTCCTCATCCTCTCTCTTGGAATCGTCGGGCTTAACCCTATCCAAATTAAACTGCTCCAGGGGCAACAGCGTGAATATGTCCACGTAATCCCCTTTCCACAACTTTTCCCGCACCTTTGGTTTCAAATGTGACCCCAAAGGTCCCTCATAGCACAGGTACACCTCGCATTTTGCCGCGTCGGCCAGCCTGACAATGTCCTGCCTACCCACCGACTCCCCCCGCGAAACTTTGGTGGGCCCCTGCTGCGCAACTGGCGCAGGGGAATCCCCTGCCGGGACCACAACTGCAACTGACCCCCCAGTAGCCCCCGGGGCCCCAACAGCTGGCGGGACCCAGGCGGCCGCCGGACCCCACTTCTCAACCGTCTCAAACTTCTGCACCAACACTTTAATACCCTCCAAAAACGCCAGCATACCCCCACCTTCCCCAGCAGCCCCCCCCCACCACTGTAGACATCACCCCTACTTGGCTCCCATGCACTGCACTACCAGCCACATCACCCCCATGCAAAGGCAAATTGTACTCACCGGACTGCGCAGGTGCTGACCCGCCAGCCGAACGACTGCTCTCCCCCGACGCCACCCTCCTGGGCAGTGGTTCGATCTCGTCCTCAGAGTCCGCCAGTTCACCGACCGACAGTGGCCCGTCCGACAGCTCCCCCTCCGATAAAGGCCCGCCCGGCACAACAGCCAAGGCTGCCACCCGATCTCCAGCCAACCGATCCCTCCACCGCGCCGCATACCCGTCAACCGACTTTTTGACAGCCTTGCCAGGGCCAGTGTGTGAGGCCTCAGCCCAGCCAGCCTCCGCTCCGCTCCTTGCGCCATCCGTCCTCGCACGCCCTCTTCCGTCCCCTGCCGAGGCAACCGGAGGCCCTTGCATCCTTCCGTCCAGCACCAGACCTGGTCACTGTCGCCGCCGCCGCGGGGGGGGGGGCCATGCCGCGACCGCGTGTCCTGCTAGGCCGCAGTCACTGATCACTAATGTAAGGGACATTCTTCTTACTGATCACCAATGTAAGGAACATTCTTCTCACTGATCACCAATGTAAGGAACATTCTTCCCACTGATCACCAATGTAAGGGACATTCTTTTCACTGACCACCAATGTAAGGGACATTCTTCCCACTGATCACCAATGTAAGGGACATTCTTCTCACTGATCACTAATGTAAGGGACATTCTTCTCACTGATCACCAATGTAAAGGACATTCTTCCCACTGATCACCAATGTAAGGGACATTATTCCCACTGATCACCAATGTAAGGGACATTCTTCCCACTGATCACCAATGTAAGGGACATTCTTCTCACTGATCACCAATGTAAGGAACATTCTTGCCACTGATCACCAATGTAAGGGACATTCTTCCCACTGATCACCAATGTAAGGGACATTCTTCCCACTGATCACCAATGTAAGGGACATTCTTCCTACTGATCACCAATGTAAGGGACATTCTTCCCACTGATCACCAATGTAAGGGACATTCTTACCACTGATCACCAATGTAAGGAACATTCTTCCCACTGATCACCAATGTAAGGGACATTCTTCTCACTGATCACCAATGTAAGGAACATTCTTCTCACTGATCACCAATGTAAGGGACATTCTTCCCACTGATCACCAATGTAAGGGACTTTCTTCTCACTGATCACCAATGTAAGGGACATTCTTCCCACTGATCACCAATGTAAGGAGCATTCTTCTCACTGACCACCAATGTAAGGGACATTCTTCTCACTGATCACCAATGTAAGGAACATTCTTCTCACTGATCACCAATGTAAGGGACATTCTTCTCACTGATCACCAATGTAAGGGACATTCTTCTCACTGATCACCAATGTAAGGGACATTCTTCTCACTGATCACCAATGTAAGGGACATTCTTCCCACTGATTACCAATGTAAGGAACATTCTTCCCACTGATCACCAATGTAAGGAACATTCTTCTCACTGACCACCAATGTAAGGGACATTCTTCCCTCACCAATGTAAGGGGACATTCTTCCCACAGATCACCAATGTAAGGGACATTCTTCTCACTGATCACCAATGTAAGGGACATTCTTCTCACTGATCACCAATGTAAGGGACATTCTTCTCACTGATCACCAATGTAAGGGACATTCTTCTCACTGATCACCAATGTAAGGGACATTCTTCTCACTGATCACCAATGTAAGGGACATTCTTCTCACTGATCACCAATGTAAGGAACATTCTTCTCACTGATCACCAATGTAAGGAACATTCTTCCCACTGATCACCAATGTAAGGGACATTCTTCTCACTGATCACCAATGTAAGGAACATTCTTCTCACTGATCACCAATGTAAGGGACATTCTTCCCACTGACCACCAATGTAAGGGACATTCTTCCCACTGATCACCAATGTAAGGAACATTCTTCTCACTGATCACCAATGTAAGGGACATTCTTCCCACTGATCACCAATGTAAGGAACATTCTTCCCACTGATCACCAATGTAAGGAGCCTGCGTGGCTCAGAAAAGGAGGACCATTAGTATGCAGCCCCCACTTCCTGTTTCAGACCACACCATATGCGTTTTATCCAGCAAAATGAGGCAAAGCCTCACCCCTTGCAAATTATTATTGTCCCATTGTTGAGTGTCTCTTCCCCACCTCCTTCTGCCCTCCAAGATAAGGGGTAATAGTAAAATGGTGGGAACTTATGGAGGAAGTTGGAATGCCCCTCTATAATAGAGGGGTGACCATATATCTGCACCTGACACATGCAATTTGAAAATAGAGAGGTACCCTGCTAGGGTGGCGGCAAAGCCTCTCCCCCTTGCAAAAAACCCTTGTCCCATTGTTAAGGGTCTCTTCCCAACCTCCTTGTGTCCCCCAAGGTGGGAGGTAATAGTAAAATGTGGTGAACTTATGGACCAATTGGGAATACCCCTTTATAATAGAGGGGTGGCCATATATCTGATCTTCCACATGCTTTTAAACAATGTGGAGGCGCCCTGCAAAGGCTGCAACAAAGCCTCTCCCCCTTGCAAAAAAATCCTTGTCCCATTGTTGAGGCTCTCTTACCCACCTCCTTGTGCCCTACAAGGTGAGTGATAATAGTAAAATGGGGGGGAACCTATGAAGGAAGTTGAAACGCCCCTTTATAATAGAGGGATAACCATTAATCTGACCCTTCCAAGTTCCACATGCCATCCAATAATAGTGAGGTAAACTGCAAGGGTGGCAGAAAAGCCTTTCCCCTTGCAAAAAAAATCATTGTCCCTTTGATGAGGGTCTCTTACCTACCTCCTTGTGCCCTCCAATAGTAAAATGGAGGGGGCTTATGGAGGAATTTGGAATGTCCTTTTATAATAAAGGGTTGGCCAATGGCCATATCTCTGCCCCTTCCACATGCCATTCAACAATGAACAGGTACCCTGCAAGACTGGCAACAGAGCCTCACCCCCTTGCAAAAAGACCCGTGTCCCATTGTTGAGGGTCTCTTCCCCAACTCCTTGTGTCTTTCAAGTTAGAGGTAATAGTAACATGGGGGGAACTTAAAGGACTTAAAGAACACCCCTTTATAACAGAGGGGTGAGCACATATCTGACCCCCCCCCCTCCCAGGAGAAATGTTAAAAAAAAGAAAATCAGTAAAAAACTAATACTAATAAAAATAAATAAAACACAAAGACGTACTTACCAGCTTTTAACCACTCGCCGACCAATGCATGCCGATATACATCGGCACAATGGCAGCAGTGGGTAAATAGGCGTACCTGTACGTCCCCTTTAAATTGCTGTGTAGCGGGCGCCGCGTACTCCGTGAGCGTGCCCACGGGCCCCGCAAACTTGATGTTCGCCGGTGGCCCGCGATCGTGACACAGAGAGGCAGAACGGGGAGATGACTATGTAAACAAGGCATTTCCCTGTTCTGCCTAGTGAGATAATAATAATAATAATAATAATAATGCAAGTCTTATATAGCGCTGTCTTACCCTAACTTGCCAGGCAAGCTATGAAGCCAGGCGAGCTTCTTGCCAGGCAAGCTTCTGAAGCCACAGCCGAAGCTGTAGCTCATCGGGTCTCGAGGCGCTTATATAGTAACATAGTCACTATTACCCAAATCAATGGTACTCATTTTACCGACCTCGGAAGGATTGAAGGCTGAGTGGACCCCGCCGGGATCGAACCTGTGACCCTGAGGGCTCAGGTGATCACAGATTGCTGCAACAGAGCATTAGCCTGCTGAGCCATCTTACCAGCTTACAGGGAGCTACAGTGATCAATGTCGTGTCACTGGTAACCCATCTCCCCCACAGTTAGAATCACTCCCTAGGACACACTTAACCCCTTAATCGACCCTAGTGGTTAACCCCTTCCCTGCCAGTGTCATTTACACAGTAATCAGTGTATTTTTATAGCACTGATCGCTGTATAAATGACAATGGTCCCAAAATGGCTTCAAAAGTGTCCGATGTGTCCGTCGCAATGTCGCAGTCATGATAAAAATTGCAGATCACCGCCATTACTAGTAAAGAAATATATATAAAAAAAATGCCATAAATCTATCCCTCTATCTTTGTAGACGCTATAACTTTTGCGCAAAATAATTACTGTATTTATTGGTGTATATCACTTTTTTACCCTGAAAATAGAGGGTAAACTGTACCTGCGTGTTATACACGTTTTTTCCTGAAACTTCCCTCTCAGGCGCCGTACACACGGCCGAGGTTCTCGCTGAAAATCAGCGAGAACCTCGCTGGAATGCACATTCCAGCGAGGACCTCGGCCGTGTGTACGGTCTCGGCGAGCTTCCCGTCGGGAAGCCCGTCGAGCCGAAATAGAGAGCACGCTCTCTATTTCCTCGACGGCCCACCTGGAAGAATGGCTGGTTGCCATTCCCGACGGGCGGGTCGCCGAATTCGACGGCCGGGAGAGAACCTCGACGGGCGGAACGATGTGTTCTGCCCGTCGAGGTTCTCTGCCGTGTGTACGCGGCCTCAAAGTTAGGGTGCGTGTTATACGCCTGTGCGTGTTATACGCCGATAAATACGGTAATATACGCTTATTATGATTTTTTTTACTGAAAAATATGTAGAAGAATACGTACTTTTATATATTTTTGGGGGATATTTATTACAGCAAAAAGTTAAAAATGTTAATATAATTTTTTTTTTCAAAATTGAAGCTCTATTTTTGTTTATAGCGCAACAAATAAAAACCACAAATACCACCAAAAGAAAGCTCTATTTGTGGGGGAAAAAATGACGCCAATTTGGTTTGGGTGCAACGTCGCACGACCGCGCAATTGTCAGTTAAAGCAACGCAGTGCCGTATCACAAAAAGTGCTCTGGTCGGGAAGGGGGGTAAATCCTTCCGGGGCTGAAGTGGTTAAAATAAAATGCAACATCCCTGCGGTCCAGCTTCAATCACAATCACACCGTCCAATCAAGCTGTATCCATCAATCAAGTCAATAAACAAAAGTAATCCACGTCAATCGCGAGGACCCGCTGCCTGCCAATCAGTGCCCGCTGCACTGCCACGGCTAAATGACAGATTCCCCTCTGCGGGTAATTTAATATCACCACCAGGAATCCCAGTTCATTTACCCCAATTATATAAAATTGTCATAGAAATCCATATTACACCAGTCAGAGGCTCAAACCCTTTTCCACTAGCAAAAAAATAAGAAAAGAAAAGTTTGGCTTTAGATATGCTTGAAAGAATAGGAAGTAAAGCAAAAACGTTTTGGTTTTATTGGATAGACTTATAGGATTGCAAACCAGCGGCGCTACATTCGGGAAGATTCTGTCCTCCAGGATATACCGAGTTTTTCAACACATTTTTGTGTGCTGAAAATGCCCCCCTCGGCTTATACTCGAGTCACCTTTTTGCGCCTGATCTCTCGGATTTTGGGGACCCGGTACTGGCCGGCCGTAGGTCCGGGGGGCACCGATTTTTCAAAGCCGGGCACTGGTACAGATGTGGTGGGACAACGACATAAGTTTTGTACACTAGTACAGATGTGATGGGACACTGACGGATGTTGATGTCACAATGGTACACTATAGCAGATGTTTTGTGCACTGGTACAGATGTGATGGGACACTGACAGATGTTGTTGTCACAATGGTACACTATAGCTGATGTTTTGTGCACTGGTACAGATGTGATGGGACACTGACAGATGTTGTTGTCACAATGGTACACTATAGCAGATGTTTTGTGCACTGGTACAGATGTGATGGGACACTGACAGATGTTTTTTTCACTGGTACAGATGTGATGGGACACTGACAGATGTTTTGTGCACTGGTACAGATGTGATGGGACACTGACAGATGTTTTGTGCACTGGTACAGATGTGATGGGACACTGACAGATGTTGATGTCACAATGGTACACTATAGCAGGTGTTTTGTGCACTGGTACAGATGTGATGGGACACTGACAGATGTTTTGTGCACTGGTACAGATGTGATGGGACACTGACAGATGTTTTGTGCACTGGTACAGATGTGATGGGACACTGACAGATGTTTTGTGCACTGGTACAGATGTGATGGGACACTGACAGATGTTTTTTTTTCACTGGTACAGATGTGATGGGACACTGACAGATGTTGATGTCACAATGGTACACTATAGCAGATGTTTTGTGCACTGGAACAGATGTGATGGGACACTGACAGATGTTTTTTTTCACTGGTACAGATGTGATGGGACACTGACAGATGTTTTTTTTCACTGGTACAGATGTGATGGGACACTGACAGATGTTTTTTTTCACTGGTACAGATGTGATGGGACACTGACAGATGTTTTTTTTTCACTGGTACAGATGTGATGGGACACTGACAGATGTTGATGTCACAATGGTACACTATAGCAGGTGTTTTGTGCACTGGAACAGATGTGACGGGACACTGATAGATGTTTTGTGCACTGGTACAGATGTGATGGGACACTGACAGATGTTTTGTGCACTGGTACAGATGTGATGGGACACTGACAGATGTTTTTTTTTTCACTGGTACAGATGTGATGGGACACTGACAGATGTTGATGTCACAATGGTACACTATAGCAGGTGTTTTGTGCACTGGAACAGATGTGATGGGACACTGATAGATGTTTTGTGCACTGGTACAGATGTGATGGGACACTGACAGATGTTTTGTGCACTGGTACAGATGCGATGGGACACTGACAGATGTTGATGTCACAATGGTACACTATAGCTGATGTTTTGTGCACTGGAACAGATGTGATGGGACACTGATAGATGTTTTGTGCACTGGTACAGATGTGATGGGACACTGACAGATGTTGAGGTCACAATGGTACACTATAGAAGATGTTTTGTGCACTGGTACAGATGTGATGGGACACTGACAGATGTTGATGTCACAATGGTACACTATAGCAGATGTTTTGTACACTGGTACATTGTGATGGGACACTGACAGATGTTTTGTGCACTGGTACAGATGTTTTTTAGGGGCACTGTGACAGAAGTGTGTGGGGACAGGGATAGTGGTGCTTGATATACTGCGTGTGGGGGATCTGTGACATCTCTGTATAAAATCCTCTTTATACAGAGAGCTGTCAGAGAGGCTGCAGATCCCCCCCCCCCCTCCGCACTGAGCTTTCACTAAGCTCAGCAGGGAGAACTGTCACATAGACATGTGTCTCTCTTTACTCTGTGAAGGCTGTGATTGGACACAGCCATCACATGATCGGGATGGCCAGTCACAGCGCCCATATCCCAATCCCGTTTTGGCTGTGTCCTCTGATCACAGCCATCACAGGACCGCACCACAGCTTGGCCTCTGGGCCATGCTGTGGGCACTCATTCTGAGGGATGTTTCTGAACGTCCATTTAGAGCAAAGAAAGGCCCACCCGGATGTTTATGTACAGCGGCTGGCAGGGCAGTCTTTAATGTTGATTGGACCCTGGGCAAAAAAATTCTTGGGCCCCCCCCCATGCAATTTTGCGCTCCACCTGCTCTGAGACATGCAATAAATATCAGACTTAAAATCAGTTTACTGTATCAGATCAGGCAGTGATTGCCATTGGTTGCCAGAGGTTACAGCATATCATTACCACTTACTGATTTGTTGCTAGAGGTTACATCACACATTACAGGTCACTGATTAGTTGCTAGAGGTTACAGCACATGATTTCTTCTTGTTGATTGGTTACTAGAGATTACTGTACAGTAATACTGCTCACTGGTTGCTAGAGGTTACAGCACATCATCTCTTCACTGCAGAGGGGCATGATATACATCTGAATGCCGCCTTTATTTACATATGAATGCCGTTGACTTCAGCCATTTACATATGAATGCTCCAGCTATTTACAGGTGACTGACGGTTATTTACATGTAATCACAGGGTCTGCAGGTGAGTCATCTGAACACAACAATAGGGCAGAGCTGGGAAGTATTAGTAGCAGCACTTCACACTGAGATATCAGGACACAGTACAGGACTAAAACTTGGAAAGCATTAGTAGCAGCACTTCACACTGAGATATCAGGACACATCACAGGACTAAAATGTGTGGGAAGCATTAGTAGCAGCACTTCATACTGAGATATCAGGACACAACACAGGACTAACACTTGGGAAGCATTAGTAGCATCACTTCAAACTGAGATATCAGGACACAGCACCGGACTAAAACATGGGAAGCATTAGTAGCAGCACTTCACACTGAGATATCAGGACACATCACAGGACTAAAAACATGTGGGAAGCATTAGTAGCAGCACTTCACACTGAGATATCAGGACACAACACAGGACTAACACTTGGGAAGCATTAGTAGCAGCACTTCACATTGAGATATCAGGACACAGCACCAGACTAAAACATGGGAAGCAGGACAAGAGAATTTAAACTGGGATAGTTGTCAAGTATGAGGCAGCTGCTTTGGGCCCCACAACAATGAAAGGGCCCAGGGCAGTTGCCTCTTTTGCCCTGCCTTAAAGATGGCCCTGGCGGCTGGGTGGGAGGAGGTTAGTATGAATAAATCCTATCTGTCTGCCTACAGGGCAGGTTGTACAGTTAAAGGGGAAGTAACCCCTTCCTACACACTCTTTGCAACACCTCCATTGCATTGCAGAATACAAAAGTATGAATACAATTTCAGGTCTGAATTTGCATTCCCTGTATCGAGGATCACAAGACAGGTACTCTTGCACAATTTTGTTGGTTTATCTAGTCTTTACAAATGACCAGTCTGCATTAAGACTCCCTTTCTATTACTCAAGTTCTTAAGCCGTCATGTGAAAGCGTCTTTTCGATTTATAAGAGCCTCCCGCCACAGCTGCATTATCTCGTCTCAATCCCGTCTCACGGTGAATCCATTTTATCATTCTCCATTTGGCCGCAGACCAGGAGCTTGTCACAATGAAACTGCCACTTGGATGCACTGACAAGATTCCTTCATATCAAATTTATTTGCTGTTTTGTGACTTGCCCTTGAAATATGGCGTTACTTTGTAACTCGAGCGAACTTGTCCATAAGTTTTCTTCTGACGCTGAAAACTGCCATCGACTCAAGTGTGATTAAAGGATAGATCCAGACAATGCGATGTATAAGGGAACCCACGTTCCTAGACAAGGTCTACATCAAATACTGCTGATGGGAGTGCTGGGATCCTAGTGACTGCTTCTAAAAAAAAAATAAGCCTGTTTATTAACAACTGATAACAATGGGACTGGCGGGCCATAACGCGTTTCGGAAATCAAGGTCAAAAGAAAATACGTTCCGCATTGTATTGTGATAATGTAAACTGAAGTGGTAGAACAAAGACTATTATAAAAGCTTTGTTGAGGGAGTCTTTAATGTTCCTTAAGGGAACGTAAGCTCCACAAAGCTCTATGTAAAGAATACCCTTACAGAATCTTCTGATACCGAGTACAGGATACAAAGTGAGCAACATGACAGCAAACACAGCAAATCAGGTTAACTTCTTTGGGCAAATATTGCCTGGCCCTACTGTAGGCGCCAGTCTGAGCGGGGTGTCACCCTGTGGTGGGTGTCACCTGGGTGCGGGCCGCACCCCCTGTACCCCCATAGCAACGCCACTGGCCCTACATGACATTGACAGCTGCCTATAAGATAAAGTCTAGTTGATACCTTCATTCTTTCTATATTATGCCTGAGATGCTTTTGTTGCAGATCCCCTAACCTCCTACAGTCAGGGCTGTCTTAATGAGAGGGCACACCTGGGCACTGCTCAGGGGCCCCAGCTGCATGGGGGCCCCTGCACTTTCCCCAAATCAGCTGATCCTTGAGCCAACGCTTCCCCAAAATTGGGAACCCCATGATGGCACTGAGAGTAATGGATACACAGGAGAGGCAGGCTGGCAGAACAATGCCTATTTTTATTTTTTTACAGCTAGCGGGGAGGGGCAGGGTCGGAGTGCCAGTGATGTTCTCACCCCACCCCATACAGCTTGAATGCTCGGGACTCGAAGGCTGCGGGGTAGAAGCTGGAGTGGGAGCTGCTGAGTTGGCAGCACTGAGAGCCCACTTGCGGAAGTAGCATTGTGAATGGTGTCATGGTAAACCCAGCTGTCCAGCACTGTTTGCACCGAAAGGCTTGGAATGCCCGGAGGAATGCTCACTCCTCCACCCCTACTTCTGCCTGCTTGATTGATATAGGCGAGTGCAGTGCTGGAGGTGGTCACAGAGCCAAATGTTTATATGCGCTGTATCCCCACTGGAAAAGAGGGTACTACATGGATGGAATAATGGTGCTGGGGGATATCAAGGGTGTATGGGGAGAAACAATGCTGAGGGAGGATCTGGGGTGTATAGGGGGTAGCAATGCTTCGGGAAGCTTGGGTGGCTATGGTGCTAGAGGTATCAGGGATGTAGAGAGGCTACAGTGTAGGGGGTATCAGGGATGTAGTGAGGTCACAATACAAGGGGTATTTTATGGTATATGGTTACAATGCTGGGGAGATATCTAGGGTGTAGAAGGGTCAGAGTTCTGGGGGAATATCTGGGATGTAGAGGGGTCAGAGTGCTGGGGGGGATATCTGGGATGTAGAGGGGTCAGAGTGCTGGGGGCATATCTGGGGTGTAGAGGGGTCAGAGTGCTGGGGGATATCTGGGGTGTAGAGGGGTCAGAGTATGGGGAGATATCTGGGGTGTAGAGGGGTCAGAGTGCTGGGAGGATATCTGGGGTGTAGAGGGGTCAGAGTGCTGGGGGGATATCTGGGGTGTAGAGGGGTCAGAGTATGAGGGGATATTTGGGGTGTAGAGGGGTCAGAGTGCTGGGGGGATATCTGGGGTGTAGAGGGGTCAGAATGCTGGGGGATATCTGGGGTGTAGAGGGATCAGAGTGCTGGGGGGATATCTGGGGTGTAGAGGGGTCAGAGTATGGGGGGATATCTGGGGTGTAGAGGGGCCACAGTGCTGGGGAGGCATCAATCTAGCAGCTAAATTTTATGCACAGGACAGCTTTGTTACTTTATGCATGTAGTATTTTCCCACTGTTTCTTTGCTTTATAGAATGATTGTTCATGTAGTTTATTACCAAGCTCCATCCAAAAGGGGAAGCTCTGCTTGTCTGCCTCCTACCTACTTGATGTCTGTTTACAGTACCTGCACTGTCTCCATTGCATGGGGGGCCCCAGAGCATTACTTTGCCCAGGGGCCCATGATGCAATTAAGACGGCCCTACAGTGCCCCCATTCTCCCATCGTGGCCCGCAGTGCCCCTCATCCTTCGACAGAGATCTCGGACCCTCTGAGACCCCTTAGCACCAATAATGCCCCCAAACTTCCCACAGTGCCACCACTATGCCTGAGATGCTCTTGTTTAGACAGGTGGGCCTGGACTCACAGACATCGGCACACATTTATGCCACCGTAGCGTATCTCTTTTATGCTACGCCGACGCAGCGCAGAGAGGCAAGCATGGAATTCACAAAGCAAATGCTCCCAACGTTGCACCAGCGTGGCGTATGTATGGAAGGCGCAGGCCGGCGTAGGTGGAAGTGGGCGTGATCCATGCAAATGAAGCGTGACCCCATGCAAATGATGGGTCGAGCGCCAGACAAGTACTTGAAACAAACTGTGCATGCGTCGTAACGTGGACGCATCCCCGTGCGCATGCTCACAACCACTGTGTACGCCGTGAACAGAACCTATGCCCAGCCAGACCCACGTCGGCCCATATTCACAGACGTCCAACGTACAATACGTAGGCTTGTGTTCCCTGGTCCTTACCTTTGCATGGGTTGCACCTCATCTATGGGGAATAACTTTACGCCGGATGCTGCTGGTTTGGTTTGGGTGGCTCTCTGAATTCCTAGGGGTGTGTGGTGCATATAGCAGTAGTAAAGGAATGTCCGCAACAAGTGTCTTTCCAGTGCTCTTTATTACCCAGCCGGGTAAAAACAGTAAACTGGTAATGGAAGGGATAGAGTTTGCAGGAAGACGGAGAACAGCAGATTCAGGCGTAGTATTTGGAACAGACCTGTTCCCATATGTAACACTTTCCATACCACTCCTGCCTGAGTGGGTTTGGTGTACCCGGACAGGCCTCTCTCACTGACCTGGCAGCCGGAGTATCACTCGAACCTTAGTAGGATAAAGTCTCTGCCACAGACCCTCCTGAATGGACTTCAGGGAGAAGCCTCTGCCATGGGCCCTCTCTGGTGGCAGTTACGGAGGCAATCCTCCTTAGGTGAATTACGCCTGGATCTCCTTCTTAATGTCGCCCAGGTACCGACTGACAGGTGATCAATCCTTCAGTGTCCGGCTACCTTGATCCCCTGTGGTTTGTCAAAATCCTTTTGGACCACCAGCCTCTCATTGGCGTTTCTCAGTCGGACTCCCCACCATCCCTGATTTCGCGGGAATGTCCCGCGATTCGCGGTAAATCCCGCGATTCGCGGTAAATCCCGCGATTCGCGGTAAATCCCGTGGTCCCGCGAATAGGGCTGGAGTCCCACGATTATTCGTGGTTAATTCAGCGGTCCCGCGACCACTCAGATCCGCGGACCCCCCGCTCAACAAGGTGTCCCTCATTCCCATCTTAAAAAGTTGGGAGGTATGCAGCTATACCGCTTGGGATCCTCAAAGATGGGAACCCAGTCGCTCACTGGGTCCCCGTCGCTGCTCAGATGTTTCCGGGCCCACATGGCCCCTGAAACCAGGAACGCCGTGTGGCACAGACGCCACGGCCAGGTAGGCCATAACGCCGGGGCACCGTGATGTGGCCACCGTAAAGGTGGGTGCCACACTGGATGAAGAAAACGACCCAGAACCAACGGTGTCTGCCCCATAAATACCCTCCCCCAGCATGCACAGTGAGGCCCAAGCCTCCTGATTGGCTGCTGGGGAAGAGCACCCAAACCTTGACTCCACTGCTGCCATCTACTGCACAGGGGTGGGAAGAGCACCCCAGAGCAACATAATGAGTCCTTAGCACAGCCAAGCTGAGACAGAGACCCCGTTTTAAGCATACCAATCCAGATCAGAGTTTAACTACACTCTGATCTCCCTCTAAATTTAAATAGGACCGGTACTTCAAAGTAACCAGGCGCTACACACATAAAAACAAAAAAGAATAAAAAAAGGACTTTCGCAGTCTATTTTTCAATAGTCGTGCCTAAGATTCACTCATATTTTATACTTCTAAAAAGAAATAACAGCTTACAAACATCAACCCCCTCATATTATGTAACCACTTTATGGAAGGAGGTTGATGGATTTCAACTGTTATTTATTTTGAACAAGATTTGCATATCAATGAATGATATATATTTTTTAGCAATAAAATATAAAATGGTAATGATGCACTCACTGACTCGATGTTCCATATAACAGAATATTGCGATACAAATGTCATTAATGTAAGAAAAATTCTCTTAACATATACATTAAATCATATATATATTTATATATACAGTACAGACCAAAAGTTTGGACACGCCTTCTCATTCCAAGAGTTTTCTTTATTTTCATGACTATGAAAATTGTAGAGTCACACTGAAGGCATCAAAACTATGAAGTAACACATGTGGAATTATATACATAACAAAAAAGTGTGAAACAACTGAACATATGTCATATTCTAGGTCCTTCAAAGTAGCCACCTTTTGCAGCAGACACACCTCTAGAAGAACTGATAAGAGGAGACTCCGGTGTGAATCCGGCCTTCATGGTAGAATATCTGCTAGGAAACCACTGCTAAAGAAAGGCAACAAGCAGAAGAGACTTGTTTGGGCTAAGAACACAAGGAATGGACATTAGACCAGTGGAAATCTGTGCTTTGGTCTGATGAGTCCAAACTTGAGATCTTTGGTTCCAACCACCGCGTCTTTGTGCGACGCAGAAAAGGTGAACGGATGGACTCTACATGCCTGGTTCCCACTGTGAAGCATGGAGGAGGAGGTGTGATGGTGTGCTTTGCTTTGCTGGTGACACTGTTGGGGGGGCATACTGAACCAGCATGGCTACCACAGCATCTTGCAGCGGCATGCTATTCCATCCGGTTTGCGTTTAGTTGGACCATCATTTATTTTTCAACAGGACAATGACCCCAAACACACCTCCAGGCGGGGGAAGGGCTATTTGACCAAGAAGGAGAGTGATGGGGCGCTGCGCCAGATGACCTGGCCTCCACAGTCACCGGACCTGAACCCAATTGAGATGGTTTGGGGTGAGCTGGACCGCAGAGTGAAGGCAAAAGGGCCAACAAGTGCCGAGCATCTCTGGGAACTCCTTTAAGACTGTTGGAAGACCATTTCAGGTGACAAGAGAATGCCAAGAGTGTGCAAAGCAGTAATCAAAGCAAAAGAACCTAGAATATGACATATTTTCAGTTGTTTCACATTTTTTTGTTATGTATATAATTCCACATGTGTTAATTCATAGTTTTGATGCCTTCAGTGTGACTCTACAATTTTCATAGTCATGAAAATAAAGAAAACTCTTTAAATGAAAAGGTGTGTCCAAACTTTTGGTATGTACTGTCTATCTATCTATCTATCTATCTATCTATCTATCTATCTATCTATCTATCTATCTATCTATCTATCTATCTATCTATCTATCTATCTATCTATCTTACAGTGGAATCTCTTTTTAAGAGTAACTTGGTTTGAGAGCATTTTGATTTGCAAGCAACTTATTTATTTTTTTATTCTGACTTGGTTTGTGAGTGTTGACTCGCAAGACGAGTAGAATTCAAGCTAAATAGGCCTGCAGTACCTCATTTGGCCTGAGGCACGGGGGCGCCGGAGCAAGCAACTAAGTCTCAGCATCAGCAGGCAGCTGCCGCTCCGTTCGCACATAGTGTCAGAGGGGAAGCGGTGTCTTTGTCCTGACTCCCAAATGAATGTAAGCAAGCAAACATTCATTGATGGGCGCTGGTGAGGCTGCATTTAATGGACGCTGTCGAGGCTGCATTGATGGGCGCTGGTGAGGCTGCATTTAATGGGTGCTGGTGAGGCTGCATTGATGGGCGCTGGTAGGCTGCATCTGATGGGCGCTGGTGAGGTTGCATCGATGGGCGCCGGTGAGGCTGCATTTGATGGTGCCGGGGAGGCTGCATTTGAAGGGCTCTGGTGAGGCTGCATTTCATGGGCGCTGGTGAGGCTGCATTTCATGGGCGCTGGTGAGGCTGCATTTCATGGGCGCTGGTGAGGTTGCATTTGATGAGACCTTCATTTAAAAGGTAGGGGCAGGGCAAAGGGTGTGGAGTCATGAGTGGAACCAGGGGGGGGGCGGCTGTAACGGAACCCCAAATGGGACAGGGGTTAAAGCCATTTAGGATATTCCATTCCTCTAACCCAAGACAGCTATCGACACTCCACATTCAGGCAAACGGACCCCAATAATGAGACACACAGCTCTGTTTAAGGTTCCACAAGAATAGACCCTTTAATGAGAAAATCAGGCTCTTATATACAGTTAGGATCCTGCAGTAACCAAAATGAACAATGACTCAACTCCACCCACAACATCACACAATGAGCTCCAATACACATCTTTTTGGTAGACATCATGACCTTCACACAATACAGGGTCAATTAGCACAACTCAATGAAAGATCCTTAGGCCATCCTAGATTCATTTACATCACAGTAGCAGACTTAATTACCACAACAAGCTTTATAGTACACTACAGCCAACACACAATATATATACACAATACATATACAATATATACAATTAAATTTGACTAGCCCAGACCATATTGGGGTTCTCATTGACCATGTGCCCCTATTAGAGATACAGGGTTATCTACACATAAGAGGCATTGGGGAGCTTCTGGGTCCCACGGGCCCTTCCGTTACAGCGGCAAAATAAGGTTTTTGCCTAGGGTGTCAAAAATCCTTGAACCAGCCCTGGCAGCAAAACTTAATCCCAGACCCTTTCCAAAAACTCACCGGATGAAAAACTCATAGTTGTGAATAGGGATGAGCCGAACACCCCTGGGTTCGGTTTGCACCAGAACCTGCGAACACATCAAATGTGAACTTTAGAACCCTGTTAAAGTCTATGGGACTCGAACATTTGAAATCTAAAGTGCTAATTTTAAATGCTAATATGCAAGTTATTGTTCTAAAAAGTGTTTGGGGACCCGGGTCCTGCCCCAAGGGACATGTATCAATGCAACAAAAAGTTTTAAAAACGACTGTTTTTTTTCGGGAGCAGTGATTTAATAATGCTTAAAGTGAAACAATAAAGTTGAAATATTCCTTTAAATTTCGTACGGGGGTGTATAGTATGCCTGTAAAGTAGCTCTTGTTTCCTGTGCTTAGAACTGTCCCTGCACAAAATGTAATTTCTGAAGAAAAAAAGTAATTTAAAATCACTCGTGGCTATAATGAATTGTCGGCTCCCGGCAATACAGAGAAAAGTCATTCATAAAAAAAAAATGCGTGGGGATCCCCCCCAAATTCAATTACCAGGCCCTTCAGGTGTGGTATGGATATTAAGGGGAACCCTGCGTCAAATAACAAAAAAAAAATGATGTGGGGTTCCCCCCAAATATCCATTCCAGATCCTTCAGGTCTGGTATGGATTTTAAGGGAAACTCCACCCCAAGTTAAAAAAGAAATGCTGTGGAGTTCCCCCCCCAAAATCCACACCAGACCCTAATTGAATTTGGGGGGACCCCCATGCATTTTTTATTTTTATTTTTTATGAATGACTTTTCTTTGTATTGCCGGAGCCGACAATTCATTAAAGCCGCGAGTGATTTTAAATTACTATTTTCCCTTCAGAAATGACACTTTGTGCAGGGACAGTTCTAAGCATGGGAAACAAGCGCTACTTTACAGACATACTATACACCCCCCTCAGGTACAAAATTTAAAGGAATATTTTAATTTTATTGTTTCACTTTAAGCATTATTAAAATCACTGGCCCAGATTCACAGAGCAATTAGGCCTGTCTAACTGGTGTTAGACAGGAGTAATTTCAAATTTCGCGCGCCGTATCACTAGTTTGAATCCTCAAACCATGATACGGCGGCTTCGGGCTTCGATCCGAGAGGCTTACGTCTTCGTAAGCCTTCGGATCTACGCTGCGATATTTTTGAGGCCGCTGGGAGGAGTTCGCGTCGTTTTCATGCGTCGGGATATGCAAATGAGTTTTTACGGCGATCCACGAAGATACGAGCGGTCTTCGCAATCGCTTACGTCTATTTTTTTCTACGTACTGTTAGACCAGCTTTTTGCTGGTCTAACGGTGCGTAGCCCATGTTAAGTATGGCCGTCGTTCCCGCGTCGAATTTAAATTTTTTTTTTTACGTAACTCGTTCGGGAATAGGAATGTCCGTAAACGACGCTACTCAAGAAAAAATGACGTAACGACGTGATTTCGCGCAATGCACGGCGGGAAATTTCTGAACGGAGCATGCGCAGTTCAATCGCCGCGGGAACGCGCCTATTTTAAATGCTTCACGCCCCCTAATCGCGTAGATGGATTGCGCCGGGAGAAATACACTACGCCGCCGTCGTTTACTGGACAAAATCTACCGGGATTCCACGTAGAGCCAGGTAAAAAACGGCGGCGTAGTGTATTTGGAAAACGCTACGATAATCTAATTCTATGTGAATCTGGCCCACTGTTCCCAAAAAAACTGCAGTTAATAAAACTTTTTTTGCATTGATACATGTCTCCTGGGGCAGGACCCGGGTCCCCAAACACTTTTTAGGACAATAACTTGCATATTAGCCTTTAAAATTAGCACTTTAGATCTCAAACGTTCGAGTCCCATAGACTTTAACAGGGTTCTAAAGTTCACAGGAACTTGCCGCGAACACCCCAAATTGTTCGCTGTTCGGCGAACGGGCAATGTTCGAGTCGACCATGAGTTCGACTCGAACTCGAAGCTCATCCCTAGTTGTGGACATGTACCATAGGAAACCATGTTAATTGGACTGTAGGGCATTTCTAAAAATAGCAAAACGCACAAAAAAAAAACCTCATAAGTGTGATCCTGGCCTAAGTGGACTTTAGTTCTGTAGCCCCTTCCTGGCCACCAATCACAGAACGACAGTTGAGCTTGTAGTGCGTAGAACGTCAACACAAGTGCGGTTGGGTAAGCACAGTAAGAAAATAACCCGGCAAAGGGTGGAGGACTAACATTTTCCTCAGTGCTCGGGGCGTGAAGCACTTCATCCCGCCAGTCTGTCACTGGAGAAACGCACTTTATTTACAGCGATGCCGAGATCAGGATCTACAGCACTTACGGGGAAATGAATAGCTCCGCTCAGACGGATGATCTACGGCCACTTCTGCTGGAAAACTCCAATCTGTACAGTGCTGAGCCTTAAATGATTTATTCTTCAATTGTTCCAAGTTTTACATCCTTCTCCGTAAACTTATTCCTGACACCCGGCGAAACCTGCAGCCTGCCGCATTTCATTACCTGCCTTTTATGTCTGCCTGAACTAAAGCAGGGCTCCAGGCGAAAATAAAAACCCGCCCTTCAATCGGGTTATATATTCATTCACAAATCGGTCGGTGTAAATGAAATACCGCTAGTATAAAAAAAAAATCTGTTATCGTAAAAACTTTGCAGTAGGGCCGGTCAGCTCTGTGAGAAACTCAGGATCTAATCAGCTGCATGGTGCTTTAGTTTTAAATATTGCAGGTACCAGAGGTGGCTCTTTGACCACTTAAGCCCCGGACCAATATGCTGCTAAATGCCCCGAGGCGTTTTTACAATTCGGCACATCGTCGCTTTAACAGACAATTGCGCGGTCGTGCGACGTAGCTCCCAAACAAAATTCGCGTCCTTTTCTTCCCACAAATAGATCGCCTCTGGTATTTGATCGCCTCTGCGATTAAAATTTTTGCGCTATAAACAAAAATAGAGCAACATTTTTAAAAAAAAAACAATATTTTTTTACTTTTTGTTATAAGAACAATTGAATAAACAAAATTTTAGTCAAACATTTAGGCCAAAATTTTGAAATTTAGCTACCTAGCGGCAACCGTGACACTAATACAGCGATCAGAAAACCGATCGCTTAGTGACGCAGGCAATAGGGGGTGAAAGGGTTAACTAGGGCGGTGATCAAGGGGTTAAACCTTTATTAGGTGGGGTACGGGGGCTACCCTGGACCTAACACTAACTGCCTGTCACACTGCTTGTCATACTGACACTAAATGCAGTGATCAGTAAATATATGATCACTGCATTCCTTGACACTGTGACAGGGGGGTGGTGATCGGAAGGGGTTAATGTGCCTATGTGTACTGGTGTCAGTGTAGTGTTTGTGCGACTTACTGTGACTCTTCTCTACTCTCGGCGGTTTGAAAATACCGCCGAGAGGAGAGCCGCATCACTTCCTCTGCCAGTGTTTACATTTTACAGGCAGAGGAAGTGACACGGCGGAGGCGCATGGGATTGGCTGGAAGCGATCACGAGGGGGCGGACAGAAACGAACAGCCTCCCCCTCAAGACGGATCGCTCCCGCAGCTAAGCCGCCCGCCGCATGCAGCGGAGGGCGTCCCGATCGGACCCCGACCTGCTAGAAGGCAGGGACGTATATATACGCCCATCTGCCTGTACGTGCCCTTCTGTGGACGTACATAGGCGTGCGGCGGGCGTTAAGCAGCTGTCTTATTTGCCTGTGATTAATCACCAGGATGGCGTGCCACCTCCTATGTCGCTGCCCTGTGTTTTTCTGTTCACTGCTGTCACCTTGCTGGGTCCCAGATGTTAAATTGGCTGATGGGTGAGGAGGGTCCCCTAGAAGTGGTGCTGATCACCTGTGTGCTAGATCCGTGCATCTTTGTGCAGACATTTTTCTTGCTTGAATTTTTTTTGTCCCGTTTTGGAGATGTAGGTGGGGCCTCGTGTCAAAATTTTGCTTAAGGCCACGTACACACTATAGGTTAACCAGAGGACAACCGTCTGATGGACCGTTTTCATCGGCCAAAACCGAGCGTGTGTGGGCCCCAAAGGTTATTTAACCTTAGGTTAAAAAAAAAGCCAACTTGCTTTAAAATTGACCGATGGACTCCTAACCGATAGGTCAAAACCAATCGTTAGTAGGCGTGACCATAAAAACCCGCGCATGTTCAGAATCAAGTCGACGCATGCTTGGAAGCATTGAACTTCATTTTTTTCAGCACGCCGTTGTGTTTTACGTCACCGCGTTCTGACACGATCGTTTTTTTTTTTTAACTGATGGTGTGTAGGCACGACTGATTATCAGTCAGCTTTATCGGTTAACCTATGACAACGGTCCATCAGACCGTTCTCATCGGATGGACTGATCGTGTGTACGAGGCTTAAGGCTTCACAAAGCCTAGAGCTGCCTCTAGCAGGTACAGGGGGCTGATAGAAGAGTTTTAGGCTAGGTTCATATCTATGCGGTTGCCATTTTCCGACACATTTTGCGGTACCAGGTCCTTCGGGTCTGGTATGTATGGGGGAACCCCATGCCAAAATAAAAAAAAATGCAATGGATCCCCCCAAAATCCATACCAGACCCTTATCCGAGTATGCAAAATGGAATGGATCCCCCCCCTAATCCATACCAGGTCCTTTGGGGTCTGGTATGTATTTTGGGGGAACCCCCATGCCAACATTAAAAAAAATGGCATGGAATCCCCCAAAATCCATACCAGATCTTTATCCGGGTATGCAACCCTGCAGGTCAGGGAAGGGACGAGCGAGCGATTGATGCCGTTTTCCGGCACATTTTGTGGTGCGTTTTGATGCGTTATAAACTGTGAATAGCTGGTTGTTAAGGAGCAGAAGGGTAAGCGGGCCACCGCATCCTTAACAACCGCTAAGTCGTGAGCTGTCAGCGGGACTCCCTGCCGACAGCTGAATGTAAAAACAAGAATTGCCGCCAGCAATAAAAAATAAAAAAATGGGGGAAAAAACATCTTGGGTCCCCTTCAATCCATACCAGGTCCTTCGGGTCTGGTTTGTATTTTGGGGAAACCCCGTGCCAAAATTTTAAAATAAATGGCATGGGATCCCCCCAAAATCCATACCAGACCCTTATCCGAGTATTCAGCCCTGCAGGTCAGGAAAGGGACGTAAGTCTATTTCAATCACATCGTCCAATGATGTAGATCCATGTCAATCACAATGAATGACAGTCTCCAAAAGAAAAAACGATATGACAAATGCAAATCCCTCAAATAACAGCCTCCGATCTGTCATCAGCAATATAATGGAAGGCGCATGGATGGTGGTAAAAATTGTATATACAACAGTATATAAATCACCGCGTTGTTCAAACGTCACAAATGTAAGCAGCCAACACTAGAAAATAGATCAATTTTGGAAACATACAAACAAAGAAAAAGAAAGACTACTATTTATATAGTCCTTTTAACAAATAAAATGTCCATAATGTGAAAAAAAGTTCATATTGACAATCCAAAACTTTTATTCACCACAAGTAGTGACTCAATAAATAACGAGGTGAGTATTAGAGGATCCGCCACCAGTGTAGTGAAACTTATTGAGGCTTACCAGAAAGTGAGGATCCGAATAAGCATATACTCATCAGATTAGTATCGCTTCAAACGATATCCGGGATCCGAATATGTTTATGGATGTTGAATACTCAATGGTACTCCTGGGATGTCCTCATATGTGATACAATGAATCTACGGAGATTGGTTGCAGATGTGTGAACTCAAGTGAAATTATTACCATGTGTGGTAATAATTTAAATAGCCAAAGGAAAAAAATATAAAGTGCACATAGCGTGATTCTGTATTACAAAGTAAATCAATTTTAATAAAAAATATTGCACTTACATTTAAGTAGGATACAACAAGCGCTTAATAATAAAGTAGAGCAGTGGGGTCAGTGGGGTCTTCCGACGCGTTTCATTCCCTTAGAACGTCATCTGGGGCACTGACACACTGCTAGAAGACCCTCTTTATATAAGAAATACCCCCATACCTCAATTATGGCTCCAGTGTGAGGAAAAAACATCCTCAGTAATTACTTCCGGTTTGTGACTACCTTATGGATAGGCGTGAGTTCCAAGCCTCGTTCTGAAATGGCAAGTTGGAACGCAACGCCTACGTCATATCCCCCGGATGCGCTCCAAGTCCCCAAATGATTCGCGGGGCTGGAACGCAACGTGCGTAACGTCCGCAATAAGTCACGCTACGCCTATGTCATATCCTCCGGATGCGCTCCAAGTCCCCAAATAATTTGCGTGGCTGGAACGCAACGTGCGTAACGTCCGCAATAAGTCACGCTACGCCTATGTCATATCCTCCGGATGCGCTCCAAGTCCCCAAATAATTTGCGGGGCTGGAACGCAACGTGCGTAACGTCCGCAATAAGTCACGCTACGCCTATGTCATATCCCCCGGATGCGCTCCAAGTCCCCAAATGATTCGCGGGGCTGGAACGCAACGTGCGTAACGTCCGCAATAAGTCACGCTACGCCTATGTCATATCCCCCGGATGCGCTCCAAGTCCCCAAATGATTCGCGGGGCTGGAACGCAACGTGCGTAACGTCCGCAATAAGTCACGCTACGCCTATGTCATATCCCCCGGATGCGCTCCAAGTCCCCAAATGATTCGCGGGGCTGGAACGCAACGTGCGTAATGTCCGCAATAAGTCACGCTACGCCTATGTCATATCCCCCGGATGCGCTCCAAGTCTCCAAATGATTCGCGGGGCTGGAACGCAACGTGCGTAACGTCCGCAATACTGGCGGACACACTCCACCCTGTGGTTGCGGCCAAGATATGACGTCATGCGTTCCGGTATATCCAAAGGGTTGGAACGCAGCGTCCGCAATAGTTCAAGAGCCGTAACACTACAAGTGTATGTAGCGACCGGATCCCTGCTGCTGCGTAAACAGGAAACATGTTAAAAGCCAGAGGTTAAAGGGGTCGCCATCTGATATTAACATATTATGTCACAAAACCAAATTATAGATTATCTAATCACTGCCTGGTTGGTAAAAAGGGGGGGGGGGTTTGATTAAAAAATGGACTGGTGTAAAATATAGAAAACAACACTTAGTAATAACTCAATTTTTGCAGGGATGGTGGTAACATCACTACCCAAATATGACCATATGACCATATGTAGGAAATGACATCACCGCTATCCCCACCCAAAAGATATTTTGACAATGTTAGTGACCTAGGGCCATAGTTAATTTGTACCAGAGTGATGGAAAGAGAAGAGTATGGAGAATGATGATCCAAAGCATACCACCTCATCTGTGAAGCATGGTGGTGGTAGTGTCATGGCGTGGGCATGTATGGCTGCCAATGGAACTGGTTCTCTCGTATTTATTGATGATGGGACTGCTGACAAAAGCAGCCTGATGAATTCTGAAGTGTTTCCGGCAATATTATTCTCGGCTCATATTCAGCCAAATGCTTCAGAACTCTGGACGGCGCTTCACAGTGCAGATGGACAACGACCCGAAGCATACTGCGAAAGGAACCAAAGAGTTTTTTAACCACTTAACAACCCTCGACTTTGTGCGGTGATATCTGAATGATGGGTGCAGCTACAGGCATCATTCAGATATCACCGTCTTCAGCCGCCGATTCTGTGCACGATAAGAACGATCAAAGCGCTAGTTCCATTTGATCGTTCTTATAGGTGGCGGGAGGGGACGTCCCCCCTCCCGCTGCCATCCGGTGCCTTTCCGGGCTCTCCCGTGCCATCAGGGGCCCGGAGAACGAATCGGCCGGCGCTGGCTGGGAAGCATAGAGATGACTGGTGACCAGATGGTCACCAGTCATCTCTATGACCATCGGAAGGCCCCGGAAGTAAACCCAGTATCCGGAAGTAAACAAAGTCGCAATCACGGCTGCCTGTCAGCATGAGATCGGTGATTTTTTTTCACAATCTCATGCTTGTAAGCCTGGAGGAGAGATGTGGGGTCTTATTGACCCCGCATCTCTCCATAATGAGGGCCTGTCACACACATTTCCTATTACAAGTGATGTTTACATTCCTTGTAATAGGAATAAAAGTGATAAAAAAAAAAAAAAGTATAAAAATAAAAAAATTAAGTAAAATAAAAATATATATATTTTTTTAAACGCCCCTGTCCCCGGTAGCTCGTACTCAGAAGCGAACACGCATGCAAGTCCCACCCACATATGTAAACGCCGTTCAAACCCCACATGTGAGGTATCGCCACGTGCGTTAGAGCATGTGCAACAATTCTGGCCCTACGCCTCCTCTGTAACTTGAAAATAGTAACCTGTAAAAAGATTTAAAGCGTTGCCTATAGACATGTGCATTCCTTTTCGTCTAAATGCATTTTTGTCTGAATTTCAGCTATTTCCGTTATTGTTTTAACAAACGATAACAAAAGCACAGAAAACAAAAACCGAAAGATCCGACAAACAAATGCTTTATTTTCGTTTTCGTTGTGGTCGATTGTGCCTAACCTTAACTCTATTAGTCCAATATTATTCTACATAGAGAGAAACGATTCGACATAGAGAGAAAAGATTCGACATAGAGAGAAAAGATTCGACATAGAGAGAAAAGATTCGACATAGAGAGAAAAGATTCGACATAGAGAGAAAAGATTCGACATAGAGAGACATGAAGAGTAAATTTTTTTTTTTAAAGATTCTATCGAATCTTTTTTTTTTTTTTTTTAGAACATTCGACAGACACCATGAGCCTTCAATGACAGATTCGATATAGAGAGACATGAAGATTCGACATAGAGAGACATGAAGATTCGACATAGAGAGACATGAAGATTCGACATAGAGAGACATGAAGATTCGACATAGAGAGACATGAAGATTCGACATAGAGAGACATGAAGATTCGACATAGGGCCAGATTCAGGTAGATGAGAGCATCTTTGATCTGGAGTAACGCTTCTCATTTACGTTACTCTGACGACCCTTTCAGCGCAAGTACTGTTATTCACATAGCAGTTGCGCGTAAACTTGCGCCAGAGTAACGATAATGCGCTGGCGTAACCCGACGCAAGGGGAAGTGGGTGTGATCATATGTAAATGATGGGCGGAGCCCAGCGCAGAGGCTTACGTTCAGCGCATCAACCACGGAGCATGCGCAGTGAGTGAGGCTCCACTCGCCCCCTTTGTGCGCATGCTCACAACTTCCGTCGGCACCACTTCACAGGAAACGTCAGCGCAATGCCATCCGTTGGGCGTTTAAATGCGCCCGTAGAAGCGCCATTCCGGCACTAAAGTATATCCTGCTCCCCCTCCCCGCAGTGAAGTTACTTTTGTTCTGAGATGGCTGCTCCCGTTCCCCGCAAACACACAGGAGAAAGCTGAACTCTAAAGGCCAGGAGCTGTCAGCCGTCATCTCGGCTATGGAGACCTATGATGTCTTCCTCCATGGCTGTAAAATTTGACAGACAAGCATGGACAGAGGTGTTGTCCTGCAAGTGGGGGTGCTCAGCTAGCTCTTATCGTCGGTAACGCTGCTGTAGCTGCTCTCCTGCTGACCTGTGGCCATCTGGAGTAAAGATAAAGCAGCCTTTTGTAGAAATAACTTTGCGCCGGACAGACGAGATACGCGCGGCGCATGTAGCCAGCGTATGGTGCTAATCCGTTCGTGAATTGTGAAAAATCCCTCATTTGCATATTTGCAGGGGAAATCAATAGGCGCGACTGATGCGCCCAGCGAAATTAAGCGCTGACGATACTCTGGCGTCGGAACGTTCCGCCGGTCGCAAATGACCCGTTATTGGGCGCATCTAGTTTGGTGGGTACGGCCACATAGAAACGACGGCGCATCATCACAGTTACGCGGCGCATATCGAAATACTCCAGCGCAAGTGTTGCTGAATCTGGCCCATAGAGAGACATGAAGAGTCGACATTTTTTTTTTTATTAAAGATTCCGTCAAATCTTTTTATTTTTTTCTTAGAACATTCAACAGACACCATAAGCCTTCAATGACAGATTCGACCTTAATTTGGATTTTCGGTCGAATGCATTTTTTTAACCAAAAACAAAATAAATAAAAATGAATTTCGGGAGTAACTAAATAAATTACGAAACAAAATATTTCAGTGTGCTCATGTCTAGTCGCCTATAGAGATTTTTAAGTACTGAAGTTTGGCGGCGTTCCATGAGTTGAGTGTGCGCAATTTTAAAGCGTGACATGTTAGGTATCTATTTAATTAGCGTAACTTCATCTTTCACATGATACAAATACAAATTTGGGCTAACTGTACTGTTTTGGTATTTTTTAACCACTTCAGCCCCGGAAGGATTTACCCCCTTCCTGACCAGAGCACTTTTTGTGATTCGGCACTGCGTTGCTTTAACTGACAATTGCGGGGTCGTGCGACATGGCTCCCAAACAAAATTGGCGTCCTTTTTTCCCCACAAATAGAGCTTTCTTTTGGTGGTATTTGATCACCTCTGCGGTTTTTATTTTTTGCGCTATAAACAAAAATAGAGCGACAATTCTGAAAAAAATGCAATATTTTTTACTTTTTGCTGTAATAAATATTCCCCAAAAATATATAAAAAAACTTTTTTTTTCCTCAGTTTAGGCCGATACGTATTCTTCTACATATTTGTAAACAAAAATCGCAATTAGCGTTTATTGATTGGTTGGCACAAAATTTATAGCGTTTACAAAATAGGGGGTAGTTTTATGGCATTTTTATTAATATTTTTGTTTTACTAGTAATGGCGGTGATCAGTGTTTTTTTTCAGTACTGCGACATTATGGCGGACACATCGCACACTTTTGACACATTTTTGGGACCATTGGCATTTTTATAGCGATCAGTGCTATAAAAATGCATTGGATTACTATAAAAATGCAATTGGCAGTGAAGGGGTTAACACTAGGGGTCAGGGAAGGGGTTAAGTATGTTCCTGGGTGTGTTCTAACTGTATAGGGGGGTGTGGCCTCACTAGGGGAAATCACTGATCTTCTGTTCATACATTGTATTAACAGAAGATCAGCGTTTCCCCCGCTGACAGGACCGGGAGCTGTGTGTTTACACACATAGCTCCCAATTCCCCGCTCTGTACCGAGCAATCGCGGGTGCCTGGCGGCGATCGTCCCCGCCGCGTGCCCCCTAGTGGCCGTCCAAAGTGCGACGTAGTATGACGGGCTCTCGCCCAGGAGAGCCGACCTGCCGCCGTAGAATGACAGCGGCTGGTCGACATGTGGTTAATTCATGAAAGTTTTTTTTTGTTTCAGTTACAGAACATTGTAAATAAGTATGTTTTCTTCTTCACTTATGGGCACTGATGGTACTGCACTGACGGGCACTGATAAGGCGACACTGATGGGCACCGATGAGGTGGCACTGATGAGCTGGCATTGATGGGCACTAATGATGGGCACTAATATGCGACACTGATAGGCGACATGAATGGGCAAGGATAGGCAGGGTGGATGGGCACTGATAGGCAGCATAGATGGACACGGATAGGCGACATGGATGGGCATGGATAGGCGACATGGATGGGCATGGATAGGCGACATGGATGGGCACGGATAGGCGGCGTTGATGGGCACTGATAGGCGGCATGGATGGGCACTGATAGGCGACATGGATGGGCACGGATAGGCGCCATGGATGGGCACCGATAGGCGACATGGATGGGCACGGATAGGCAGCGTTGATGGGCACTGATGGGCGGCATGGATGGGCACTGATAGGCGACATGGATGGGCACTGATAGGTGGCATGTATGGGCATGGATGGGCACTGATAGGTGGCATGTATGGGCATGGATGGGCACTGATAGGTGGCACAGATAGGCATAGATGGGCACTGATAGATGGCACTAATGTACTATAATGTGTTGTACTAATGGATGCCAATCAGTGCCAAACAATAATGCCTGCCAATAATCGATGCCCATTGTGGGCACTGATTGGCATCCATTGTGGGCACTGATTGGCATCCATTATTAATTTCTGATTGTCATCCCTGGTGGTCTAGGGTGGCATACCTGTGGTGGGCATCCCTGGTGGTCCAGTGTGGGCATCCTCGGGGGGCTGCGCTGATAATCGATCAGCACAAATCCATTGCGGTGGTGTATAGAGCCAAAAAAGATTAGAATTGTGTCTGTGTCCCAATATTTATGGACCCGCAGCATTCGCAGCAATATAAACTTTTCAACTCATCTTGCAAATCTGCTGCAGCACATTGTAGGGGGGGGGAGGGGGTGAGCTGGAAGAAAATGATATGGATATTTTCATAGTTTCAGTCAATAAAGTAAGAATCTTTTGCCGTGAAAACACAATTACTTTGCATCCAATTATCTAGCCGGAATTTTTATATGCTGGCCGTACAAAATACAAGCTCTCCACGGGGACTCTACAACCAAATATAAAGAGGAGAAGGATATTTATTTGTGTTGTGCTCAGCAGGCTCTGGGAACCAGCAGGAGAGTCACACACAACCTCCCGGGCCGGAGGGGGTTTAGACGGCCAAAACTTTCAAACACACACCAATCACGGGAGTTTTTACACTCCACCATGGGATACATTGTTACAATGATTTTTGTCACTTCCAGTTGAACTGAAATTTTGCTTTTTTCCCTTATTTCTTATTTATTTTGTCTTTCCTTCTAATGTTTACTATTTGAAATTTTCATTTGTCCCCAGAAAAAAAAAAAAATCATTCTATATAGGAATAGGGACCCTACTCTATGCGATAGGATCCCTAGCCGGAATTGAGTGCTACTTTTAGGCAGGTGATACTTTGGGCCAGATTCAGGTAGAGTTAGGCTGGAATATCAGTGATCCGCCAGCCTAACTGTCACTTTAAGCCGGCGTTTCTGTTTTCTGTAACCAGAAAACAAGAAACTCCGGGTTGGAGCTCCGATGCAATCGGCGCAATTGAATTTCGCCATCGCATCGCAACTTTAATTTAAAAATGGCGCCGGGGGCGTTCCCGCTGATTTACGCTGAAAAAATATGTTAATCAGCGGGAATCGGCAATTCACGATCGTATTCGGGCGCGACGCAGTGACTTTTCCGACGTTTCCGTAAGCGATACGCGGCGTAAAGATAAAGCAGCCCCCTAGTGGAGTATCCTATGTTAAGTATAGCCGTTGTCATCGCCTCGAAAAAAAAAATCGCGTCGCTTGCGTAAAACGTCCATGAATGGGGATTTGACGTCATTGACGTTCACTGACAGAATTTGGAGCATGCGCACTGGGATGCATTGACAGTCGACGCATGCACAGTACGTTCGCCGTGGGATCGCGCTTGGTTTAAATAATACACGCCCAATTTGAATTCCGCCGGCTCATTTGCGATGCGCTGCCGCAACTTTAGGAGCAAGTGCTTCATGAATAACAGCACTTGCTCCTAAAATTTCGCCAGAGTAACGTAAATGAGAAACGTTACTCCAGAGCAAAGATGCTCCAATCTACCTGAATCTGGCCCTTTGTTGCTCCTGTAGCTATATAGTACTGGTGCTATCTAAATTTATGTGTAGATCAGAGTGTACAGTACAGACCAAAAGTTTGGACACACCGTCTCATTCCAAAGAGTTGTCTTTACTTTCATGACTATGAAAATTGTAGAGTCACACTGAAGGCATCACAACTATGAATGTAACACATGTGGAATTATATACATAACAAAAAAGTGTGAAACAACTGAAACTATGGGCCAGATTCAGGTAGATGAGAGTATCTTTCCTCTGGAGTAACGCTTCTCATTTACGTTACTCTGAAGACCCTTTCAGCGCAAGTCCTGTAATTCACATAGCAGTTGCGCGTAAACTTGCGCCAGAGTAACGATAATGCGCTGGCGTAACCCGACGCAAGTGAAACTGGGTGTGATCATATGTAAATGATGGGCGGAGCCCAGCGCAGAGGCTTACGTTCAGCGCATCATCCACGGAGCATGCGCAGTGAGTGCGGCTCCACTCGCCCCCTTGTGCGCATGCTCACAACTTCCGTCGGCACCACTTCCTGGGAAACGTCAGCGCAATGCGTTCCGCTGGGCGCTTAAAAGCGCTGGCGGAAACGCCATTCCGGCGCAAAAGTAGTTCCATTTCCCCCCACCCCAGGGAAGATACTTTTGCCCTGTAATGGCTGCTCCCGCTGCCCCCAGAGAGAGGAGGAACCTAAATTATAATGCCCAGGAGGTCACAGTGATAATATCGGCTATGGAGGCATTTAATGATTTTCTCCATGGTAAAAAAAGCAGGAAGACCAGCCGGGAGAGAAAGCAGGCCATCCTGGACACCATAGCTGCCAGGGTCAATGTGCTGGGGTACTCCACCCGGAGTGCTTCAGACATTGGTAAAAAAATCAATGACCTGCGGCGCAAGGTGAGGGGCAAGGTGTCCACCATTAGGAGCCATGAGAGGGGCACAGGTGGTGGTCCCCCATGTCCTGTCACCCTGACCGCGGAGGAGGAGGTGGTCGCCCGCTGCCTGGACAGGGAGCAGTTGGAGGGGGTCCCAGGCTATGATTCCGTAGAGGAAGGCTCCAGGACAGGTAAGTGATTTTTACCCCCTTTTTGGTGTGTTGCATGTGGGGGGCGGGGGTGGGTACATGTGCCAAGTGTGTGGGACCACCAACATGTGTCTGCTTTGTGTCATCCACAGATGACGGTGCTGGGCCATCTCGTGCCGGCCAGTCCACCCCAACCCCCCAACGGGATGCTGAAGACGAGGCCCTGGGTGCTGGAGACACCGAGGTGGAGGAGGAGAGTGCCCACACCACTTCAGCAGAGGTGGTTGTGGAGGAGCCTGTCCCTGAACAGGAGTTCATTTTAATGTTGGAGGAGTCCTCCTCCTCTGCAGGGCCCTCTGTGATCCCCTCCCCCATCCTAGGTAGCCCCTCAAGGGCGACTCCATCCCCACGGGGACAACCTTCCTCTGCCCCCAGGAAGGCCACCCGGAAGACCAGGGGGGTGTGTGATTTGGTCGAAGACCAGGTGCTTTTGGACCACGCGAAACAGACCCAGCAAATGGGGGAGATGGCTGGCCACCTAGACAGGGTCGCAGACAGCCTGGGCTCTATGTCACAGCTGCCCAGTCGCGTGCAGGGCGTTGTGACCAGCCTGGGGGAGGTGCAGGCTGATATCCGGCACTTGACAGCAGCTGTTCGAGACAACACTGCTGCCATTCGGGAAGAGGGGAGGCAGCGGCAACGTGACCAGCGGCATCAGATCACCCGCCAGCTGAGGATGCAGGCCCAAACAAATTTGTATCTGAGCCGTATCGCTGTGGCATTGGAGGGCATGCAGCCAACAGCTCCCAGGAGTGGCCCACCCGGGGATCAGCCTCCTCCTGATGCCCCCCCACCACCACCACCACCCACTCCCTCCAGGCAGATGAGGAGCCCGAGAGTGCCCCCAAGGAGGAGCCCCCGTCATCCCAGATGAGGGTTTTTTGTTTTTTTGGTTGTTATATATTTTTGTTTATACTCAGGACATGAGTTTATTTATTTTATTTATTATTATTGTTTATACTCAGGACATGAGTTTTGGTTAATTTTTTTGGTTCTCAGGTTATGAGATTTTATTTTTATTTTTTGATACTGCACACGTTGCAGTGTGAATGGTGTGTGAATGTGAGAGGGTGGCACTCCTGAAAGTAAGGGGTGTCACCCTCGGCCGTGGTGGTGAAGTTAACCCCACGGCTGAATGAATGACGTGTGAAAGGTGTGTGAATGGACAGTGACATCATTGGGGCCTTGACGCGGCGTTACTGCTCCCAACTCCTACATGCTGGACTTGGGCTAATCCAATGCGATGTGCATGTGATGTGTGTGATCTAGGGACATCAGTGGTGTACACGCGTGCACTGTCTGTGTTATTAATGTTTTGGTTTAGTGTCCAAAGATGCCTACGGCGAGGACCCTCCTGACTGCTCTTCCATCAGCAGACTGGGTGTCCTCTGGCAGGTGGGGACTGTGTGGGTCGGGGGTCAGGTCATCACGTATGTCAATCTCTAGGCCTTTTTTCATAGCAAAGTTATGTAGTATGCAACATGCACCGATGATCTGACACACAAAGGTAGGGGAATACAATAGGGTCCCCCCGGACTTATCCAGGCAGCGGAAACGGGACTTCAGGAGCCCAAATGTTTGCTCCACCACTGCACGGGTTTTGATGTGTGCTTCATTGTATTTTCTCTCTCCTCTGGTTTGGGGGTTCCGGAAAGGAGTCATTAGATGGGGTCCCAGTGCATATGCAGAGTCACCTGTAAGGGAAAAGACAGGAGGATGTTAGTAGTGCATGTGCCACTTTTGATGTGCATCACGGGAGGGGATAGTCATGCCTGACTCCCATGTCACTCACCAACCAGCCAGCTGTCCCCATACATGTTCTGTTCGAATTCTGCTGGAATGGGGCTCTGACGGTATATGAAGCTGTCATGGCTGGACCCGGGGTGTTTGGCACGGACGTGCCATATGAGGCGTTGGGCATCGGCTATCACCTGTACGTTGATGGAGTGCCAATGCTTCCGATTGCGGTATATGTGCTCTGTGGCACTGGGGGGCTGTAGGGCCACATGTGTGCAATCAATGGCCCCGATGGTGCGTGGGAATCTGGCAATGTTGTAGAAATCTGTCATTGCCTTCAGCCGCAGCTCCTCAGTGGTGGGTCTGATGAACTGGTTGGACATGCGTCTGAGGATTGCGGGGACAACCTGGTGCACACATCTGCTCATGGAGGACTGTGACATCCCAGCCACCACTCCACTTGTACGCTGGAATGATCCACTGGCAAGGAAATGAAGTGTTGCCAGGACCTTCACCAGTGGCTGCACTGCTTGTGAGCGGTGTGTCTTGCTGGTGATGTCACCCTGCAGGGTTGTGGTTAGTTCAAGTATTGCATCTGGGCTGAATCTGAAGAGGCGATACACCTCCTCATCCCCCATGCCAAAGAGGTTCATACGAGTGCGGTATATCCTCTCACGTGCCCGCCTCCTCCGTAGCGAGGGACCCAGTACTAGTCTTAGGACCACGAGTGCCCCTGGCATGTTGGCACACAGAGGTGTTGTCCTTGCTAGTGTTGTTGTTCAGCTTGCTAGTTTCGTCGGTAACGCTGCTGTAGCTGCTCTCCTGCTGACCTGTGACCGTCTGGAGTAAAGATAAAGCAGCCTTTTGTAGAAATAACTTTGCGCCGGACGGACCAGATACGCGCGGCGCATGTAGCCAGCGTATGGTGCTAATCCGTTCGTGAATTGGGAAAAATCCCTCATTTGCATATTTGCAGGGGAAATCAATAGGCGCGACTGATGCGCCCAGCGAAAATAAGCGCTGACGATACTCTGGCGTCGGAACGTTCCGCCGGTCGCAAATGACCCGTTATTGGGCGCATCTAGTTTGGTGGGTACGGGCACATAGAAAAGACGGCGCATCATCACAGTTACGCGGCGCATATCCAAATACTCCAGCGCAAGTGTTCGTGAATCTGGCCCTATATGTCATATTCTAGGTTCTTCAAAGTAGCCACCTTTTGCAGCAGACACATCTCTAGAAGAACTGATAAGAGGAGACTCCGGTGTGAGTCCGGCCTTCATGGTAGAATATCTGCTAGGAAACCACTGCTAAAGAAAGGCAACAAGCAGAAGAGACTTGTTTGGGGTAAAGAACACAAGGAATGGACATTAGACCAGTGGAAATCTGTGCTTTGGTCTGATGAGTCCAAACTTGAGATCTTTGGTTCCACCCACCGTGTCTTTGTGCGACGCAGAAAAGGTGAACGGATGGACTCTACATGCCTGGTTCCCACTGTGAAGCATGGCGGAGGAGGTGTGATGGTGTGGGGGTGCTTTGCCGGTGACACTGTTGGGGATTTATACTGAACCAGAATGGCTACCACAGCATCTTGCAGCGGCATGCTATTCCATCCGCTTTGCGTTTAGTTGGACCATCATTTATTTTTCAACATGACAATGACCCCCAAACACACCTCCAGGCGGGGGAAGGGCTATTTGACCAAGAAGGAGAGTGATGGGGTGCTGCGCCAGATGACCTGGCCTCCACAGTCACCGGACCTGAACCCAATCGAGATGGTTTGGGGTGAGCTGGACTGCAGAGTGAAGGCAAAAGGGCCAACAAGTGCCGAGCATCTCTGGGAACTTCTTCAAGACTGTTGGAAGAGCATTTCAGGTGACAAGAGAATGCCAAGAGTGTGCAAAGCAGTAATCAAAGCAAAAGGACCTAGAATATGACAGATTTTTTGTTGTTTCACACTGTTTTGTTATGTATATAATTCCACATGTGTTAATTCATAGTTTTGACGCCTTCAGTGTCAATCTACAATTTTCATAGTCATGAAAATAAAGCAAACTCTTTGAATGAGAAGGTGTGTCCAAACTTTTGGTCTGTACTGTAGTTAACCCCTTCCCTACCAGCCCATAGGGGAATCACGTCATGGTGATCCCCTCGCCGATGAGACAGGACGTTGCACAACGTCCTGTCTTCACGGCGTTCTAGGGCGCGCGCGCGCGCCGCCGGCGGCACCACCCGCGATCCCGCGCGCGTGCCCGACGGCCGTGATTGCCGCCGGGCACCCGCGATTTCCGGCAATCACGGCAGGAGTGTGGATCTGTGTGTGTGTAAACACACAGATCCACCTCCTGTCAGCGGTGAGGAGACTGATGTGTGTTCCCAGTACAGAGGAACACACATCGATCTCCTCCCCCTGTGAGTCCCCCTCCCCCTACAGTTAGAACACACTTTAGGACACATTTTAACCCCTTCAGCGCCCCCTAGTGTTAACCCCTTCCCTGTCAGTCACATTTACACAGTAATTAGTGCAGTTTTATAGCACTAATCGCTGTGTAAATGTGAACGGTCCCAAAAACGTGTCAAAAGTGTCCGATATGTCCGCCACAACGTCACGGTCACAAAAAAAAAAAACGCAGATCCCCGCCATTACTAGTAAAAAAAAAAAAAAAAAATGCCATAAATCTATCACCTATTTTGTAGACGCTATAACTTTTGCGCAAACCAATCAATATACGATTATTGCGTTTTTTTTTTTTACCAAAAATACGTAGAATACGTATCGGTCTAAACTGAGGGGAAAAAAAATATTGTGAGATGTATTAAATAAAAAGGAAAAAATATTGTGTTTTTTTTTAAAATTGTCGCTCTTCTTTTGTTTATAGCGCAAAAAATAAAAACCGCAGAGATGATCAAATACCACCAAACGAAAGCTCTATTTGTGTGGGGAAAAAAACATAATGATTTAATTTGGGTACAGTATTGCCTGACCGCGCAATTGTCATTCAAAGTGCAACAGCGCTGAAAACTAAAAATTGGTCTGGGCAGGAAGGGGGTGAAAATGCCCTGTATGGAAGGGGTTAAACTCTGGTCCTGATTGTTAGAGCAATTATGCGGTCTCTGTCTCAGCTTGGCTGTGCTGTGAGTCCGTTCTGCTGTGCTGAGGTGTTCTTCCAGCCCCGGTGCTGCAGGTGGCAGCAGTGGAGTCAAGGTTCGGGTGCTCTTTCCCAGCAGCCAATCACGGGGGTTTGTCCTCACTGTGCATGCTGGGGAGGGGTATGTATGGGGCAGACACCATTGGTTCTGGGTCTTCTTCGTCTAGTGTGGCACCCACCTTTAGGGTGGCCTACCTAGCTGGGGCGTGCATGCCACGCAGTGTTCCTGGTTTCTGGGACCATGTCGGCCCGGAGCATTTGAACCAACGATGGGGGTCCAGTGAGTGACTGGATTCCCTCTTTTGAAGATCCCAAGCTGGGTGCTGTTCGGTGGGGGAATTGGTCTGAGGAGCGCCATCGAGAGGCTGGCGGTCCAATAGGGCTTGGATGAAACCACCGGGGCGCGAGGTAGCCGGACACTGCGGGACTGATCAATTAAGGAGACATATCTCCAGAAACTCAACCCAGAGGGGACCTGTGGCAGAGGTATCTTCTGAGGCTCATTGAGAGGGGTCTGTGGCAGAGACTTTCTCCCAAGTTCAAGTTCCCCAAGGAGGGTCTGTGGCAGAGACTTTATGCTACAATTGTCCAGGCTAAACCCACTCTGGTGGGAGTGGTGAAGAGAAGTGTTACTTTTGGGAGCAGGACTGTTTCCCTATCATTACGCCTGAATCTGCTATTCTCCTTTCTACCTCAGCTTTACTATCCTCACTACAAGTTTATTGTTTTTACCCGGCTGGGTAATAAAGAGCACCTGTCTGGACATTCCTTTTACTTCTACTAGATGTACTAAACATCAATTACCCCTAGGAATTCCGGCGGAGCCAAGAGGTAACACGCCGCCAAAAAATCCAGCAGCTCCTCTGGGGGTAATGCTACACTCCTTTTAATGAAGGTTTCTACACTAAATTCTCCTGGGAAACAAGTTGGCTTCACGTCCTTCCTGGCAGGATCCTATTAAAGTGTTGAGTGGAGCTTAGCCCAGGGCAGATTTGGCCGGCTGATGGGAGGAACAAAGCTTCAGGCCCCGTACATACAGCAAAGAACCTCGACGGGCGGAACACATCGTTCCGCCCGTCGAGGTTCTCTGCCGGCCTTCAGAATTGGCGACCCGCCCGTCGGGAAAGGCAACCAGCCATTCATCCCGACGGGCCGTCGAGCAAATAGAGAACCTGTTCTCTATTTGCTCGACAGGTTTCCCGACGGGTGGGGCTCGCCGAGAGCGTACACACGGCCGAGGTTCTCGGCAGAATGCGGCTCCCAGCGAGGTTCTCGCTGGTTTCTGCCGAGAACCTCGGCCGTGTGTACGGGGCCTAACAGAGAGTGATGGGATAAGAATCTGAAATCATTTCTTACCCCAGGGATGGGCACCCATCTACTACTACCCATCTGCTACTTGTCATTCAAGCTGCACTGTCACATAGAGAGGGACTGCTTAAAGTGGATGTGAACCCAAAATGTTTTACTTATTTTTTTTTGCTGTCACAATGTAGAGTATACGATTTCCTATCATCTGTGCCCAGTCTTGCCACACAGAGTTAATCCATCTCTGAGCAATCCTCTTTTATTGTTCAGTGAAATAAAACAGACTTACAGAGAAAAACCTTTGTCTATTTCGCCCCCTTGCTGTGAGTGAGGTTATTTACATATCTCATGCACTAGCCTGGAGACAGGCATTATTTTTTAACTCCCACCCCCACTCCATTTCTGAAGTCATGTGGTTACTTTTCTGGATTTTATAGTGATCATAGTAGAATTTAGTGTAAGGAATACACAGGAAAAAATGCATGTTGACAAGGGGAGTGTAGAGGAGGGTGGGGAGTCTACTGACATCACGACTCCACCCACAGAGCTCCAGACAACAGACCCACCCACATAATCTGCAGTTTTAGATTTCTTATAACAGACAGAGGGGAGACATTTGACAGGTGAGGATACATGCAGGAGGCGTCTATATCCTTATAGATCAGCATTATGGCAGTAGTTTAGAAAGAATGAGTGTGGCTTTACATCTACTTTAATGCTGATGAATGGAGGAGAAGGTACTAATTTGAACTGTACTACTGACCACTTCAATAAAATTTAAGTGATTGAAGTGGATCCTTGGTAAAGCGAGATAGCCCTTTGGTAAGCCAAAGATAGACTATGCATCCCAAGAAAAAAAACACACATTTGGAAATTAGATGCTAGTGAAACAACTCTGGTTGGGCAAGGGGATGGTGGTGGAGAGGGGAATAGGAGTTCCATCCTGTACCATGTGAAAGACATCAGGCCCAATGCAAGACATGTCCCCAGTTAGTGGAGTGTCTTTGTTAAGGGTGACCAGGATTATGGTGAGTGATTGTTTAACCACTTGCCCACCGGGCTAATTTTTTCACTTTTCTCCTTCATGTAAAAATCTCAATTTTTTTGCTAGAAAATAAATCAAAACCCCCAAACAATATATATATATATATATATATTTTTGCAGACACCCTAGGGAATAAAATGGAGGTCATTGCAACTTTTTTTCTCGCACGGTATTTGCGCAATAATAATCAGTGTGACAGGTCCTCTTTATGGAGAGATGTGGGGTCAATAAGACCGCACATCTCTCCTCCAGCGATTGCGGCTTTGTTTACTTCTGGGTACCGGGCGTGACGTCATAACGTCCTCCGACGGTAATAGAGATGACTGTGACCATCAGGTCACCAGTCATCTGTATGGTTTAGCGGCGAACGCTGGCCGATTCGCTCTCCGGGCCCCGGGAGAGCCCGGAGAAGCAACGGATGGCGGCGGGAGGGGGGGACGTCCCCTCCCGCTGCCTATAAGAACGATCGAGTGGTAGAACCACCGCTTTGATCGTTCTTATGGTGCAGAGAATCGGCGGCTGAAGAGATTGATATCTAATTGATGCCTGTGGCTGCAGGCATCATTCAGATATCACCACACAAAGCCAAGGACGTCCCGGGGAAGTCCTCCGTGGGCAAGTGGTTAAGGAACCCCATGTTTCAGACACTCTATACATACACATGGCAGCAGAAGTTCTGCGAGGGCTTTGGACTGTAAATAGGGCCTGGGTGGTAGTTCTGAGTCAGCCTTATTGTTAGGCTGAAAGTGGTGAAAACACATGGGTGCCTCAGGCACAGTTTGACCCGCCTACATGACATGTTAAGGCCCGACTTTCCCTCATCAAATACCCAACCTTATACGACTGCACCCTTCCCACCTTCCAAATGAAGACTGACACCGGTGTGGAGTAAAGTTGGCCTTACGGCCTATTTATTTAACAAAAATTAGCATAAATAACCAATTTTCAATAAATAACTTTAACACAACTTTTAAACCTCCTGGTGGTCTGATAGACCACACCTCCAATTGGCCACTGGGACAATAACTGCTCAACTTCAGCCTCAGTCGCAAACCCCAGACTCAGAGGCAATACAACTGTCCGCAGTGACCTACCCGATTAACTCCTTCCTGGTCAACCCGCGTTGACCGAAAGGTACCCGTATCCCCCATATCAACCTATGGGTACAACCGTTTATCTTAAAACGTCCTGCCTTTCTTCCTCTCCAGAAACCCCAAAAAACCCTGCCCCCCCTTTCTCTCGCCTACCACATGGGAGGGTGGGTTGGACGTTTCCTTCAAGTTAAGATGGAGGAGTGACGATACGTCACTTCCTCCCTGCATACACTTCCAGCCAGCCCCTCCTTCCTCCTTAAAGCGACACTGCTCTGACTTCCCTCTAACTTAAAATGGCCACCACATCCCTATCTCTTCCTGGCGGTCCCCCCGTCATGCCGTCCCTCCTCCTAACTGTACACAAAGAAAGCTTGACAAGGAACTCGTCGAGGAATACAATGTTTATTTTTACGACAAGATTCTCGGTCGTGTGTACGAGGTCTGACAGTACTCTGTGCCTAGATTGCTTTAGCCAATCGGCACTTAGAATGCCCTGTTCCTTGCGCAGTGCATTGTGGGGCATTCAGCGGGCCAAACAAATGGCTGAACGCCCTGACAAATTGGGTGTTCACTCAACACTAGTCTGCAGTTGAATAGCAAAGTCTGGCTAGTCTCGTATTGCTCTAAAATGTTACTGTAGCGCCCCCTTTACTTTAAGTGCGGGCACTAGTCTAAATTTAGCAAGAATGGGAGAGTTACCTTGCTCCCATTCACACAATTGTTAGATGGTGACCCCTGTTATTTTAGAAGTGTTTTCTGGGCCAGTCTTCACTCTAGGGATGTGTAGTTATCCCTGGTCAGCAGTTGATGACAGAGGGGGTTCTGACAGAGCAAGCTTCCCCCAGCAGCCAATTGGAGGAGTTTTCCCTCGCGGGGCATGCTGGGAGGGATATATCTGCAACAAGTGTCATGTGCTCAAGGCAGTTCTGCCACCAGCATCCCGGCCACCAGATCCCCGATTGGTTCGTTCAAGCCCTATTGGACAACCTGCCTCCGGGTTCTCCTCAATCCGATCCCTCAATCGCACGGCACCCAGCCTGGGATCTCTTCAAAAGAACCGGGAACCCAGTAGAATACTGGAGTCCCCTCTGACCTCCGGTTGAGGTCCAGCATAGCCTGTGGAATTGGCCAGGTGGGCCACGCTGGTGGGGTCCATGGATGCGCGCACCCTGAAGGTGGATGCCGCACCTGCAACTGGGACCCCGCCAGCGTGGCCCACCTGGCCAATTCCACAGGCTATGCTGGACCTTCACCGGAGGTCAGAGGAGACCCCAGTACTCTACTGGGTTCCCGGTTCTTTTGAAGAGGTCCCAGGCTGGGTGTCGTGAGATTGGGGGATCGGCTTGAGGAGAACCCGGAGGCAGGTTGTCCAATAGGGCTTGAATGAACCAATCGGGGATATGGTGACCGGGATGCTGACAGGTATACTTTGCTGTCACGTGGTGACCCATGCTAAAGGAAATCTACTGGGAGGATTCGCTCCATTCACCAATCCAACTTACTGAAGAAATTGGCCGGTTACAAGGGCCTTAGAGCCAGGTCTGAGATAGAGAGATCTGTTCCTCCCAGCGATCCGAAGTGACACCTCGGCTGCCAGGTTAGTGTGGGGGACCTGCCCGTGGGTACTTTACACACTCCACTCGGGAGACGAGTTCAACTATTGCTATTGGCAAGGGCAGGCCTGCCCTGTTCACATCCAGGCCTGATACCACAAGGTTCTCTTATCCTTCCTTCATCAACTTCCCTTTCCTTAAACTGAAGATGATGTTTGCCTTGTTGGCTGCAAATAAAAAAAGGCATTAAAGGAAACCCAGAGGCGTATCTAGTGAAAATAGCGCCTATGGCAAGCACTGAAACTGCGCCCCTGTCGAAACATTTGAAATCCATCTTTCAGATAACCTTAACAAAAAAAAAAACAGCTAAAAAAACTAGTGATAATTATCATCCCTTGTGTAGTGACATATCCTCTTTATGGAGAAATCTGGGGTTTATTTGACCCCTGATCCCTCCTCTGCCCTCCAAGGCCAGGTAAATGCTGAACCAATACTGGAATTGATGAAATTTTCATCACTTAAGGCCTCAGATTTCACAGAGGAGAGGGAGAAACTGATGTTCCTCCTTCTTCTTTGTGCGCTGCCAATCCAACCAGATGGATAGGGAGAGCCTGGGAGAACAGGGGAGGGCTGTGGCTGAACGCAGCAGGGATAGCGCTGCCATTGTCCATTAGTAAAGGTGCTGAAAAGGAGATCCTGCCTATGCTCGGGACGAGGGAAGAAGAGACCCTCAGACCCTGGTAAGTGCCTTGCTGCCCAGCCACTCAACAGCGCCCCCTTCATATGGCGCCCATGGCACTTGCCATGGCTGCCATACCCTAGATACGCCACTGAAGAAACCTTATTGACTGTCTGGACATTCGCTCATTACTCCGCCACTGGAGTTTCACCCCTAGACATCACCAGGGTAACTTGGTGTGCCAATCCCAGTATTTAACCAGCGGCTCCTGCGGGGGTATCGCTGCATTACTAATATAGTAAAAAGTAGGAAACATTTTAATCAAATTCCAGCCAAAGTATATTTCTTGGTTTTTGTACATGGCCCCATTGGGGAGGTTTCTAACAATTCCAAGCTGGTGACCAAAAATAAAGTGATTAGATCTCCCCAGTTACTATAAAATCCTAACAGAGGTCTTCAGTCACCCTCAGTCGGTGAATCACTCATATCTGACACGTATACATCTACACGGGTGGCTTACATTGACTTTTGTCAAAGCCCAATAACAGGTATTGCGGCTCATAAAATTTGCTTCATGAGCAATTTATTAAGATTCATAATTACTTTTTTTTTTTTTTTCTTTCACCTGTGTGCTAATTTTATACTCCAGCTAAATTTAGAAGCCCGGTGAAGGATTAGCACCAATTAATTCTCCCCAGTTGTCCTCTGTGTGAGCTGTATGTATATAGCAAACCAGCTGTGGAGGGTTATGAGTCCATATTAATCAATGCCACCACATGACTGCTACTAAATTTGCATTTAAATAGGCTTGTTGAGGACATGAAATCAGCGGTGCTTCAAGACTGATTTCATGTTTCACACACAGCAGAAATCAAATTATTCTTTTTCAGCCACCAGGGGGTAATGCCTAGGAAGCACATAGAGATCAAGAAGAGTTAAGAGCCCAGCTCCTGGCTCACTGCTCTTCCCCTCACCCCCTCTTTCTTCATTGAGACCATCCAGTGGTACTTTATGCCCTTTATTTTTATTTTGCATCTTTACATTGTTTTATGAATGGTCATGTGATGCACTGGGCAACGCTGTATCCTGGCCTAGGCCAACAAGGCACAGACCTATGGCAACACTTTGCAGGGGGGCAGCACGGAAAGAGTCCCCGCCGGCTTGCGCTACACTATTACTGTAGCACCAGTCTGATGGGGCGGACCAGGTTGAGAGCCAAAATGTGTGTGTGTGTGTGTGTGTGTGTGGGGGGGGGGTGCTGCTTCTAATTTTCACTGTCCTATCACCAGAGGCGGCTCTTTAATTAGGCAAATTAGGCAATTGCCTAAGGCCTCACACTTACGGGGGGCCTCACGGTCACCTAACTTACCCAATGCATTACCCCAGTTTTGAGGGACAGGGGACCTTAAAGCGGATGGTTCACCAAAAATAAATATTAAAAGCCAGCAGCAACAAATACTGCAGCTGCTGACTTTTAATATTAGGACACTTACCTGTCCTGGAGTCCAGCGGCGTCCGCAGCAGAGGATGAGCGATCGCTCGTCACCCTGCTGCTCCCCCCTCCATCCACGGCGAGGGAACCAGGAAGTGAAGCGCTCCGGCTTCACTGCCCGGTTCCCTACGGCGCATGCGCGAGTCGCGCTGCGCCCGCGATTGGCTCCCGCTGTGTGCTGGGAGCCGAGAGTTCCCAGCACACGACGGGAAAAGCCCGTCTTTTGCCCGAGAATGCGGGCCGGAAGTGGGTGCGGATACCTGTCTTTAGACAGGTATCTGCACCCCCCTCCCCCCTGAAAGGTGTCAAATGTGACGCCGGAGGGGGGGAGGGTTCCGATCAGCGGATCTTCACTTTAGGGTGGAGATCCGCTTTAACGCTGCTGTGCTCAGGCAGTGTTAAAAGCCCTGACTCAGGAGAGGGGCCACCAGCGCCCTTAACAACCAGTGAATATCGATGACACCACCCCTTGTGACATCAATGACCCAGCATGCCCACTGTCAATGATGTCACAAAGGGGCAGGTTCACCAGGCAATGTCACCCTACCCTTTAGTTATTAAAAAGCAGGATCTGGGGGCTTCCAGATTCCCGCAGACCCCCCAACCACCGGCCAGGGTTGTGCGGAAGAGGCTTTTGTCCTTGAATTATTTTTCCCATCATGGGTGTGAGTGGGGGTCCCATGTCAAGTTTTGCCTAAGGCCTCACAAAGTCTAGAGCCGCCTCTGCCTATCACCCTGAACCACAAACCTTCCTCACTGTGCTACATGTTTTCTGCTGCACCATTGGCATGGTTGTTTCTTCTTAGTCCTCTCCATAAAATTATCGGAAATGTGGGGTTAAAGTTTTTCCTTTATAAATATCACTTTTGTTGCAGCAGGTTCTATACATGGTACAGATGCACCACTTTACAGGCATTTATTTTTCATGTTTATTGTTTTACTTTCAACCCCTTCAATACCAGGCTTTTATACCCACCTCCATACCAGGCCTATTCGGGCACTTCTCTCCTACATGTACAAATCATAATTTTTTGCTAGAAAATTACGCAGTACCCCCAAACATTATATATGTTTTTTTAGCAGACACCCTAGGGAATAAAACAACGGTCATTGCGACGTTTTATCTTGCACGGTATTTGCGCAATAATTTTTCAAACGCCTTTTTTGGGGAAAATTTTTTTTTCATAATTTAAAAAAATCAGTAAAGTTAGCCCAATTTTTTTGTAAAATATGAAAGATGATGTTACGCCGAGTAAATAGATATCTAACATGTCACGCTTTAAAATTGCGCACACTCATGGAATGGCGCCAAACTTCAGTACTTAAAAATCTCCATAGCCAAGGTTTTGAATTTTTTTACAGGTTACCAGTTTAGATTAACAGAGGTGATCTAGTGCTAGAATTGTTGCTGCCACTCTAACGCACGCGGCGATACCTCACATGTGTGGTTTAAACGGGGTTTACATATGTCGGCGGGACTTGCGCGTGCGTTCGCTTCTGCGCGAGAGCTACCGGGGACAGGGGCGTTTTATTTTATTTTTATTAATATTTTTTTACATATTTATTTCTTTTTTTACACTTTTTTTTTATTAGCGGCCGCTAAAGAGAGGACGTAGAGCTACGTGCTCTCGCGGAACAGTGCCACCGTCCCGCAGTAATATGACGGCGGGCGGTCGGCAAGTAGTTAAGGAATGTTGGTGTCTAATCCTAAAATAATAATAATTGCATTAATTAAATATTTATACACTGCAATTTAACCAATTGTGATGGCTTATGAAGATGTGGCACAGATACATTTTCTTTAGATCCAATGACTAATAAAAAAAAAAAAAAAAAAAAAAAAAAATATATATATATTACAAAAATAACCTTTTTACCAAGTCTGCCAGCGTCCCGCGATCGTGTCACAGAGCTGCAGAACGAGATGAAACAAGGGGCTAGATTCAGGTAGAATGTCGTATCTTTATTCTGGCGTAGCGTATGCTATTTACGCTGCCGCAACTTTCACGGGCAAGTGCTGTATTCACAAAACACTTGCCTGTAAAGTTGCGGCGGCGTAGCGTAAATGGCCCGTCGTAAGTCAAATTGGGCGGGTAGGGGGCGTATATTATTTAAATTACGCGCGATCCCGCGCCGAACGTACTGCGCACGCGCCGGCCGTGAATTTATCCCAGTGCGCATGCTCGAAATCACGACGCAAATACTCAATGAAAACGACGTGAACGTCACTTACGCAAAGCCCTATTCGCTTACGTTTTACGTTAACGACGTAAACGACGGTAAAAAATACGCCGGCACGCCGTCCATACTTAACATTGGCTGCGCCTCATACAGCAGGGGTAACATTACGCCGGATCTACGCTTATGCAAATGACGTAAATAAAATGCGCCGGCCGGGCGTATGTTCGGGATCGGCGTATAGGCTCATTTGCATATTTTAGACGGAAACGCCACCTAGCGTCCAGCGTAAATGTGAAAATAAGATTCGACAGCCTAAGAGACTTACGACAGTCGGATCTAATAGAAATCCATGCGTTACTGATTCTATGAATCTGTCACATAGATAGGAGGGCTCTTATCTCTTTCCTGAATCTAGCCCAAGGTATTTCCCTGTTCTGCCTAGTGTCAGGACAGTGATCTACTGCTCCCTGTCATTGGGAGCAGTGATCACTGTCTTGTCACTGAAAGCCCAGCCCCTACACAGTTAGAATCACTCCCTAGGACAAACTTAACCCCTTCCTTGCCCCCTAGTAGTTAACCCCCTTCCTTGCCAGTGTCATTTACACAGTAATCAGTGCATTTTTATATCATTGATCGCTGTATAAATGACAACGGTTCCAAAATAGCATCAAAAGTGTCAAAACTGTCCGCCGCAATATCGCTGTCACAATAAAAATCGCAGATCGCCGCCATTGCTAATAAAGAAAAAACTAAAAATGGCATAAAACTATCCACTATTTTGTAGACGCTATAACTTTTGCGCAAACCAATCAATAAACGCTTATTGCGATTTTTTTTTTTAACAACAATATGTAGAAGAATACGTATCGGCCTAAACTGAGAAACTGGGCGATATTTTATTATAGAAAAATGTAAAAAATATTGCTTTTTTTTTCAAAATTGTCGCTCTATTTTTGTTTATAGCGCAAAAAATAAAATCCGCAGAGATGATCAAATACCACCAAAATAAAGCTCTATTTGTGGGGAAAAAAAGGACGTCCCCACCCGTCTCCAAGTCATTGCAGGGCGGAAGAAACGTCAAAAACGTCACTTCCACCCATAGCTCTTAGGCCGCGTACACACGATCGGTTTGGTCCCATGAAACTGGCCTTAAGGTTCTGACCCGATCGGATTTTGGACTGATGGTGTGTACGCACATCAGACCATCAGGCCACTTCAGCGGTGAACCGATGAAAACGGTCCGTCGGACCATTCTCATCGGGTTGGACCGATCGTGTGTACGCGGCCTTAAAGGAACATTTTATTTTTTATTTTATTTTTCAAATGAGCAAAAATGTTTTATTGCATTTTAGTGTAAATACGAGATGTGACCCTCTTTTGGACCCCAGATCTCATATTTGAGAGGACCTGTCACGTTTTTTTATATTACAAAGGATGTTTACATTCCTTGTAATTGGAATAAAAGTGATCACATTTTTTTTTTTTTTTAAAAACAGGTAAAATAAATAAGATTATTTTTTTTTTTTAAAGCGTAGCGTCCCGCCGAGCTCACGCGCAGAAGCCAACGCATACGTGAGTAGCTCCCGACTAGGAAAACGGTATTCAAACCACACATGTGAGGTATCACCGCAATCGGTAGAGCGAGAGCAATAATTCTAGCGCTAGACATCCTCTGTAACTCAAAACATGCAACCTGTGGAACTTTTTAAACGTCACCTACCTTTTAAAGAGTAAAAGTTTGTCGCCATTCCACGAGCGGGCGCAATTTTGAAGCGTGACATGTTGTGTATCAATTTACTCGGTGTAACATTATCTTTCACAATATGAAAAAAACATTGGGCCAACTTTACTGTTGTCTTATTTTTTAATAAAAAAAAGTGTTCTTGTAAGACCGCTGAGCAAATACGGTGTGAAAGAAAGTATTGCAACAACCGCCATTTTATTCTATAGGGTGTTAGAAAAAAAAATATATATATTGGGCCAGATTTAAAAGAGATACGACGGTGTATCTTCAGACACGCCGTCGCATCTCTGTATCTGGCCCTGGGTATCTATGCGACTGATTCTTAGAATCAGTTACGCGTAGATTTTGCTTATATCCGACTTGCGTAAGTCACTTACACCGTCGGATCTAAGTTGTAATGTTACGCTGGCCACTAGGTGGCGTTCCCGTCGATTTCAGCGTCGAATATGCAAATGAGCCTGATACGCCGCTTCCTGGACGAAGTTGCGCGCCGCCGACGTAGTTTGCGTACGCGTAAGGTTACCCCTGCTATATGAGGGGTAACCTTGCTTAGGTCCGGTGTGCGCCATGTTAAGTATGGACGTCGGGACAGCGTCGTGTTTTTCCGTTGTTTACGTAACTCGTCGCGAATAGGGCTGTGCGTTAATGACGTTGCCGTCGAAATCAATGTATTTGTGGCGTACTATGGAGCATGCGCAGTGGGCGATGTTTACGGCCGGCGCATGCGCAGTTCGTTCAGCGCGGGGGCGCACTTAATTTAAATACAGCTCGCCCCCTCCTTCCCTATTTGAATTATGCTGCCTTACGCCGTCCCATTTACGCTACGCCGCCGCAAATTACGGAGCAAGTGCTTTGAGAATAGGGCAATTGCCTGTAAAAAGTGCGGAGGGGTAGTGTAAATGGGTTACGCTACGCAAAAAAAAGCGGAGATGTACGAGAATCTGGCCCATAATATTTAGGGGTTCTAAGTAATTTTCTAGCAAAAAAAAACAAAACATTTTTTTTAACTTGTAAACAACAAATCTCAGAAATAGGCTTGGTAATTGTAGTGGTTAAGAAGCCCAACATCTCAATGGTCATGGTGATGATCCAACACCACAAATGGTCATGCCATGGGTCGAGATCATGCAAAAAACATGTAAAGTAACCTTCACCGAGGTCTTGTATTTTCGGTGTAAAACAACTCTTTTATTGGCCAATAAAAGAGCTGAGCTGCTGTATACTAATTTACAAGACCTCGGTGTAGTTGACGTTTCGGTCTTTTCATTTGATTGCCAGAAGAGGTGCAACCATTGCATGAGGTGTGAACCCTTTTTTTCGATTTGTAATGAACATTGGACACCAAATCACTTTACGCCGACGTAGTGCAAATGTGCGCCCGGCGTATGTGTGCGCCAGAGTCACAAACCAACATACGCCCAAAAACAGGCCATCCTACCCCGACGTATCTTACTTACGCTGGTGTAGCGTGGGCGCAAATCTGGTTTGGACGCATGTTGCTGCTCCCATTGATTAGGCATTCAAACATGCAAATTAAGGAAATACGGCGATTCACGAACGTACGTGCGCCCGACGCATGCTACGTGTAAGCCATCATCTGTACTTGACATTGCCATCATCTGTACCTGACATTGCCATCATCTGTACCTGACATTGCCATCATCTGTACTTGCCATCATCTGTATCTGACATCTACTGCTGCTGTATGTGAGACTTTCTCCCTGCTTGCCCCTGTTTCGCTGTATCTTCTGAGCGAGCGGCACACACTCCCCGGCGGCCATCTTGGGGGAGGAGTTGTGGGCGGCACCCTTAGCACTGGGCAGAGCGTTGGGGGCGTGGCCACCGTAATTAGGGCCAGGTGAGAGACCACATAAAAGCTGTGAGCGGCGCCTCACCTGGACATTGCCATCATCTGTACTTGACATTGCCATCATCTGTACCTGACATTGCCATCATCTGTACCTGACATTGCCATCATCTGTACTTGCCATCATCTGTATCTGACATCTACTGCTGCTGTATGTGAGACTTTCTCCCTGCTTGCCCCTGTTTCGCTGTATCTTCTGAGCGAGCGGCACACACTCCCCGGCGGCCATCTTGGGGGAGGAGTTGTGGGCGGCACCCTTAGCACTGGGCAGAGCGTTGGGGGCGTGGCCACCGTAATTAGGGCCAGGTGAGAGACCACATAAAAGCTGTGAGCGGCGCCTCACCTGGACATTGCCATCATCTGTACTTGACATTGCCATCATCTGTACCTGACATTGCCATCATCTGTACCTGACATTGCCATCATCTGTACTTGCCATCATCTGTATCTGACATCTACTGCTGCTGTATGTGAGACTTTCTCCCTGCTTGCCCCTGTTTCGCTGTATCTTCTGAGCGAGCGGCACACACTCCCCGGCGGCCATCTTGGGGGAGGAGTTGTGGGCGGCACCCTTAGCACTGGGCAGAGCGTTGGGGGCGTGGCCACCGTAATTAGGGCCAGGTGAGAGACCACATAAAAGCTGTGAGCGGCGCTCGCGGCAGCGGGCGGGCGCGCCCTCTGGCGCGACCGAAGGGCGCGACATAAGGGTGCGGCGTCTGCGGGCGTCCGCGGGAGGCTGAGGAGGTCGGGGAGGCACTAACGATTGTTAGGTAGGATACGGAAATAATTTAAATATAATCTGTTTTAAAGAATACTAATATTTGTTAAAGAGGGACATATGGGTATCTTAGCTATTTTTTAAGTATTTGTAATAAGTGTTTGATTTTTAAACTGTTTTAAAATGACACAATTTTATTATACACGGAGGGAATTACTGTTACTAAATGATGGCCGCAATGGATCACTTGATCAAAGGTCCATTGAAGCTATCATTAATAATACAATTGAGAAAAATGATAAAGGTAGCAATAGGGACGTTAAAATTAATACTAATGAAATACAAAATCAAAATAAAATACTACCCAAAAATAAAAATAAGATATACGAAATAGAAATTAGAGCTGTATTGATTAATGTACGTTCTATAGTTGCTCATGCTAGGGAATTACGAGAGTTTATTGAGCAAAATAATATTCACATTACTATGGTAACTGAAACATGGTTACAGTTACATAATCTTAATTGTTTATCTGATGCTATCCCCGATAATTATGAGATACATTATCAATTGCGGGGGAGAGGAAAAGGGGGGGGCACGGCCATTATATATAATTCTAAATTTAAAATAAAGAAATTACTGGAATTTAATCAACAAGGCTGTGAGTTCTTATTGACACAAATGATGATTAATACAAAATCTGTGATGAATATAGCTACGGTCTATATTCCACCTAATAAAATTGAAACTGGACTTAAAAGTTTGATTACTAATATAATGGAATTAGCTACTAGATCCCAGCCATTGCTTTTGGTGGGTGACTTCAATGTTTGGTTGGAGGAACCTACCAAACCAAATTCACGTTTGTTATTGGATACATGCGAAGCACTAGAGATGACAAGACTGATTACACCAAACACCCACATAAAGGGACATACCCTGGATGGGGTGTTCTTCAAAGACATCACTGTTGTATTTAGTGATGTACTTGAAGTACTGTGGTCAGACCACAAGGCAGTCTTGTTTGAAATTCATCTAGATGATAATGGTATTTCTGATAGTAATCAAAGCAATCAAACCATTAAAGTTAGATCATATGTAAATTTTCCTATAGAAAAATTTAAGCAGTTACTACACACTACTCAACCTAATCTAACTAAATTGAATGTTGACCAAAAGATGACAATTATTGATAAGTGGCTTGAAACCAATTTGGAGCAAGTTGCTCCATTAAAGGACAAAAAAATTAAAAACGAAATCAAGAAACAAAATAAATGGTTTAATGAAGCACTTAACATAATGAAAAAACGTGGACGAGCATTAGAAAGACAATGGAGGAAGACAAATTCCAATTACGATAAAAATCAATGGAAGTTCCATAATCGGAATTATAAAAAATCAATCTATAATGCTAAAAAATCCTTTATTTCTGAAAGCTTATTAGATGCATCAAACCAATCCAAGGAATTATTTAGGGTGGTTAAGCAGTTGGCTAAACCTGATGTACTGAACTTCCAAATTACTAACCCCCATATTTTTGTAAATGAATTAGCCGCTCACTTTCATAATAAAATTGCGGATATTCATACAAAGTTAAAGAAAGGGAGGGATAGATACCCAAAAGAAAAATGCAATATAAATAAAAAATCCTTGGAACCACCGATTAAGGTTTGGTTTCAAGATTTTAAATTAATTAGTGCAGCTGAAATCATTAAAGCAATGAGAACAGCTAATACTAACTCTCCTGTTACTGACTGCTGCCCAGGCAAACTGATAAAAGCATGCAGTGAAGAAATAGCATTGGTCTTGGCTGACCTATTCAATACTTCATATCTAGAAGGCTCATATCCTACTATGTTTAAATCATCATTGATTACTCCGGTAGTCAAGAAGAGAGAGGGTGATATAAACGATAAAAATAACCATCGACCTATAGCAGGCCTACATTATCTGGCTAGACTCTATGAAGGTGATGCACGCACCCAGCTTCAACAGTTTGTCGAGGAGCAGGCATTGCTGGATGTGAAACAATCTGGCTTTAGACCACGGCACGGAACCGAGACTACATTAATCGATGTCACGGATTCCTTGCTGATGGCTAAAGATAACAACCAAGATTCCATCCTAGTAATGCTGGACCTCTCGGCGGCTTTTGACACTGTGGACCATGGGATCGTTTTACAGCGGCTGCGGGAGGTTGCGCATGTAAAGGGAACTGCCCTCAGATGGTTTTCATCTTTTTTGGAGGGCAGAAGTCAGAGGGTACGCCTGGGGAGCCACTTCTCCGAAAGTCGACCTGTTGAGTGTGGAGTTCCCCAGGGGTCCCCCCTTTCCCCGTTGATATTTAACATTTACGTGCGCCCCCTCTTGGCCCTTATTCGGTCCCATGGTCTGCAGTGTCAGAATTACGCTGATGACACCCAGCTCTATTTGAGGGTGGGAGCGGGATCACTTGATACAGCCACAAAAAAACTTACTGATTGCCTAAAAGGAGTGGAACGTTGGATGGGAGAAAACTATCTGGCGTTAAACAAATTAAAAACTGAGGTACTCGTGGTCAGGAGTTCCGTAAGCGAGATACCTCAAAATTGGACACTGCCATGGCAAGACATGGATGGTAATGGTCCAGGCTGCAGTAAAGTGGTTAAAAATCTGGGATTTTATATAGATGAGGATCTGCTATTTTTGCCACACATTAATCAAGTCACCAAGACTGTTATGTACAAATTAAAAGTACTACGTAGGATCCTTGTGTATTTAGCTCCTATGGATCGCCCTAAAGTTGTTGCTGCCCTGGTCTTCCCTCATTTAGACTATGGTAATGCACTTCTAGTGGGCATCCCGGGAACATATATACAAAAACTACAAAAATTACAAAATTTTGCAGTTCGTATTGCAACTGGACTGAGAAAAAGAGATCCAACATCAGAACAATTAAACAGTCTGGGGTGGTTAACTGTCGATAAACGCATTAAATTAAAAATATCATGTTTAATGTATAAAACATTTAATGCTATGACGCCAAAATATATAATGGATAAGGTTGTCAAACATGTTCCAACGCGACAGTTACGCGAAGATGGATATTATCGCGTAAACATCCCAAAAATAAAAAATATCCGAATTGGTGGTCGCTCATTCTCATACCAAGCGGCGGTGCAATGGAATGCTCTGCCGATTGATATTAGAAGGGCAAAAACTTTTAACCAATTCAAAAAAATGATGAAAGGTCACCTACGCAACCCTGGATCTGATTAGATTATGTAGTTTGATTGAGTACTGTATATAGAAAAATGTAGTCAGTGATATTTGGTATGTGAATTTTGTAATCTAACTCTAAAAATGAACTATTTTAGATATGGATGCCCTAGATGAATGAAAAGTTAATTAACCTAAATGTATATTAATGGACTCAATGTGACAAATTTTTTTCCTCCTTTAATCATGTTTTACATTTTCTATGTTTTTTGTGTACCTATATGTCTGAACTATGTTGATTTTGTTTCTGATGGCCTCGCAACGAAACCATTAAATTTGTTGTAAAGCGAGTAATTAAGAAATAAAAAAAAAAAAAAAAAGTTGTACGTCCGGCGTAAAGTTATTCCCCATAATGGAGGCGCAACCCAGCAATAGACATGCAAAGGTCTGCACCAGAGAACACAGGCCGGCATATTGGGCGTACGTTACGTCAACGGCGTACGAGGTGATGCGGCGTAGCTTAGGCAGTTGTGCTGGCGTAGTTGTGAGCATGCGCATAAGTGTGCTGTTTCATGCGTCCACATCACGGCAACATCACGGCATGTGCAGTTCGTGATACGCCAGGCGTATAAACACTGCACCATGCTCGGACCATCATTTACATGGGGTCACTTCCACCTACTTCCACTTACGCCGGCCTGCGCCTTCAAAATTACGCTACGCCAGCGCAGAGTTGGGAGCAATAGCTTGGTGAATTCAGTGCTTGCCTCTCCGCGCTGCGTCGGCGTGGCGTATGTCGGTTGCGCTACGGCGGCGTAATGTGCGCCTAACTCTCTGTGAATCCGGGCCCAAATGTATAACATCCACTGATAGAAATCCAGCTCTGGTTCCACATACTGCATATTAGACATGTGCATTCGTTTTCGTCCGAATGCATTTTCGTCCGAATTTCAGGTATTTTCGTTATCGTTCTGACAAACGATAACGAAAGCACAGAAAACGAAAAAAAACAAATGATCCGACATAAACAAATGCTTTATTTTCGTTTTCAGTGCGGTCGAATGTGCCTAACCCTAACTCTATGGGCCAGATTCAGGTAGATGGGCGCTTCTTTACTTTGGAGTAACGTTTCTCATTTACGTTACTCCGCCGACACTTTCGGCGCAAGTACTGTAATTCACATAGCACTTGCTCCTAAACTTGCGCCGGAGTAACGAAAATGCGCTGGCGTAACCCGACGCAAGTGGAAGTGGGTGTGATCATATGTAAATGATGGGCGGAGCCCAGCGCAGAGGCTTACGTTCAGCGCATCATCACAACTCACAACTTCCGTCGGCACCACTTCACGGGAAACGCCAGCGCAATGTGTTCCGTTGCGCGTATAAAAGCGCCAGCGGAAGGGCCATTCCGGTGCAAAAGTACTTCCGTTTCCCCCCACCCCAGGGAATTTACTTTTGCTCTGTGATGGCTGCTCCCGCTACCCCCAAAGAGAGGAGGAACCTCAATTTTAATGCCCAGGAGGTCTCTGTGGTCATCTCTGCTATGGAGACTAACAATGATTTCCTGCATGGGAAGAAAAGTAGGAAGACCAGCAGGGAGAGGAAGCAGGCCATCCTGGACACCATTGCTGGCAGGGTGAATGTGTTGGGGTACTCCACCCGGACTGCTGGTGATATCCAGAAAAAGATCAATGACCTGCGGCGCAAGGTCCGTGGCAAGGTGGCCACCATTCGGAGCCATGAGCGGGGCACAGGTGGTGGACCCCCATGTCCGGTCAGCCTGACCACAGAGGAGGAGGTGGTCGCCCGCTGCCTGGAGAGGGAGCAGTTGGAGGGGGTCCCTGGATATGATTCCATGGAGGAAGGCTCCAGGACAGGTAAGTGCTTTTTAACCCCTATTTGGTGTGTTGCATGTGGGGGGGAGGGTACATGTGCCAAGTGTGTGGGACCACCAACATGTGTCTGCTTTGTGTCATCCACAGATGACGGAGCTGGGACATCATCTGTCGGCGGCCAGTCCACCCCATCCCCCCAACGGCATCCAGTGCCCGTGCCCCTGGGTGGTCAAGACACCGAGGTGGAGGAGGAGAGTGCCCACACCACACCTGCAGAGGTCGTTGAGGAGGAGCCTGTTGGGGCAGAGCAGGACATAATTTTATATTTGGACGAGTCGTCCTCTTCTGCAGGGCCCTCTCAGATCCCCTCCCCCATTATAGGAAGCCCCTCAAGGGCGACTCCATCCCCCCGGGGACAACCATCTACTGGCCCCAGGAAGGCCACCCGTAAGACCAGGGGGGTGTCTGATCTGGTCCAGGACCAGGTGGCGAGGGATCACGCCAGGCAGACCCAGCAAATGGGGGACATAGTTGGGCACCTGGACAGAGTGGCTGACAGCCTGTGCTCCGTGGCCCAGATATCTTCGGCAGTGCAGGATGTGAGCTGCAACTGCGCTGCAGTGGTGACCAGCCTGGGGGAGGTGCAGGGTGAGATAAGGGACCTCACTGCAGCCGTCCAGGCAAACACTGCTGCCATCCAGGGAAACACTGCTGCCATCCGGGACCAGGGGAGGCTGAGTCGGCGGGCCCAGCATTATCAGGTCACCCGGCAGCTCAGGATGCAGGCCCAGCAACTCAGGGTGCAGGCCCAGACCAGTGCGTACCTCGGCCGAATTGCCGTGGCCTTGGAGGGCATGCAGGCCACACCTGCCAGGAGTGGCCCACCCGGGGATCAGCCACCTCCAGATGCCCCCCCATCCCCACCCACTCCATCCAGGCAGCTGAGGAGCCAGAGAGAGGCCATCAGAAGGAGCCCCCGGCATCCCAGATGATTTTTTTTTTCTTTTTTTTGTATGCTCAGGATATGAGATTTTTATTTTTTGATTATACTCTCGATATGAGATTTTTATTTTTTGATTATACTCTCGATATGAGATTTTTATTTTTTGATTATGCTCAGGATATGAGATTTTTATTTTTTGATACTGCACACGTTGCAGTGTGAATGGTGTGTGAATGTGAGGGGGTGGCACTCCTGCCAGTAAGGGGTGTCACCCTCGGCCGTGGTGGTGAAGTTAACCCCACGGCTGTATGAATGACGTGTGAAAGGTGTATGAATGGACAGCGACATCATTGGGGCCTTGACGCTGGCGTTGCTGCTCCCAAGTCCTACATGCTGGACTTGGGCTAATCCAATGTGATGTGCATGTGGTGTGTGTGATCTAGGGACATCAGTGGTGTGCATGCGTGCATTGTCTTTGTGATTAATGTTTTGGTTTAGTGTCCAAAGATGCCTACGGCGAGGACCCTCCTGACTGCTCTTCCATCAGCAGACTGGGTGTCCTCTGGCAGGGGGGGATGGTCTGGTTGGGGGGTCAGGTCATCACGCATGTCAATCTGCAGGCCTTTTCTCATAGCAAAGTTGTGCAGAATGCAACATGCACCGATGATCTGACACACAAAGGTAGGGGAATACAATAAGGCCCCCCCAGACTTATCCAGGCAGCGGAAACGGGACTTCAGGAGCCCAAATGTTTGCTCCACCACTGCACGGGTTTTGATATGTGCTTCATTGTATTTTCTCTCTCCTCTGGTTTGGGGGTTCCGGAAAGGAGTCATGAGATGGGGTCCCAGTGCATATGCAGAGTCACCTGTAAGGGAAAAGACAGGAGGATGTTAGTCATGCATGTGCCACTTGTGAGGTGTGCATCATGGGAGGGGATAGTCATGCATGACTCCCATGTCACTCACCAACCAGCCAGCTGTCCCCATACATGTTCTGCTCGAATTCTGCTGGGATGGGGCTCTAACGGTATATGAAGCTGTCATGGCTGGACCCGGGGTGTTTGGCACGGACGTGCCATATGAGGCGTTGGGCATCGGCTATCACCTGTACGTTGATGGAATGCCAATGCTTCCGATTGCGGTATATGTGCTCTGTGGCACAGGGGGGCTGAAGGGCCACATGTGTGCAATCAATGGCCCCCACAGTGCGTGGGAATCTGGCAATGCTGTAGAAATCTGTCATTGCCTTCAGTCGCAGGTCCTCAGTGGTTGGTCTGATGAACTGGTTGGACATGCGTCTGAGGATTGCAGGGACAACCTGGTGCACACATCTGCTCATGGAGGACTGTGACATCCCAGCCACCACTCCACTTGTACGCTGAAAAGAGCCACTGGCAAGGAAATGAAGTGTTGCCAGTACCTTTACCAGTGGCTGCACTGCTTGTGAGCGGTGTGTCTTGCTGGTGATGTCACCCTGCAGGGTTGTGGTTAGTTCAAGTATTGCATCAGGGCTGAATCTGAAGAGGCGATACACCTCCTCATCCCCCATGCCAAAGAGGCTCATGCGCGTGCGGTATATCCTCTCACGTGCCCGCCTCCTTCGTTCCGGGGGACCCGGTACTAGTGCTAGGACCGCGACTGCCCCTGGCATGTTGGCACACAGAGGTGTTGTCCTTGCACGTGTGGGTGCTCAGCTTGCTAGTTTCGTCGGTAACGCTGCTGTAGCTGCTCTCCTGCTGACCTGTGACCGTCTGGAGTAAAGATAAAGCAGCTATTTGTAGAAATAACTTTGCGCCGGACGGACGAGATACGCGCGGCGCATGTAGCCAGCGTATGGTGCTAATCTGTTCGCGAATCGGGAAATCTCCCTCATTTGCATATTTGCAGGGGAAATCAATAGGCGCGATTGAATGCGCCAAGCGAAATTATGCGCTGACGAGACTCTGGCGTCGGAAAGTTAAGCCGATCGGAAATGGCCCGTTTTCTGTCGCATCTAGTTTGGTGGGTACGGCCACATAGAAACGACGGCGCATATTCACAGTTACGCGGCGCATATCGAAATACTCCAGCGCAACTCTACCTGAATCTGGCCCATAGAGAGAAAAAATACGACATAGAGAGAAAAAATTCGACATTATAGAGACATGAAGAGTTGAATATTTTTTTTTCTTTAAAGATTCTATCGAATCTTCTTTATTTATTTTTTTATTTTATTTTTTAGAACTTTCGACAGACATGAAGAGTCATAAGCCTTCAATGATAGATTCAACCTTAATTTTGGATTTTCGGACAAATGCATTTTTTTTTAACAAAAAACACATTTTTTTAAATAAATCATTTTTTGTAAATACAAACAAATTTCGGGAGTAACTAAATAAATTTATTTTTCGGACGAAAACGAAATTACGAAACAAAATATTTCAGTGTGCACATGTCTACTGCATATAATCTCAGCTGTAGGCATTCCGTTTGTGTTTTTTCTGGCCTTTGATGCTTTAACGTGCAAATACTTGAGTATTCGTGAAATGTATTTTCCATTTTTTTTTTTTAAATGATACATTTTGCATTTGCAGAGTACAATATTTGATTTCATGTTTCGAGTAGTAACTGTTTGTACAATTATTTGATGTAAGAGAAACATATTCAATCCATCCAGAGCCTTCCCCCCAGTGATCGGGCTTTAATCTCCGATCTCTTTCATCATTTTATATTGCGGAAGTTGTATTCCTGCTTTTCATTCTGTTTTGCAAATTGCCTAATGGTCGTTAAATGGTTCCTTTCCAGTCCGAGCTCAGGGGTGTCCTGGACTGGAGCGGAGAAAACACGTTCCAGGTGCTAGTTGATGTTTTCTAGCTTTTTTCCGTTTTTTCGCGAGGAGTTTTTATGAGATTAAACAAATAAAGATAATTCACTGAAGGTGGTCTTCACGAGTGTAGAAGAGCAGGATCATTTATAACAGAAATGGGTTTTTGATCCTGGGCCACCAAGGCGGGCAAGTTGAAGGGGCGGATTTAGCATCCTTTTAGCTTCTACATCTACCACTGGTCTGACTTATACACACAGGGCCAGATTCTCAAAAAATTGCGTATTTGCGGCGTAGCGTATCCCATTTACGCCATGCCTATGCAGTTTTTACAGGCAAGTGCTGTATTCTCATAGCACTTACTCCGTAATTTGCGTCGGCGTAGCGTAAAGGGGACGGTGTCAGGCCGCGTAATTCAAATAGTGAAGGAGGGGGGGTGCTGTATTTAAATTAAGCCTGTCCCCGCGCCGAACGAACTGCGCATGCGCCGGCCTTTTTAATCAAAGGTTTTTATTTAGTTTTAAAGGTATTACAAAGTTCAATACGAGAAATACGTTGTGTAAGAACAGTGGTTAACAAGTGGTGGTAAACCAGGTACAATCACTACGTAGATGCGTCAGATATAACAACATAAGGGAAGCAACTTCGTGGATTCAGAACACGTGTTTCGTTCCCCCCCTCTGATGCAGCACCCCTCATGGGAACATTAGTGCTGCAAGAAAGGGAGGGTGGGTCAAACAGAATCCACCACGTCACATATTTGGATGTTAGTGAAGCTAAGGTGATAACATTTTAAAAAGAAAAACAGGAGACAATAACATATGCAACATAAGTACTGCTCGTTCAAGAAATACTACATAGGAGTGTGGAAATTTAATATCACTTGGTCGGTACAGTCTGCGTCCAGTCGATCCAGGGCTGCCAGAGTAGTCTAGTTTTGAGAGAGTGACCAGAGCTGGCTGCCGTGATGGTCTCATAGCTAAAGTGCAAGGTCACCAATTCTATTACTTGTGTCACGGTAGGTGCCGTATCCGATTTCCATTGTCTTGCTATAATTAGTCGGGCTGCTAGAAGTATGTGTGTAGTTGAATGTCTCACGGGGTAAGGGATGTCCTCGATGGTCAGGTTGAGGACTGCTAGAGCAGGTGTTGGGGGAACATTGGTTTTGGTCACGTCAGCAATCAACTGGAAGACACCAGTCCAATAGTTGTTGAGATTTGGGCAATTCCAAAAAACATGTAGAAGGTCCCCCTTGGCGAGTTTGCATCGCCAACAAGTGTCGGAGTAATTCGAGCTAAAGGATGCCAATTTTGATGGAGTGAGATACCACCTAAGGGAGATTTTCTGGGTTAATTCCCAGAGGGCTGAGGATTTGGTGGCCTTGAAGATAGATTTAAAGGTATATTGCCATTGTTGTTCTGTGAATGTGCTTGAGAGGTCAGATTCCCATTTGAGGTGGGGGGTCAGCTTGGAGAAAGTGGATTTGTCGTGAAGGGCATTGTAGAAGTGAGAGATGCCCCTGATTTTAGAGGCGGGGTCGGTGAGATAGTCCCACGTTTTGTGGGGGATACCGTAAAGAGGGTGAGGTATGGTTCGTAAGGAGTGGCGTATTCTGAGATATGAGAAACTGTCAAACTCCGAGAGATTATACTCGGTTTGCAGTTGCGCAAAGGATTTGGGACGGCCTTCGTGTAGTAGATCTTGGAGATGATGGATCCCTTTAAGGGACCACCGTAGCAGTGGGAGGTCTGGTGAGAGGAAGTGAAGGGATTCCAAAGGGATTGGAGGGTGGAATGTGGCAGGGTTAGAGGCATGTAGGGAGACCAGTCTTTTCCATGCTTGGGCTGTCACTTTAACCGATGGTGGCATGGATGGCGAAACCTGGGTGCCTAAGGGGATGCTTAATAGCCAGTTCTTAAGAGTGGGTGTGGTGAGCGAGTGGCTTTCTACTTGGGCCCATGTCGGGTTTTTTAGTGGTTGGAACCACCCTGGCATTTGGGCCAGTATGGCGGCTGTGTGGTAATCTCTGAAGTCTATCGACCCTGTACCCCCTATCAGCTTGTGTTTAACTAGTATTGAGTGGGCGCACCTCGGTTTCTTTCCGCGCCATAGATATTTGTTGTACATTGTTTGGAGGGATTTGAAAAAAGAGGCAGGTAGAGGGATGGGGAGGGTTCTAAACAGATACAAAATTTGGGTCAGGCATGTCATTTTAAAGGCCGCCAACCTCCCTGACCATGAAAGTTCGTGTTTCGCTATAGATTGCGAGGTCTTTTGGATGTTCTGTAGAAGTGGCAGGAAGTTACATGGGTATAGATTTTTGAGGGTCCTCGGTAATTGAGTACCTAGGTACGAAATGTCTTTTTGTGCCCATGCAAATGGGTATTGAAGCTGCAGGAGATTTCTAGTTGTGGCGTTTATGTTAATGTCCAATATGAACGATTTAGTTGTGTTAACTTTGTAGTAGGATACTGAGCTGAACCATTGTAATAGTTTATGTACTTCTGCCAGGGAGGAGGTGGGGTTAGTAAGGATGAGGATGACGTCATCCGCAAATAAGCTTATTTTATGGGAGTGAGAGCCAACTTGAAGGCCTGAAATGGTGACATTGGAGCGGACATGTTCGGCCAGGGGTTCCATGAGCATGTTGAAGATGAGAGGGGACAGAGGACACCCCTGGCGTGTGCCATTTGATATGGGGAAAGGGCAGGAAAGCATGCCCTCAGTGAATACTTGGGCCGAAGGGTGGGTATACAGCGCTAAAATGGCTTTTAGGATTAGGCCTTTGAAGCCAAATTTTTGGAGGACAGCTTTAAGGTATGTCCAGTGAACCCTGTCGAACGCCTTCTCTGCGTCCAAAGATAGTAACAGAGAAGGCGTTCCGGTGGATTCCGCGTGGTGAATTAGATTAAGCATCCTCCTAGTGGCATCGGATGCCTGCCTGCCCTTTGTAAAACCTGTTTGGTCTTTATGTATAAGTTCTGGCATAATGTCCATTAAACGTGTGGCTATAGTCTTAGCATATATTTTGAGGTCAAGATTGAGTAGGGAAATTGGGCGGAAGTTTTGAGGAACGTTTGGGTCTTTCCCTGGCTTCGGTAAGGTTATGATCAATGCTTTTAAGTATTCATTCGGAAAAGAGGAGGAGGAAGCAGCATTGTTAAACACATTAGTAAGATGGGGTGTTAGTTCAGAGGAATATTGTTTATAGTATTCTCCTGTCAGGCCGTCTGGGCCAGGGGCTTTATCACTAGGCAGGGAGGCTATTGCTCTACTAACTTCCTGAGTAGTGAATGGGGCATTAAGCTTTTCTAAGTGTTGTACAGTTAAGGAGGGGAGGTTGACAGCCTGGAGAAAGCGGTCAATGTCTGTACGTGTGGGTTGTGGAGTATTGGGGTCTAGATTGAGATTATATAGGTCGCCATAATAGGTGCTAAAAGCATCGGCTATGTCCTGTGGGTTTGATAAGGAAAGGTTGGTGTGGGGGTGGAAAAGTTGGTGGATCTTAGTTTTAATCTGTCTGCCTTTTATGCGTTGCGCCAACTTTTTCCCTGCTTTGTTAGAGGTGGAATAGGATGACGCCTTGAGTTTCCTCTGAAGGAACTCGTAGGAGTGGAGAAGCAGGGTTTTCAGTTCCTGCCGAAGGGAAATCAGAAGTTTCATCTGGGAGTCTGTGGGGTGAGTCTTGTGGGATGTTTCCAACGTCGCTATCTGAGCCGTCAAGTCAACTATGCGTTGTGTCCTCTCTCTTTTATGTCGTGAGCTCAGTGATATTAACCGCCCCCTCATGTATGCTTTGTGAGTACTCCACACCACCGCAGGGTCAGACACGGAGCCATTGTTTCATTTAAAGAATTCAGTGATCTGTTCACGGATCGCTGGCGTATGCTTGCTATGTTGGAGTAAGTAGTTGTTCGCTCGCCAGAGGAAAGTGTTTCGCTGCATGTGAGAATCTTCGATCAATATTGAAATAGGGGCGTGGTCTGACCATGTCGTGGTGTGGATTTTAGACATGCAAATCTTTTGTAAAAGCCATTTATCAGACAAAAACAAGTCTATTCTAGAATACGTGCGGTGTCTAGAGGAGAAAAATGTGAAGTCTTTCTCAGAACCATGGTGGCAGCGCCAGATATCAAATAAATCATGTTTGGAGAGAAAAGTCTTAAGAGGTGATCTCCGCCTTTTTGCTGCAGAGGTGGAGTCCAAAAGAGTGTCTGGGACCAGGTTGAAGTCTCCGCATATGATCAGCTGCCCCTTTTGAACAGATTTAACGGTGTCAAGTACTTTGTGTAAGAACTTCATTTGGCGCACATTTGGGGCATAAATATTTACAAGAGTGTAGGAGGCTCGATTAGTTGTGAAGACCAGGATCAGATAATGGCCATCAGGGTCCATAAGTGAGGTTGATAAGTGGAAATCTACTGTGTCCTTAATTGCAATCATCACCCCTCTAGATTTAGCAGAGTGTGGGGCGTGGAACACGTGTGGGAATTGGCGGTGAGAGCAGAGATGCAGATCCTGCGGTATAATGTGAGTTTCTTGAATGCATAGAATATCACTGTGAAGAGACATAGCAGTCTTCCACAGTGAATGGCGTTTGGCAGAATGATTTAGGCCATTTACATTGAGCGATAGGATCGCGAGCGGCATCTTGTGTGTGACAAGGTAGGATGTATTGGTATATAGCACTTACAGTTCAGTAGTGGTGGGTGTTCTGGTGGAGTCCTGGGATTTGGAACAGCGTCGATTGGTTGAGCGGTCTAGAAGCCTAGGATCGAGTGTAGCAACGGCTGTGGTTAGAGCAGTGCTGTAGATTCAGCTATAACAAAGAAGGAGAAAAAATAAATAAAAATAAACGAAAAATAAAAATAAAGAAGTCAATAAAAAGATGGAGGAGGTAATAACCTTTCTAAATCCTCCAAACAGGGGTGATTGAACAGTTAGTAATCCGGGAGAACAGGTGAATCAAAGATGACAGGTGCCAGGGTCCAGGGGAGCTGCTGTGATGTTGTTTGGCCGCCCTGTGGTGGTAGTGCAAGTGGCCCTCAGGTGTGGTTGGAGTCCAGGTCTTTGCGAGTAGTTGATGCTCTTCTCTCAGTTCGAGCAACCTGTGGTGGTTCTACCAGTATCCCCCAAGTGTGGAGAAGACGAAGGCCTTTAGGTAGGTCATTGATCATGTGGGTTTGACCATTTCTCACAATGAGGAGAGTGGCCGGATACCTCCATTTGTACTGTATTTTGTGGTTTTGGAGACCTTTAGTCACCGGGCTCAACCGTCTGCGGAGTTGGAGGGTGTATTTGGAGAGGTCTGGGTAAAACTGTATGCCAGCAAAGGGTGCAGGTAAGGGTGTTTTGGCTTTGACCCCCATCAGCAATTTCTCCTTAATGTGGTAAAAGTGGATCCTCATCAGGATATCTCTTGGCACTGAGGCTGCCAGGTGAGATGGTTTGGCTATTCTGTGGATCCTGTCAATAACCACCTCCTGTGGGGACGCCTCGGGTACTACAAGGTGTATCAGTTCCATAGCGTAGCGTAACAGGTCCCCAGGTGCAATATTCTCAGACACCCCCCTCAATTTAACGTTGTTCCTGCGTGATCTGTCCTCTAAGTCAGCCAGCTTGGCGCGCATCCACAGTTGTTCCTCCTTGAGATCCCCATAGTAATCAATGACCTCATTTACTTTAGCTGTGCAGTCTGTGAGACCATCTTCCACAGTGATTACTCTAGCGTCTAGGGCCTGCACGTCTGAGGTGAGTTTTGTGAATAGAGAGGTTAGGTCAGTCATGAGGGAGGTCTGTAGGGACAATAGCATGTCCTTGAGGGTAGTGTCCAGCACTGGCTGGCCCGCTGTGGGGAAGGACGCCATGGATGAGTTTAGGGCCTTGCTGGAAAGAAGGGGGCCTAAAGCCGGGGCCTCGATTTGCTGCCGCGGCGGCCGCTGCGGCAGCGCGTCCAGTCTCATTTTAGACTTAGCAGGGCTGGAGGGGAGCATATCACCTTCCTGTGTATCAGGGAGCTGGTCTGAGGTACCTGCAAGGTGGTGATCCTCCGATCGTTCGTCCGGGAGGTCCGTGTAAGCGCCGCGCTGCGTGGCATGGCGGGCGCCATCTTGCATGGTGTTGTGTCTCTCAGCCGGTTTGTAGGCAAATTCTGTGAGCTTGAGGGGCTGATGCTCCGTGTTTCTTTTCCTGGAGGAGCTCATCTTTGTCTCCGGTGTCTGTGGGTTGTGGATGGGCACGGATGGAGCTGGATGTGCGGCCATTCAGTGTTTTAATGTCCCCTGGCTGACGAGCTGCAAACTCAAGCGTCCATCTCCTTCTCCGGCCGGACACGCCCCCCACATGCGCCGGCCTTGAACGTAGGCCACTGTGCATGCTCCATCGTACGCCGCGATAACAACGGCAACGTAATTAACGTATAGGCCTATTCGCGACGAGTTACGCAAAAGACGTAAACGATGGAAAAACACGACGCTGTCCTGCCGTCCATACTTAACATGGCTTACGCCGAAACTACGCAAGGTTAGCCCTCCTTATAGCAGGGGTAACCTTACGCGTACGCAAACTACGTAGACGCGGCGCAAAAACTTTTCGGAAATCGGCGTATCAGCTCATTTGCATATTCGGCGCAGAAATTGACGTAAACGCCACCTAGCGCCCAAGATCCGACGGCGTAGGAGACTTACGTCGGTCGAATGAAGCCAAAATTCAGGCGTATCTTATTTCAAGAATAAGGCGCATAGATACGACGGCGCATCCGTCGTATCTCATGGCAGCAACTCAATGCAAGCATAAAAGATGAATGAAGGATGGATGGCCGCACTCCAAAAAAAACGTACAGGTTGTCTTTTATTAAACGAACAGCAGATACATCACAGGGTCACAGCAACAAAAACAGGGGGGCAGCCGACGCGTTTCGCACTAAATCAGTGCTTATTCATGGCTAGCCATGAATAAGCACTGATTGGCTAGCCATGAATAAGCACTGATTCAGTGCGAAACGCGTTGGGTGCCCCCCTGTTTTTGTTGCTGTGACCCTGTGATGTATCTGCTGTTCGTTTAATGAAAGACAACCTGTAAATTTTTTTTGGAGTGCGGCCATCCATCCTTCGTTCATCTTTTGTGCTTGCCTAGTGCACCGCCAGCACCCTTGGTATCCTGAATCAGCGTGTGACCATATAGTAGACCCACCTGGAGCGGTGACTCTCTTTCTTCAGTAACACGATGCGTTTTGGCATCTAGACGCGGTGAAGACAACTTGCTGAAGTTCAAACCGAGCATCAGAATGGGGAAGAAAGGGGGTTTAAGTGACTTTGAATGTGGCGTGGTTGTTGGTGCCAGAGGGGCTGGTCTGAGTTTTTCAAAAACTGCTGATCTACTGAGATTTTCCACACACAATCATCTCTCGGGGTTTACAGAGAATGGTGGGGAAAAGAGAAAATATCCAGTTAGCGGCAGTTGTGTGCAGGAAAATGCCTTGATGATGTCAGAGGTCAGAGGAGAATGGGCAGATGATAGAAAAGCAACAGTAACTCAAATAACCACTCGTTACATCCAAGGTATGCAGAACACCATGTTTGGGGGTTATAAGTCATTTCCTAGCAAAAAAAACAAAACGTGTTTTTAACTTGTAAACAACAAATCTTAGAAAGAGGCTCGGTTCTTAACCACTTGCCGCCGGCCAATGACAGATTGACGTCGGCAAAGCGGTTGTTAGTTCCTGACTGGACGTCATATGACGTCGTCAGGACATTGAGCCGCTGTGTGCCCCCGGGGGCGCGCATCGTAGTGATCGTTGTTGCAAAGTGTCAGTCTCACGGAGACACTTTACCACGTGATCAGCCGTGTCCAATGACAGCTGATCACGATGTAAACAGGAAGAGCCGTTGATGGCTCTTCCTCACTCGTGTCTGACAGACGCGAGTAGAGGAGAGCCGATCGGCGGCTCTCCTGACAGGGGGGGTTCGCACTGATTGTTTATCAGCGCAGCCCCCCCTCGGATCGCCAGACTGGACCACCAGGGAAGCCCACACTGGACCACCAGGTAATAAAAATAAAAAATAAAAGGGGGCAAAAAAAAATGACAGTAAAAAAAAGATGCCAATCAGTGCCCACAAATGGACACTGATTGGCAACATGGATCTATCAGTGCCACCCCTCAGTGTTCATCAGTCCCACCCTATGGTGCCAATCCGTGCCCAGTGCCCACCTATATGTGCCACCCATAAGTACCCATCAGTGCCACCCATAAGTACCCATCAGTGCCACCCATAAGTACCCATCAGTGCCACCCATATGTGCCACCCATATGTGCCACCCATAAGTGCCCATATGTGCCGCCTATGAGTGCCCATCAGTGCCGCCCATGAGTGCCCATCAGTCCTGCCCATGAGTGCCCATCAGTGCTGCCTATGAGTGCCCATCAGTGCCGCATACCAACGCCGCCTATCAGTGCCACCTCATCGGTGCCCATGAGTACTACCTTATTGGTGCCCATCAGTGCCACCTCATCGGTGCCCATCGGTGCCGCCATATCAGTGCCCATAATTGAAAAAGAAAACTTACTTATTTACAAAAAATGAACAGGAAAAAAATAAAAACGTAATTTTTTTTTCCAAATTTTCAGTCTTTTTTTAGTTGTTGCGCAAAAAATATAAACCGCAGAGGTGATCAAATACCACCAAAAGAAAGCTCTATTTGTGGGGGGGAAAAGGAAGCCAATTTTGTTTGGGTACAGTGTAGCATGACCGCGCAATTGTCCTTCAAAATGCGACAGCGCTGAAAGCTGAAAATTGGCCTGGGCGGGAAGGTGCGTAAGTGCCCCTCGGTATGGAAGTGGTTACCGTATTTATTGGGGTATAGCGCGCACCCCTAAAGTTGCCGCCATTCCTGTGGAAAAAACGTTTTTTGTACTTACAGTTTTGGTGTCTTGCGCGGCGTCCATCGGCGGCTTCGGGTGTCCTCTTCGTCCGGTCCGGCGTCCGTCTGCGGCTTCGGGTGTCCTCTTCGTCGGGTCCGTTGTCCTGTTCGGCGGGTCCGGTGTCCTTTTCGGCGGGTCCGGCGTCCTCGCGGCATCCTCCTCGCTTTCCCGCGCCGAGTTTCAAATACTCCGCCAGCATATACCGAGCGCAGTACACTCGGGTATAGTCGGGCAGATGCAAAATCCAAAAAAGACAAAAGAAAAGAAATCACCGCTCCAGGTGAGACCTGTAGACGATCAAGGATAATTAGATTACCAAGGTGCTGGCGATGCAAATGGCAATGATGATGAAGAAAAGAGGGAAGGACGGCCGCACTCCAAGGATTTTCAAACGAAAAAAGTTGTCTTTATTGTAAATCCAAAAACATGTACAGTCACAGCAATCACAGAAAACAGGACAGCCGACGCGTTTCGCACTCGATCAGTGCTTAGTCATGACTAAGCACTGATCGAGTGCGAAACGCGTCGGCTGTCCTGTTTTCTGTGATTGCTGTGACTGTACATGTTTTTGGATTTACAATAAAGACAACTTTTTTCGTTTGAAAATCCTTGGAGTGCGGCCGTCCTTCCCTCTTTTCTTCATCATTATAGTCGGGCAGACTCGGCTCCTTTCGCGCTCACGTCCTGTACGTCCAGGACGTCAGCGCGAGAGGAGCCGAGTCTGCCCGACTATATCCGAGTGTACTGCGCTCGGTATATGCCGGTGCAGTATTTGAAACTCGGCGCGGGAAAGCGGCTATCGGCGTATACCGCGCACCCACGATTTTGCCCTGATTTTCAGGGCAAAAAAGCGCGCGGTATACGCCGATAAATACGGTAAGTGGTTAATAAAGTGGTCAATGGTGAAAGTGTTTGTCTAGATGGGTGAGATTTAGGTGCAGTATGGGAGAGAGGTGGGGGGGACAGATGTTATATGTTATTTTTGCTGTTCAATAGCCACCTATAGTTTTGCTCTCCCATGATAGAACCAATCCAATACTCTGGTCAGCAGTGATCAGGGATGGACTGGCCATTGGGACTACAGGGAGTTTCCCGGTGGGCCGATGGCTCAGTGGGCCGGCTTCAGTGACAGTGGACCGCCGCCCCCTCCGCTCCTCTGTCTCTCCCTTCCTGCAGCACTCACCTGGGGGGAACAAAGAAGCAGGGGGAGGACCAGAGGGGGACAATCTTGTCTAATAAGGGGGGGGGGCACCAAACTGATTCTTTGCCCCGGGTGAAACAATGTCTAGCGTCCACACGGGTACTTGCCTATAAGAGTACCAGCTGTTCTACTCTAATAAAGTAGAAGGGCTAGTGGCTAGTGAAGGGGGTGCAGGAATTGTCCCGCCGCCATGGAAGAGACCTGTCAAAGTGGGCCAGTCTAGATGAAGTCCAGGGCCAAATTTTTGTCCCAGTCCAGCCCTGGCAGTGATGCTATATAATACAATTCCATATGTGACAAACCTGCTCCCCCCTCTATCTTCTATCTTTTTTATCTAGGATATCGTAGGGAAGTCTAGCCGAAGAGTTCAGCCAGAGATATCAAAACTGCCGGGAATCTAGACGAGAAAAATAGAGAACCTGCTCTTTATTTTCTCATTGGGATTCTCGGCAGTGTTTTCTTGCCGAGAAACCCGAGCGTGTGTAAACTTACCTGCCTCCATGAAAACCCGCGCATGCTCGATGAGACTTTGGTGCATGCGCGGTAGCTTCCAAGGCATAGGCCTCGTACACACGACTGCTTCTTGCCAAGATTCCCGTGGTTCGTGTGTACGAGACATTCAGGTTTCTCGTCTGGAAATCCGGCCAGAATCTCGACGAGAAAAAAAGAGAACCTGCTCTCTTTTTTCTCGTCGAGATTCTTGTCGGCCTGTTTCCCGACGAGAAACCAGAGAGTGTGTATACTTACCTGTCGCCGTGGAAACGCACGCATGCTCGAAATGACTGCGCGGTAGCTTCCACGGCAAAGGTAGGGTGAAGCAAGATGGCGGCGACGGCATTGAATGTGACGAGCGCCTCAGGGCCGTCTAAATAGCATCATAGGCCCCTGGGCAAAGTAATGCTCTGGGGCCCCTACAATGGAGACAGTGCAGGTAAACAGAAATCAAGTAGGTAGGAGGTAAGTGATATCTAGGGTGTAGAGGGGTCAGAGTGCTGGGGGGATATCTGGGGTGTAGATGGGTCAGAGTGCTGGGGGGATATCTAGGGTGTAGAGGGGTCAGAGTGCTGGGGGGATATCTGGGGTGTAGAGGGGTCAGAGTGCTGGGGGATATCTGGGGTGTAGAGGGGTCAGAGTGCTGGGGGGGGATATCTGGGGTGTAGAGGGGTCAGAGTGCTGGGGGGATATCTGGGGTGTAGAGGGGTCAGAGTGCTGGGGGGGATATCTGGGGTGTAGAGGGGTCAGAGTGCTGGGGGGGATATCTGGGGTGTAGAGGGGTCAGAGTGCTGGGGGGATATCTGGGGTGTAGAGGGGTCAGAGTGAATGAATGAAAATGAATGAAAAAACTTATATAGCGCGGCACATGCGAATTAAATCGCCTCTGGGCGCTTGTTGTTCCTGTCTCCTTTGGAATCAAAAGAGATGAGTCTTGATCTTTCTCCTGAATGCTAGGTGGTTCTCCTCCAACCGAATGCTGGTTGGTAAAGCGTTCCATAGTCTGGGACCTTGGACCGCGAATCTTCTATCTCCTTTGGACTTGTAGCTGGCTTTCGGTATCTGGAGTAGATTTTGGTTGGTGGATCGCAAGATGCGATTGGGATTATGAATTTTTATTTTTTTCGCACAGATATCGGGGAGCATTCCCATGGATACATCTATGCGTTAGACAGAGTGCTTTAAAAGCAATTCTGTCTTTCACTGGCAACCAGTGAAGGGCTCTCAGTGAAGATGAGATGGATTCCCAGGGTTTTTTCCCAGTCACAAGTCTGGCGGCCGTATTTTGAACGACTTGCAGACGAGCGATTTGGTACTTCGGGAGTCCGAGGTAAAGGGCATTTGCATAGTCCAGTCTGGAGTTAACAATTGTTCCCACCACGACTGCTACGTCTTCTTTAGGAATGAAAGGAATAAGTCTGCGTAGTAGGCGCAGCAGATGGTGAGATCCGCTGACTACTGACCCTATTTGTGCGTCCATTGTCATGTGGGAGTCGAAGATGACACCAAGACTTTTGACTTTGGCGCTAGGGGTGATGATTTTGCCCAGAATGGGCGGGGGTGTCCACGTTGTTGCTGGTTGGTTCCTACGCTTGGCGTGAAACAGGAGAAGTTCTGTTTTCGCTCCATTGAGTTTAAGATAACTCTTGGTCATCCAGTCCTCTATCAAAGAGAGACATGTCTCTAGATTGAGGTGGTGATCCTTTTTATTGCAAATGCGGAAATACAGTTGCGTGTCATCTGCATATGAGTGATAGAGCAGTTTTTGACTGCTGATGATTTCAAAAAGAGGACGAAGATAGATGTTGAATAACACAGGCGATAGAGGGGATCCTTGAGGGACTCCGCATGATACTGTGCGTTTTCCAGAGGTGAAAGGTCCTAACTTCACTATTTGCGAACGGTTTTCCAAGAAAGAGGAGAACCAAGATAAATCGCCTTCTGCGACTCTGGCTACTTCAGCTAGCCGAGTCAATAGAAGCTTGTGGTCTACAGTGTCGAAAGCTGCGCTTAGGTCCAACAGAACCAGGAGACAAGATTCTCCTTCGTCTGCGGCCTCGAGAGCGTCGTCCCATATCTTGAGCAATGCGGTTTCTGTCCCGTGTCCGGGCCGGAAACCCGATTGATATGGATCAAGTAGGTTATGGGTATCTAGATGCTGTTGCAGCTGTTGTACCACTACTTTCTCCATGACCTTAGAAAGAGAGTTTAGGCCTGTTATGGGACGGCGGTGGAGTGGATCCTTGGGGTCCAGGGTGGGTTTCTTCAAGATAGGCCGAATTATACCCTCCTTCAACTGGGAGGGCACTATGCCCTCCCTAAAGGATTGGTTAATAAGCTGCGTGATCGGAGGCGCCAGAAAGTCGGCACATTCCTTCAGCAGTTTAGTGGGGATGATATCATTCGGCGCAGTGCTGTTACGCAGAGCGCTGATGATATTTTTAATGTCATGAGTACAGAGTGCTGGGGGGGATATCTGGGGTGTAGAGGGGTCAGAGTGCTGGGGGGATATCTGGGGTGTAGAGGGGTCAGAGTGCTGGGGGATATCTGGGATGTAGAGGGGTCAGAGTGCTGGGGGGATATCTGGAGTGTAGAGGGGTCAGAGTGCTGGGGGGATATCTGGGGTGTAGAGGGGTCAGAGTGCTGGGGGGGATATCTGGGGTGTAGAGGGGTCAGAGTGCTGGGGGGATATCTGGGGTGTAGAGGGTTCAGAGTGCTGGGGGGATATCTGGGGTGTAGAGGGGTCAGAGTGCTGGGGGGGATATCTGGGGTGTAGAGGGGTCAGAGTGCTGGGGGGATATCTGGGGTGTAGAGGGGTCAGGGGGATATCTGGGGTGTAGAGGGGTCAGAGTGCTGGGGGGATATCTGGGGTGTAGAGGGGTCAGAGTGCTGGGGGGATATCTGGGGTGTAGAGGGGTCAGAGTGCTGGGGGGATATCTGGGGTGTAGAGGGGTCAGAGTTCTGGGGTCATATCTGGGATGTAAAGGAGTCAGAGTGCTGGGGGGATATCTGGGATGTAGAGGGGTCAGAGTGCTGGGGGGGTATCTGGGGTATAGAGGGGTCAGAGTGCTGGGGGCATATCTGGGGTGTAGAGGGGTCAGAGTGCTGGGGGCATATCTGGGCTGTAGAGGGGTCAGAGTGCTGGGGGGATATCTGGGGTGTAGAGGGGTCAGAGTGCTGGGGGAATATCTGGGGTATAGAGGGGTCAGAGTGCTGGGGGCATATCTGGGGTGTAGAGGGGTCAGAGTGCTGGGGGGATATCTGGGATGTAGAGGGGCAGCCTGGGCTCAAGGACCAGCTGCTTTGGGGAAAGGGCAGGGGCCCCCTATGCAGCTGGGGCCCCTGGGCAGTGCCCAGGTGTGCCCTCTCATTAAGACAGCCCTGCGAGCGCATGCTCGTGATACGCGATGACGTCACCACGTTCTTTTCTTTCAAGAGAACCGTGGTTCTTTTGAAACGAAAATCAGTACACTCCGGCGGCAAGAGTTTTTGCTAAGAATCTCGTCAGGGAAAACAACGGGTTTTTCCTGACGAGATTCTCGGGCGTGTGTACGAGGCCATAGTGTAGGGTGCAGCAAGATGGCAGGGACGGCATCGAATGCGACGAGCGCATGCTCGTCGTAGGTTGATGATGTCACCGCGTTCTTGCCAACGGCGGTTCTTTTGAATGGCCATGTGTACACTCGGCGAGCAAGGAAAGCTTGCCAGGGATCTTGTCAGGAAAAACAACCGGCCAGATTCTCGTACTTTTGCGGCTTTCCGGCGTAACCCATTTAAGCTACGCCTCCGCACTTTTTACGGGCAAGTGCTGTATTCTCAAAGCACTTGCTCCGTAATTTGCGGTGGCGTAGCGTAAATGGGCCGGCGTAATTCAAAGTAGGAAGGAGGGGGGCGTGCTGTATTTAAATTAAGCACGCCCCCGCGCCGAACAAACTGTGCATGCGCTGGCTGTAAACGTAGCCCACTGTGCATGCTCCATAGTACGCCGCAAATACATTGATTTCGACGGCTACGTAATTAACGCACAGCCCTATTCGCGACGAGTTACGTAAATGACGGAAAAACATGACTCTGTCCGGAAAAACATGACGCTGTCCCGACGTCCATACTTAACATGGTGTACGCCGGACCTACGCAAGGTTACCCCTCATATAGCAGGGGTAACCTTACGCTTACACAAACTACGTAAACTACGACGACGGCGCGCAAATACGTTCGCGAATCGGCGTATCATGCTCATTTGCATATTTGACGCAGAAATCGACGGGAACACCACCTAGCGGCCAGCGTAACATTACAACTTAGATCCGACGGTGTAAGTGACTTACGCCAGTCGGGTCTAAGCACAATCTATGCGTAACTGATTCTAAGAATCAGTCGCATAGATACCCAGGGCCAGAAACAGAGATATACAGCGTCGTATCTAGCTGAGAATCTGGCCCAACGTAGCAATATTCACCCCTAAACATTAAGTGATTGAAATTTCGAGCATTTCTTTTTCAATTATTGTTAAAGTGATATTAAGACATCTAGATTTTCTAACATTTAGTTGCTATGGAGACCGAATTGTTCTAATTTGTAGAAAATCCTCGTAAAGGCTATTCTTGGATTGGATACACGTATAAGTAAGTCATCTGTGAAAATACTCAATTTATATGCATTGCTGCCCACCTGAACCCCCTGAATGGAGGGATTAGACCGTAGCGCACCCGCCAGGTGTTCTATGGCCAAAATGTATGGTGATAAAGGACATCCCTGGCATGTTCCAATAGTGATTTTAACAGGTCGAAGATAGTGTCCCATTAACCCTTATCCTGGCATTTGGAGCAAATTATATGGCCATTTTTTTTGGTATAAATTCTTGGCCCAGGACCTATTTTGTTCCAAAGATGCTACCATGAAATTCCAGTCAAGGCGATCAAAGGCCTTCTCCGTGTCTAGAGATAGAAGGCAGAGTGGACTCTTTGATCTCCAAGAATAGCGTATCAAAAGGTTTGTCCGTAGGGTATTGTCACAGGCTTCCCTACTTGGCACAAACCCCACTTGATCTAAGCCTATTACGTAGGGGATCACCTCTTTTAAGCGCATTGCCAACATTTTATAATTGATTTTTTTAGGTCCACATTTATCAAAGAAATGGGCCTTTAGCTAGAACATTGAGTGGGGTCCTTTTCTACTTTTGCTATAAGAGTAATGTGGGCCTCCTGTGTTTGTTTAGTAAATGGACAGACTAGCTTAATTTCACTATAAGTATTACACAAAACAGAGTTAAGCCTCGTACACTCGTACGAGAACCTCGACGGGCGGAACACATCGTTCCGCCCGTCGAGGTTCTCGGCCGGCCGTCAGATTCAGCGACCAGCCCGTCGGGAAAGGCGACGAGCCATTAATCCCGACGGGCCGTCGAGCAAATAGAGAACCCGCTCTCGGTTTGCTCGAAGGGTTTCCCGACGGGCTGGGCTCGCCGAATCCGTACACACGGCCGAGGTTCTCGGCAGAATTAGGATCCCAGCGAGCTTCTCGCTGGTTTCTGCCGAGAATCTCGGCTGTGTGTACGGGGCTTTAAAGGGGTTGTATAGGTACGTTTTTTTTTTTTAAATAAAAAACATGTCATACTTACCTCCACTGCACAGTTTGTTTTGAACAGAGTGGCCCCGAGGCTCGTCTTCTGGGGTCCCTCAGCGGCTGTCTCCCCTCAAGAGCTAACCCCCCCTCTGGGAGAGCCTCTCCCAAGGGGGTTAGCATGCGGGCGTGCTCCCGTGTGGTTTAGTCGGTATATCACTCGGCCCCGCCCCCAGGTGCACCGCGTCAATTGATTTGATTGACAGCAGGGGGAGCCAATATCTGCGCTGTTATCAATCATATCAATTAGGGTTGACCGGATACCACTTTTTTAAGACCAAGTACCGATACTTTTTTTCAAGTACTCAATGATACCGAATACCGATACTTTTTATTTAATGACATGTGACAGTGGCACATATGTCAGTATTTTATTTATTTTTTACACTTGTATTTGTTAATTTTTTTGCGATGCTTTCTTCTTTTTTTTAGGGGGGGGGGGGGGGGATTGGATGGTGTCAGTGTGTCTTTTATTATTATTATCTTTTACAATTCATTTATTTTATATTTATTGCCATTGTTTTTTTTATTTTTTTTTAGCATTGTGGGGGGCTTGGGTGAGATGTTAGGGGTCTTAATAGACCCCTGACAGCTCACCTTTGAGACAGAGAAAGGGACTAAGGCAGTGCTTCTCAATTATTTTCTGTCATGCCCCCCCTAGGAAGATGAAAACATTTTGCGCCCCCCGCGACTGTAAATAGTATCATTTGTCTATAAAATTGTTATAATTACACCTCTGCATAACACTGTATCCTTATTAACGTATTAGAGAATAAAAAAAGAAAGAAATGTGGATCCTACCTCCTCTCTTTGACCCCTGCTCTTTATGTTCTTTCTGTGCTTCAGCTCTTGTATTCCCACCTGGTGATGCTGCGGATGTATCTTTGCGACTCTGCCTTGATGACATGCCGGCGTCCTGCTCTTTCTCCTCTGTGAGTGGCACTAGGAACCGGCGTATTGATTCCTGTATGTCTCTACGGGTCCTCTGCATGTGCCACTTGCGTTGGCGGTCATGTGGTCCTCCGCGTCGGGCTGCTACTGGGGCTGCGCTGGGACAATATCCAGTGATCGCGCCACGCTGCTCCCTCTCTCCAGCCGTAGAGTTGCTAGGCAACCGACGCCGTGTGGGACGCCGCTTGCGAGTGAGTCGGATAATCCGATCTGGACATCCAATATGACAGTGTTTGCCGAGGTCAAACGAGCCCCCCTTTATGGAGCCTCGCACTATTTGAGAAACACTGGACTAAGGACACAGATTCCCCAGTCCCTTTCTCTGCAGCCTCAGCTAAAATAAATGGACAGGAGACAGAGGCTCCTCTCCATTCATAAACTGAAGCATCGTAAACACAGGTTACGATGTTTCAGTTATATGAATGGACAGAGTCAGTGATCACTGATTCGTTTCATTCAGAACAGGTAGGAGCAGGATTTAGTGGCTCCTACCTCCGCTATCCATCCTGACGAGAACAGAGGGAGTGGAGGAGGATATGGAGGGGAAACAGAGTGCAGAGGGGGAGAGCAGCAGGAGGGCACACGGGATGGCAGCATGGAGGGGGAGAGCAGCATCACGGAGGAGAACACGGTACACAGAGCATGGAGGACAGCAGGAAAACGGAGGGGGTTGTAGAGCGCCTACAGCAGCATCACTCGGGGGGAGAGCAGCATCATGGAAGGGGACACAGGACTTGGGACACAGCATGGAGGACACAGGCATCGGGACACAGAGCGCAGAGGGAGACAGCAGCAGAAGGGGGACACAGGACGGCAGCATGGATGGGGAGAGCAGCATCACGGAGGAGGACACGGTACACAGAACATGGAGGACAGCAGGAAAACGGAGCGCCGACAGCAGCATCACTCGGGGGTAGAGCAGCATCACAGAAAGGGACAGGGACACAGAGCATGGATGAGGACAGCAGGGTCACTGAGGGGGACACTGAGCACGGACAGCAGCATCACTGGGGGGGGGAGAGCAGCATCACAGAAAGGGACAGGGACACAGAGCATGGATGAGGACAGCAGGGTCACTGAGGGGGACACTGAGCACGGACAGCAGCATCACTCGGGGGGAGAGCAGCATCACGGAAGGGGACACGCGGCGTGCGGAGGGGGAGAGCAGCATACACCCGCCCTCTCTGCTTGCAAACTCTGCCTGCCCTCTCTGCTCAAAACCTCTGCCCGATGGGAGCTCGGGGGGGGGGGGGGGGGGGGGCAGAGAGTGCAAGGTGTTTTTGTCACCTTAATGTGTAGAATGCATTAAGGTGAAAAAACACAAAAGCTTTACAACCCTTGTAAGGATATCTCCAAATTGCTTATAAAAGGTACCTGAGAATCCATCAGGGCCAGAGCTTTTACCTGGTTTCAAGGATTTCATTTCTGCTATTGAAAATGGAGTCAGTAGGCTCTTTGACTTCTCCGACAAGATGGGTAAAGCAGTAGGATAGATAGTCAGAGACTTGGGGATAAGTGGAACAGTCTGATGTTGATATAGATGTATTCTTTAAGTGTTTTGCATAATTAACCCAGTCTGTACTGTGCAAGAAGACAGGGCCATCTTAATAGCATCATGGGCCCCTGGGCAAAGTAGTGCTCTGGGGTCCCTACAATGATGACAGTGCAGGTAAACAGACATCAAGTATGTAGGAGGCAGACTGCCTCCCCTGTGTATCTATCACTCTCAGTGCCATCATGGGGGCCCCAATTTCCGGGAAGGGTGGGCTCAGGGACCAGCTGCTTTGGGCAAACTGCAGGGGCTCCCCATGCAGCTGTGGTCCCTGGGCAGTGCCCAGGTGTGCCCTCTCATTAAGACAACCCTGCAAACAGATCTTCAATATCAGTTATATCAGTTATACTCAGGGCTTTTTTCTCAAACAAGAGGTTCTGGGACTCAACCACGACCCCCCAAACCCAAATAGTGGGTGTGGTCAGATTTCACAATCAGTAAGAGGGTCTTAAAGGGGCATTAAATAGCAGGATTGCATTACATACAGAGTGCAGAGTTCAGGAGGGTTACACACAGAGTGCAGAGCTGTCACTTGTAAACACAGAAACCAGACTTGGAGTGATTGTGGTGAGCAGGCATCAAAGAGTCTAAGCCAGAGGTTTTCCACCTGAAAAAAAGCCCTAGTTATACTAGATTTAAACACTGTTGATGAGATTTACTAAAACAGGTGCACATAGAATCTAGTGCACCTGTGCATGGTAACCAGGGGTCAAGTCCTGGGGAAAAAAGTGTGGGAACTCCCATCCAAGATCCACTCCCCCACCAAAAAATAAATAAAAAATTATACGCTTATATGCATAATTACTAAACCGAGTGGTTTTTTTTTCCGATCCACTGTACCTTAGTAATCCTTAATGATACTGGCCACTTCCTGTATATGGTTTCATCGGGTATTTCGTCACTTCCTCAGTGACGGAATACCCGTACCCCACCTGATAAATCCATATACAAGAAGCGGCCAGTAACATAAAGGATTACTAATGTTTGCCTGCCCCTGACAGTGACTCAAGCTGGGCATTGCCACTTAGTGAAGGATTAGCTCAGGCGGCTCGGCTGCTCTAGTCCTGCAAAGGGAACTGAATTCCTGCTGTGAAAAAAGTGCAGGAAATCCGTTCCCACGCGTTCCCGCAGGACTTGAGCCCTGATTGTAACCAATCAGCTTCAAACTTCCGCTTGCTCAGCTTAATATGTACCTCTGCACCAGATTAGATGGAGCACTATTTCCCTCACGGACACCAACAATGGGGCACTATTCCTCCTCCACTGACTATAGGTGCTATATCATTTGTTTTACTCCCGCTGACCACCAAGCCTAAGAGATTGTCTAATCCCACTGACACAGGCCAATTTTCTACTCCAACTGGTCACAGTCCGGCCCTCCTAAAGTCTAATGGAGAGTGAGTCAGTCATTTGTTTAGAAAGTTTGGAGACAACTTGTGTAGATGACTGGAGTTGTAGATGACTGGAGTTGTAGATGACTGGAGTTGTAGATGACTGGAGGTATAGATGACTGGAGGTATGGATGGCTGTAGGTGTAGATGTAGATGACTGGAGATGTAGATGACTGGAGGTATGGATGGCTGAAGGTGTAGATGACTAGAGATGTATATTTAGATGACTGGAGGTGTAGATGACTGGAGGTATGGATGGCTGTAGGTGTAGATGTAGATGACTGGAGATGTAGATGACTGGAGATGTAGATGACTGGAGGTGTAGATGTAGATGACTGGAGGTGTAGATGTAGATGATTGATGGTGTAGATGGAGGCGTAGATGACTGGAGGTGTAGACGACTGGAGGTGTAGACGACTGGAGGTGTAGACGACTGGAGGTGTAGACGACTGGAGGTGTAGACGGCTGGAGGTGTAGACGGCTGGAGGTGTAGACGACTGGAGGTGTAGGTGTAGATGACTGGAGGTATAGACGGGAGATGTAGATGACTGGAGGTGTAGACGGGAGATGTAGATGGGAGGTGTAGATGTAGATGACTGGAGGTGTAGACGGGAGATGTAGATGGGAGGTGTAGATGTAGATGACTGGAGGTGTGGACGGGAGATGTAGATGGGAGGTGTAGATATAGATGACTGGAAGTGTAGACGGGAGATGTAGATGGGAGGTGTAGATGTACAGTAGATGACTGGAGGTGTAGACGGGAGATGTAGATGGGAGGTGTAGATGTAGATGACTGGAGGTGGAGACGGGAGATGTAGATGGGAGGTGTAGACAACTGGAGGTGTAGACGACTAGAGGTGTAGACGGCTGGAGGTGTAGACGGCTGGAGGTGTAGATGGCTAGAGGTGTAGACGGCTAGAGGTGTAGACGGCTAGAGGTGTAGACGGCTAGAGGTGTAGACGGCTGGAGGTGTAGATGGCTGGAGGTGTAGACGGCTAGAGGTGTAGACGGCTAGAGGTGTAGACGGCTAGAGGTGTAGATGGCTGGAGGTGTAGATGGCTGGAGGTGTAGACGGCTGGAGGTGTAGACGGCTGGAGGTGTAGACGGCTGGAGGTGTAGACGGCTGGAGGTGTAGACAGCTGGAGGTGTAGACAGCTGGAGGTGTAGACGACTGGAGGTGTAGACGGGTGGAGGTGTAGACGGCTGGAGGTGTAGACGGGTGGAGGTGTAGACGGCTGGAGGTGTAGACGGCTGGAGGTGTAGACGGGTGGAGGTGTAGACGGCTGGAGGTGTAGACGGCTGGAGGTGTAGACGGCTGGAGGTGTAGACGGCTGGAGGTGTAGACGGCTGGAGGTGTAGACGACTGGAGGTGTAGATGACTGGAGGTGTAGGTGTAGATGACTGGAGGTGTAGACGGGAGATGTAGATGGGAGGTGTAGATGTAGATGACTGGAGGTGTAGACGGGAGTTGTAGATGGGAGGTGTAGATGTAGATGACTGGAGGTGTAGAAGGGAGATGTAGATGGGAGATGTAGACGACGGGAGGTTTAGACGACAGGAGGTGTAGACGACGGGAGGTGTAGATGACTGGAGGTGTAGATGTAGACGACTGAGAAGGTGTAGATACAGTAACTTAGGGTATGTGGGTGTAGATAATTTGAGATGTAGATGGGACACCCAAAGATGAATGACGCCCAAAGCTCCACTGTAATATTACTGAGCCACTTTACTTTTTTTCTATTGAAAAGCCTGTGGCGTGCATAACACAACCCAAAAACTTCACCTCGTGCAGGAAAAAATGTGCACACACATAAAGAGTGATACACAAAAAAACTGTGATGGGTGCATCGTCAAATAGTCCTCCGAAGAAGACCCAACCCTGATCCCCCGGGGCGTTAGGCTCCTGGCGGGGACCGAGGTAATCTGTGGTCCGTGCAGCCGAAGCCGACACGGACCCAACTTCCTTGGAGGGTCAGCCGAAACAGAACCCTCCTCGGTGAGGCTCCCTCGAAGGGAGACCCCATGAGAGCAGGCGAACTAAGCCAGAAGGCTATTCCCAAGACGTTAAGAGCAGGTCTGAGGACCGGCACTCTACTAATCATACACAAAGGTGTACAAAAAGTGCACAAACAGAAAAAGACATAACAGTGACAAACAAGGGGGAAAGATAAAAAAAGAAGTAGGGAAGAAGGCACAGTTTCTATACACTGCACTGATGATGGATAAATAGCCATATACAGAGCTTTTTTTCTCAGAAAATAGGTACAGGAACTCAACCACGACCCGTTCAGATTTCACAAACAGTAGAAGGGTCTTAAAGGGGCATTGAATACTAGAATTGCATTACATACAGAGTGCAGAGTTCAGGGGGTTACAAAGCTGTCACTTGTAAACACAGAAACCAGACTTCTGTGTTTACAAGTGATTGTGGTGAGCAGGCACCAAAGGGTCTGAGCCAAAGGTGGTGGAACTGAGTTCCCCCAAGTTCCCCCAGAAAAAAAACCCTGGCCATATAATATTAGGCTATATTTGTACTATACCCGGGCAGTTCTGGTCATGCATCTAGCTGATGGGGCATAAAGGATTGATTTGCATGGCCCCGTCCACAGTCCTGAAATGAGGAATATTCCTGGATTATTTGGGATATGTCATCCGATATGTGAATAGTTTCTGTTCTAACAAAACATCCCTGTGCTACACAAAGGATACAAAGGAGACTCGGTCATGTTTATGAAATGATGTGACATTCTGTATTCGGTAACAGAAATTATGGAACGAAACAACGTTTTTTGACTTGATGAACTGATTTCGCAGTGTTTGGAAATTTGTGTTTTCCTCCCCCTGACACTCCTTTTGTCCCCGGCAGCGGCAGTGTTAAATGATTGAGTCTCCTCTTTTATTTAATGGCATCTGATTGAAGGTCTTTGTAGGGTGGAAAGAGCCAAGATTGAGAGCATCCATTTAAGATGTCACAGAACAAAGTGCGGAAGCATTAGGTAATCAGCTGATTAGGTTCTTCCATCCTAATGACAAAGAGAGAGAGCAAGAGCGAGGGAGAGGGAGAGAGAGATTTCTCTCCTGACAATAAAAGTGACTTCTCTATTCCGGAAAAGAGGCGGCGAAGGTTTGATATCTGCAGAAGAGCAGGTTGTATTATTCCAGATCCCCCAAAACAGGGCTGGACTGGGATAAAAAATTGGCACTGGACTTCATCCAGACTGGCCCACTTTGACAGGTCTCTTCCATGGCGGCCGGACAAATCCCGCCCCCCCGCCGGCCACCCAAGCCCCCTTTCTCCCTTCACTAGCCACTAGCCATTCTGATTTATTAGCGTAGAACGGCTGGTACTGGTACTCTTATAGGCAGTACCAGTGGGGAAGCTAGACATTATTTCACCCGGGGCAAAGAATCAGTTTGGTGCCCCCCCTTATGGGACAAGATTAGGCAGAAGTGAGAAACTCCCAGGCCATAGCTGTTGGGTCAGCTGTCTGTCCTCTCCCCCATGCTCCTCTGTCATCCCCCTGCTTCTTTGTTCCCCCCAGGTGAGCGTTGTGGGTAGAGAGAGACAGAGGAGCGGAGGGGGGCGGCGGTCCACTCTCACTGAAGCCAGCCCACTGAGCCATCGGTCCACCGGGAAACTCCCTGTAGTTCCAATGGCCAGTCTATCCCTGTCTCAAAAGGAACAGAGCACCTTCCAGGGGGAGGGGGGCCTTCAAACACCAGCGTGTAAATCCCATTGAAGGGTCAGTCCACCAAGAAAGGGTAACTCAGTGTTTAGTGGATGTTGGGAACTTAAACCATTTACCAGTCTCTTCGATCTCTTGAGGACTGTTAAATGAGATCTTTGTCCCTGCTCTGCATATCTGCTGTGCCAGTGGCGGTGCGTCCATAAGGGGCGCATGGGTGCCGCCCCCTCTCTCCTGGCACCCCTCTATCACCATAGATAGATTCATGCATTGCACCACCCCGACACGATCAGACCTTACATGTGAGAAGCTCCACATATTAATACATAATTAATTTGTGTATTATATTTAATGAACTTTATACCACAATAAAATGATCTGCAGGGCCAACGGGCCTACTTTGGCACTTCTCTCCTTCATGTAAAAATCTATTTTTTTTTTTTGCCAGAAAATTAATCAGAACCCCCAAACATTATATATATTTATTTTTAGCAGACATCCTAGGGAATAAATTGGCGGTCATTGCAACTTTTTTTCTCGCATGGTATTTGCTCAATCATTTTTCAAACGCCTTTTTTTTGGGAAAAAAAAACAATTTCATGAATTAAACAATAACAAAACAGTAAAGTTAGCCCAATTTTTTTGTATAATGTGAAAGATTATGTTACGCCGAGTAAATAAATACCTAACATGTCACGCTTTAAAATTGCGCACACTTATGGAATGGCGCCAAACTTTGGTACTTAAAAATCTCCATAGGCGACGCTTTAATATTTTTTACAGGCTACTATTTTCGAGTTACAGAGAAGGTCTAGTGCTAGAATTGTTGCACACGCTCTAATGCCCTGTACACACGATAGTTTAGTCTGATGAAAATGGCCTGATGGATTTTTCCATCAGATATCCGATGAAGCTGACTGATGATCAGTCGTGCCTACACACCATCAGTTAAAAAAAATGATTGTGTCAGAACGCGGTGACGTAAAACACAACGACGTGCTGAAAAAAATGAAGTTCAATGCTTCCATGCATGCGTCGACTTGATTCTGAGCACGCGCGGGTTTTTAAACGATGCATGTGCCCACCTATGGATAAATAACCGATGGGGCCCACACACGATCGGTTTGGTCTAATGAAAACGGTCCATCAGACCGTTCTCATCAGACTAACCTATCGTGTGTACGCAGCATTACGCACGCGGCGATACCTCACATGTGGGGTATGAACGGCGTTTACATATGTGGGCGGGACTTGCATGCGAGCTACCGGGGACAGGGGCGTTTAAAAAAAAAAATACAATTATTTAATTTTTATTTTTACTTAATTTTTTTGACTTTTTTTTTATTTTTCTTGATCACTTTTATTCCGATTATAAGTCCCCAGTCATCTCTATGCTTCCCAGCCAGCGCCGACCGATTCGCTCTCTGGGCCCCCGGTGGCACGGGAGAGCCCGAAGAAGCATGGAGCGGGGGACGTCCCCTCCCGCTGCCTATAAGAACGATCAAGCGGCGGAACTGCCGCTTTGATCGTTCTTATCGTACACAGAATCGGTGGCTGAAGACGGTGATATCTGAATGATGCCTGTAGCTGCACCCATCATTCAGATATCACCGCCAAAATTTGAGGACGTCATATGACGTCCTTGGTTGTTAAGTGGTTAATATTGATTGGACTCTGGCAAACATTTTCTTGGGCCCTCCCGAATCCACTTATCAACTATTTGGGGGGTCAAGGGGTAGCTGCTTTGGGCCCCACAACAATGACTGGGCCCGGGGCAGCTTTCCCTTTTGCCCTGGGTTAAAGGCATCCCTGATGATCTGCCTGCATTGCAGCACTGATGACACCACTGAGTCTAATATAAGGTGTGAAATTATAAAAAAAAAAATTCCTTAACATTAGGGAAAAGGTAGAAGGTTCTTATTAGAAATCAAAACTGTGCAGGATTTTCACAGTTTACCATTCAGAAGATTATTTTCTGGGCTTGAAAATGTTCACTGAGCCGAACTGTCCTGAGTTCAGTTTGAATAGGGTTCAGTGAACCTTTAAAAAAGTTTGGATGCTGAACCCCATTGAAGTCAATGGGAGTCGAATCTGTCAAACTAAAAAATGCAATTTTTTTTTTAGACTAATAGGCAATAGACAAGTCTGGGCTGTTTTTTCATTTTTTTTCTCTTATATATATTTTTTAAGTATGGATTTTAATGGTTTACGCGCCCTTAAAAAACGATGGCTCATCTCCTGTCAGCGGGCTTCTCCACTGACAGCTGAAATGTAAACAAAAGAACGCCATCTAATCAATTAATAATAGTGTAAATCCAGGTGAGAGATGCTAATCCGGAATGTTTGTGTGACAGTTCATATAGGAAACATCAGCTGTTTGAAAGTTCAGCCATCACCACACCGAATGATTCCGTTCCCTTAGGAATTGCACTCACCGCATTCCAAATAGACAAACGCCTTTGTATATGCCCAGGGGCGGACTGACCATTCGGACACTCGGGCACTGACCGAGGGCCCCATGCCACTAGGGGGGCCCCATCAGGGTGGCCAGCCTCAGTAAAACCATTAGATTATAGCTGCCCCGCCTCTTCAGTACCTTTTCAGTGTGTGTATGTGTATTCTGTGTGTATGTATACTGTGTGTCTGTGTGTATAGTGTATGTGTGTGTTTGTATGTATACTGTGTGTGTATATACTCTGTATGTATACTGTGTGTGTGTGTGTGTATATACTCTGTATGTATACTGTGTGTGTGTGTGTGTATACTGGGCGTGTATATTGTGTGTCTGTGTGTATACTGTGTGTGTATATACTGTATATGTATACTGTGGGCCAGATTCTCGTACATTGCCCGCCGGCGTAGCGTAAGCCATTTACACTACACCGCCGCAATTTAACAGAGCAAGTGCCGTATTCCCAAAGCACTTGCTCTGTAAGTTGCGTCGGCGTAGTGTAAATGGCCCGGCGTAAGGCCGCGTAATTCAAAGGGGGCGGCTTGTATTTAAATTGAGTGCACCCCCGTGTCGATCGAACTGCGCATCTGCCGGCCGCAAAAATAGCCCAGTGCGCATGCTCCAGCTCACGTCGGAAAACGTGAATGAAACCGACGTGTGCGTCGTTTACGTAAATCCCCATTCGCGAACGACTTAGTAAAACAATGTAAGCGACGGAAAAAGACGACGCTGGCCCAACGCCATACTTAACATGGCAACGACGGAACTTCGTAAATCTACCCCTCATATAGCAGGGGTAGGTTTACGCTTACGGAAATGACGTAAACGACGACGGGGCGGCGTAAAAACGTTCGGGAATCGGCGTATTAGGCTCATTTGCATAGGCAAACAAGAAATCATCGTAAAGGCCACCTAGCGGCCAGCGATGTCATTACATCTCCGATCCGACGGTGTAATTGTTTTACACTTGTCGGATCTTCGCTGTATCTATGTGTAAGTGCTTCTAAGAATCACACGCATAGATACCCGGGGAAAAAAACAGAGATACGACGGTGTTTCCTGCGATTCACCGGCGTATCTCTTTTAAAAATCTGGCCCTGTGTGTGTATATTGTATATGTATACTGTACAGTGTGTATACTGGGTGGCCCCATAATCTATTGCCTGGGGGACCTATAATCTTCTATTGCCTGGGGCCCCATGAGTTGTCAGTCCAGTGACAGGTGCAGCAAGCCACGTGGTCACGCCTAGACGCGTTTCGTCATTCCATCTTTGTCAAATAGGCGTGGTCCACATGGCATGGACTTACAACTTTATAGCTTCCTCCTATTGAACATTAACCCCTTCCGCACATTGGTACACGATCCTCAGTGGTTCCCACCACGACACGATCAGACCTTACATGTGAGAAGCTCCATATAATAATACATAATTAATTAGTGTATTATATTTCATGAACTTTATACCACAATAAAAAATGTTGTGTACTAGCAGACATCTACAGAATAAAAAATTCTTAATTGACATACCGTATATACTTGAGTATAAGCCGACTTTTCCAGCACATTTTTTGATGCTGAAAATGCCCCCCTCGGCTTGTACTCGAGTATCCCGCTGTGCAAACACCCAGCTCCCGGTCCTGTCAGGGGGAGAAATGACTGATCGTCTGTTCATACAATGTATAAACAGCGATCTGTCATTTCCCCCAGTCAGTCCCACTCCCCCCTTCAGTTAGAACACACCTAGGGAACACACCTAGGGAACATACTTAACCCCTTCCCCGCCTTCCCTGCCAGTGGCATTTTTATAGTAATCAATGCAGTTTTAATAGCAATTTGTCAAAAATTTGTCAAAAGTGTCCGCTGTGTCCGCCATAATGTCGCAGTCACGATAAAGATTGCTGATTGCCGCCATTACTAGTAAAAAAAAAAAATATTAATAAAAATGCCATAAAACTATCCCCTATTTTTTAAACGCTATAACTTTTGCGCAAACCAATCAATATGTAGAAGAATACGTATCGGCCTAAACTGAGGGAATTTTTTTTTTTATATATGTAGCGATACTCCCTCGGGAGCCGCTGGTTGATTTGGGATCGGCGTATTAACCACTTTAGCCCCGGACCATATTGCTGTCCAAAGACCAGAGCACTTTTTGTGATTCGGCACTGCGTCGCTTTAACTGACAATTGCGCGGTCGTGCGACGTGGCTCCCAAACAAAATTGGCGTCCTTTTTGTCCCACAAATAGAGCTTTCTTTTGGTGGTATTTGATCATCTCTGCGGTTTTTATTTTTTGCGCTATAAACAAAAATAGAGCGACTATTTTGAAAAAAATGCAATATTTTTTAAATTTTGCTATAATAAAAATCCCCAAAAAGATATAAAAAAAAATATTTTTTCCTCAGTTTAGGCCGATACGTATTCTTCTACATATTTTTCGTTAAAAAAAAATCGCAATTAGCGTTTATTAATTGGTTTGCGCAAAATTTATAGCGTTTACAAAAAAGGGGGTCGTTTTATGACATTTTTATTATTATTATTTTTTACTAGTAATGGCGGTGATCAGCGTTTTTTTTTTCGGTACTGCGACATTATGGTGGCCACATCGGACACTTTTGACACATTTTTGGGACCATTGGCATTTTTATAGTGATCAATGCTATAAAAATGCATTGTATTACTATAAAAATGCCATTGGCAGTGAAGGGGTTAACACTAGGGGGCAGGGAAGGGGTTAAGTGTGGTCCTGGTGTGTTCTAACTGTATGGGGGGGGGGGGTGGCCTCACTAGGGGAAGTCACTGATCTTCTGTTCATACATTGTATGGACAGAAGATCAGCGTTTCCCCCGCTGACAGGAACGAAAGGTATGTGTTTACACACATACCTCCCGTTCCCCGCTCTGTAATGAGCAATCGCGGGTGCTCGGCGGCGATCGTACCCGCTGCTACAGGGAGGACGTAGAGCTACAGTACGTGCTCCCGCGTAGCAGTGCCACCGTCCCGCAGTAATATGACGGCGGACGGTCGGCAATTAGTTAAGTTACCTTCTTGCGTTGTCTAGGGGTGAAGTTGGTGAGCAGAGCAGTAAGCGAATGTCCAGCCAGTAGATAAGGTTTTTCCAAATGCTTTATTTCTTGGGTCCAACACGACCAACATCAACAGGAGGACAGGTTGATGAAGGGAAGAAAACCTTGCAGTATCAGGCTTGGGGTAACAGGAGAGCAAGCCTGCTTTCAGTAACTGTGTATTGCGTCGCCACTCTAGCCAGAGTGGGTGAAGTGTTTTCCGGACAGACTTCTGCCACAAGCCTGGCAGCCGGAGTTCTACTTTAAAGTTGCTGGAAATAACAGGTCCCTGCAATGGACCTGGCTCTGGTTGGATTTAAGATGACAGATGAGGCCTCTGCCACAGGCTCTATGCTGACAATGTGAACAGCAGAGCGAATCCTTCCAGTCAATTACAATTGGGTGACCAGTTGACAGTAGAAATGTACCTGTCAGTATGTCGGTCACCAGATCCCCGATGGTTTGTTCAAGTCTCTCAGATAACCTGCCTCCGGGTTCTCCTTGAGCCGAATCCCCACCGTACAGCCAGCGGCCTAGGATCTCTCTTGGTGGTGAGGGGACCCAGCAAGCCACTGGGGCCCCTCGACAGCATCCGCCAGGAACTCCATGTAACTTTCGACCCTGGCCTGGTAGGCCATATCGCCGGGGTCTGATGGATGCACACACCCTGGAGGTGGGTGCCACACCTGCAACCAGGAACTCGCGAAGAACCTTGAAAAATGGCGCCTGCCACAGATATACCCCTCCCCAGCATGCCCCGCGAGGGAAAACTCCTCTAATTGGCTGCTGGGGAAAAGTGGCTCTGTTGGAACCCCTCTGGCGCCATCTGTCGTCCGGGGGTGAGATTGACACCCCCGGAGCGCAGACTGACCCACAGGACAGTTCTAAAAATGACAGCAGCCCAAATTTAACAAAATTAAGCGTGGGAGCAACATAACTCTCCCATTCCCCCACTAACTTTAGCGTAGTGCCCATACTGAAAGTAAGGGGGCACTACATATATTTTTGGGGATATTTATTATAGCAAAAAGTAAAAAAATATTAAAATATTCAAAATTGTCGCTCTATTTTTGTTTATAGCGCAAAAAATAGAAACCGCAGAGGTGATCAAATACCACCAAAAGAAAGCTCTATTTGTGGAGAAAAAATGACGCCAATTTTGTTTGGGAGCCACGTCGCACGACCGCTGGATAACTAAACTGGAGGTGTCCTTGTGATGGACCTCATTCCAATGCCGTGCCACGTTAGTCATATCCTTTTCGATGTCATAAAGATGATCGTATAGACGATCCTTAAGACGTCTTGTAGTTCTACCTACATACTGGACTGTACACAACCTGCATGTAATGGCATATACAACGTAACGTGTGTTACAATTGATAAAAGAATGCAGCTTGTGTGTCTATTTCGTTGGACTCTTTGAATAAAGGGGCAATAAGCACAATTGCGGCCCCCGCATTTAAAAGTGCCCTTAAAAGATAACCAATTGCCATTGGTGTCCTTGAAAAGAAACTGGGTGACAATTAGAGGTCGACCGATATATCGGCCGTTATTTGGCCGTTTTGGAGAAATCGTCATCGGCCGTTTTTTATCCAAATTAGGCCGATATTTTACATGCCCGCTAGCGGTGCCACAGATCCGGAGCTAGGCCGAGGCAGCGGCCTTTCCTGATGCTGTGACCGCGGCGGCAATCCGCGGATCCGCGGATCGCCGCCGTGGTCACAGCATCAGGAAAGACCGCGGCTTGGGCCTAGCTCTGGAGCCGCGGCCATCTTGGTACACCCAGCGCGGCGGCCCTCCTCTCTGTTTATGCCCACAGAGGAGGAGGGGCCCATGCTCGTGGGACACACACCGCTCTCTGGTTTCTGTACTATGGGGGGGCAGGGGGGTGTCTATACTGGAGGGAGAGGGGGTCTGTATTGAGGGGGGGTGACACCATTTTTTGCACCAGTGCCACCAACCAGTGCCACTTGCCATCCAGTGCCATCTGCCAGTGGCAATACCAGTGCCACCATCCAGTGCCAATTAGTGCCACCTTCCATCCAGTGCCACCTTCCAGTGCAATCCAGTGCCACCTACCAGTGCCAACTAAAGCCATCGGTGCCACCTGCCAATGCCAACCAGTGCTAACTATTGCCACCCAGTGCCACCTGACAGTGCCAATTAGTGCCACTTGCCAGTCAGTGCCACTTGCCAGTGTCACCTGTTAGTGCCATCTGCCAGTGCCATTTGCCAATCAGTGCCACCTAGTAGTGTCAATTAGTGCCACCTGCCAGTCAGTGCCATCTGCTAGTACCATCTTTCAGTGCGATCCAGTGCAACCTGCCAGTGCCAATAAGTTGCTTCTCATAGTGCCATATTCCAGTGCCAATTAGTGCCATCCAGTGCCACGAGCCAGTGCCACCAAAAAAAAAAAAAATCGGCCTAAAATATCGGCTGCAAATATCGGCATCGTATATCGGCCATCGGCCGCCCAGATTTCTAAATATCGGCATCGGCCAGAGAAAAACCCATATCGGTCGAACTCTAGTGACAATAATAGTGTGAATGCAGGTGAGAGATGCTAATTCTGCTCGTTTTACAAGACAACATTTTGAAAACAGAGTCGGAATAAAAAAAAAAATGCTCGTTATTCAAAACGCTTGTTACCCGCGTTACCCGTAAACCGAGGTTCCACTGTAGATAGATAGATAGAAACTCAGCAAACTCTGTTTACTTTATAACTGATCTCCGTTGAATCTTTAGCCTCTCGCTGGCCTCTATTCTCGGAATCCCTGAACTCTCGTTGCAGAAACCGAAACGGAGTAATTGTATCATTTATTCTCCAATATTGTGGAAATTCCAGACTTTGAAAGACAGTTAAACCTAATCCACCTAGAGGACACATAACCCAGGCCAGATGGGCGGATGTTTTTTTTTTTATTTATTTTTTTTATTATTATTTTTTATTTTTTTTTACTAGCGTTGCCTAATAAATGTTTTTTTTTTTTTTTCAAAAATGAGCTCGCAGCCTACGCCTCTCGCTCCGACTGATCCCGTATAGATTACAGTCACCGGTTTAAGCAATGACACGCCTTATAAACCCGCCGTCAGATCATCATGGCTTGGTCGAGCCCGGGAGGTGGAATTCATTACTTAGATGCCTTCGTCCCTACGTCGGAGAAACTCAAGCTCGGTATTTTTTTTTTTTGAATTTCCTTTTTTTTTTTATACATTAGTCATAAAAATGCCTCCACCTAAGACAAAAGCAGCTTTGCTTTGGCAATCTTTTCTTCAAGTGCATTTGGTTTGAATTCCAGCCAAGAAGCGTCGGGTCCAAAGCTTTTAAGTTGACAATAACTATCGGCGTAACAATGGCTGAAGCCAAGCGCCGGGATTGGAGGGAGCGATGAGGAATTGTTAATGGTCCCCCTCGCACTTTATATTCATTGTTTCCGACTCTCTCTGCCTGACCGGAGCGCGCCGCTCTCTCCGCTTTCTCTACTTAAATAAATTAAAAGAAGTGAAACCAATTACACATCTTTCAGAGCTGTCATCCTGTCCCTCAAACCCAAACTACACCTCCGACAAAAAGGCTTTTTACTGGCTTTTAAATCCCTAATTGATAACAGCTTGTCTCCGGCGTCTTCTGTTGCGGCACAAAGAAAGTTTTCTGGAGATATTTGTTAATCCAATGCCGGTTAGAGTTGCCAACTGTCCATTATTACCGGGCTGAAGTGTTCCATGGTTTTCACCCCAAATTTTTTATTATTTTTTTCACAAAGTTCTGTCTTTTTTCTCTTAGGCTCGGTTCACACTTGCAGGTACGACCGATCACACAAACGTCATCAAGTGTAGGGTAGCCCATTCATTTCAATGGGCTTCCCTACTCACGAGCAGGGCTTTTTTTCTCAGAGAATAGGTGCAGGAACTCCTCCTTTCTGAGTCATCCCTTGACTCCGCCCCCTACCCACCTCCAAGCACTGTTCCTTGGTTCCACCTCCTAGCACCTCCTTCCAACTACAAGTCCAAAGGAGAAAGAAAATTTGCGATCCAAGGTCCCAGACTATGGAATGCTTTACCAACCAGCATTCGGTTGGAGGAGAACCACTTAGCATTCAGGAGAAAGATCAAGACTCATCTCTTTTGATATCAAAGGAGGCAGGAACAACAAGCGCCCAGAGGCGATTTAGTTTGCATGTGCCGCGCTATATAAGTTTTCATTCATTCATTCAGTACCACCCCTTTTAGAGAATACAGAACCAAGTATAATTTTATAGTGCAAGTATTAGCAACAATGGACACCCCAGTGACAATACACTCGCAACAGCCAGCATCAATAGACCCTCCAGCAGCCAGCAATACTAGACCCTTCCCTCCAGCAATGATTGACCCCCTGCACCATAAGACCCACCCCAGCAACAATACAACCTCCAATGGCAGCAACAGACCTCCACAGCAACAATAACCCCCCCCCCCCCTGTAAAAATAAGTCCCCTCCAGCAACAATACATTTCCCAGTAGCCAGCATCAATAGACCCTCTAGCAGCCAGCAATACTAGACCCTTCCCGCCAGAAATGATTGACCCCCTGCAGCATAAGACCCACCCCAGAAACAATACAACCTCCACTGGCAACAACAGACCTCCACAGCAACAATAACCCCCCCCCCCCCTGTAAAAATAAGTCCCCTCCAGCAACAATACATTTCCTAGTAGCCAGCATCAATAGACCCTCTAGCAGCCAGCAATACTAGACCCTTCCCTTCAGCAATGATTGACCCCCTGCACCATAAGACCCACCCCAGCAACAGTACAACCTCCACTGTCAACAACAGACCTCCACAGCAACAATAACCCCCCCTGCAAAAATAAGTGTCAGGTCACCTGAGGCACAGTGACAAGTGCACCACGTGGGAGACGGGGATGCACCACAGGGTAGTGAACCCTTGGCCGACTGCTGGGATTGGAGGAAGCATAACCCAGGATCACCCGGGGCGCGGGGTCTAAGGCCCAGCTTGTTTTCACCAGAGCCCCTAGTGGTGGGGATGGTCTTGGCCGCAGCTGGACCCAGGTCGCGACCCCCGAGATCCCCTAGGTCACACTCTCCAGGAGGAGAAGGGAAGTCGCAGCAGGGCAAACGGTGGTGATGGAAGCCGAGGTTGGGGCGACTGGCAGAACAGGGTAATCCAGGGGACAGGCCAAAAGGTCGGGGACACAGGCAAGCAAACGTGGTCAGGGACAAGCTGAATTGGTACACTGGAAGTTTAACAAAACGCAGCAACAGGAACAAGGCAAGAACACTGTTGAACAGCACTGCAGACCTGCGGTGCGACGGTTAATAAAGACTTCCTGTGATGGCCTGGGTGGAGCCCTACAGGGAGAGGAAGTGATAAAAGAGGAAGCCAGGAGAGGGTCAGGCCTCTAATGGACAGAAGAAAAACAGGTAAGCGCCATGTTATTGCATGTCCATGACAATAAGTCCCCTCCAGCAACAATACATTTCCCAGTAGCCAGCATCAATAGACCCTCTAGCAGCCAGCAATACTAGACCCTTCCCTCCAGCAATGATTGCCCCCCTGCAGAATAAAACCCACCCCAGCAACAATACAACCTCCACTGGCAACACCAGACCTCCACAGCAACAATAACCCCCCCCCCCCCCTGCAAAAATTAGTCACCTCCAGCAACATTACATTTTCCAGTAGCCACAATTAATATACCCTCCAGCAGCCAGCAACAAAGACCCCTTCTTCAACAGTAAATCCCTCCCAGCAACATAAGACTCACCCAGCAACAATAGATCCCCCATCCTCAGCGGATAGATTCCCTCCAGCAACAACAGATTCCCCAGCACCAGCATCAATAGATCCTCCAGCACTCCTTGCCATTACATATATTCAGTTCTGGAGGTGCCGGAACTGCGTTCCCCCACGTTCCCGCTGAAAAAAAGCCCTGCTCACAAGAAATGCAGAAAAGTCCCTGAAGAATGGTTAAGATCTACAGGTGCCACCAGGGCTACTATTAGAAATCATGGGGCCACGTACAACCTACCTGACAGGGCCCGCCCCCGCTCATTCTGAAACTAATCCCCCTGTGTGCTTGCAACAACTTCCGGTGGGAGAGGAGGGAAGCTGGCAGCACTGCAGGGGAAGGGGGCCCGGGCAGCAGAGGGGCGGGGGCACAAATATTAGAACCAATGAGTGCAGTGTCGGTGTGTCCATAAAGGGCACACACGGGCGCCGCCCCCTCTCTCCTGCCACCTCTCTATCACCATAGATAGATTCATGCATTGCATGAATCTATCTATGGTCGCTGCTGCCACCCCCTATTCAGGTGCCCGGCAACTGAAATTTAGCGGCGGGGTATTTTTTGGAAGCACCTGATTAGAGCCATATGCTCTAATAGGTGTCCAAAAAGGTGAACAGCAAGCGCCATGCTGGGCGCTCGCAATTCACTCAGCATTGTGTTAGGAAAGCAAATTAATATTACCTGTCACCTGATTGGCTAAAACGACAGGCGCTGTGATTGGATGCCTATCAGGCATCCAATCATAGCAGAAGATGGGAGAAGACATCAAGGAACGTAGAGAACGCCACCGTGACCCGCTGCCCCACAAAGACAGGTAAGTGCCGGGCGATGCACAGTGTCAGCAATTGATGGGCACAGTGTCAGCAATTGATGGGCACAGTGTCAGCAATTGATGGGCACAGTGTCGGCAATTGATGGGCACAGTGTTAGCAATGGATTGTATGTCTCAGGGGGATCAATGTATGTGTCAGGGGGATCAATGCATGTGTCAGGGGGATCAATGCATGTGTCAGGGGGATCAATGCATGTGTCAGGGGGATCAATGCATTGTCAGGGGGATCAATGCATGTGTCAGGGGAATTAATGCATGTGTCAGGGGAATTAATGCATGTGTCAGCGGGAGATCAGTGTAGGTGTCAGGGGGATCAATGTAGGTGTCAGGGGGATCAGTGTAGGTGTCAGGGGGATCAGTGTAGGTGTCAGGGGGATCAGTGTAGGTGTCAGGGGGATCAGTGTAGGTGTCAGGGGGATCAGTGTAGGTGTCAGGGGGATCAGTGTAGGGGTCTGGTAGGTCAGTTTAGTGGTCAGCTTGGATGGGCACTGGTGAGCCAGGCAGCAACCAACAAGTGAGCCTAACTCCCCACGTGCACGAGCTGCCGCCGCCGCCGGCTTGGATTTCTGACTGAAGCCCCTGGTCTTTTTCACACCTAGCAACACCCCTAACCACTACTCTCTGAATTCTGTCTTTTAGCCAGTTTTCTATCTATTTACAAACTGATATTTGCAAGCCTGTAGACTTTACCTTACACATGAGCCGTGTGTGGGGAACTGTGTCAAACGCTTTTGCAAAATCCAAGTATACCACGTCCACCCCTCTGTCCAAGTATACCACGTCCACCGCCACCCCTCTGTCCAAGTATACCACGTCCACCGCCACCCCTCTGTCCAAGTATACCACGTCCACCGCCACCCCTCTGTCCAAGTATACCACGTCCACCGCCACCCCTCTGTCCAAGTATACCATGTCCACCGCCACCCCTCTGTCCAAGTATACCACGTCCACCGCCACCCCTCTGTCCAAGTATACCATGTCCACCGCCACCCCTCTATCCAATTATACCACGTCCACTGCCCCCCCTTTGTCCAAGTATACAACGTCAACCGCCACCCCTCTGTCCAAGTATACCACGTCCACTGCCAGAAAAAGAAATCAGATTTGTCTGACAACTTCTGTCTTTCATGAATCCATGCTGTCTGCTGCTTAATTTTTATTTTTTTCCCGCAGTGTAAGTTTAATTTAGGATCTTGCAAAAACATGTTGCGCTGAGCCACGGGGGGTGCTGTGGCACCATGCAATTTATTTGAGAAAGTGGTGAGTTAGCAGGTGTAAGCGGGTGGCATTAACAATTAATTGCACCACTGTGTTGTCTGCCAAAGGGAAGCGTGTTTCTCTGTATGTCGGAAAAACACATCATTTTTTCCAAAACTCGTCACACCACACCGCAGGGTGCCGCAGCATCGGCACACACAAAAACACAGAAAAAAAAGTTCCTGAGGCTTGGTTCAGGTCTACAGCCTGCACAGGTTTCTGCACTTTTTCAGCATGTTCCTGCACGTCGATTGTGGGGCTCGCCATTCAGTTCAATGACTTGAAACACTAAAGACAATAACATAGAAAGAAGTCCCTGGGCCAGATTCATGTACCGGCCACGTCGGCGTAGCGTAAGCCATTTACACTACGCCGCCGCAACTTAAATGAGCAAGTGCCGTATTCTCAAAGCACTTGCTCCGTAAGTTGCAGCGGCGTAGTGTAAATGGCCTGGCGTATCCCCGCGTAAATTAAAGGGGGCGGCTTGTATTTAAATTAAGCGCGCCCCCGAGTCGATCGAACTGCGCATGCGCCAGCCGGGAAAAAAGCCCAGTGTGCATGCTCCAGCTCACGTCGGAAAACGTCGATGAAACTGACGTGATCGTCACTTCCGCAATGCCCTATTCGCGAACGACTTAGTAAAACGACGTAAACGACGGAAAAAGACAACGCTGACCCGACGCCATACTTAACATGGCATACGACGGAACTTCGTAAACCTACCACTCATATAACAGGGGTAGGTTTACGCTTACGGAAACGTCGTAAACGACGACGGGGCGGCGTAAAAACGTTTGGGAATCGGCGTATTAGGCTCATTTGCATAGGCAAATGAGAAAACAACGTAAAGGCCACCTAGCGGCCAGGAAAGTAATTACATCTACGATCCGACAGTGTAAGTGTTTTACACCTGTCGGATCTTCGCCGTATCTATGCGTAAGTGATTCTAGGAATCAGGCGCATAGATACCCGGGGAAAAAAACAGAGATACGACGGTGTTTCCTGCGATACACCGGCGTATCTCTTTTGAAAATCTGGCCCCCTGACCTTTATCCAAAAAGCACATCACGGCGAGCTGCATATGCGTGCAACTGTGCATTTGCAGATGTTTGAGGTGCCAATAAGAATAACAGGCTAAAAGGCAGCTTTTTTTTTCCCCATAAAAATGTAGAAGAATACGTATCGGCCTAAACTGAGGAAAAAAATGTTGGGCCAGATTCAGGTACAATTGCCCTGGCGCAGAGTATCAGAGATACACTACACCGCCGTATTTTACCTGGCTCTAAGACGAATTCTGGTAGATTTCGGCCCGTAAATTACGGCAGCGTAGTGTATTTCTCGCGGCGGAAGCGAAATACGCGATTAGGGGGCGTTCAGCTTTTAAATTAGGCGCGTCCCCGCGGGCGATCGAACTGCGCATGCTCCGTTCAGAAATTTCCCGCCGTGCATTGTGCGAAATTAAGTCGATACGTCAGATTTTTTTTGAGTAGCGTCGTTTACTGTACGTACATTCCTATTCCCGGACGGCTTACGCAAAAACAAAAAAAAAATTGAAATTCGACGCGGGAACGACGGCCATAAATATAGACCAGATTTTTCCTTCCCTAACTTTACGCAGCAAAAAGATGACTACAGATGCCGTAAGAGAATGCGACGGCCGATCGTAACTTCGTGGATCTCCGGAAAAAGCTAATTTGCATACCCCGGCGCTGAAAACGACGCAAACTCCACCCAGCGGGCGTAAAAAGATTGCAGCGTAGATCCGACGGCGTACGAAGACGTAAGCCTGTCGGATCGAAGCCCGAAGCCGTCGTATCATGGTTTGAGGATTCAGACTAATGATACGACGCGCGTAATTTGAAATTAGGAGATAGACCGGCTCTGTAATGGCTCTGTGAATCTGGCCCGTTGTTTTTTTTAAATATATTGTTGGGGATATTTATTATAGCAAAAAGTTAAAAAATATTGATTTTTTTTTTTCAAAATTGTCGCTCTATTTTTGTTTATAGCGCAAAAAAATCTAATAAAAAAAAATCAAATCCCACCAAAAGAAAGCTCTATTTGTGGGGAAAAAAGGACGTCAGTTTTTGTTTGGGAGCCACGTCGCACGACCGCGCAATTGTCAGTTAAAGCGACGCAGCGCCGAATCGCAAAAAGCTGCCCGGTCCTGTACCTACAAAATGGTCTGGGGCTGAAGTGGTTAAACTAGGGCTGTGGTGCCATCTTCACTGTTTTAATCTGTGGTTAAATAAGTATCCATATATATATAGCGGGATTCAGAAAGCACTTATGCCGACGTATCTACAGATACGCCGCGTAAGTGCACGGATGCACCATCGTATCTATGCGTCTGAGTCTGTAAGCAAGATACGCCTAAAATTTGGCTTCATACGACCGACAAAGTGTCCTACGCCGTCGTATCTTGGGCGCATATTTACGCTGGGCGCTTCCATTGATTTAATATGTAAATGACCGAGATACGCCAATTCACGAACGTACTTGCGCCCGTCGCTGCAATATACGCCGTTTACGTAAGGCGTACGTCCGGCGTAAAGTTATTCCACCTAAAGGTGGCGCAACCCATGCAAAGGTATGGACGTCGGAACAGTCGTCTTATTTTACGTCGTTTACGTAGTACTACGTGAATGGGGCTGTGCTTAGGTTACGTTCAGTGATTCGACGTATCTTAGGCGTTTGTCCCGACGTGATTCTGCGCATGCGTACTGGGAAGCGTCCACGGGACGGCGCATGCGCTGTTCGTTTGGCCCTTCATTTGCATGGGGTCACGCTTCATTTAAATGGATCACGCCCGCTTCCACCTACTTTGAATTAGGCGGGCCTACGCTGACCAATTTACACTACGCCGCCGCAACGTAGGGAGCAAGTGCTTTGTGAATACTGGTCTTGCCTCTCTGTGTTACCTTGGCGTAGCGTATATGAGATGCACTACGGCGGCATAAATGTACGCCGCTCTACGTGAATCCGGGCCAATGTGTATATATATATATTGTTATTGCTTTTAGTAAGAACTTTCACTTCTTTCACTTTTATTTAAATGGTTTATTTTTTATTGCCCCATTCCCTAGTGGTCCAGTGTGGGCTTCCCTGGTGGTCCAGTGTGGGCATCCGAGGCGGGCTGCGCTGATAAACAATCAGCGCGAGCCCCCACTGTCAGGAGAGCCGCCGATCGGCTCTCCTCTACTCGCGTCTGTCAGATTGTCTCCTCTGTCGCGTCTGTTTACATTGTGATCAGCTGTGATTGGACACGGCTGATCACATGGTAAAGAGCCTCCGACGGAGGCTCTTTACCGAGATCGGAGATGCAGGGTGTCAGACTGACACCCTGCATCACCGATCGCCGCGCTGCGTGCCCCCAGCGGCACGCGCCGGCATGTAATCCTGCAGGATGTCAATAGACGTCCAGTCAGGATTACAGAACCACTTCCCAGACGTCAATTTACTATTGACCGGGCAGGAAGTGGTTAAAGCACAAAGCAGGAAGGTACTACAAACATAGGGGTCTATTTATATATAAAAAAAGACAGTTACCTTAAAAATTTAGAGGGGCGCTGTTACAGGTGTGGAGAGGGAGGAGCACCAACAACAGATGAAACATAGGGAAATATTCACAATGTTACCACTCCAGGCTTTACCTGTCATTATTAAGCACGCTCTCCTCTTCCCTACAGCCACCGCTGTCTCACACAGTGGATCATGTGACCAGATTGGAGCTAGCTGACAATAGGTAAGTCCATGGGTCAGGGGGGCGCAAATTACTTGCCTCGCCCCAGGCACTGACAACCCATGCTACGCCACTGCCTTCAGCCTAACCAAACCTTTTTGCCTAAACCTAACCCCTAAACCAGATCTTTAGCCTAACACCTAACCAAACCATTACCCTCAGCCAAACTCCTAAACTAAACCTGTACCTTCAGCCTAACCCCTAAACTAGATCATCACCCTCAGCCCAACCCCAACCAAACCCTTACCTTCAGCCTAACTTCTAAACCAATGCCTTAACTTCAGCCGAACTCCTAAACCAAACCTTTTTCCTAAGCCCTATGCCAAATCCTTACCTTTAGCCTACACCTTACCGACAACCCTTACCCTCAACTTGACTCCTAACCAAACCCTTACCCTCAGCCAAACTTCTAAATTAAACCTTCAGTCTAACCCCTAAACTAGACCTGATCTTTACCCTCAGCCTAACCCCAAACCTCAGCCAAACTCCTAAACCAAGCTTTTACCCTCAGCCTAACCTAAGCCATAAATGTACCCTCAGCCTAACTCCTAACCAAACAATTGGAGCCAAACTCCTCAACTAAATCTCTAGCCCCAGCCTAACAAAATGAACCCCTTCCACTAAGATTTTTCCTAACCAAACTTCTACCCTCAGTCCAAATACAAAACCAAGCTTTTACCCAAAGCTCAACCTCCTAACCAAACCCGTTTTCTCAAGCCAACTCTTAAACCAAGCCTTTACTTAAAACCTAACTCCTAACTAAACTTACACCCTAAGTCTAACTGCTATACCAAGCCTTTACCCAAAGCCTAACTGCTAAAAAAGTCCAAATCCTGAACCAAGAACCAAGATTTTAACCAAAGCCTAACTCCCAACCAAACCCTTACCCTTAGTCTAACTGCTAAACCAAGCCATTCCCCAAAGTCTAACTCCTAACCAAACACTTACCCTCAGTCCAACTGCTATACCAAGCCATTACCCAAAGCCTAACTCCTAACCAAACCCTTAGGCCCCGTACACAAAGCGAGACATGTCCGCTCAAACATGTCCGACGGACCGTTTCCAGCAGACATGTCTCCTCGGATTTTGGTCCGATGGCGTGTACACACCATCGGACATAAATCCCTGAGGACGGGGTGACGTGGTGGTGACGTTGACGCCGCCACGTCACCACTCCAGGAAGTAAAATACTTCCACGCATGCGTCGAATCCATTGGGCGCATGCAGGGGATTTCTGTCCGCTGGTTAGGTGTACTAACCAGCGGACATGTCGGACGGACAGGTTTGCAGTGGACAAACCTTTCCGCTAGGTCGTACACACGATCGGATATGTCCGCTGAAACTGGTCGGCGGACCAGTTTGAGCAGATAAATTTGATCGTGTGTACGCGGCCTAACCTTCAGTCTAACTGCTATACCAAGCCATTACCCAAAGCCTAACTCCTAACCAAACCCTTACCATCAGTGTTACTGCTATACCAAGATAACCCAAAGCCGAACTCCTAACCAAACCCTTACCCTCAGTCTAACTGCTCTACCAAGCTGTTACCCAAAGCCTAACTCCTAACCAAACCCATACCCTTAGTCTAACTGCTATACCAAGCCGTTACCCAAAGCCTAACTCCTTACCAAACCCTTAACCTCAGTCTAACTGCTATACCAAGCTATTACCCAAAGCCTAACTTCTAACCAAACCCTTACCTTCAGTCAAACTGCTATACCAAGCCATTACCCAAAGCCTAACTCCTAACCAAATCCTTACCTTCAGTCTAACTGCTATACCAAGCCATTACTGAATGCCTAACTTCTAACCAAACCCTTACCCTCAGTCTAACTGCTATACCAAGCCATTACTGAATGCCTAACTTCTAACCAAACCCTTACCCTCAGTCTAACTGCTATACCAAGCCGTTACCCAAAGCCTAACTCCTAACCAAACCCTTACCCTCAGTCCAACTGCTATACCAAGCCATTACCCAAAGCCTAACTCCTAACCAAACCCTTACCATCAGTCTTACTGCTATACCAAGCCATTACCCAAAGCCTAACTCCTAACCAAACCCTTACCATCAGTCTTACTGCTATACCAAGCCGTTACCCAAAGCCTAACTCCTAACGAAGTCTAGCACAAAGCATTAGGTCCTGGTCGTAATTTTCGCCAGATGGGCCCCTCCTAACAGCATTTCACAACTCACTTTCTTTATAGACAAAAGTAAAAAGCCTTGTAGACAGAAACTCATTTACTTAACTGGGGGGGGGGGGGGGGGGGTGAAAAGGCGGCCAATAATTTTCCAACTCAATTTATCCTCCGGCTCGGGATTTGTACAAGTGGCAGGCGGCCGCCCTCCCTTAAAACGCGCCGCCACAATGGGAGAAGCTGCGGCTGCGGCTGACACAAAAGACTTTTAGGGCCAGATTCTCATAGAATTCCGGCGGCGTAGCGTAAGCCAGTTACACTACGCCGCCGCTGCTTGCTGGAGCAAGTGCTTGATTCTCTAAGCACTTGCTCCCGAGGTTTCGCTTACGTCGCGTAAATCGCGCAGCGTAAACCCGCGCAATTCAAATGGGGCGGCTTGTATTTAAATTAAGCGCGCCCCCGCGTCGAATGAACTGCGCATGCGCCGGCCGGGGGAAAAGCCCAGTGCGCATGCTCCAAAGGACGTCACATTTTCTCAATGTAAACGACGTAATCGCAGCGTACGCCAGCCCCATTGAGAATCGACGTACGCAAACGACGTAAACGACGCACAACACGACGCGGTCCCGAGGCCATACTTAACATGGCATCCGACGGGACACGACGGCATCCGACGGGACCTCGTAAGGTTACTCCACATAGAAGCTGGGGTAACCTTACGCGGACGAAAACGACGTAGGCGACGACGGGGCGGCGTAAAAGCGATCGAGAATCGGCGTACTACTTCATTTGCATATGCAAATGAAAAAACAACGTAAAGGCCACCTAGTGGCCGGAGTTGTCATTACATCTACGATCCGAAAGTGTAATTGTATTACGCTTGTCGGATGTAGAAGCGTATCTATGCAAAAGTGATGCTCAGCATCACACGCATAGATACGAGCCAAAAAAAAAGGCGATACGACGGGGTATCTGAGATACTCCGTCGTAACGCCTCTGAGAATCTGGCCCATATTCTTTTTTTATGAAACATCACTGCAATGAAATGCGAGATTCCGTTTCACCTCCTTTCACCGCGCCATTGTCCGCAAATTCCTGGCGCTCTGTTCTTCTATTGAGGGAGACGCTGGGATGGATGTTCCGTGTCTGTTATCTTGACGAGCGCGCGGAGCAGATTTTGTATTAATTGGAGAGAACCTGTCAGGCGCCGCCAGCTGAAAACTGTCACAACATTACAAGCGCGCTAATTAGAGCAAACAGGTAACGCTGAACCCGGTTTAATATTTCAAGCGACAGCTTGGGAGGCGCGTTACCTCGCCGCCGGGTTCAAATGGAGATTTTAGGCAAGCATGAGCTAATTAGAGTAATATTAACCACTTAAGGACAGCCGCACGACCATATACGGCGGCAGAGTGGCGCGGCTGGGCATAATCACTAGTGATGAGCGGAATACGCCATATTCGATTTCGCGATATTTCGCGAATATTCGCGAATATTCGTTAATATCGAATATTCGTGATATTTTATAAATGCGAAATATCACGAATATTCGATATTTACGAATATTCTCTATATTTTATTAAAAAATAAAAAAAAATGCGAAATTTCGCCAATGCAAAATTTCGCCAATGCGATATTTCACCAATGCAAAATTTCGCCAATGCGATATTTCACTAATGCGAAATTTCGCTTTTTTTTTTTTTTTGTATCACGAAAAAAAAAAATTGCGAAATTTCGCTAATGCGAATGCGAAATTGATTGCGAAATTGATTGCGAAAAAATACGAATATTCGAAATAGCGAATATTCGCCGCGATATTCGAGTTATTCGCGAATACTCGAATATGCAATATTCGTAGCGAATATTTGCAATGCGAATATTCGTGAGCAACACTAATAATCACCTACAGGTTCGTCCCCTTTAAAAGCCCACGTGTCCCAGATTGCCCGGGACAGTCCCACATTTTGCAGATCTGTCCCGGCCCCCGGGCACGTTCATTCCAGGACAATACAGTGTCCCGGAATGAAACTGACACAGCCAACCCCCCCCCCCCCCCCAGGCCAATCTGATGCCCCCAAAAAAGGCCACCACGTCACCGCTTTACTCACTGACAGTACTTGTCCTGGCCGGGAATGCCTGGAGGAGCACAATCCCCGCCCCCTGCTTGTGATTGGAGAAATCATAAATCCCGCCTCTTGTGTCCAATCACTGTGCTGTGATTCGTTACAGCACAAGCTGATTTTTGAGAAGGGAGGGTGTCCCTGAATGGTAGTTTACAAATGTGGTCACCCTATCGTGCGCCGATGTCCCGCGATCGGGTCACAGAGCTGAAGAATAAGGAGAGGTAAGTGCAAACAAACCTTTCCCCGCTCTTCCTAGTGAGTGTCACTGATCGTCTGTTTCCTGTAGGGAACGACAATCAGTGATATTGCACGCCAAGCCCCGCCCCCATACAGTGAGAAACACACACTAGGGCACACTTAACCCCTTTTGCGCCCCCTACAGGTTAACCCCTTCATTGGCAGTGTCATTTTCACATCAATCAGTGCATTTTTATAGCACGGATCGCTGTAAAAATGACAATGGTCCCAAAATGGTGTCAAAAGTGTCTGATGTGTCTGCCATAATGTCGCAGTCACGATAAAAATCGCTAATCGCCGCCATTACTAGTAAAAAAAAAAAATTATAAAAAATTGCCATAAAACTATCCCCTATTTTGTACACGCTATAAATTTTGCGCGAACCGACCAATAAACGCTTATTGCGATTTTTTATTACCAAAAATAGGTAGAAGAATGCGTATCGGCCTAAATGGAGGATTTTTTTTTTTTATATCTTTTTGGGGGATATTTATTATAACAAAAGGTAAAAAATATTGGATTTTTTTTTCAAAATTGTCGCTCTACTTTTGTTTATAGCGCATAAAATAAAAACCGCACAGGCGATCAAATACCACCAAAAGAAAGCTCTATTTGTGGGGAAAAAAGGACGTCAATTTTGTTTGGGAGCCACGTCGCATGACGGCGCAATTGTGAGTTAAAGCGACGCAGTGCTGAATCGCAAAAAGGGGCCTGGTCTTTTAGCAACAAAATGGTTCGGGGCTGAAGTGGTTAAACCCTCCAGTGTTTTTTTGTAGTTTAGCACAAATGAATCTTTCTCAGTAAACTAGTGGTGGGAACTCTTTCCCCAGTATTGGCAGTTTCCAATTTTCAATGGTGCTCGCTTCTGCTCTCTCAGCAGTGGCGGTGCGTCCATAAGGGGCGCATGGACGCCGCCCCCTTTCTCCGGTCACCTGTCTATCACCTTAGATAGATTCATGCATTGCATGAATCTATCTATGATCGCTGCTGCCACTCCCTATTTAGGTGCCCGACCCCTTGTCGGTCGGCGGAAACCTGAATTACAGCGGCGGGGGTATTTTTTGGAAGCCCCTGATTAGAGCTACAGGCTCTAATAGGCGTCCAAAACAGTGAACAGCGGGCGCCATGCTGGGTGTTTGCTGTTCACTCAGCTGTGTGTTAGGAAAGCGAATGAATATTTGCTTTCCTAACACTGAACCGCCTCTCAGCCAATCCGGTGCTCAGGTCTGTGTTACCTGTCACCTGATTGGCTGAAACGACAGGCGCTGTGACTGGATGCCTATCAGGCGTCCAATCATAGCAGAGAATGGGAAGAGAGGGCAGAAGAAGAGATCGAGGCACTTGGAGAACACAGCCACCGTGACCCGCAAGACCAGGTAAGTGCCGGGCGGGGGGATGCACACTGGCAGCAATTGATGGGCACAATAGCGTCAATTGATGGGCACAGTGTCAGCTTTCGATAGGCACACTTGCAGCAGTTGATGGGCACAGTACCGTCAATTGATGGGCACAGTGTCAGCATTTGATAGGCACACATGCAGCAGTTGATGGGCACAGTAGCGGCAGTTGATGGGCACACTGGCAGCAATTGATGGGGCACAGTAGCGGAAATTGATGAGCACTCTGGCAGCAATTGGTGGGCACAGTAGCAGCAGTTGATGGGCACAGTGTCAGCAATTGATGGGCACAGTGTCAGCAATTGATGGGTGCAGTAGCTGCGTTTGATGGCACAGTGGCAGCGAAGTGATGGGCACAGTAGCTGCGTTTGATGGCACAGTGGTTGCATTTGTTGGGCACAGTGGTTGCATTTGTTGGGCACAGTGGTTGCATTTGTTGGGCACAGTGGCTGCATTTGTTGGGCACAGTGGCAGCAATTGGGCACAATGGCTGCGTTTGATGGGCACAGTGTCTGCGTTTGATGGGCACAGTGTTAGCAATTGATGGGTACAGTAGCTGCGGTTTATGGCACAATGGCAGCGAGTGATGGGCACAGTGGCAGCAATTGATGGGTACAGTGGCTGCGTTTGATGGCACAGTGGTGGCAATTGATGGGCACAGACAGTGATTGCGTTTGATGGGCACAGTGGCTGCAATTGATGTTTTTTTTTTATCAGATTGTTTGCGCCCCCAAAAAAAATGTTGAGCACCAGCCGCCACTGGGGCCCAGGCAGCAATGCGAATCGGATGTAGGCAGGGAGGGTGATAGGTGTGAAAGGGGGGCAATTACTGGAACCAATCCCCTGTATGTCTCTCTCTCTGAAGCAGCTGAAACTTGGTTTATATTTTCCTCTGGAGGCTGTTGGCTCTCAGCTGCTGCAGAGACAGCTATATTTTTTTCCCCATGAGAGTAGAGTTACCCTTTAAGTATTTAGGAATTTTGAAAATAATCGGCCAGGGACATTCTCCAGAACAGGGGTAGGCAGCCTGGGGGGCCCTCCAGCTGTTGTGGAACTACATTTCCCATGAGGCATTGCAAGGCTGGCAGTTACAATTACTCCCAGAGGCATGATGGGAGTTGTAGTTCTGCAACAGCTGGAGTGCCCCCCAGGTTGCCTACCCCTGCGCTAGTAGGACTGGGGAAAGTGTATGTTGGCTTTAACCACTTGCATACCATAGGACGTCATATGACATCCTGGACTTTAGTGAGGGGGATATCTGAATGATGGGGGCAGCTACAGGCATCATTCAGATATCCTTTTTTTTTTTCGGGGGGCGATTCTGTGCACCATAAGAACGATTATAGCGGCGGTTCAGCCGCTTGATCGTTCTTACAGACGGCAGGAGGGGACATCCCCTCCCGCCACCATCCGGTGCTTCTCCGGGCTCTCCCGTGCCATTGGAGGCCCGGAGAACGAATCGGCCGGCGCCGAATGCAGTCATCCCATATATAAAAATATATATAAAAAAAAAAATGGGAAAAAACGCCCCTGTCCCCGGTAGCTCGTGCTCAGAAGCGAAAGCGCGCGCAAGACCCGCCCACATATGTAAACCCCGTTCAAACCACACATGTGAGGTGTCGCCGTGTGCGTTAGAGCGAGAGCAACAATTTCAGCACTAGACCTCCTCTGTAACTCTAAACTGGTAACCTGTAAAAAAGATAAAAATTAAAGCGTCGACTATGGAGATTTTTAAGTACCGAAGTTTGGCGCCATTCCATAAGTGTGCGCAATTTTAAAGTGTGACATGTCGGGTATCTATTTATTCGGTGTAACATCATCTTTCACATTATACAAAAACATTGGGCTAACTTTACTGTTTTGTTATTTTTTAATTTGCGAAACCGTAAAAAAAAAAAATCCCCAAAAATGGCGTTTGAAAAATTATTGGGCAAATACCGTGCGAGATAAAAGGTTGCAATGAATGCCATTTTATTCCCTAGGGTGTCTGCTAAAAAAATATATATATATATATATATGTTTGGGGGTTCTGAGTAATTTTCTAGCAAAAAAATGATGATTTTTACATGAAGGAGAGAAGTGCCAGAATAGGCGCGGTATGGACCGCCCAACGCCGATATACGTCGGCAGAATGGCACGTCCTGTAGTGCCAAGCCGTGGGTCATGCGACCCGGTCCGAAGCTCCGTGACCGCGGGACCCACGGACCCGATCGCCGCTGGTGTCCCGCGATCGGTCACAGGAGCTGAAGAACGGTCAGAGGTGAGTGTAAACACACCTTCCCTGTCCTTCACAGTGGCAGTGTCACTGATCGTCTGTTCCCCGCAGTTAGAAACACATTTGAGGTCACACTGAACCCCTACAGTGCCCCCTAGTGGTTAACTCCCAAACTGCAATTGTCATTTTCACAGTAACAGTGCATTTTTATAGCACTTTTTGCTGTGAAAATGACAATGGTCCCAAAAATGTCCAAAGTGTCCGCCATAATGTCGCAGTCACGAAAAAAATTGCTGATCGCCGCCATTACTAGTAAAAAAAATAATTATTATTAAAAATGCCATAAGACTATCCCCTATTTTGTAAACACTATAACTTTTGCGCAAACCAATCCATAAACGCTCATTGCGATTTTTTTTTTTACCAAAATTAGGTAGAAGAATACGTATCGACCTAACCTGAGAAAAAAAAATTGTTTTTATATATTTTTGGGGGATTTTTATTATTGCAAAAAGTTAAAAAAATGTTTTTTTTTTTTTTTAAATTGTCGCTCCATTTTTGTTTACAGCGCAAAAAAATAAAAACCGCAGAGGTGATCAAATACCACCAAAAGAAAGCTCTACTTGTGGGGAAAAAAGGACGCCAATTTTGTTTGGGAGCCACGTCGCACGACCGCGCAATTGTCAGTTAAAGCGGCGCAGTGCCGAATCGCAAAAAGGGGCCTGGTCTTTTAGCAACAAAATGGTTCGGGGCTGAAGTGGTTAAACCCTCCAGTGTTTTTTTGTAGTTTAGCACAAATGAATCTTCCTCAGTAAACTAGTGGTGGGAACTCTTTCCCCAGTATTGGCAGTTTCCAATTTTCAATGGTGCTCGCTTCTGCTCTCTCAGCAGTGGCGGTGCGTCCATAAGGGGCGCATGGACGCCGCCCCCTTTCTCCGGTCACCTGTCTATCACCTTAGATAGATTCATGCATTGCATGAATCTATCTTTGGTCGCTGCTGCCACTCCCTATTTAGGTGCCCGACCCCTTGTCGGTCGGCGGAAACCTGAATTACAGCGGCGGGGGTATTTTTTGGAAGCCCCTGATTAGAGCTACAGGCTCTAATAGGCGTCCAAAACAGTGAACAGCGGGCGCCATGCTGGGCGTTTGCTGTTCACTCAGCTGTGTGTTAGGAAAGCGAATGAATATTTGCTTTCCTAACACTGAACCGCCTCTCAGCCAATCCGGTGCTCAGGTCTGTGTTACCTGTCACCTGATTGGCTGAAACGACAGGCGCTGTGACTGGATGCCTATCAGGCGTCCAATCATAGCAGAGAATGGGAAGAGAGGGCAGAAGAAGAGATCGAGGCACTTGGAGAACACAGCCACCGTGACCCGCAAGACAAGGTAAGTGCCGGGCGGGGGGATGCACACTGGCAGCAGTTGATGGGCACAGTAGTGGCAGTTGATGGGCACACTGGCAGCAATTGATGGGCACAATAGCGTCAATTGATGGGCACAGTGCCTGGTCCTTTACCTGTATATTGGTCCGGGTCTTAAGTGGTTAGTTATACTTTTATACTAAACTCGTTTCTTCTTGAGTAATTATTCTCTTTGAATCAGATCTGTTTCTCTGTCAGACTCGTGAAAAGAGCGATTTGTATTCCACTGTTGTATCTTCTGTTTAGCTGGAGTTTTCCTTTAAATTGATATGCAGTTCAATTGGGGTCATAATGGGGGCCACAAGCTCCCTCTAATTGGTAGAGACGGAGAGGCGGAGAGTTATTTGGCCCCTCGGCTCGCTTCGGAGTTCTCCGTAAAGGAAAAGCAACATTAATAATTGAGCGCAAATCGTGTTTATTCACAAGCGGAGGTCGAGGCCGGGGAGCCAGCGTGGATTCATCGCTCGCATCTTCATTTCATGTTTATTCATTTATTATTGATGAAGGGGGGCGAAGGATTAGCACTTTAATCCATATTGTATTTGGTGTCTTATCCCGGCTTCTGCCGAAACATACAAATTCCTGGATGAGACCTTTCCGAAGCTTCGTTTGCTGCACCTCGCGGTGATGGATTGCTCGCGGCCTCCCCCGGCCTGATAAAAAAAGAAACCCGTCATGTGAATGAAGACTACGAAGGAAGAGGAAGGGCAACGCAACGCGACTTGTGCTTATGGAGACTGAAGTGCTGCTGTTTGGGCTTCAATCACTTGTTGTTTCCATACAGCAAAAATAACGCACTAAGGGCCAGATTCTCTAAGAAATTCGCCGACGTAGCGTAAGCCATTTACACTACGCCGCCGCATCGTACTAGAGCAAGTGCCGTATTCCCTAAGCATTTGCTCCGTCGTTTGCGTTGGCGTAGCGAAAACGACCCAGCGTAAGCCCGCGTAATTCAAATGAGGCGGCTTGTATTTAAATTAAGCGCGGTCCCCCGCGTCGAACGAACTGCCCATGCGCCGGCCGGGGAAAAAGCCCAGTGCCCATGCTCCAGCTCACGTCGGAAAGCGTAGTTGAAACCAACGTCAAAACGACGTGAGCGTCATTTACGCAACTCCCTATTCGCGAACGAGTTAGTAAAACGACGTAAGCGACGGAAAAAGCCGACGCTGACCCGACGCCATACTTAACATGGCATCCGACGGCACCCGACGGCATCCGACGGAACTTCGTAAGGTTACTCCACATAGAAGCTGGGGTAACCTTACGCGGACAAAAACAACGTACGCGACGACGGGGCGGCGGAAAAACGATCGGGAATCGGCGTAGTAGCCTCATTTGCATAGGCAAATGAGAAAACAACGTAAAGGCCACCTAGTGGCCGGAGTTGTCATTACACCTACGATCCGCAAGTGTAATGGTTTTATACTTGTCGGATGTTGCAGCGTATCTATGCAAAAGTGATGCTAAGCATCCCTCGCATAGATACGAGGCCAAAAAAAAGGTGATACGACGGGGTATCTGAGATACTCCGTCGTATCGCCGCTGAAAATCTGGCCCTAAGGACTACAATTTATATTTATATATTTTTAAAAATGGTATGTATAATTGTATAAGGTATTGTACACATATTTTAGAAATACTACTCCTACTAATAATAATACTACTACTTTTACTTCTATTACTACTACTAATAATAATAATAATAATACTACTTCTACTTGACATGGATATGTAATACTCTGGCAGCTTACCTGTCCTTCATCTGTCCATTTAAGAGGCCTGACCCTGTTCTGCTCACCCTTTTATCTCCTTTACTTCCTGGAATGGCCTGGGTGGAGCCAATCAGGAAGTCTATATTAACTCTTGGGCCGCGTACACACGACCGAGGAACTCGTCGGGCGAAACACATTGTTTTACTCGTCGAGTTCCTTGTTCGGCTGTCGAACTCGATGAGCCAATTTTATCCATTCCCGTTGAGGAAAAAAGAGAACATGCTCTCTTTTTGGCTCGTCGAGTTCCTCGACAGTTTCCTCGATGAAAAGCGTACACGACCGGTTTCCTCGGCAAAACACGTCTCCCAAAAAGTTTCTTGCTGGATTCTGCTGAGGAAACCGGTCGTGTGTACGAGGCCTTGCACTACTGGCCTTCAGGGCTGTTTAACAGTGTTCCTGCCTAGTTCCTGTCTGCTGTGTATTGTTAACTTCCAGTGTACCGATTCGGCTCGTCCCTGACCATGCTTGCTTGCCTGTGACCCCGACTTATTGGCCTGTCCCCCGGTTACCCTGTTCAGCCAGTTGCCCCGACCTCGGCTTCCATCACTACGCTTGTCCTGCTGACTGCTTTACCTTTCACCTTGTGGAGCGTGACCCAGGGGATTCCAGGGGTCGCGACCTGGATTCAGTTGCAGCGAAACCCATCCTCACCACCAGAGACTCTGGTGAAGACAAGCTAGGTCTTAGATTCGGCGCCCTGGGAAATCTTGGGTTCACGACTCCTCCCCGATCGCAGCAGTCGGCTAAGGGTTCACTACCCTGTGGTGCATCCTGGTCTCCTACGGGGTGCACTTGTCACCGTGCCTCAGGTGACCTGACAGTTTGAACAGCCATGAACCCGGCCGACGTGCCGCTACCCACAGACGATCTATTACAGTACATTGTTCGACTCGAGACGCATGAAGCTAATTAGGTTCAGGTGATGCGTTTCCTTCAGGATCTGGCTTCCAGCTTTGATCAGCTTCAGACCTCGTTGGGAACCCCGAATCCACAAACCCCAAGTACAACCAGCGGCTGCGTCTGTCGCATCAGTCACAGAGTCGCATTCACTGAAGCTACAACCTCCAATCCGTTTCACTGGGGACTCTAAAGCCTGCAGGGGATTCTTTAGCCAATGCACTATTCATTTTGAGCTCCTGCCCCAGCACTTTCTGTCTGATCGGGCTAAGATAGCCTATATCATTTCTCTCCTCTCCGGTGAAGCCTTAGCCTGGGAATTGAATGATCCAGTGATTTTTAACCTGTCCGTTTTCTTGAAACTTTTTCGGAATATCTTCGAAGAACCGGCGCGTGTCTCTTCAGCGGCCAGCGCCTCCGCCAAGAATCCCGTTCAGTGGGACAATATGCTCTTCAGTTCTGTATCCACTCTGAATTGAGCTGGAATAATGAGGCCTTAGTCGCAATCTTTTTGCATGGCCTTTCTGATAGAGTGAAGGATGAGTTAGCAGGAAGAATCATCCCCACTGATCTGGACGAAGTGATCTCCTTGTGTAATCAGATCGATATTCATTTTCAGGAAAGTACCCTAGAAAAGCGACGCCAGCATTCCGTGGTCCTTAGTCAGCCTGAGCTCCCCTCTCTTCAACCTGTGGATCATCCTCTGCCAGCTGAGGAACCCATGCAGCTGAGTCTTACCAGGCTATCCCCTGAGGAACGTGCTAGGCGCAGAACTCTAGGCCTGTGTCTCTACTGTGGGGGCAAAGGTCATTTTCGTGACTTTTGCTCTCTTCGCCCGGAGAAACGCTCGGGTTCAATACATCTGGAAGGTGGAGTATTAGACCCAGAAATATCACCTTCACCTTCTCGACTTCTTCTTCCTGTGTCTCTTCATTTTGGTGCTTCTCATTCAGTCTCGGCATATCTGGATTCCGGAGCCGCTGGCAATTTCATGGACTGGGAAATCGCATCATCCATGAGACTTACCCTTTTGGAAGGCCGAGCCGGCGTTTAAAAGGTAGCAAGCGTGGGCTGAACGCTGCCTGTATACAGACACAAGATGGACGCTGTACACGCGTCAGGGGAGTCTAGCGCCGGCTCTTCACAGGTAGGCTGGCTGTGCCAGAGCTCTTTTTTCCTGTGCATTTCACCTGTTTTAGAAGGGGAGCTAGATAGGAATGTTTGCCTATGTTTAGCTCAGTGGGCACCTTAGGATGGCAGGCTAGGGATACCTTTTCTTAAAAGAGGACATCTCTCTTTTTGTTTCCTACCAGAAAGATCCAAAAGACCACAGTGTTAAAGTCCCTTCTAGCAAAAAGAAGTGTGCCACATGTAATGCAGGTTATACCAAAAACCTATGTGGACCCTGTATTTCTACTGTGATAAGCAGTGAAGAGGATTCCCCACTTAACACATTTTTGGGTTCTTTTAAAGAGGAGATGAAAGCAACTTTTCAGTCCTTTAGGAAACTTATTGCTGACTCGCAAATCCCAACGCCCGCCTCCACACAGCAAGAGGTGCCCACCTCTCCCACTCCGGTAGCGTCAGGAGCAGGTGATCCTGTGGAGAATGAGGAGATTTCCCTTAGAAATCCTGATTCGGATTTCTCCCATTCAGATTCTGGGCAGGAAGATGATCAGAATGACTCCCGCACACCCACTAGATTCAAGCTCTCCCAGGAGGAGGTAGATGAATTAATTGGGGCTATTCATGAAACGTTAGAGATGAAGGGAGAAAAAACGTCTCTCTCCCGACATGATAAAATGTATCAGGGGTTAAGCAGGAGAAAACAAAAAGTTTTTCCAGTGCACAAGCTGATGTCAGACCTGGTGCTTAGGGAGTGGGAGGAACCTGACAAGAGGCCTTTCTTTTCTAGCCGTTTAAAAAGATTTCATTTTGAGGAAGACCCTAAGGCGGTCTGGAACCAGTCCCCTAAACTGGATGCCCCCCTGTCAAAAGTCTCAAAGCACTCAGACTTAGTGTTTGAGGACATGGGATATTTAGCAGATCCCATGGACAAAAGGGGAGATGTTATCCTCAAAAGATCCTGGGACGCAGCCATGGCTAATCTTAAACTAGCCCTGGCAACTACGTGTGTAGCGCGTAATTTAGAATTTTGGCTCAAACAGCTACAGGAACACCTGACAGCAGGTACTCCTAGAGAAGATTTATTGAAATCTCTTCCAATGCTGTTTAAGGCAGTTGGTTTTATCGCTGATGCTTCGGCAGAATCGGTAAAGCTTTCAGCCAGGTCAGCTTCACTAGCAGCAAGGAGAACTCTTTGGCTCAAGACTTGTCCAGGAGATACCTCATCTAAATTACGTCTTTGTAGCGTTCCTTTCTCAGGTAACCTTTTGTTTGGTACTCCACTAGATGAAGCGTTAGAACGCACGGCGGATAAAAAGAGGACCTTTCCTGAAAAGAAAAAAACTTTTAACAGGAAGTTTTTTTGTTCCTTTAAGGGGCAAAAGAAAACACAAGAGAAAGGAAAGCCAAATCGACCCTGGGGGGCGCAAGGAGGGAAACAAAAAGCAAAAGTGCTCTTTAACCCTCCTGACAAAAATCCCAAATCTCAATGAGGCCAGGATCCAGGTGGGAGGAAGACTGGGGCAAAAAATTCCAGATAGAATCTATTTATTCTGTCAAGAATTTGCTTCAGAAAGATTGCTTTATGGCAAAGATAGATCTGAAGGATGCCTACCTCCACATTCCTATCAGAGTAAGCTCCCAAAGGTTCCTTCGCATAGCTGTTCGGATAGGGGAAAAGATTTTCCACTATCAGAGCCAAGCCCTCCCCTTTGGCCTCTCCTCGTCTCCGAGGATCTTTACCAAAATCCTTGCGGAGATGTTGGCCCCTCTAAGACTCCAAGGAATAACAGTTGTCCCATACTTGGACGACCTGTTGTTCCTGGCACCCACAAAACAAAAGCTACCCGAGGACCTAGTGGTCGTCCAGCAGTGGTTGACTCAGTTAGGCTGGATAGTCAACAGGGAAAAGTCAATCCTCATTCCCACACAGGAAATCCTGTTCTTGGGCTACATAGTAAGTTCTACAGAGCAAAGGACCCTTCTCCCACAAGAAAAAATCGATCACCTAAGTCAGCGAGTAGCTCAGTTGCAGACAAATCTCCCTGTCACAGTAAGGGAGATAATGTCAGTCCTAGGCCTCATGACGGCCTCCATCCCAGCAGTCAGATGGGCCAGGTTCCACCAAAGGCCACTCCAGTCTTTTCTCCTTCAAAACCTCGCAGGAAAAGACTTGGAGGAGAAGATATACCTGCCAGAAAAAACAAAGCAGGCTCTCTGGTGGTGGAGAAACCAAAACCACCTGAACAAAGGTCTGCTGTGGAACCCACCTGTGACACGCATCTTGACTACGGATGCCAGCAACCAAGGTTGGGGAGCCCACCTAGAAGGTCAGTGGGCACAAGACACCTGGAGTCATCTAGAAAAGAAACGCTCTTCAAATTACCGGGAGTTAAAAGCCGTAGCCAAAGGGATCGCAGCGTTCCAGGGTCAGCTCAAGCATCAAGATCTACAGATTAGGTCGGACAATACAACTACTGTAGCGTATTTGAACAAACAAGGGGGGACCAGGAATCCCACCCTGATGGGCATAGCAAAATAAGTTTTTGTATGGGCAGAAGAGAATCTCGAGTCACTTTCAGCTGTCCATCTCAAGGGTACGCAAAATTTCAGCCGATTTCTTGAGCAGACAATTAGTCTCTCAAGAAGAATGGTCTCTGGATCCGACGGTCTTTGCCAAGATAGTGTCCAAATGGGGTCTTCCGGAGATCGACTTGTTCGCCAACAGGAGAAATACCAAGCTTCCAGAATTTTTCTCACTGAACCCCAGGGATCAACCGGTAGCAGTCGATGCCCTTCAGAACGCATGGTCATTCTCCCTGACATATGCTTTCCCACATCTGCATCTCATACCGAGAGTCCTGTCCTAATTCAGGATGGAGAAGACTTCCCTTATCCTGATAGCCCCCTTTTGGCCAAAGAGGGCGTGGTTTTCGCTTCTTCTAGCGTTAGCAGGTCGTCCACTGTGGATGTTGCCGTGCAGTCAAGATCTGTTGACTCAAGGTCCAGTACGGCACCCCAATCTGGCCTTTCTGAATCTAGCAGCCTGGTTTCTGAAATAGACATCCTGAAGTCTAATGCCGCGTACACACGGTTGTTTTTTAAAACGTCATTTAAATTGATCGTGTGTGGGCAAAACGTTGTTTTTTATCTTAAAAAAAACGACCAAAAAAAAATTCCAACATGCTTGAATTTTTTGTGTCGTTTTTCAAAACGTCGTTTTTTGTTTCACAAAAAGTCACCGTGTGTAGCAAAAACGTCGTTTAAAACGACGTTTTTCAACCCGCGCATGCCCAGAAGCTAGTTATGAAGCGAGCTTCAATGGAAAAGAGTGGTGAACGTAACCTCGCTTTTTGTGAAAAAACGATAGTGTGTGTGCAACATCATCTTTGAAAAGTGTCTTTCAAAAACTTAGTTTTTTACTTCACAGAAAACGTCGTTTTTTTTCATCACAAAAAATGATCGTGTGTACGCGGCATAAGGGTCTATTAGATAGAGTAATCAAAACTCTATTACAGAGTCGCAAACCAGTTACCAGAGCGATTTATCTGAAACACTGGAAAAAATGTAATCTCTGGCTTAAAGAGAATGGAAAGAGGGAACATGATTCCCCAACGATTTTGGAATTCTTACAGGAGGGCATCGACCAGAAGTTGGCCTTAAGCACGATTAAGGTTCAAATTGCTGCCCTTTCAGTTTATGTTCAGCGCTCCCTACAAGAGGACCCGCTTATCAGTAGATTTTGCAAAGCAATTGCCAAACAACGCCCGGCCCCATGCCGTAAGGTCCCGACGTGGGACCTATCTCTTATGTTGAAAGCGATCATTAACCACTTGTCATCTGCCCACCGTCAAATGACGGCGGGCAGACGAATCCATTGTTCTGACATCACGTCATATGACGTGATGTCCCTTTAAAGCCGCTCTGCGGGGATCCCGTGCGAGTGCCCGGCGGCAACGATCGCCGCCGGGCACACGCGATTGCTCAGTAACTGAGCTGGGACGTGCAGCTCTGTGAGTAAACACAGAGCTGCACGTCCCTGTCAGGGAGAGAGGAGAGCGGTTGTGTCCCTTGTACATAGGGACACAATCGGTCACCTCCCCCAGTCACCCCCCCCTCCCCCTACAGTTAGAACACTCATAGGACACACATTTAACCCCTTCCCCGCCCCCTAGTGGTTAACCCCTTCACTGCCAGTCACATTTATACAGTAATCAATGCATATTTATAGCATTTTTCACTGTATAAATGTAAATGGTCCCAAAAATGTCAGAAAAGTGTCCGAAATGTCCGCCATAACGTCGCAGTCCCAATAAAAAAATCGCAGATCGCCGCCATTAATAGTAAAAAAAAAAAAAAAAAATGCCATAAACTATCCCCTATTTTGTAAACGCTATAAATTTTGCGCAAACCAATCGATAAACGCTTATTGCATTTTTTTTTTTTACCAAAAATATGTAGAATACGTATCGGCCTAAACTGAGGGAAAAAATATTTTTTTTATATATTTTTTGGGTTATTTATTATAGCAAAAAGGAAAAAATATTGCATTTTTTTAAAAATTGACGCTCTATTTTTGTTTATAGCGCAAAAAATAAAAACCGCAGAGGTGATCAAATACCACCAAAAGAAAGCTCTATTTGTGGGAAAAAAAGGACGCCAATTTTGTTTGGGAGCCACGTCGCACGACCGCGCAATTGTCAGTTAAAGCGACGCAGTGCCGGAAGCTTATATTTTGTCTGGGCAGGAAGGGGGTGTAGGTGCACAGTAGGTAAGTGGTTAAAGAGCCTTTTGAGCCGATATCAGAGGCATCCTTAAAATTAGTTACTTTAAAGACAATTTTTTTGGTCGCTATGACTAGTGTTGCTCACGAATATTCGCATTGCGAATATTCGCTACGAATATTGCATATTCGAGTATTCGCGAATAACGCGAATATCGCGGCGAATATTCGCTATTTCGAATATTCGAATTTTTTCAATTTTTTTTTTAGAACAGATCACATCCTAGAGATCCCCATCGACGTCTAAAAGCATTGCTGGTATGATTAGAGACCTTGGGCCGAGTAGCTGCAGCGCTCATTTTATATTGCCGAAAAATCGCAATGCGATTATTCGGCAATAGCGATATCGCGCGATTATTTTATATTGTAATATATCACGAATATTCTGAGCCAATCAAAGTGCTCCATTCCGCATTTCTCGAAATTTCGCAATTATTTTGTATTGTAATATATCACGAATATTCTGAGCCAATCACAGTGCTCCATTCCGCATTTCTCGAATATTCGCAATTATTTTATATTGTAATATATCACGAATATTCTGAGCCAATCAGAGTGCTCCTTCCGCATTTGCCGAATATTCGCAATTATTGTGTATTGTAATATATCACGAATATTCTGAGCCAATCAGAGTGCTCCATTCCGCATTTCTCGAATATTCGCAATTATTTTATATTATAAAATATCACGAATATTCTGAGCCAATCAGAGTGCTCCATTCCGCATTTCTCGAATATTCGCAATAGCGAAAAATCGCAATAGCGAAAAATCGCAATAGCGAAAATTCGCAATAATTAAATTTCCAAAAAATATCACGAATATTCGTATTTAGCGAATATTTCTCGAATATTCGACTATATATTCGAGATATATCGCGAAATCGAATATGGCATATTCTGCTCAACACTAGCTATGACTTCTGCCCGCAGAATCAGCGAACTTCAGGCTCTCTCAATTAGAGATCCGTATATGCAAATTTTGGAGGATAAAGTTATTCTAAAGACAGATTAGTCGTTTGTGCCACAAGTCGCCTCTGCTTTCCACAAGAGTCAGGACATTATACTTCCTTCCTTTTGCAATAAACCAAGAAATAGCAAAGAAGAACAATTACATCGGCTAGATGTCAGGAGATGCCTTTTAGTTTATCTGGAAGCAACTAAAAGCTTTAGAGAATCAGATGCACTGTTTATTCTTTTTTCCATGAATCGAAAGGGAAAACAGGCTTCAAAAGGGACACTAGCCAGGTGGATTAAATTGGCCATCTTGGAAGGGTATAAAGCTCTACACTTGGATCCTCCACAGGGTTTGAAGGCACACTCTACAAGGGCGTTCGCCACGTCCTGGGCAGAAAGAGCCGGCACTACCCCGGAGCAGATATGTAAGGCCGCTACGTGGTCAAGCATGTCCACGTTCATTCGACATTACCGACTGGACGTCCTAAGTAGTCAAGATCAGGCCTTTGGGAGGAAAGTCCTGCAAGCAGTAGTCCCACCCTAATCTGGTGAGTGCTTGCTCATCCTCTCAAGGGCTGTCCTGGAAGACGCCTTGGGAAAATCAGAGTTAGTCTTACCGGAAACTCTGTTTCCAGGAGTCTTCCAGGACAGCACGTTCCCACCCTATGCTTTGAGGTAGCTATATATGTGTGTATATATGCATGGATAATATGTATGTATGTCATTAACTGTTTTTCAGCTCCGTCCTTCGGTTCTTGGATTAAAACTGACCAGATGCCTGAGGGACCGCCTTTTAAAGAGTTGGAGGTGATGTGTTTCCTGTCCAGGGAGGAGCTCCATCTCTCAAGGGCTGTCCTGGAAGACTCCTGGAAACAGAGTTTCCGGTAAGACTAACTCTTATTTTCTCTCTATCTGTCTCTCTATCTCACTCTCTCTCTCTTTTTCTCTCTATCTCTTTCTCTCTCACTCTCTCTGTCTCTCTCTCTCTCAATCTCTCTATTTCTCTCTCTTTCTCTCTCACTCTCTCTATCTCTTTTCTATCTCGCTCTATTTCTCTCTCACTATCTACCTCTCTCTAGCTCTCTCTTATATATATATATATATATATATACAGTATATATATATATATATATATATATATATATATATATATATATATATATATATATATATATATAATCTCTCTTCCTCCATCTCTCTCTCTCCCTCCATCTCTCTCTCTTCATCTTTTTCTCTATTTATCTCTCTCACTATCTACCTCTCTTTCTCCCTCTCTCTCTATGTATTTCTCTCTCTTTTTCTCTCTTTTCTCTCTCTCTATCTGTCTCTCTATCTCACTCTCTATTTCTCTCTCTCTCTCTCTGTCTCTCTCTCTCTCTCTCAATCTCTCTATTTCTCTCTCCCTTTTTCTCTCTCTATCTCTTTTCTATCTCACTCTATTTCTCTATTTCTCTAGCTCGCTATCTACCTCTCTCTAGCTCTCTCTCTCTCTCTCTCTCTCTCTCTCTCTCTCTCTCTCTCTCTCTCTCTCTCTATATATATATATATATATATATATATATATATATATATATATATATAATTTCTCTCTCACTCTCTCTGTCTCTACCTCTCTCTTCCTCATCTCTCTCTCGTCCTCCATCTCTCTCTCTCTTCATCTTTTTCTCTATTTCTCTCTCTCGCTTTCTACCTCTCTTTCTCCCTCTCTCTATATATTTCTCTCTCTCTCTCTTTCTCTATCACTCTCTCTGTCTCTCTATCTCTCTCTCTTTATCTCTCTCTCACTCTCTCTCTCTATTTCTCGCTCTTTCTCTATCTCACGCTCTGGATGGATTGCTTGAAAAGGGGGAGAAGCACTAGAAGAGGGCTGGAGCTCTCCTGCAGCTGCAGAAGAGGTGCGAGGGCCACATAAAATGGCCTGGAGGGCCGGATTCGGCCCGCGGGCCTTGTGTTTGACACCTGTGTCTTAGGTCCTTTTCCCATGCCCTGTCTAGCTTGACAGGTAGCCTTTCCCTGGAGTTGGCCAATTAAATATATTTTAGAGATGATGACCTTTTTCAATTGTATCTTTGTGATTAAGCCTATTAATGACGTATTTGAACTTTTAAACAACCCTCTAAATTGGATCTGTATAGCATGTCTTAACCACTTCCGGACTGCCGAATGTCGATATATGTCGGCTCTTTGAAGAGGGATATCTCTGTTATGGCAGCAGCTAGTTACCACAACCCCGGTATCCTCCTCTTCAGCCGGTGGTCCGGTTTCCAATAACGGTGGTCTCTGTAGGGGATTCACCGCAAGATCACTGCTATCGGCGGCGGGAGAGGCTCCCGCTGCTCTCCCATGCCCTCCGCCGCTTACCAGAGCCATGGGCAGAGGCGGAGGTGATCGCGTCCTTTCTGTGTCTGGGTATGGAGACGAGTGAGGGGAAGATGGCCCCCACCCGTCTCCATACCATAGCAGGGCGGAAGAGACGTCAAAACGTCACTTCCATCCATAGCTCTTAAAGGGCCCTTTTTCTTTTTTTTCAAATGTCAAAAAAATTTTTTTTTTTTGCATTTTAGTCTAAATATGAGATGTGAGGTCTATTTGACCCCAGATCTCATATTTAAGAGGACCTGTCATGCTTTTTTTTCTATTACAAGGGATGTTTACATTCCTTGTAATAGGAATAAAAGTGACACATTTTTTTTTTTAAATGAACAGTGTAAAAAATAAAATAAAACTTAAAATAAATAAGAAAAATAAAAAACAAACAGGTGGGGGGACAGCTGGGCCTGTAAGTGGCCCTAGGGACCATTGGGCCCCTTAGGCTGCGTACACACGATCAGTTTGGTCCGATGAAACTGGCCTTAAGGCCAGTTTCATCGGTCCAAACCAAGCGTGTGTACAGGCCATCGGAGACGTTGTCCGTCGGACCAAAGTTTTAAAACTTGCTTTAAAATCGGACCGATGGACGCCTGACCATCGGACCAAACCGATGGTTAGTACGCAAAAGCATCGGACCAAAAACCCGCGCATGCTCAGAATTGAGTCGACGCATGCTTGGAAGCATTGAACTTTTCAGCACGTCGTCGTGTTTTACGTCACCGCGTTCTGACCCGATCGGATTTTGGACTGCACATCAGACCATCAGGCCACTTCCGTCGAACCATTCTCATCGGGTTGGACCAATCGTGTGTACGCGGCCTTACAGGTGTAATGCAAAAAAATAAAAATTCAAATAAAAAATGAAATAAAAAGAACGGGAGGGGCAAGCCGGGCCCCAGGGGACCACCAGGCCCCTTTACAAGTGTAAAGCAATTTTTACTTTTTTTTATTGAAATAAAAAAATAAAAATAAAATAAACGGGAGGGGGGCCAGCCGTGCCCCTGGGGACCATCGGGCCCCTTACAGGTGTAATGCCTCTACCCCCCTGATGGCGGCCCTGAGGTAATGAGTTAGTCAACAGTAAGCTAATTTTAACATGCTTGGGACAAACATAGATCTATATTCAGAGAAAAGGGTTAACAAAAAAGGACAAAAGCAACCAAACCATAAAAAAATAAACTCAGTATACCACTGACTTGGTCTTGTTCTGCCATCAGCCTTTATTGTTTCTCTGTTTTCAAATGTTGCCTAATAAACCATCAGGGGTTTTGATCATTCCCCTACTCTGTGAAAAGCAATAACAATTTGTTTTGACTCTACATACATATTGAAAAAATACATTCTCTCTTTTTTTGTTCTAGTATGGCGGCATGTGGTAAAATGAACGGAAAATTGAGAAATCCCGAGCCTGATGAAGACCACAACATTATAAAAACCGACCCTCTACTAACACAGACATTCAATGACCCCGATGGATGACCTTTCCGTCCACAAGGACGGGCGCCTGGGGAGAAGAGCGCCATCCCCGATCTCACATTTATCTCGGCTCTATTTATTCCCAATTCCTTCCCGCGGTGAAATTCTGATATTCACTTTGTTTTTTTATTTACTCACACCTGGCAGGCGGCAGCTTTACACTCCATCTTCGTAAATAAGCAACAAGCTATTATGATTCGGAGAATAACATTTTACGAGCACAAAATGATAACATAATTGCGTATCATAAAACATAATTGTTACATGCTGAAAACTGGTTAGTTTGCCAACATGCACAAAATATTCCCTTCAGTCATATTTATAGCCCGAGCGTCCTCTCGGTGAGCGAAAGAGGAAATTCCAGCTAAATGCCGCGCTATTTTCCAGCAATGCAAGAAGGACAGCTCTGTAATCTACGCAATGAATGATCAAGGCAATCTATGCTAATAACTCCGGGCAAAGAGCAAAATAAATTCCCTTTCGGGGGGAGAATGCGGGCAACGATCCCTGGTTCTTTTCAGTAAGAGCTGATAGGGGGGACCACTGGTCTTCTTGTAGGGGGCCTGAGCACACAGGGGGGCCCACACAGGGAGGGGGATTGTGTCTCTCTTCCTCCAGCAGCTGAATGCTAGTCTCTCCCTCTCTCCCTGCAGCTAGCTTTAATCTGCTGAGAAAGAGACAGTCATCCCCAGGGCTGCCTACACCTGTAAGGGGCCCGGATGGCAACCCCCTGTTTTTTTATTTATTTTTTATAAAAAATATATATATTTTTTGTTTTATTATTTTTTTTAGTTTTTATTAAAGGGCCCAGAGGTCCCCAGGGGCCCAGAGATTCCCAGGGCCCCTGATGGCAACCCTCCTTTTTTTTAATACATATTTTTTTCTTTTAATTCATATATTTTTTTAATTCTTTTTATTTTTATTAAAGGGCCCAGATGTCCCCAGGGGCCCAGAGGTCCCCAGGGCCCCAGGTGGCAAACCTTCATAAAAAAAAAAAATGAAATCTTTGTTTACATTTTTTATATATTTGTTTTATATATATTTTTTATATTTTTTTTATTAAAGGGCCCAGAGGTCCCCAGGGGCCCGGATGGCAACCCCCCGTTTTTTTTTATTCATTTTTTATAAAAAATAATATATATTTATTATTATTATTATTTTTGTGTCCCCAGGGCCCCGGATGGCAACCCTTCCTTTTTTTTAATAAAATGTTTTCTTTTAATTCATATATTTTTTTTATTTCTTTTTTTAAAAGGGCCCAGATGCCCCAATGGGCCCAGAGGTCCCCAGGGCTCCGGGTGGCAACCCTTCTTAAAAAAAAATATATATATATATGAAATCTTTGCTTACATTTTTTATATATTTTTTTTTAAATTAAAGGGCCCAGAGGTGGCAGCCCCCTGTTTTTTTATTCATTTTTTATAAAAAAAAAAATATATATATATATATATATATATATTAATTATTATTATTTCTTTTTTGTCCCCAGGGCCGCGGATGTCAACCCTCCCTTTTTTTAATAAAATTATATATTTTTTATTTCTTTTTTTTTTAAAGGGCCCAGAGGTCCCCAGGGCCCCCGGATGGCACCCCCCCCCTTTTCTTTTTTTTCCCAGCCAGGTAAGCAAAGGGGCAAGATTGCATGACTATTTGGAGGGAGGGGGGCGCTACACAATTGTTTTTAGTTATAGTGCCTTGAATAAAAAAGGGTCTGTTGTGTATTTTGGGGGACCTTTTGGAGGGGATCTGTGCAGTGGTGCCTAGTTTTCAATTTTTTTTGGGGGGGCGGGGCAAATAAAACTGCCCTCCCCCACACGGGAGACGGATAGTGGCGAGCAGTGCCCCGCCCCCTTGGGAGATGGACTTCGGCGATCAGTGCTCCTTCACTGCGGTAGATTGATTGCGATGATCAGTGGCCTTTCCTTAGGCTCCTCACTCCAGCTCGTTGCTTCTCCTCCTGGTCCTAAGACTCCCTGGCCAATCAGGTCTCAGGATCCGCTTCCTGATTAGCCGGGAGGAGAAGAAGGAAGACATTAGCAAATATTAATTTGCTAATGTCACACAAGTGGGTGGGCTCAGGGCACAGTGCTTTGCGCCCCAAGACCACTTTTTTTTTTAAGTCAATGAGAGCCTCAGGCTCTAATCATGTGCTTAAGAAAAAAAAAACATTAAACCCATACATTCGGCACCCCACATGTAGGGGGCCAGGGCGCATGACTAAAGGATGGCCACTGGGTCTGTGTGCTTTTTTTGTCTTGATTAGCGCATCCAATATCAAGAATAAAAATGTGTAGCGCTGCCCCCCCCCCCCAAATTGCAATTTAAAACTATTTTTGGGGGGCATTTTTGATTTGACAGATTCTTTGAGGTTTGTGGAACCCTGCTCAAACCGAACCCAGGGCAGTTCAGCACAGTGGCGTAGCATGGGTTGTCAGCGCCTGGGGCGAGGCAAGTAATTTGCACCCCCCTGACCCATGGACTATATTCAGCTAGCTCCAGTCTGGTCACATGATCCACAGTGTGAGACAGAGGTGGCTATAGGGAAGAGGAGAGTGTGCTTGATAATGACTGGTAAAGCCCGGAGTGGTGGCATCATGCGTATGTTCGTATGTCCCATCTGTTGTTGGCGCTCCCTCCTCTCCACACTCGTGACAGCACCCCTCTAAATTTTGCGCTTGGGGCGATGGTCCCCCTTGCACCCCCAATGCTATGCCACTGGTTCAGCACCTCCCTACTCTGCAGAGAGAACACTGCTGCTTCCACACAGAGATTTTCTTCTAATGCCTCATACACACGACCCTTTTTCCTGCCGCGATTCCCGGCGTTCTTTTTCCCGGCAGTTCTCCTATGGGAAACACTGCGGTGGAGCATGCACTCATGGCACTTTTCCTGCCAGGAAAACCGGCCGTGTGTAGAGGGAAAAAGCTGCCGAGCTGGTTCTTGGTTTTCCCAGTGGACTCTTCACCCCCGGGAAAACCGGCCGTGTGTACGGGGCATTAGGCAAAAAAAAAAAAATGGTAAGACTTTGCTCTGCTTTTGTTCTGATGCACCTGGAATGTATTTAGCTGATGGATGATAAATTGGGCTTTAAATGTTCTCTATGCACAGGAAAAGACATAGCTCTGAATGAAACCTTATTGTGCTCACAAAATACTCTGAATATTGGAATACCTAAACTGGAAGCTGTATCAAAAAGTACATAAAAAAGAAAAAGCACAATTTTAATCGTAGGGATGCAAATGGACTGTTAATGTGGTTAATATAATTTAACCAATTAAGGTCTGCTGGATCACGCATGTATACGTCACCCCGCTCTTCCGGGTAGCGGGTGTGAATGCGTGCATTTGGCTCGCTCCCGCTGTGATTGTATACAGCGGGAGCTGAATGGTGGGTACCGCAGACTCGATGTTTGCTGGAACCTGCCGATTGTTTGGTACAGAGGCAGAAGAATCGTCTGCCTATGTAAACAAGGCAGATTGCCATTCTGTCAGGAGGGAAGGCATGGATTCTGTGTTGCCTTCCCCTGTTAAAAGCACCTCCAACAGAAAAAACTAGCTAGTCCCCCAACCTTATATCAGGGTCCCCAGAGAGCCCCTTTCTTACATCAGAGTCTCAAAAGATCCCCTTCCTTACGTCAGGGTCCCCGAAGAGACCCTTCCTTACATCAGGGTCCCCAAAGAGCCTCTTCCTCACATCAGGGTCTACAAAGAGCCCCTTCCTTACTTCAGAGTTCCCAGAGAGCCCCCCTTACATCAAGGTCCCCAGAGAACCCATTCTTGACATCAGGGTCCCCAGAGAGCCCCTTCTTTACATCAGGGTCCCCATAGAGCCTCCCCTCACTTCAGGGTTCCCAGAGAGCCCCCCTTACATCAGGGTCCCCAGAGAGCCCCTTCTTTACATCAGGGTCCCCAGAGAGCCCCTTCTTTACATCAGGGTCCCCAGAGAGCCCCTTCTTTACATCAGGGTCCCCAGAGAGCCCCTTCTTTACATCAGGGTCCCCAGAGAGCCCCTTCTTTACATCAGGGTCCCCAGAGAGCCCCTTCTTTACATCAGGGTCCCCAGAGAGCCCCTTCTTTACATCAGGGTCCCCAGAGAGCCCCTTCTTTACATCAGGGTCCCCAGAGAGCCCCTTCTTTACATCAGGGTCCCCAGAGAGCCCCTTTATTACATCAAGTTCCCAAGAGAGTCCCCCTATACATCAGGGTCCCCAGAGAGCCCCTTTCTTAAAAGAAAGTCTCCAAAGAACCCCTTCCTTACATCAGGGTCCCCAAAGAGCCCCTTCCTTACATCAGGGTCCCCAAATAGCCTCTTCCTTACATCATGGTCCCCAGAGAGCCTCCCCTCACTTCAGGGTCCCCAGAGAGCCCCTTTCTTACATCAGGTTCCCCAGAGACCCCCTTACATCAGGATCCCCAGAGCCAGAGCACCTTCTTGACATCAGGGTCCCCAGAGAGCCCCTTCTTTACATCAGGGTCCCCAGAGAGCCCCCCTTACAGAGAGCTTCCTTCCAAAGGTTTCCTGTGTACCTGACTGGTCTCCACTTCCACTGCCGCACTCAGCGGAGGGGGAGAGGTGCGTCATCAGTGCCTAGTGCAAGGCTCCCCGCACAGCAGGTGGAAGATCTCCCCCCTGCACACATGGTACGGCTAGATATAGAGCCTAGGCCCCTACGTTAATCCGGCCCTGCTGCACCCGGTAAGAGACTCTGGGCTATGGGCCCCAGATTCGGGGCTACTTATAGCCCCAGAAGCCCCCCCCCCCCCCCTAGAAACGCCACTGGTAGACACCACAACTGCTGTTAAACTGCAATAAATTGCATTCTTGCTCTTGGGTTTAGATACACGTCAACCAAGTGTCTACCAACGTACGTTCATAAATGGCATGGTATACAAATTCACACCTCCCAACATTTTGAGATGGGAATGAGGGACACCTACTAACAAACGTCTGTAGGCATAGGACACGCCCCCTGCCCCACCCCCTTAAAGGAGAATTAACCAAAAAACGGTTAATTAAATCAAGAAGGACTTTTTTTAACCACTACTATTCCTTAACTGCTTGCCGACCAGCCGCCGCAGCTGTACGTCATAGCGCAGAGGCGTGCGCGCGCCCCTGGTCCCGTCACGCGTGCCGGGCGGGTGCGATTACCGCCGGGCACCCGCGATCGCTCATTACAATGTCCCACCCCCCCTTCAGTTAGAACACACCCAAGGAACATGATTAACCTCTTCCTCGCCCCCTAGTGTTAACCCCTTCCCTGCCAGTGGCATTTTTATAGTAATCAATGCATTTTTATAGCACTGATCGCTATAAAAATGCCAATGGTCCCAAAAATGTGTCACAAGTGTCCGATGCGTCCGCCATAATGTCGCAGTACCGATAAAAAACGCTGATCACCGCCATTACTATAAAAAAAAAATATTAATAAAAATGCCATAAATCTATCCCCTATTTTGCAAACCAAATATTTTTGGGGATATTTATTACAGCAATAAATATTTTTTTTTTCAAAATTGTCGCTTTATTTTTGTTTATAGCGCAAAAAATATAAACCGCAGAGGTGATCAAATACCACCAAAAGAAAGCTCTATTTGTGGAAAAAAAAAGGACGCCAATTTTGTTTGGGAGGCACGCGGCATGACCGCGCAATTGTCAGTTAAAGCGACGCAGTGCCGGAAGCTGAAATTTCGCCTGGGCAGGAAGGGAGTATATGTGCCCAGGAAGCAAGTGGTTAAATGACATACAATGGTAAAAACTGTGGCACAAAATAAAAATATACAATAGCGTTAAATATTACTTTTAATCAAATTCAAGATTTTTTTGATTTTTTTTATACCCCCACATTGAAATCACATTGGATCCTCGCTAAACATGTATGAAGGATTAAACAAAAAAAATAATTAATAATGGACATTCGGCTAATAAAAGCTGTAATTATGCCAATATAAGATATTATACCACTAACCCCACGCCGCACCATTATTTAAGAGGTCTAATTGGAGTGATTCCCCCCCCCCCCCGGTCTCTGGCCCCGCTAGTAACTCTCATTACGCGGCAAGGTGCAGAGGCAATCGGCCGCGGCCCAGGTTTAACATTCCGAGCCCGGCACTGCATGAATGTGATTGATATTAATTTTGACATAAAATCCTTACAGTGATTACACCAATCCTACGCTCGCCAGTGTCCTAAGTAATTGCTAACTCTGATTATGACCTCACAGTAACCTTGGGTTCCGTAAAGAGCAGGAAAACGCCGGTGTTACAAAAATCAAATGTCCGTAACTCAAAAGGTCCGAGGAAACATTAATGGTACATATTTTATTAGATACAAGAGTTACTTTAGCTAAATTCTGGCACGCCAAAAGAGATTCCTGTTTGAGGAACTTATAAGAAAAATTAATGATACAGTTAGAAATTAGAATGTAGACAGTGTTTTGGTTCCACTCCCTACCCACCTCCGAGCATCATTCTTTGGTTCCACTCCCTACTCACCTCCAAGCACTATTCCTTGGTTCCACTCCCTACCAACCTCCGAGCATCATTTTTTGGTTCCACTCCCTACCCACCTCTGAGCACCATTCATTGGTTCCCTACCAACCTCTGAGCACCATTCCTTCATTCCATTCCCTACCCACCTCCGAGCACCATTCCTTGGTTCCACTCCCTACCAACCTCCGACCACCATTCCTTGGTTCCACTCCCTACCCACCTTCAAGCACCATTCCTTGGTTCCACTCCCTACCAACCTCCGAGCACCATTCCTTGGTTCCACTCCCTACCCACCTATGAGCACCATTCCTTGGTTCCACTCCCTACCAACCTCCGAGCATCATTTTTTGGTTCCACTCCCTACCCACCTCCGAGCACCATTCATTGGTTCCCTACCAACCTCTGAGCACCATTCCTTCATTCCATTCCCTACCCACCTCCGAGCACCATTCCTTGGTTCCACTCCCTACCAACCTCCGGCCACCATTCCTTGGTTCCACTCCTTACCCACCTCCGAGCACCATTCCTTGGTTCCACTCCCTACCCACCTCCGAGCACCATTCCTTGGTTCCACTCCCTACCAACCTCCGAGCACCATTCCTTGGTTCCACTCCCTACCCACCTATGAGCCCCATTCCTTGGTTCCACTCCCTACCAACCTACGAACATCATTCCTTGGTTCTACCCCCTATCCGCCTCCGAGCACCATTCCTTGGTCCCACTTTCTACCAACCTCCCAGCACCATTCCTTGGTTCCACTCCCTACCAACCTCTGAGCACCATTCCTTGGTTCCACTCCCTACCCACCTATAAGCACCATTCCTTGGTTCCACTCCCTACCCACCTCCAAGCATCATTCCTTGGTTCCACTCCCTACCAACCTCCGACCACCATTCCTTGGTTCCACTCCCTACTCACCTCCAAGCACCATTCCTTGGTTCCACTCCCTACCTACCTTCCGAGCACCATTCCTTGGTTCTACTCCCTACCCACCTCCGAGCACCATTCATTGGTTCCACTCCCTACCCACCTCCAAGCACCATTTCTTGGTTCCACTCCCTACCCACCTCCCCGTGGCTATTAATAAATTGTCAGGTCCTTGCAATACCCTTTTGAGTCTGGTATGAATATTAAATTAAATAAAAAAAAATGCATGGCCCCCCTGCCTAAATTCCATACCAGGCCCTTCAGGTCTGGTATAAATATTAAGGGGAACCCTGTGCCATTTTTTTTTAAATGGTCTAGGGTTCCCCCTCAAAATCCATACCAGACCCTTCAGATCTGGTATGGATTTTAAGGGGAACTCCGTGCCAAAAAAAAATGGCGCAGGGTTCCCCCCAAATCCATACCAGACCCTTATCCGAGCAGGCAATCTGGCAGGCCGTAGGAAAAGAGGGGGGACGAAAGATAACCCCCCTCCTGAACCATACCAGGTCACATGCCCTCAACATATTTACTGGCCCCTTCCTCTGCTCTGAATCCTGACAAATCCCCCCAGCAGGGTGAGAGAGGAGGAAAGCCAGCTGCGGTGGAAGAGGGGGCGGAGGAGAAGGACAGGGGACTGGAGGAGCGGTTGGAGCACACGGGGGGGCAGAGGAGGAGGACATGTTAGAGGAAGACACAGAGAACAGCCTGGGATGATCGTCGTGGCAGCATTGCTTTAACATACTCAGGCTGCCATTGAAACCAGCCAACTGAGCTATCGGCCCTCTGGGAAACTCCCAGTAGTCCTGATGGCCAGTACATGCCTGCCAGTGACTGCCCAACAGGGAGGGAGAAAATCATCCCAACATAGACATGCCGACAGAGGTTCTAACCGCCCACCCCCATCATCTAATCTAAAAAAAGTTTTGGCTTATGTTTGGTTTTAAATAGGCAACTGGAAGAACTTTTCAAATAAGAAAATCCTTTGATGTTGCAGCCTGTCTACCAATAAAGTTTGCCGAAGCTCAGAACTTATTATAAAAAAAAAAGTTATTTTCTGAATAAGAAGCCTTTGTTAGAAAAGTCTTCACAAACTGCCTCCGCAATCACAATACTGCTGATTCCATTGTATCAGACAAAATAGAACTACGATTTCCCCCTCCCCACCTTCCTATTTTTACGGCCCCGCTGTTTGCTTGCTAGTTAAATAACAAAAGAAGTGACGTCTTCCTAACAAAGTCATTAACTTATGCCAAGCCTGCCGCATCTTTGCCTTAATTATTCTGCCGGGGTGGAGTTCAGAGCCGTCAACAAGCGCAGCTAATTTGTGCCAATGTAATTAAAAAGCCTCCAGCACCAATTTACATCTGTGTTCATAAATGAGATCGCTATTTATAAACCTTTTTATCTTGCAGTTCCAAGTCAGAAACCACTTATAATGCCGATTCTGCTGTCACTCAAGTGGCTGGACACGTAAGTTGCCAAAAACGATGAGGTTTGCTTATAGGGCCTTCAGATGAGCAGCAGTGGAAATTTGTGGCATACCTTCCATTCCCCATCCCATTCCCTTCTTGTGCTGTTATGCCCAGAGCCAGTTTAAGGAGCACTCCATCCCATCATGGACAAGGTTGTCCATGTTAGAATGACGTCTGCCCCTCCCCACCCCATCTATGGATTCCGTGCATGCACAGGTGAGCAGAGGCGGCTCTTTAATTAGGCGGTCGCCTAAGGCCTCACACTACCCAATGCATTACCCCAGTTTTGAAGGACAGGGGACCTTAACGCTGCTGTGCTCAGAGCCCTGACTCAGAAGCAGGGCCACCAGCATTCCTAACAACCAGTGAATATCGGTGACACCACCCCCTGTGACGTCAATGACCCAGCATGCCCTCAGTCAATGACGTAACAAAGGGGCAGGTTCACAAGGTGACATCACCCCTTAGTTATTAAAGAGCAGGATCTGGGGGCCACCTTATTAAAGGGGGTTTCCAGATTCAAATAAGCCCCCCCGCCTGCAGATCCCAACAATTTACCGGCCAGGGTTGTGGGGAAGAGGCTCTCGTCCTTGAATTATTTTTCCCATCATGGGTGTGAGTGGGGCCCCATGCCAAGTTTTGCCTAAGGCCTCACAAAGCTTAGAGCTGCCTCTGCAGGTGAGCCTCAGGGCTTTGAGTCCCAATAGTCCTGTGGCCAGGGTCGTCTTAAAGTGGTTGTAAACCCTCAGAACTTTCACCTACAGGTAAGCCTAGATTAAGGCTTACCTGTAGGTGCTTGCAATATCTCCTTAGCCTACATGCTTTAGGAGATATTTGCAAAAAAGACCTTATTGATGTCTATGGCGAATGCGCGCCAATCTTGTTTGGCAGTTCTCGTCTGTTCATATTGTAGCCTGATGAGGCACTCTTGGACCCCCTGAAACATGTTGGGTACTTTTTGGATTGTACCCCTGACTTTTAATGAAGTTGTATCTGGACCTTTTTGCAATGGTTTGATGCTTCAATTTCAATTCTCCTTAACCACTTAAGACCCGGACCAAAATGCAGGTAAAGGTAAAGGACCAGGCCCTTTTTTGTGATTCTGCACTGCGTCGCTTTAACTGACAATTGCGCGGCCGTGCGACGTGGCTCCCAAACAACATTGGCGTCCTTTTTTCCCCACAAATAGAGCTTTCTTTTGGTGGTGTTTGATCACCTCTGCGGTTTTTATTTTTTGCGCTATAAACAAAAATAGAGCGTCAATTTTGAAAAAAATGCAATATTTTCTACTTTTTGCCATAATAAATATCCCCCAAAAATATATAAAAAAAGTTTTTTGTTTTCCTCAGTTTAGGCCGATACGTATTCTTCTACCTATTTTTGGAAAAATAAATCGCAATAAGCGTTTATCGATTTGTTTTTATAGCGTTTACAAAATAGGGGGTAGTTTTATTGTATTTTTATTTTTTTAATATTAATGGCGGCAATCAGAGTTTTTTTTCGTGACTGTGACATTATGGCGGACACATCGGACAATTTTGACACATTTTTGGGACCGTTGTCATTTTCACAGCAAAAAAAATCTATAAAAATGCACTGTTTACTGTAAAAATGACAATTGCAGTTTGGGAGTTAACCACTAGGGGGCGCTGAAGGGGTTAAGTGTGGGTTAAGTGTGACCTCATATGTGTTTCTAACTATAGGGGGCGGAGCTGGACGTGTGACGTCATTGATCACCTTTCCCTATATCAGGGAACAGACGATCAATGACAGCGCCACAGTGAAGAACGGGGAAGCTGTGTTTACACACAGCTCTCCCCGTTCTTCAGTTCTGGGGACCGAACACGGGACTCCGGTGGCGATTGAGTCATGGAGCTTTGGATCGGGTCACGGGCGTGCGCCCGTGACCCACGGCTGGGCACTTAAAGAGGACGTACAGGTGCGTGCTTGTGCACAGCCGTGCCATTCTGCTGACGTATATGTGCAGGAGGCAGTCCTTAAGTGGTTAAAGACAACAAGACCAGTGGCGGTGCATCCATAAAGGGTGCAGGAGCGCCGCCCCCTCTCTCCTGCACCTGTATATCACCAATAAATAGATCCAAGCATTGCATGAATCTATCTATTGTCTCCGCTGCCGCCCCCTATTCAGGTGTCCGACCCCTTTTTAGGCACCGGGCATCTAAATTACAGCTGCATTTTTTTAAAGCGCCTGATTAGAGCTGTGGGCTCTAATGGGCATTCTGAGTAGAGCCATAGGCTCACCTTCACCGTTTACTCAGTGCTGGGTTAGGGAAGCGGATAAATCGCTTTCCTAACACTGACCTGCCTCTCAGCCAATCAGGTGCTCGGGTCTGGTTACCTTGTGATGGAGTTGATAAAATTACTATTACGTCTGTTATCTCTATCTTCTAACCACTCAAATATTGTTCTTCTTTATTATTTTTTATTAATAATTTATTTTCTTTCTTTTATTATTTTTATTATTTCTTTCCTTTCATGTTGCGATGTCCCCCCTTTTCCTACCCCTCCCACCGTGCAAAGAAAATGGCTGAAAAGCTTTGGAAGGCATCCTCATGCCAAAAACAGATGTCACGTGAGAAGGACCATATATGGATGAACCAATCATATACACACATATGTGATGACGTTTGCTTATGTCACTTTGTTTATATAAGGGGCAGTGACCGGAATAAAAAGCCTGTTGATGAGGAAGAGCTCACACTGAACCAGTGTGTCCCAGTGTGATTCTTTTGCATGCATGCATGCATTCACATCATCATAGATTTTGATCAGAGGCAGAATAGGAAAGCATCCTGGAATTGAACCAGGGAAAAAGTCTACTACAACATGTCACTTGATTGGCTGAAGCGACAGGCGCTGTGATTGGATGCCTATCAGGCCTGGCCGGTTCATGCCCAACTGGGGAGGTTTCCCCCAAAAAATGTGTGTCCCTATCCTTTCCCTACTTATCTGGAACCTCTCCCTGATTCTACTCACTGTCCCTGTGTCATGGATATGTAATAATGTCTGGTGGCTTACCTTTCTCTACATGTGTTCATTAGAGGCCTGACTCTCTTTTCTGGCTGCCTTTATCATCTCTCCTCCTCTTACGCATAGATGTGTCCATGGGAATGCCCCCCTTTATTTATGCGAAATAATAAAAGCGCATAATCCCAATCGCGTTTTGCGATCCACGAATCAGAACCTACTCCAGGTTCCCGAAAGCAAACTTCAAGTCCAAAGGAGAAAGAAGATTCGCGATCCAAGGTCCCAGACTATGGAACGCTTTACCAACCAGCATTCGGTTGGAGGAGAACCACCTAGCATTTAGGAAAAAGGTCAAGACTTTTCTCTTTTGATATCAAAGGAGACAGGAACAACAAGCGCCCAGAGGCGATTCAGTTTGCATGTGCCGCGCTATACAAGTTTTCATTCATTCATTCATGTATGACTCCACCCCAGGCCATCCCAGGAACTCTATATTAACCACTGCACTGCAGGTCTGCTTTGCTGATCAACATTGTTTGTTAGTATTGTGTTCCTGGTTGCCGTGTGCTACGTTATCTCTGTGTACTTATTTTGGCTTGTCTCCAACTACTCCTGTTTGCTGTGACTCTGACCCTTGGCCTGTCCCTTGGTTATCCTCGTCTGCTTGTTGCCCCTACCTCGGCTTACCCTTCACTGTCTCTTGTGTCCTGAGTGGATGCTTCCCCTCTCTCTCTACAGAGCGTGACCTAGGGGACTCCGGGGGCTTTGACCTGGATCCAGTTGCAGCGAAGGCCATCCTCACCACTAGAGGCTCTGGTGAACACCAGCTGGATCATAGATTTCGCGCCCTGGGGAATCTCGGGGCTCAAGCTTCCTGTAGGATCCCTGTTTGTGCCCCAGCGAACCTCTCCTCCATATCCACTCTGTGGTCCATCCGCAGCAGTCTGCTATAGGGTTCACTACCTTGTGGTGCACCCTTGACTCCAACAGGGTGCACTTGTCATCTGGCCACAGATGACCTGACACCCTGTCAGACAGGTGACCTGTCCCTACACTACTTGCATTCAAAATTCACGGCAAGTCTTAAATAGGCTTTGCCTGACTCAAGTTGACTGCCAGAGTCACATGGGGTAGCCACATCCAACCGGATAACTTCCTCAGTGGCCCAGGAAACCATAGAGGAACCATGCTCCTCTTTGCTTCCCCTTCAACTGCGATTTTGCTGTGGTCTAGCACCACCTACAGTGGAGAAAATAGACTGCACCTGCCTAAACATGGGCAGAACACTCCCTTACTTTAAAATTTAGATAAATAAAGTGGTCAAAAAGTGCGAAAAATACATTCTGCTTTAAAGGCGGAATCCTTGCAAAAAATAAAGGTAAATCCTTACAGCATGTGTCCCGTACCCTCCACCGGCGTTACATCTCATTATACATTGGTCTTGGTTTTTCCCTACTCTCCATATACTCCCAACATCTTTTGTACTGAGGCCTTTCTTATCCGCTCGATAAGGAAGCTCAGACCCCCCCCCCCCATCCAAAATCCTACACCCTCCCTGGGCTCATGGCAGCTGGAGACGGACTTGTCTATTTACCTCTCCGCAGGACACAAAAACCCACATCGCTAATCAATAGCACAACAGCAACGCTGGAAACACCGGGCTGCCCATTATCTGCACAGAAACCTTCCAATCTACAGTTTGATTGCAAAGCCCGCGGGGATGCAAACTATGTTTTTTTTTCCTTTTCTTAATTTAATGTTTTACAAATCCTTTAATCACCTTAAGCCTGTAGCTTGCCAGCGGAGAACACAGGGAGGAAAACGCACCGGCGCATCGTCTGCTGTCTCTGTTCAAACCAGCAAGCGTTTAGTGATAACTTTGTAAACTTTAACCACTTCCTGCCCGGTCAATAGTCAATTGACGTCCGGGAAGTGGTTGTGAAATCCTGACTGGATGTCTATTGACATCCTGCAGAATTAAATGCCGGCGCGCGGCCATGGGTGCGCGCAGCGCGGCGATCAGTGATGTGGGTGTCAGTCTGACATCCTGCATCTCCGATCTCGGTAAAGAGCCTCCGGCGGAGACTCTTTACCACATGATCAGCTGTGTCCAATCATGGTTGATCACAATGTAAACAGGAAGAGCCGTTGATTGGCTCTTCCTCACTCGCGTCTGACAGACGCGAGTAAAGGAGAACCAATCGGCGGCTCTCCTGACAGAAGAGGTTTGCGCTGATTGTTTATCAGCGCAGCCCCCCCCTCGGATGCCAACACTGGATCACAAGGGAGTGCACCCTGGTGCTCAATAGAGCAAAAATAGGCAAGTTCAGTTACACCCTACAGCAGAGGTGTCCAAACTTTTTCAAAGATGGCCAGATTTGATGAAGTGAGCGTGAGTGAGGGTCGACCGTTTTGGCAGACATTCTTTGAACCATTAAAAATTCGATCCAAATGTGTTTATCAGAGCACTTCTCAAGAAGAATTTTCTCACTTTTGTGGCCCCAACGAATCCCCTAGCGCTGCTCAGGACTAAGGATGAGCTTGGGTGTGTTATTGGGATATACCGTATTTATTGGTGTATAACACACACCTTCACTCTAGGAGGGAAGTTTTAGGAAAAAACTTTGATTTTAAATTAAAGAACTGTGAAGCAAAATAAGGGTCAGTGCCCATCAATGCAGCCTGACCATTGCCATGAATGCAGCCTCCCCATTGCCATGAATGCAGCCTCCCTATTGCCATCGGTGCAGCCTGATCCATTCCCATCTGCAGCCTCGGAGGAGACAGGGGGGTGGTGGGACGAGCGCCAACAGATTACATACAGGAGAATCTCCTGTTTACTCGGCGGCCTCTCTAATACAAAGTCCAGCCTCCTATGATCGACAGAACGTCGTCCAATGGCAGCCCAGGAGATGGGACTTCCTAGTACAGATGCCACTGAGTAAGCAGGAGATTCTCCTGTATGTAATCTGATGGCGCTCGTTCTGCCCCCTCCCTGTCCCCTCTGAGGTAAAGCAGATGAATACAGTATATATCTTTAGTGGCCCGAGGGGCCGCAAAAGATATACCGTATTTATCTCCCTATAGGTGTGCGCAACCTTTGGCATTAGGGTGTGCACCCCAAAGCTCAAACACACTCTACCAATCACTCACAATGTTCCTTCAGAAAGGGAACAGGCCGTAAATGGCATATTTACTGGCCCCTTCCCCCATTCATCCTAAAACATCCACAGCAACAAATGGTGGGAGAGGAGGGAAGTCGGAAGTGCTGTGGGGGGAAGGAGGGGGAGCCAGGCAGTAGGGGGAATCTGTTCTGCACAGGGTGATTAGGGTGTGCCTGGGCAAACCTGGCACACCCTGTGCGCACCCCCAACCTAGAAGGGAAATTCCTGTAAAAAAAAGAAAATACTTACAGTTTAGATGCCCCTTGTTGGTGTCTTGTCCGGTCGGGCGTCCGTCTGCGGCCTTCGTGGTCCTCCCCGCTTCTCCCGCAATGTTTTTGAACTGATCCCCGCTTCCCGCGCTGTGTTTGAATGCCGCCGCCGACATATACCGAGCGCAGTACACTCGGGCACGCTCGGCCACGCTCGGCTCCTCTCGCATAGATGCTGGGAGGCGACACAGGGCGCGACCGCGAGGGGAGCCAAGCCTGGCCGAGTGTACCCGAGTGTACTGCGCTCGGTATATGTTGGTGGCTCCGTTCAAACACAGCGTGGGAAGCGGGGATCAGTGTATAACGCGCACCCACAATTTTCCCCTGATTTTCAGGGGGAAAAGTGCGCATTATACGCCGATAAATACGGTGTATATATATTCAAATTTCCAGGGAGGGACACATTAAACCTGAACAAGGGCCGTAATCGGCCCACGGGCCGGACTTTTGGATATATATATATATTTATAGAAAACAGTTCAGGTTTTTTTTTCCAGATATTGGTTGTAAGTCTGATGAAACCTTTTTTTGTACATTCTCCAAATCAGAGGATTATCGCTGAGGGCTTTTTCAATGACAAGCTCTTCTCAATCCCCCTTTTTCAAGACTTTCCAGCTGAGAAAGATTTGAGAATAATTAATCAATTAAAGTTATCTTTTATGAGAATATGTGATTAGCCCGTTAATCCTAGATTCTGAGCCGCCTGCGGAGTCCAAAGATTGGGAAGTGTGAGGGTCTCGATAGATTTTTTTATTTTTTCTCCTCAAATCCTCTGATGTGGGTTGATTACGGTCTTCAGTCTGTAATTTAATCTTCTTCTTGTAATGGATGATGAAGAGGAAAAAAGAAAAGCGGCGGGTCATTTTTGTGGGGACCGTGGCTCTCAGATTTACGAATGTCAGTCTATAGATACAAATATTTATGTAGAAAGGCTCTTCGGCTAGAAAAATGGGTCAAAATTATTATAAAATTATTAAAACCGAATTCCAGCGATAAAAAAAAAAAAAAACTATTTTCATTTTGATCATTGTTGCTTCAAACTTTGCTCAAAATGGAGTAGTGATTGAAAACGAATAGTCTCTCAGAGGCCATCAGGAACACCATAATGATCTACGTTATTGGATGATCGTGAATGCTAAAATACAAGGGTCATTATTAGGGTTGTCCCGATACCACTTTTTTAGGACCGAGTACAAGTACCGATAATTTTTTTTTATGTACTTGCCGATACCGAATACCGATACTTTTTTTTAAATGTGTCCCCAAATGCAGCCATGCCCCCCCACAAATGCAGCCATGCCCCCCCACAAATGCAGCCATGCCCCCCACAAATGCAGACATGTCCCCCCCATATGCAGCCATGTCCCCCCCCATATGCAGCCATGTCCCCCCCATATGCAGCCATGTCCCCCCCATATGCAGCCATGTCCCCCCCATAAATGCAGCCATGTCCCCCCCCATATGCAGCCATGTCCCCCCCATATGCAGCCATGTCCCCCCCATATGCAGCCATGTCCCCCACGTATATACAGCCATGTCCCCCACGTATATGCAGCCATGTCCCCCCACATATATGCAGCCATGTCCCCCCACATATATGCAGCCATGTCCCCCCACATATATGCAGCCATGTCCCCCCACATATATGCAGCCATGTCCCCCCACATATATGCAGCCATGTCCCCCCACATATATTGCAGCCATGTCCCCCCACATATATGCAGCCATGTCCCCCCACATATATGCAGCCATGTCCCCCCACATATATGCAGCCATGTCCCCCCACATATATGCAGCCATGTCCCCCCACATATATGCAGCCATGTCCCCCCACATATATGCAGCCATGTCCCCCCACATATATTGCAGCCATGTCCCCCCACATATATGCAGCCATGTCCCCCCACATATATGCAGCCATGTCCCCCCACATATATGCAGCCATGTCCCCCCACATATATGCAGCCATGTCCCCCCACATATATGCAGCCATGTCCCCCCACATATATGCAGCCATGTCCCCCCACATATATGCAGCCATGTCCCCCCACATATATGCAGCCATGTCCCCCCACATATATGCAGCCATGTCCCCCCACATATGCAGCCATGTCCCCCCACATATGCAGCCATGTCACCCCACATATATGCAGCCATGTCCCCGCACATATATGCAGCCATGTCCCCCCGCTAGGGTTGCCACCTCATCCCTTTAAAACTGAACACATAATAATTACACAGGCTCTGTGGCTGACTAAGGTGGTAATTAAACTCAATTGGTGCCTTACCTGCATTAAATTAGCCTCAGAACCTGTGTAATTCATAAGTGTGCGGTTTTAAAGGGATGAGGTGGCAACCCTACCCCCCACATATATGCAGCCATGTCCCCCCCACATATTGCAGCCATGTCCCCCCACATATTGCAGCCATGTCCCCCAAACATATTGCAGCCATGTCCCCCCACATATATCCAGCCATGTCCCCCATACCTAATGATGATGCCGCGCGGCGAACATTACAGGCAGCTTTTGTTTGAATAGCTGTTTTCCCTGCCACGCCGTGTAAAGGACACTCCCCCTTGCTCGGGATTGGACAGATCCGTCCAATCCCGAGCAAGGGGGAGTGTCTATACACGGTGCGCCGGGCAAAACAGCTATTCAAACTAGAGGTGCCTGTAATGTTCGCCGCACCGTGATTAACGCGGCAGCGGCAGCTTTGCGATATATGGCGGCGACGGCGACAGCGGGGGGGGGGGGGGCGGCAAGCATTCTATTTAGGCATCGGGGGTATTTGCGGGAGTACAAGTACTCCCGCAAATACTTGGTATCGGCCCCGATACCGATACTGGTATCGGTATCGGGACAACCCTAGTCATTATGGACAGTCATGAATGCAAATAATGTGGCCATTCCAGTTTTCCTGTTAATGGTGTAGCGCCTGTGTACTTTCAGTACAGGTGCTATTCTTAAATTTAAGGGGGTGAGGGAGCTACTTGGCTCTCATCCGGTGATTTATCTAAATTGGGTCTCTGTTTCAGCTGGGCTGTACTGTGGGCTCATTCTGTTGTCCCTGGGGTGTTGTTACACCCCAGGGCGATAGGTGGCATCAGTGGAGTCTAGGCTGGGGTGTCTCTTGCCAGCAGCCAATTAGGAGGGGTTTTCCCTCGCGGGGCATGCTGGGGGAGAGTACTTCTGGAACAGACGCCATTGGGCGAGGTCTTCTGGTTCCTGGTGCGGCACCCAACTTTAGGGTGAGCGTACATCACCGTGCCCCCCAAACTTTATGGCCTACCTGGCCGGGGCGTGGGTGCTATGCGGAGATCCTGGTTCCAGGACCATATTGGCCCGGAGCAACTGAAGTTGTGGCGGGACCACAGTGATCGACTGGGGTCCTAACTTGAAGATCCCAAGCGAGTTTAGCTGTTTGGTGGGGACCCAGTTGAGGAGCACCAAAGAGAGGCTGGTGATCCAACAGCACTGGAGCGAACCATCGGGGAACCATCGGGGATCGAGGTGACCGGACACTGAGAGGTTGGATGTCAGCAACCTGTCAGTCGGTGACCAACTAAGAACTACCTAAGGTCAGATTTAGGCATCAATTCACTAAGGAAGATTTATCTCATGATCTACATTCTAGGGAAGGATCTGTATCAGTAATAATAAGGACACTTACCTGTCCTACTTGCCCGCGCTGATGACCCCCCCCCCCCCGATGCCGATCCCACGATCGATGCAGGTCCCGCGCCGCTATTCACACTAGGGCAAACAGGCAGTGAAGCCTTACAGCTTCACTGCCCATTTCCTACTGCGCATGAGCGAGTCTCGCGCCAACTTGTTCCCAGAAAGCAGTTCCCAGAAAGCAGCGCGCCCCATTCACTAGGAGGAGATGAAGGAGACCGACCGCGGCTGAGGAAGAGGCAGATTACGGACTTCCGCATAGCAACAGGTATTTCGGGTGAATATACATTTCTTTTTTTCACATTTTTTTTTTCAATTTTTTTTATGATTTTTGGTCAAATGTTGTTTTCCTGGGTGGAACTCCGCTTTAAGGGTCTGATATTTTTAGGAGGACCTTCTACTTTTTTTTTGCGTGAGGTACTTCTATAAAATTCATATCAGGCTCAAAGGGTCTGGTAAGTATTTTGTGGGGATTATATGCATTTTTATGTATTCTGCGCTGCAGCAAAAGTCATATTTACAAAAAATTAAAATAAATAAAAGACTTATCAAATGGCCTTCATCTCAGTTTCAAAAACCAACAGCACAGAGACTCCTCCAAAGGTCCCCCAGAATACATAGCAGACCCTTGGAGGTCTGTTTTTTTTAAATTATAATTATAAACAATGAAGCTGTCAATGAAATGCCATTTTCCTGCAATTTTATTTTTATCCTTTGTAAATGTCAGCGCTGTACATGACAGAATTGAACCCCTTTACAAGCAGGATTAGGGCTCCTCCAGGCTTGTTATTTAAAGAAATTGGACATTTTTATTCTTTTATGCTGCGCACACGCGACCGTTTTTCGGGTTGTAAAAAATTTCATTTTTAACCACTTAAGACCCGGACCAATATGCATGTAAAGGACCTGGCCAGTTTTTCGGCACTGCGTCGCTTTAACTGACAATTGCGCGGTCGTGCGACGTGGCTCCCAAACAAAATTGGCGTCCTTTTCTTCCCACAAATAGAGATTTCTTATGGTGGTATTTGATCACCTCTGCGGTTTTTATTTTTTGCGCTATAAACAAAAATAGAGCGACAATTTTGAAAAAAAAATGCAATATTTTTAACTTTTTGCTGTAATAAATATCCCCCCAAAAATATATAAAAAATATGTTTTTTTTCCTCAGTTTAGGCCGATACGTATTCTTCTACATATTTTAGTAAAAAAAACAAAAAACACAATAAGCGTTTATCATTTGGTTTGCGCAAAATTTATAGCGTTTACAAAATAGGGGATCGTTTTTTGGCAATTTTTTTCGCGATCAGTGATTTTTTTCGTGACTGCAACATTATGGCAAGCATAATGGCAAGCCCCCACACACACAGGGGCCAAGTGATACAGTCGGAGGCTATAGCCCGTATGCGAGAGAGCTCGCATGAAGGGGGTTAGTTCTTGCGAGAAGGAGCCGAGACAGCCGCCGATCCCCCATCACAGAATCCCCCCATATAAGGTCATCCATCACAAAGCCCCCCATAAAAGATCCCCCATCACAGACTCATTTATTATTACAATGTAATATAAACTTAAATAGTTCAACTCACTATAATGCAGAATGAGTGGGAGCCCTGATATCACTGTCCCCAGCCAGCGGAGTGCTTCCTTACATCTCAGGTGTCACTGTCCCCAGCCAGCGGAGTGCTTTCTTACATCTCAGGTGTCACTGTCCCCAGCCAGCGGAGTGCTTCCTTACATCTCAGGTGTCACTGTACCCAGCCAGCGGAGTGCTTCCTTACATCTCAGGTGTCACTGTCCCCAGCGGAGTGCTTCCTTACATCTCAGGTGTCACTGTACCCAGCCAGCGGAGTGCTTCCTTACATCTCAGGTGTCACTGTCCCCAGCGGAGTGCTTCCTTACATCTCAGGTGTCAGCCCCCCAATAGAGCCCTTCTATATCCCAGCAGGCAGCAGCAGTGTCTCCACCGCCATTACTGAAGGCTGAGGGGGAAACAAATTAGAGGCAACCATTTTCTAGAAGACCACAGAGGACTTATAAACAAGAAGGAAGCCTGCCGAGTGGCTACAATAGAAATTGAGCAGCGGCACCTCCCACCCGCCACCCCCTTTCCACAACAGGTCACAGATGACAGCTCCATTTCTATTGTAGCCACTCGACAGGCTCCCTTCTCATTTATAACTAGTATGTGGTCTTCTTGAATATGGCTGCGGGCGGAGACATTATCTCCACTGGCCGCGGACCTCCAGCGGCAGCAGCAAAAAATGGTTACACTGCCTAGATAGCAAGTGCCGCAGGGGTTGCTATGTTAGTCTGGGGGGCGGCCGCGAAAACAGAAAATTTGCCGCCCCGAGGCCTGGCCTTGGTGGCCTTGAAGGAAATCCGACCCTGTGCACAACTATGGGCCCGGATTCACAAAGCACTTACACCGACGTATCTCCAGATACGCCAACGTAAGTACAAATGTGCGCCGTCGTATCTATGCGCCGACCCACAAACCAAGATACGTCGAATAATAGTCTTCAGACGCCCGACGTGACTTTCCTACGCCGGCGTATAGTGGGTGCATATTTACGCTGGATGCATGTGATTTTTGATTCAAATATGCAAATGAGGCAAATACGGCGATTCACAAACGTACTTGCGCCCGGCGCATAATATACGCAGTTTGCGTAAGTCGTACGTCCAGCGTAAAGTTATTCCCCATATTGGAGGCGCAACTCATGCAAAGGTATGGACCAGGGAACGAATGCCGTCAAATTTTACAAAGGGCTGGGCGTAGGTTACGTTCACACCGTAGGCAGTGATTGGACGTATCTTAAGCAGTTGTTTCGACGTGATTGTGAGCATGCGCACTGGGATAGGTCCACGGGACGGCGCATGCGCCGTTCATTGTAAGTACTTGTCTGGCACTAAGGCCCACTCGGCAGGGGGAAGCCAAGAGTACCGCCAGGGGGGACCTGAAAAGAGGAGGATTGGGAATGTTCTGTGCAAAACCCTTGCACAGAGTAGGTAAGTATCATGACACGTTTGTCTTCAATAAAACTTTGCTTGATTTAAAAAATAAATAAATAAAATACTAAAAAAAATAAAGGTTCACAATCACTTTAAGACAGAAGGATACAGAAAATCCTAACGATCGGTTCCAATGTTCTGTCTCCAGAGTCCTGAATAAATACAAAACACTAAATATGTGATTTAAATCCTCGCAGATTAGAAAGACCATTCTGAATGATCCAGTATTGAAAAATTACAGAACCTATTTCAATTTATTAAGGAAATTGATGACATAAAAATATCAGAAATTGAATTTGGTAATGCGCCCAAAGACGCTCAATACACAATTTTATTTCATTATTTTGATCACAGATGTGAAAAACGAGAAGGTAATAAAGTATTTTGTCAGTAAGGCCAGATCCATCCTTCATGTTTATTATCCCTTAGAGGGCTCCACAAGATGGTTCATTCCATTCGCAAGTGGTATGAAGTATATTCACATTTATCATAACCAATGAGAGTTAACTGCTTGCAGGAAATGAGAGTGTAGCAGAGTCCCGGGCCCCCAAATGCCTAATGGTGACCTCAAGAGTCAGGGAGAGCTGACATCCTTCCTTGTAAAGTGGGCTATTGGACATGGTGGGTGTAATGCAAGATGAAATCATAGGCGCCAGTCACTTTTGGAATGCAAGATTTATTGTCTCTTAACAATAGGGCCAGGACACCCTTAGGTCAGGCCTCGACAAAATCCGGGCGCCCGGTCGCAATTGCGTCAAGAAATTGTGACCTGGTGCCTGGGGAAGCTTAAGCCCGCCGGTAATTGAGGCTGCAGCTTTGCGGCCTTCACAGAAGGAAGCTGAGGCCTGCAGAAGGCCCGAAAGCCGCAGCCTCAATTACTGCCCGGCGTGACCCTGCCTTAGGTATATGCAATGTTAATTGACAGACTCCAAAAACACTATAGGGAGACAGCTAGCTATCCAGGGAAAGGCCTCCAGCCAGATGCAACGTCTGTATAGATAGGACCGCTGTCTCCTTTGGCTGAACTTGTCACTAACGGTAGTTGTACATAACTGTTGGTAGCACAGAACAGTCCATTCAGTGGCGTTTCAAGGGGGGAGCAGGGGGTGCGGTCTGCACCCGGGTGACACCCGCCAGAGGGATGACACCCGATCAAGAGAGGCGCCACGGCTCTCTTCTCTTCCTCCTTCCACTGTGCACTGCGGTATCTCCTTCACTCCCCACAATGTTCAGGGAGGGAGGAGGAGTAAGGATCTTATCTCACAGTATCCCCCTGTAGACCTTCAATCACTGAGCTCCCAGTCTCTCACTAGACTTCTGGATCACAGTCATCACTGGATCTCCTGAGCTCTTCCACAGCTATCACACTGTATACTCCTCAAGTGTCACGTCCGATAACCCGCTGGGTCTCTGGCTTGACACTCCGCTGAAGCTTTCCCACTTCATCGTCCCCAGCTGTGAGAAAACTGCTCAGGTACTTGCTTAAGCTTACTCATAGTAGTCTCTGGTAATAAGGAGGATGGTCCTTTAGTGGTGATTGCTTCCCCTTTACCACCGACCACAACTGGTTCCCTGCAGTCCCAACCCTACACTACATAGAGACCTTGGTGCAAGGGGAGCTCTGATAGAGACTTTGGTGCAAGGGGAGCTCTCATAGAGACCTTGGTGCAAGGGGAGCTCTCATAGAGACCTTGATGCAAGGTGAGCTCTGATAGAGACTTTGGTGCAAGGGGAGCTCTCATATAGACCTTGGTGCAAGGGGAGACCTTGGTGCAAGGAATCGTGATGTAAAGGGGGACTCTAATAGGCAACCTGATGTAAGCTGAAAACTACCATGGTGGACTTTGAAGTACAGAATGCTCTAATCGAGACACTGATATAACAAAGGTTTCTGATGGAGAAGTTGATAGAAGGGAAACTCTGGTGTAGACCCTGATCCATAGGTGGGCTCTGATTGGGACCCTGATGTAAAGGGGGCTGCCCATGGGGACTTTGATGTCAGGGGGCTCTTATGAGGAATCATGGTAGACTTGCCTCTTATGTATAGATCACCCTGTGTCTCTAATAGGGGCACAGGGTGAATCAGAACCCCACTATGGTCTGTGCTAGTCACATTTAATGCGGTATAGATATTGTGTATATATATATATATATATATATATATGTATATAGTGTGTTGGCTGATGTGTACTATAAAGCTTGCTGTGATTGCATTCTATTGTTTATTGTGCTAATTGACCCTGTATTGTGTGAAGGTCTATTGATGATAAATGTGTATTGTGAGTTACCAGACAGCCTAAGGTCAGGTGTCTGAGACATCAGCTGTAGTTATTTAGCTCATGTAAATTATGTCAGAGCTGGTGCCAGAATGTCTACTAAAAGAATGTGTATTGTATAGCAGGTGAGAGGAGCTGGGATGTCTACCTTGAAGGATCATATCTTGGAGTCACCTCATCTGGGTAAATGATTAGTTAATTAGCTCATGTTAATTTATGTTTTGACTACCTCCTCTAACTGTATATAAGAGCCTGATTTTCTCATTAAAGAGTCTATTCGTGTGGAACCTCAAACAGAGCTGTGTGTCTCGTTATTGGGATTCGTTTGCCTGACTGTGGTGTGTCGATAGCTGTCTTGGGTTAGAGGAATGGAATATCTTAAACAGCGTTAACCCCTGTCCCATTTGGGGTTCCGTTACACAGCCAATGTATTTATATTGGCCCCATATTGCCCCATCATAGAATGTAACTGCATGATATACTTGGTAACAAAACCACTGTTGTAATAAATTCCTTGTGTCAGTAAACACAACATGCTTTAATCAAACTATCAATTCGACATCTTGTCCCGAAGCAGTAAAATACATAATAAGGAGGGAAAAAAAGACATTTTAACTCGACACCGCGACAGACAGTAATTTTAGAAAATTGCTTTCAAAATCTTTTCTGCGGCACATAGAAATGAAGCAAAGGATTTGACAGAGCAGAAGAAAACATGTTTACTGAAGCAGCATGCAAGGATTAGATGTTGCAGAAACTGATAGGTGGAAGGTGCCGCTGAGCGTCGCAGGGTTCCTAGAAAAAGGTTGGGGGGGGGCAGGATCTTTTTGAAGTGGGGGAACCGAATTTCAATGCCATAGCTGAAAAAATGCAAAGTAATCTGACTCAGATTATCCCGGCACCAGAGGTGATTCATGGCTTGTTTAAACAGGTAAAAGTAATTGCTGATCATGCTGATTCTAAATCCTCATTAATAAAAATAGTGAAGATTATTTTCATGTGCAAAATGAAAAGGGCAAGTGAGAAACTTACTATGTAAATGTAAAAGTTTTCATAAGTGAGAGAACTTAGAATTTATGTAATTGTGTTCTCTGTTGTTCTCTTGACTGCAGAATTATCTTACGGAGCATTGTATGCTGATGGCTTCCATTCAATCTGAATGGGAGGTCACTATTCCTCTGCCCATATTACCAGCCCATAGGAGGATCCCGTTCCTCTTCCCATATTATGAACCCATGGGAGGTCACCATTCGTCTGCCCATATTACCAGCCCATGGGAGGATACCGTTCCTCTTCCCATATTATGAACCCATGGGTGGTCACCATTCGTCTGCCCATATTACCAGCCCATGGGAGGATATCGTTCCTCTTCCCATATTATGAACCCATGGGTGGTCACCATTCGTCTGCCCATATTACCAGCCCATGGGAGGATACCGTTCCTCTTCCCATATTATGAACCCATGGGAGGTCACCATTCGTCTGCCCATATTACCAGCCCATGGGAGGATACCGTTCCTCTTCCCATATTATGAACCCATGGGTGGTCACCATTCGTCTGCCCATATTACCAGCCCATGGGAGGATACCGTTCCTCTTCCCATATTATGAACCCATGGGAGGTCACCATTCGTCTGACCATATTACCAGCCCATGGGAGGATACCGTTCCTTTTCCCATATTATGAATCCATGGGAGGTCACCATTCGTCTAATCATATTACCAGCCCATGGGAGGATACCGTTTCTTTTTTCATATTATGAACCCATGGGAGGTCACCATCTGTCTGACCATATTACCAGCCCATGGGAGGATGCCGTTCCTCTTCCCATATTATGAACCCATGGGAGGCCACTATTCCTCTGCCCATATTACCAGGCCATGGGAGGATACCGTTCCTCTTCAAATATTATAAACCCATGAGAGGTCACCATTCGTCTGCCCATATTACCAGCCCATGGGAGGATACCATTCCTTTTCCCATATTATGAATCCATGGGAGGTCACCATTCGTCTGACCATATTACCAGCCCATGGGAGGATACCGTTCCTTTTTCTTTATCGTACATCACGGGACACAGAGCAGCATAGTAATTACTATGTGGGTTATAGAGCCTACCTTCAGGTGATGGACACTGGCAATCTTCAGACAGGAAGTCCCTCCCTATATAACCCCCTCCCCTAACAGGAGTACCTCAGTTTTTTCGCCAGTGTCTAGGTGTTGGTCACGGTTAAGGCCTGGTCCATTGTGGCTAGGCCAGCTACATACCGGATCCGCCCAAAGTGCCGCAGTGCCAAAGTGGACGGTACCCTGGCCCCGTTTAGAAGACCGGGGTCTTGCCTATAATGCTTCTCTTTTGAGAGCTGGATCCTGGGTTCCAGAGCATTGATCAATTACAGGGTCAAATGTTTGTCTGCTTGCCAGGGTGCTTATATAGGTCCAGGGGAGAGGTGACCTGCTATGGACCCCAGTCCCTGAAGGTCAATGACTATGCCCACGGTGAGGGGTGAAGGCTGGGCCTCTTGCTTTTAGCAACACCCTGCAGCGTGGACAGGTAAGTGGAGGGCTGCAGGACGTGGTCTGTTGGCAGTCTCTCCTAAGAAAGGGGATGGTGGGCTAGCCTAGATGTGCTGCTATGCACAGGCAATATTTTCCACTATGTCTGCTGTTGACAGGATGGTTATTTTTCCCACACTGTTCCCCTAGCTGGCTAGGTGTTTGTTTGTCGAGGGGGTGCACGTCTATGGAGCATGAGAAGGGTGCTTACAGGTCTAGAAGCCATCATGTGGCGGACTGGAGTAGGCCTGGGTCCCCCGGCAGCGCGTGGTGTCCTCCCGCTTAGCAGCATGGCTTCCCCTGGGGGCCGCCATTGATCGCCGTGGCGTCTTCCTGCTGTGCGCGCGCGCGCAGCTGGGCGGAGATGCGCGCGTGGGTGCGCGATGTGCGCGCGCCGGCGTGCGCGCGGCGGCGTGCGCCTGCGCGCGGCGGGGCGCGGCGGCCTGAGAGGGGGGAGGCGGAGCAGCATGCGGACGCCGGCAGAGTGCAGGGCTGTGCCTTCAGGAGGGACCCATGACACTCAGACGTGCACCAGTTCAGGGGCTGTAAGCCCAAATCTGGACACACTGCTCAGCCAGAAAAAGAGGCGCTGCAGGAATATTCCCTAATACCTCCTTCCCCCCAGAGGAGACAGACTCTACACTTGGTCAGCAGAGCGGTTGCTGCTTTAGACAGCTACCTAAATCCCTGAGTCTCCTACCAGTGGCCTGATCACCCCAGAGTGGCTGTGCTATAGGGGTACCTCGGGGTTGTACAGATGGCTCCCAAGGGATCAGGCTCTGCCAAGGGGTCTAAGACGGCAAAGAAGGCTAAAGGATCCCCATCAGGCTCAGAGGATTTGGGTCAGGCCGCGGTCACCCTGCCCTCCCCAGAAAGATCAGTGTTGGGGCTCCAGACCGAGTCATTGGAACCGGCGGGTGCTGTAGCTGGCCCTAATCAGCCACCCCCGGTCTATGTAACTGAGGAGGTTTTGGCTACCACCTTGGGGGGGTTGGAAAGCAGACTTGCAGCCTTGATTGCTGCCTCCCTACCAGGGAAGAAACGCAATAGATCGCCTTCTCCTGCAGTGCAGGCTCCAGGCTTAGATCTCTCCTCAGACGAGTCTGAGTTTTCAGGATTCCAGGGAGAGGACCTGGAAGAAGGGGAATCTGAGGAATCCACCATTGAGGAACCCTTCTCGGCTTCTCAGGCAGAAAAGCTGTGGGTCCATTCTCTAACAGAGATGGTTCGGTCTGCCTTCAAATTACCTACACCGGTGCCTCCGGTTGGTACGGTAGGTTCCTTAGGGTCCTTGAAGGCTCCTCAGGTTTCTATGTGTTTTTTCGGTCCATCCCCTCCTTGCAGATGTTATGTATAAGGAATGGGGTAAGCCGGATAGAATCTTTGTACCCCCTAGGAGGTTCGCGGTACTTTATCCCATGGAGAAGGAATTTGAGAAGAAGTGGGCAGTCCCGGTGGTGGATGCAGCTATTTCATGTGTTAATAAACAACTGACCTGCCCTGTCGACAATGTCCAAATGTTCAAGGACCCGGTCGATAAGCGGTTGGAAACCTTGTTGAAGGCTTCCTTTGCCACCGCTGAGGCAGTGGTCCAGCCGGCGGTGGCTGCCATTGGGGTATGCCAGGCTCTTAAGGACCAAACTAAGCAGGTCCTAAGGGACCTCCCAGCCCAACAGGCACAAGATTTGGCAGATTTGCCAAGGGCACTCTGTTTTGCGATCAACGCAATTAAAGATTCGATCCAGCAGGCCTCCCGCCTCTCTATGTCCCTTGTTCATATGCAAAGACTTCTCTGGCTAAAGGATTGGGCAGCCGAGACTCTGTGTAAGAGACTTCTCACGGGGTTTCCCTTCCATGGGGAGAGGCTGTTCGGGGAAGACCTGGATGCATATATCCAGAAGATATCCAGCGGAAAGAGCACGTTGTTGCCAATAAAAAAGAGATTTAGAGGGCCCTCATTTAAGCGCCCTGCCTCTCCCGCGCCAGTATCTTCCAGCTCTAGGCAGTATCGACGGCCGGCAGGTCGGCCTGTTGGGGAGAGCAAGTCCCGGGGTCAGTTTACAGCAAACAAGAGACCCTGGACCCGCAAAGCGGGGAAACCCGCCCCTAAAGCATCTCTCTGAAGGGGCGCCCCCATCCTCACGGGTGGGGGGAAGGCTCCAGCACTTCGCAAGGATCTGGGAAGCAAGGATCTCCGACAGATGGGTCCGCTCCACAGTCACTTCAGGATATCGGCTGGAGTTCCAACAATTTCCCCCACCCCGGTTCCGCAGGTCTTGTGTACCAAGCGACCCAAGGAAGGCGGCGGCGCTCTTGGCATCCTTAGACCGCCTCCTGGATCAGGGGGTGATTGTCTAGGTACCAAGTCAGGAGAGAGGGATGGGATTTTATTCCAATCTCTTTATTATCCCAAAGCCAAACGGCGATGTAAGGCCTATCCTGGATTTGAAGGGCCTAAACAAGTACCTGTCGGTCCAGTCATTTCGAATGGAGTCCATCCGTTCAGTGGCCGCTGTCCTCCATGGAGGAGAGTTTCTAGCATCCATAGACATAAAGGACGCGTATTTGCATGTCCCTATATTTTCCGGCCACCACAAATTCCTGCGGTTCATCATAGGTCGACGCCATTTTCAGTTCGTGGCCCTCCCTTTTGGGTTGGCCACGGCTCCCAGGGTATTTACAAAAATCCTGGCCCCACTACTCGCAGATCTAAGAACCCGGGGGATTCTGGTTCTGGCCTATTTGGACGATCTCCTCTTGATAGACCAGTCTGCCCCCAGCCTAAGGCGGTCGGTTCAGACTACAGTTCGGTATCTAGAGACCTTCGGTTGGGTCATAAACAGGGACAAATCTGCCCTGCAGCCAACCAGGATCCTAGAGTACCTAGGTATGCGTCTCGATACGAATCGGCAAAAGATATTCTTGCCACAGTCAAAGATTCTCGCCTTGAGGACATTAATTCTGTTGATTCTAAGAAAGAGGAAGCCATCCCTGCAACTCTGCATGCAGCTGTTGGGGAAGATGGTGTCAACTTTCGAAGCGGTACCCTTCGCCCAGATTCACTCCAGGAAATTAAAGTGGATCATCCTATCAAGGTGGAACAAACAGGTTCAAGCCTTGGATCTACCCATTTTTCTCTCCCCGGTAGTCCGGGAGAGTTTCAGTTGGTGGTTGACTCCCAAGAACCTTCAGAAGGGGAAGCCCTTCAACCCAGGGCCGTGGCAAATAGTCACGACAGACGCCAGCCGGACAGGTTGGGGTGCAGTCCTGGAGAACCTATCCCAGCAGGGGAGGTGGTCAGCCACGGAACAACACCTGCCCATCAACATCTTGGAGATGCGGGCAGTCCGGTTTGCCCTGAAGGCTTGGACATCCAGGCTAGTGGGGACGGCTGTCAGAATACAATCGGACAATGCTACGACGGTAGCATATATAAACCACCAAGGAGGTACAAGTAGTCGAGCAGCTCAGAGGGAGACAGATCAGATTTTTGCATGGGCAGAGACCCACGTACAGTGTCTCTCAGCGGTATTCATTCCGGGAATACAAAATTGGCGAGCAGACTATCTCAGCAGGAGACAGTTGTTGCCAGGGGAATGGGCTCTCCATCCCCAGGTTTTTCGAAACATCTGTCAGAGATGGGGGACACCAGAAGTGGACTTAATGGCGTCAAGGTTAAATACAAAACTACCCAGATTCGTATCCAGAACGAGGGACCCACGGGCCTGTGGCACGGACGCCCTGGTTTGTCCATGGCACCAGTATTCACTGATGTATGCCTTCCCGCCACTTCAGCTGCTTCCCCGACTCCTCCGTCGGATCAGGGCAGAGGGCAAGACCGTAATCCTAGTGGCTCCAGCGTGGCCCCGGAGGTCCTGGTACTCCCTAATTGTGAGAATGTCAATCGGAGACCCCTGGCCACTGCCACTCCGGCCAGACCTGCTATCGCAGGGACCAATATACCACCCTGCCTCACAGTCGCTGGGTTTAACGGCTTGGCGGCTGAGGCCTACGTCCTAAGGAAA